>OX104066.1:6697585-6731122 GCA_944474145.2 Dicrocoelium dendriticum
CATCGAGTACCACTGCGATTAAAAGCCTTCGCTGTACTGTAGACATAGCTTGTACAAGGCACTCGATTTTAAACGCTTCCTGTTGCAAGCAAGTTGGAATGCTTACGGGAGCAAGTGAAACATTTTCTGGGTAACGAAACTGTTTATCCTAAAGATTCTGCTCGATGAGTCAGTCAACTTTTGACTCTCGAGCAGCAAATCATTAGGCGCAACATTTTATTGCTAAATCGGAATGTTCGGAGCTGGTGTATAAAATTTCACTGCTGTATTAGTTACTATTAGTGAATGTTTGTCTCAACAACCTCAGCCTGAATTATAAAAATAATCCACCAGATGGCAGCATGTGAGACCTTCGGTACCGAATAAAACCCACGTCACTCCTCAGGCGATGTTGGAGATGTGGTAATGATGGATTTATTGAAAACATTTAGCACCAGCAGGACATGCTAGTTCGCTGATCCAGTGCATGGTCTTGGATAAACCAATCAGAAAATGTCTAAGAATGTTGAAAACAAGCATCCTGTTCCGCTATGGCTGTGGTGCGGCCACACATCAGCAGTTGGTATGGCGGCAATACATGAATGCATAATTCCATTTCTCCCCTCAGATCTATTCACAAAATCTTGCCCTCATTGACTTTTATGTGTTTATTAAGTTGAACACAGCTTTGGTCGGCCCCCAATTTATGTACTTTAATGACACTATACACGCTGTTGGGATCTTAGAGACAGTACGCAAACCCAAGTAGAATCCCTCAAGCAAATTTCCGAAGCACATCTGCCAAGTCGCGTGCGATTACCCACCAATGCAAGCGTACGCCTGCGCGGAAAGCACTCAGCATCGGGTGCTGGAACGTGCACACACTACTGGCCCGGAACATGAGTGAGCGCCCCGAGCGCCGCACTGCACTGATCGCAATGGAAATGGCACGTTACCACATCGATATTGCTTCGCTTAATGAAACCCTGCTCTCTGAGCAAGGTAAGTTGCAGGAAGCAGGTGCTGGCTACACAAACTACTGGGTGGGCAACGCCGCCTCAGCACCACATGAACATGGGGTCGGGTTTGCAATGTCCGATTGCCTCCAAGGTCAGCTCGTGGGTGAACCAACAGGCATCAGCGCACGACTGATGACTGTTCGTCTACGACTCGGGCGAGGTAAGTTTGCCACTTTTATAAATATGTACGTCCGACCATGTGTTATCCTGATGACACGCGTGATCAATTCTACATGCAGCTATCCTTCGTGATACAGTCTGTGCCGAGGAGCAACCCACTATTTCTGCTGGGTGATTTCAATGCGCTCGTTGAGCGTGATGCATCGGTGTAGACAGATGTTAGCGGTCCGCATAGCATTGGTTCAGTGAATGCGAACGGTGACAGGTTGCTCTCACTGTGTGTCACTCACGGCCTGACGAGCACGAACACTCGGTTTGAACTGGGTGCGAATGTTATAGCAACTTGGACGCACCCACAGAGTGGCCACGCTCACGTGCTCGATTACGTAGTCGTACGTCAGCGTGATATGCGTGAAGTGCGCATGACACGTGTACTGCGTGGAGCTGAGTGTGGCATTGATCACAGATTGGTGCGCACCAAACCGTACATATATTTTCTTAAATATATGTATTACACTGCCCCCTGAGTCGGCGTAAATTTAACATTCTCTCCCTCGGTACTGTGGCGAAACGTACTGAGCTGGAGAAGGCGATGGCTGCACGCCTGTGTGAGGTTGACTGCATAGCCCCAGTGGGCGACATGTGGCACCACATTCGCGACCAGGTAACAGCTGCTGCTGAGGAGACCATCGGACGCGCAAACTGTAAGCGACCTTATTGATTTGATGAGAAAGATGTGACGACTGGCGCATTGGTGTGTGAGAAGAATACAGCACTTGTTGCACATATGGCAGACCCCAGTGAATTGGGGAAGAAGAGTCAGTTTCGCAAACTTCGACGGCGACTGAGCCGAGAGCTCCGTCGCATTACAAATGCATGATGGACCATGAAGTCGAGGCAGATAGAATGCTATGCCGAACACCACCAACACAAGGAATTCTTGAACTTCTTGAAGGCGATGTATGGACCAAGATTGGAGCCGCTGAGGACGCTGATCGATGTTAGCTCAGGCGCTACAAGCACATAGACTGCAGACATAATGCAGACCTGGTAAAAATACTTTGACTATCTCTTGAACAACCGTTCAGAGATCGACTGACCTACTTTGAACGGCCTCAAGCAGCACGATGTGAAGGCGTCTGGCACCCACGCCGACACTGGATGCGACGCAGAGAATACTTGCTCAGCTGCGAAACGTCAAGTGTGCTGGAGCCGACGGGATCTCGGCCGAAGTATTGAAACACGGCGGACCCGTGTTGTTGACTGCGCTGCACCACTTGGTGCAACGTGTATGGATTGAGGAGGAGGTGCCTCCCGAGCTGAACGATGCCCTTGTGCTGCCACCGTACAAGGGCAAAGAGAGCAAGCAATGTTTCGTGAATTATCGTGGCATCAACTTGCTGAGTTGTGTGGGCATGGTGATTGCCAGAATACTGCTCCACCACCTCGTCAGTCAGGTCGTGGAACCTAACACGGCAGAAGAGCAATGTGGATTCCGGTCGGGTCACAGCACCATAGAAATGGTGCTTGCAGCTCATCAGTTGCGGGAGAATTGCAGAGAACAACACCATCCACTGTATTCCCTTATGTTGATTTCACCAAACCATTTGATACGGTGAACCGCGAGGCATTGTGGCTAGTGTTGGGTAAGATGGGTTGTCCGCGTAAGTTTGTAAGTTCAATTGAACGTCTGCACAGTGGTATACGGGCGAGGGTGCAGCTGAGTGGAGAGAACTCAGATGAATTCGCAGTTTCACTGGTGTAAAGCAAGGCTGTCTTAGCTCCTGCCCAGTTTAATATATATTTTCATACAATCATTTCTTGTAATTTTGATGCCGCTTGTGCTTACTGTGTTCGTGTGGAGCACCGTGTTGATGGTGGGTTGCTGAACATCCGTCGTTTCGGTGCGAGAACTCTAGTCTGTGAGACAAATATCCGTATTTGACGGATGTTTGTGAGTAACGTAAGTTTCGTAGAAGGTATAAGTCACGATTAAGCTCCACACGAAAATCTGCCTCGACGGGGAATCGAACCCCGGTCCACGAATTTCCGGTCCGCTGCTCTACCACTGAGCTACCGAGGGCTGACGATTGGGTGCGGAATTTAACACGTGACTTCTGCTTAGTGCCAATGAGCTCACAGTAACTGTCCTCGTGTTGCAAATCGGCTCACTCACTCGTCACTTCATAGTGGACCGAAGTAACTGTCCATCCGAAGTCCAAAGGGCGATGGTAGATTATTTGAAGGATGTTTGTGAGTAACGTAAGCTTCGTAAGTTTCGAATAATCTACCATCGCCCTTTGGACTTCGGATGGACAGTTACTTCGGTCCACTGGGAAGTGACGAGTGAGTGAGCCGATTTGCAACACCAGGACAGTTACTGTGAGCTCATTGGCAATACGTCGCGCACTAAGCAGAAGTCACGTGTTAAATTCCGCACCCAATCGTCAGCCCTCGGTAGCTCAGTGGTAGAGCAGCGGACCGGAAATTCGTGGACCGGGGTTCGATTCCCCGTCGAGGCAGATTTTCGTGTGGAGTTTACTCGTGACTTCCACCTTTTACGAAACTATCCGCATGTTGCTGTTTGCTGACGATTGTGAGTTGTTTTCACACAGCGCGGATGAGTTGCAGCACATCACTAGTGCTCTGGCTTCGACAGCCGCCAAAGTCGGGCTCATCATCAACACAAGCAAAACTGTCTGTCTCATTCAGCCTTTACCGGAGGTGCTATCTTAAATATTTCCGCGAATCAGCAGTGGTGCTGAAGTATTGGAAACCACCTCCCGCTTCTGCTACCTTAGGAGTGTGACGCTGACTGATCAGCTGATACACAGTGAGCTGTATATCCGCGTGTCGAAGGCAACGCCGGCATTCGGGAAGCTTGTGTTCCAATTGTGGAACAACCATCAGCTTACAATTGGCACGAAGTTTACGGTGTACAAATCCATGGTGCTGTCCGTTCTTCCATACGGCAGTGAAACGTGGACGGTGTACCGGCAGGATGTGCGATATCTCCAGTTGTTCCATCAATAGTGTTTGCGACGGATTCTGCGCATTGGTTGATGCGACAGAGTTGCAGACACGGAAGTGTTGCGTTGAAGTGGAATGTATGCAGTGTACTGCATACATCTGTGGTGGCTCGGTCATGTTTGGCGTATGGATTAGACGCGGATGTCGAAACAACTATTAAATGGCCACCTGAGTATTGGGAAGCGGAATGTGGGGAAACCAAAATTATGTTACCAGGACATGATTAAAGAGAGCCTCTCATGTTCTAATCTTGATTGCACATCATGGGAATCGAAGGCGTTTGATCGGCGTGCATGACGCAATCTGATCACGGAGGCAGTTGACGAAGTGCCTGGAGAAATACCTCATACATGAAGAGAAGACTCGGTAAGTGCAGAAGTGGCAAGAACTGATGGGTTGTAATCCTTCGATATCGAGCTCGTGGTGCTGTAACCCATGCGGTCGCGAGTCCCTTAGTCAGGCAGGCTTAGTGAGCAATGGGCGAGACCACTCGAGACCACTACCGAAGCGACGACGTGTCCTGCAGAGAACGTAGGCAGAACCGGCGCAGCGTCTGTAGGTACGCTGCATTCGATTTGCTAACCGCGTGATTGCATGCTGTCTATTTATTTCACGTGGTGGGTTTTCAATTGTGCCTTAATTCTTTTCTTGCTCATATTAATTTCTACCTGAGCCATCTTCTATAAACTCTCACACATCGCTGAAACATATTGTAGTTAACTTTGATAACATGTTCGCGTTTGCGGCATTTCCATAAAATAGATTTTCTGACCTATTTAACTTATCGCGGATTCCTTCGTAAACAACATATTTTATACGTCCATTTAGTGAAGAGTTATGCCGCCATATCTGTATGCATTATCCGATTTGTTTTATTCTAACTTGTCGTTTCGAGTGATTGGCTGTTGTTTGATATCATCGGTGTGGCTGCGCTAGATGTGCATGTTGACAAGGTGCCTACTTGTCTATTACCCATTACCTCCTCCTTACTGACTCTTGCAGACAGTTGGTCGTTGTTGGAGGGGACAGGGTGCACAGTCCTAGTGGCCGCGTTAGGATCACACAATGGCTCCATGCACTCAGTTTGGAGCGGACTCCGATCCAGCCACCGCCTTGTGTGTGCTAAATTCCCAAGGAGTGTGGGCCGGCTCCATTGATGAAACGTGGCTCCTACCCACATGCCTCCTGGTCTTATTCCTTCGGATTTACACTGGATATGGCATGTGTGGATGGAACCTTGGGTGGTTCAGCGCAGGCCATCCATGGTCTCACTGTAGGCGCGGGCGTCCCGTGGCTGCACACAGTGAAAGACAAATTCAAAACCGGATGCCGCCAAACATATATATATATATATATATATATATATATATATAAACCAGCTGTGGTACAGATATTGTGCCATTGGAATCATGGTTGAATAGAAAAGCAGTATGAATAATAAGAAAAGAACAACAACAAAAGTGTTGTTTGCCCAGTTTACCATCCACTTTTGGCACTATTTTCAGTTTGCTTTTTAGGAGGAGGAAGGAGGGACACCGCGACATACCGATGCACACGTCCGTCATTGGTATTGACCTTTAGCCATGATTTCTAAGGTCTTCAATCAGCAAGTATCCTCATCTCTCGTACCCCAACCAGGTAGTCGACAACAACCGGCCGAGGCCAACTGTTTCGAAGGCTTTTCATGCGGCTTCTTCAAGCTGTAGGCTGTCCATCAGACCATCTCTTCCAGCCCTGTTCAGCAACTGCAAACAACGCACGACGGGGGTAACGCTGGACAGGCATGCGCAATACGTGTCCCAACCACCGCAGTTGATGCTGTGAGACGAGCACCTCGAGCGAGTGGCTTCCTCGTCCCAAGTCACGCACTAAAACTTCTACATTGCTTACTTGGTGCCTATACCACATACGGGCAATGGACCGCAGACAGCGGTGCTCGAAGACGGATAGTCTGCGCAACTCATCTTTGCGAATGAGCCAGGTCTCGCATCCGTACAACAGTACAGCACGAACAGTTGCACAATGGACCCGCTTTTTGATGGAGAGCCGAATGTCGTGGCGACGCCACAAGTGTCTCAGCCAAGAAAAAGCGAGGCGTGCTCTTGAGACGAGCATCGAAATCTCGTCTCCAACATCCCCGCCAGCAGTGATGCAACTTCCTAAGTAGACACAGCTCTAGTGTCTCACCACCAAGAGTGAGGGCAGGCACAGGTACCTGCCATGTTGAAAGGGAGCCTTGCATTTGGATGGCGAAAAGTACATATCATGCTTTGATGCTTTAATCACCAAGCGATTTAGTTAAGTTGAATGACGTTTGGATCGTCACTCAGCAAGACGATATCATCGGCATAATCCAAATCAACAACTCGACTACCTGGGAAGTGCTCAAAGCCAGCGTTTAACGAATTGTCAAGAGCATTTTTCAGGACATTCTCAATGGCACTGTTGAATAGGGACGGAGAGATGGGACATCCCCGTCGAACTCCACTGGAGACTACAAAGGTAGGCGAAAGCTTGTCATAAGCCTTAACCCTGCCCGAGGTCAGACTGTAGAGAGCGCGCAGTATGGAGGCGAACTTCTTGGAGATACCATTCCTCAGTAGTCAGTGCCACAGTACCGTCTGCTCGACAGAATCGAACGCTGCACGGATATGCAAGAACACAGCAATCCTTGGTCTCGGATAATCATGGCGGAGATGGAGGATCTGGCGAACTGTGAAAATTTGATCGATGCAGCCGCGACCAGGGCAAAACCCATCTTGTTCTTCTCGCTGCAACGGTTCGCGCGTTATGGATAACCTGCGCAGTTTGATGGACACCAGTAGCCTGCAAACGACGGGGACTAAGCTTATGCCTCCGTAGTTGGAGCAGATTGTGCGCAGGCCCTTCTTGAAGAGGCGGACATGTATAGATTCACCCCAAGGTGATGGAACTTCTTCTTTCGACCAAACTTTCGAAAACAACGCCGTGAGTTCTGGAACTAGCGAAGCGCCACCATCTGTAAATAGAGCTGGAGGAAGAACGTTAGGGCCGAAAGCATTATAACGCTTCATATCCCTGATCTCTTGCTCGATTTCCTGACAAGGGGGTGGAGCTGTAGTGGTAGACCAGTCGAGATCGGTGCGGGCGCCAGAGGTAGCAGATGCAGCTAAGGGCCAACAAAAGTGCGAGCCAAAATGTTCGGCCCATCGCTCCAACCGTCGTTGAAGATTGGTGATTAAGGTGAAATCTTGTTCGCATATTATTTCACTTATACCAGATCGAACACCTTCGGTGACTCGAATGAGATGGAAAAGTTTTCTGGTATTACCAGGGTGACTAGCGAGCTCCATCTCCCTAGCGCGTTCACACTACCAAGCTTCGCGGTCCATTTACAGACTCCTGCGCAACTCTCGACCAAGGGATTGGCGTTCTTCACTGTGTCTGGAACCCGACGGCATCAATCGGCGTTTGTCCATCAGCGACAAGGAGACGGCGGAAATCCAATATTTCGGTGGGTGACGGGCAACTCAACAAGCGTCGATACTTGCGGAAACTAAAACATCTTTCACCTGAACCCACTGCAAATCGAGTTCAGCGCCAGTACTTGAGAGAAGCAAGGTTGACAATGAGGCTTGGTATCTGGTTAAAATCGCAGGGTTTTGTAGATTTGCGACATCCGGTCGGTAGTGAGCACGCTTGCGCTATCATCCGAAACGCATGCAAATTTTAGCACGAACCAATGAGTCATCGCAGTCTAGAAAAGTTGGCCTGTACGATCGACAGTCCGTTACGCTTCCGCGCCATCTGTAGCTGATTGCTATGCGGCCAAGCTGGTGCAGTTTTGTGCATGTGAGGGCGGGCGCCACGTAGCAGTGTCTCCTAGAGTGCCGAAAGCTAGTACTCGAAGGGTACAAGTGATGGTCAGAGCAAAGAGCAAGCAGTCTGTTTCCATTGTTTGATCGACTGCCACCGAGACCAAAACTACCCCCAAGGTGATGCTCTCTTGGTGCAAGGCGGCCAACCCCGTTGCGTTAAATCCCTGGCAAGAATGACTATATCAGTCCTTTTGGAGGAACGCAAAAGTTCATGTAGCTGCTGGTCAAAACTATCCTTAACTGCATCCGAGCTGAAGCCTGTAGGAGCGCAGGCGGAGATGACAAACAAGACAGGCTTAACGTCTTGACAACTGCTTAGATCACATGAACCTTGTGGTCTGACTGCACATAGCCGACTGTTGGTTGGGATCCAGTCAAGCAGACCTGATTCAGCCCTGGTACTCAGTGGAACCCAAACACCAGCTTAGCCAAAGGCGGCTGCTTCTGGTTCTCCGGAAAGCCGCAAGTGGCATTTGGCATCAGGGTTTACCGGAGAGGCCAATCTGATGACGGCGCTAGAGTCATCAGTTCTTGTCTCTGAAAGGCAACAGATGTCTACGGAATGCCTTTCAAGAGTATGGGCCAGACATGCTTGTCGTCCGATCTGCATCAAATTTCGAACATTAAACGCTGCGAGGATTAATAGAGAACCAGGTCGAAGAAGAGCTGGTGCTTCGGTGGAGTGAGAGACGGTTACGATCGCAAGACAGTAAAAAACCGGGAGTTTGGCTGTTACTTCCATCAGTTGCGAGACGTGGATCGTTTGTGATGGTGACCGAAGAGGACATAAGAGTACATATAGGCGAAGGACGGGAGGTGGGATGATCTGTGAGTGGAGGTTCAGCACTTGAGTTAGCATAGACGATAGGCATAGAAGGTGTAGTAGTAAGCAGTGTGGTCCATGATTCGTCAGTGGGTCTGATACTACCCGGTTGCCCAGGCCGAAGTAGAGGGTTGTCTTAGGAGGCCTACCACGAGCCTTTGATCAAAGATCTAACCTACAAGGCAACAGAGTGATGTGACGGCGTCGCAACCCGTTGGAAGCCGGTAACGAAATAGTTGGTTCATGCGCCTTTCGGTCCGTGAAGAACCAGAGGCCCAAAGCACCGTTGAAGTACAGTGCCTCTCAGGGAGGGGCAAGAGACAGTGACTTTATTTAGTGGCGAGTCACATCCGCCACGTCGCAGGGTTGTTACACAGACATTCGTGGCTTTCTTATGAAGAACGCTTGCCAGGCGGAAACCCACCACGTCCTGGAACACTGCAGACGAATCATTTATTGGAACGAGAAAAACCCGGCAGAACCATTTGCTGGAACTGGAAAAAGCCAAAACACCCAGCTGGCACCACGAGGAGGTTATTTGGCAAGCTATATGGTAGATCGCATGGCTTGAATCTCGCAGAGGAGCTTCCGATAGGCGGTAGATATCGAGAAATACTGTCAAATGTTGTCTGTTGGCAAAACTGAAATAAATTGCGCAAGTTGGATCTTGTCAGTCTTGGGAAGCATGGAGGGTTACAAATGGAAACGGGTAAACTGCTATTGTTCGTGGAAAAACCGCATGCGTGCGCACTGGTATGCATGTGGCAACCCCCTAAATGTTATAAAACTTGGAGAAGAAACCTCGCTCTACTGTTATTAAACAGCTTCACACTTTACTACCGGCTGCTTTCCAACTCAATGGAAGCAATCCATTATACGGCACAAGCACAAGGGTCGTCCGAGATCATCATCATCATTATTATATATGTCAGCTAGAGGTGGTGAAGCACCTCCGCTATTGTACCGTCCGATAAATAGTGTCAAGCTATCGCCCAATAAATCACACCTCTGCTGCTTCCAAAGTCCTAGAGATAATAGTCCAGAAGAACATCCTCCAAGGTCTTACAAGACTAGATCTGATCAACCCCTTCATAACATGGCTCTCTCTCAAAACGCTCCTATGTTACCTGCTAGCCACAATTTCTTGGTCACGTCACAACTATGATTGACTGAGGAATGGCGATCATTATAATTCTGTCGGACATGCAAAAGGCGTTCGGCTGCGTGACGCACAAGCCACTGCTGTTTGCTCTAGAGTCAGATGGAAATGGAAATCCTCTGCTCAGCTGGTTCGACTCATATCTAAACGGTCGAACCCAGGTAGTTTGAATCGTCAGCAATATTCTACACCGAAACCAATAACCAGCGCCGTCTTCCAGAGAAGTATGCTCGGATCACTAATTTTCCTAATCTACGTAAACAACATATGCGACCCGATCAAACATAGACACCCATTTCTGGTTGCAGATGACGTGAAACCGGTCTACTCATTTAATCCAGACCAACTACAAAGGTGTCGGGGAAGCATCTGTGAAGATCTATCCGCACTAAATATAGTTAGTGAACTTTTATCACTGAAGTTCCGCAGTGAAATCCCAAGTACTTGGGTACAGATGCCGCATCACAGAAGGCTCTATCACACTTGCCGGAAAAGTGATCCCAACGTCTTTTTCACTTCGGGATTTAGGAATTAGATACTCCAACTCTTTCAATTTCTCCGAACCTGTGCTTAGGAGAGCAATTCAAATAAGCTTTGCAAGATCTGGTCTCAGACTTCCCGCTTTATGGCCACGTCACTACGTCCACCAAGTTCAGGGGAACTGACAGGCCATCCATATTGGACCGAATGTTCACCAACGAAGAACTGATGGTCGAGAGAGTGATAACTGTTACTCCTTTGGGCCGCAGTGATCATGCGAAGCTAGTAATTCATCACATGTGCTACGCTTATTATCCTAAAGAACATGCCGAGGAATGTCGTGTCGTAACCAACTTTGACGACCTGTCCGACTTCATTGCAACAAAAAGCTGGTTGTTCTTAGTCGATTTGACCCCTGAGGTAGCCTGCGGAGAATACTTCATCATACTTATCAAGCTCGTGGCAATCCCACCTAAAACCAAACTCAGCCGACAATTCAGATATGTCCACCAGCTGTCCGGAAAAGCACCAGAAGGCCGTTTCGCCCTATTGGGGCTCATCAGTGGTGCGCATCCTTCGGTCCTGTGCGGAGGATCGAACCCATGACTGCTAGTGGCTCTTGCCAACTAGCCCGCAGCCTATGCAACTGCGCCATGGAGGACGGTATCTGACTATCATGAATTGTTAGCTAAATGCGATATAGCCCGAGGCATCCTTCCATTCATAATTAATACCAATTCGCCCGTACGGATTCCACAAAATTCTATGTCGATTCATAGCTGCCGTAACCGGGAAGTCCTGACGCCGGAAGGCCGACCGCTGTCATCTGCATGGCAGTGGAGGATGCGTCGGGCTATATCGCATTTAGCTAACAATTCAAGATGGTCAGATACCGTCCTCCATGGCGCAGTTGCATAAGCTGCGGGTTGGTTGGCAAGAGCCACTAGCAGTCATGGGTTCGATCCTCTGCACAGAACCGAAGGATGCGCACCACTGATGAGCCCCAATAGGGCGAAACGGCCGTCTGGTGCTTTTCCGGACAGCTGGTCGACATATCTGAATTATCGGCTGATTGCGACGAACAAAAATACTCATCAAAATCGTTCCATTCATAAGTAAAACCAAACTCTGCCGGCCTAAAAGGATGAAGTCTTTCGTAAGGAGCAGGACACGTTAATGCACGGCATTAAGGGACTTGGCATTGCACACCTACCTAGCCTCCCCGAACGATCATACCTGGGATGTCTACACATTACAATGAAACCACTGTGTCAAACTCGTTCGGGAGGATAAACTGAAGAATAAACAAGATCTAATTGAAACGTTTTGCTCCAATCCCAAATTGCTATACAGACACGGAAACAATATGCGCGTGCTAAGCGCGGTATTCATATTCTGCACATAGCACGCGGATTATCCCAAACCGCAAAAGTGGCGGCCAACTTTCTTGGACAATAATTTGGCCGTACCTTCCAAAGCGTGCAATCGTCATATTTCCTGGCTAAGCAGATAACGCCGCCAACAAGGCTTAAACGCATATCGTTTCCCTCTGCAGCTGTACTGAAGAGGTTAATGTCTGCGCGAGTTCAGCTCCTCAGGTGCGGATGGCATTCGACCGAAAGCGTTGGAAACTGCTGTCATTAGTGTGGCGGCGCCTATAGCTATTTTGTTTCATCGATGTCTGAACGAGATATACGTACCCACGATGGGGAAGCACAGAATCTTCAGGGCCAATCTACAAATATGGCAGTCCTGCTAAACCCGCAAATTGTCGCCCGATAACACTACTTCCTGTGATCTCCAAGGTTATGGAGTGCATTGTAGCTGAGGCCTTGAGAGGGTACCTGCAGAATAACGAAATTCTCGTTCCGGAGCAGCACGTATTTCGCCAAAATTGCTCCTGTGCCACTAATCCGTTGATTGCGCGTGCAAACTGGACGGAATCTGTGGACAGTGGTGTAGGATTGGACGCGGCGTACTTGGATTTCTCAAAGGCATTTGACCGTCTAGACCATCGCATTCTCCTCCACAAACTCCAGAAATATAGAATCTGCGATCTTGTTCTGGGCTGGATAGGAGACTTTCTCGTGCAACGTCACCTGAATGTGAGGGTTAGAAGTAATCTGTCGGAATCCATCGAAGTTCAGTGCGGAGTACCTGAAGGCTCGGTACTTGGACCCCGCCTATTCCTCGTTATCATAAATGATGTCGCGAGCGTGCTATCTTCTAACTCTTTACTATTTGCTGATGATCTAAAGAAATGGCGCACTATAGCTACAGTGGAGAATCATACAGTGGTACAGGAGGACCTGGACAAAGCGTACACATGGTCCATCGAGAACATGCTGCATTTCAACGTCACCAAGTGCAAAGATCTCAGCATACGGCACAAGAGTATGTACAAGTACCGCCAAGGACCACAAATTCTACAGCGGGCTTCTCACGAGTGCGACCTCGGCGTGATAGTTCAAGATGACTTCGGTTGTTTGAAGCAGACTAAAAAGACAGCTAAGAAAGCAAACCAGTACCTCGGCCTTCTTCGCAGAGCTTTCCAGAAGTTTGGCCGTTCAGCCCTTCCAAAAATGCTGAATGCTACGCGAAGCCACACACGGAATACGCTATTCAAGCGTGGCAATCCTGCCTAAATCACCATCTCACGGCGCTCGATACTGCACAACGTAGGACAACGAAGAGCGTCAGAGGTTTGACCACCCTCCCCTACCCACTCAAGCTGGAGACTCTCAAAATATACAGTGGACGTTATCGGTGTCTAAGGGAGATCTTATAATGGTGTACCTGATCCTGAGAAACCCCAACCACCCATGCCATTCCCTTCTAATACTCAGTCAAAACACCCCCTAAGAGGACACCAGTTAAACTTGGTCACGCAGTACAGCCACCTGGAATGTTAGCCAAACTATTTCTCCCTTCGAGTGTGAGAGCGCTGGAACGCCTTCCCAGAACATGTAATTACTGCACCCGCTCTATCCCTTTTTAAAAATCGCCTTGACGATACTCTGTCACATTTACACTACATGCAATAGCTCATGGTCACCAGGTGCTGGCACTAATGCACAACAAACAGTGGATAGTGCGATAACCCTACTCGAGAATGAGTCACTCCAAACCCCTTGCACGAAATTTGATAATCGCTACTACTATAGAAACTGGATTTCTTTATCCTGTCGACCCAAGATGGTTGCACAAGAGTAACCGTTGTCCTTGCTATCTTTTTTATTTTTTCTCGCCTATTATGTGGCCAATAACCACTCCCCTTATTGCTTTGTGTCTGTACATTCTCATTTCAAGCTCCCATTATACGGCAGTGCAGTTAACTCTGTGATCTTCCGAACTGACGACTCCATTATCCCTTGATCTATCTTTGTTTCACTCTGAACACCCCACGGGACACGTTAAGCACCTGCTTTTTTACCCGTTATAAATCCTTGTTCATTGTTCATTGTTTATCAGGCTGCAAAAGCAAGGCAGTTTTGCGTATATAGCATCAGAACTTTCCCCTAACTGAAGCACGATTTGAGTCATTCAAGACAATATCACGACTGACTCTGGGATACTGCACTATCATTCACAGCCAATCGAGAAAGAAAGACAGAGAGGCTGTATAAAACGTACAATGATCATTTACCAAGCTGGTCATTGGGCGCTGCTCAAATCTGTTATTATGATTGCTGTCGAAAACTTCAACTCGATCCTCTTTGGCTAAGATGCTTAAAGAACAACCTCCTTTACTTCTACAACATTATAAACCAACATATTTACGCAGACAGCAACGCACTTTAACTACGGAACACTGCAGTCTACCCCACACTTAATGGCGGCTATTTGATACGCATAAACCTTGCAACTCTTAAAACTCGATCGAATTTCTTCTTAGTGAGGTACACTGATCTGTGGAATAAACTACCCCTACATATACGCATGAGTGCAAGCTTTGTCACATTTCGATATTCCCTACAGACGTTCTTCACTATATCAAATGGGTTGCAGATTTTTGACTCAAAGCACACTCTAGAAATATTGACAGAAGCTGGTATAAAAAAACATTTGAGCTGATATTTGCTTACAACTAGCTTACCCACTACATGTCCTTACCTACAATACCAAATCCTATGTCAGTGCAGCCTAGTATCACCTCCCTTTTATTTTCTAGTCCTAAGCCCCACAAACTAGAAAATGATGATACAAATATCGGTAAATTTCAAATATTAGATACTCGGGTCTGGGACCAAAGGAAAAATAACATGATCCGAAATTATATTATTTAACTTTCCTTTACTATTATGATTTGCGCTGCATAAACCATGAAACCTATTAACTATACCAAAGATCGCTCGCGCTTATGAGGCCCTGTACGGTTTGTCGGTAAATATAAAAAGTTATTTATCTATTCATTTATCTCGCTATTTGCTATACACTGAGCCAGTTGGGTAGAGCCATGTGACCCAATAAAAGAGCTGCGGGGTTCAGAAGGCGAAATCTGTGTTTGTGGCCTGCTTGTACATTCACAAGTACGGTAACCTACACTTTCCTGATGTTGTTGTTTACCTTGTACTCATCCAGGTGTTTCAACACGGAAAGGATATTTTTGAGGTGTATCCACATTACATTGCGATAAGTATTTTTAAAGTAACGTAGTTACTCCCCAGACTTGTTTCGATGTAACCCAGAGGTTAAATTAAAAGCTCGGGACCCAAGCGAATCTATTGCTTAAACTTGGCTCCACTCTCGCACTTGAGACAATGAATGAATGGCTAATATTCGCATTTCTGTTATTCCTAGGCATACTCGTTAATTTTGATGTAAATACCTAGACTTTCTCAGTCATACTCAGCGGATGTTCCACAAGTATCCAGAGCGCACAACGTACAACACTCTATTCCTGGCTACGTGTGCATTGCTTCATCGTATCACAGAAGGGACAAATGGCTCAATCTTACAAATATTTTCTGCTAGTTAATAATGCCACATTACAACAGTTAGAAAGCATGATATGCAATCATTTTCTTTCCAATTGGAAAGAAAACCTCCGTCCCTTGTCACTTATTTTCTCCGTTATTTTGCGCTGTAATTGTACCAAGCACAGTGATCATAACAAGCTAACTTTATCCTGATTATAAAGATCACTTACTGAGAAAAAATAGAAAGATGCTGGTTGGAGCTATCCCCAATTCATCGAGAATAACTTTTTTCGCGACCACGGTTATGGAATTTCCGAGCAGCTTTTTATCCAACCACGTGTAGTAGAAATGTTGGTAGAATCCTTGGAATGCTCCTACTAAGCCCAGTCTTCCTGAAACATAAAGGAATCAAGATGGCATATAATTGTGTACAAGTATTCGTGCACAACATCAAACTCATATGACTTTGAATGATACTATCCTAGAGAGAAATAGACTGTTTAATGCGCGATGAGACAGGCTGACATGAATGGTCTTTCATTTCACTCAAATAGGTAATTTTAGTGAGACTTTAAGTTGGTTCCATTATCAATTCCGGTTTTTCCTCATGAGTGGCACATGCGCTATGTATATATTGAAGGATTTTTCTGGTAACCGGATGACTGATTTTCCCTATTTGCCACTTTGCCTGTTTAAATAATAAGATGTTTACAGTAACACTGCGTACAAACTACGGATTCGTTTTATTTCTGTAAGTAGTTGTAAATACTCCTCCGGTATGTGGAGCAACACTACAAAACTCCCGAGAAGACATCTTACTAATTTTTCCTGTGCATCCTAGAAGACGATGGCCAGAGGCACTACAATTTTTCACCGCATTTGTCCAAAATGCTAGCTTTTCACCAAGCCCCAATCTTTACCAAATGCATAGTGCTCTCAGCCGTCTTGTTTAACCGTCTGTTGGCGTACTATTTAGACGGAATCAATAAATGCCGCAGCTTCACAGTACTGTCAGAACATTCAAGTGGTGCCCTGAAATAAAGGTATGTACACTTTCAAAGCGGGGTGGAGGTCGCCAACGTTTTTGTGCTATGAAGGTCTGTGAGCAAGCAGTTCGATCTAGTGAAATTTATAAACTTAGCAACCCAAGCCATGCGCACTACTTCAACGTCAGTGACCCAATAAGACCAGGGAAAATGTTGGGTTTATGCCCACGTTAGATTAACATAGATAAGCGTGATGATTTTCTGCTACATTGAAAAGATCAAAGCCATATATCCATTGCTATCTAACATAGCATACAGTTTAAAAGCAAAACAACATTTTAGAAGGTCATTGGTATGCTCTGTTACTATAGTTCGCAGTCGAGGTTGCTAGTGAAAAAAAACACAAGGTGTATTTGCACACCTCTAGCGGTCTTGAGATTCCCCGGACTGTCTGAGTATGTCATGTGAAATACTAAATAAAAGTACCTTCTTATTTTACACTTAGAGGTTGTTTGCGGAATGCTGAAAGGTATGTTGAAATTTTTGTCTGACCCAACCCACATGTAATAGATACACACAGGGCCACGGTTGGATTCAGTACGCCGCTCAATCGTCCGGTCCCTCACATTCTTCTTTGGCTAGCTTCGCATCGTCCGGCGGCATATTTATTTGCCAATACATGGGATCGGTGTACACCACACTAAACCTTCGTCCAGTCACTTCTGTGTCTTCTCTTCAATCCCTTGGAAAGGTACTCGTGGGTAGTCTGCCAAATACTTCAAGTCTGTTGGCGTGAGCGGACCTTTGTGTTACGTGTCGCCATATACTTGAACGTTAAGGCGGGTACTCGCATGGTATCTGATAGACGTGCCTGAGGTTTATCCACTAAAATGGGTGGACATGCATATCTCGGTACACTAAAATTGAAGCTATCTGGGATGCGATGTAAAAATTCATGTGTGTTGCAGCCGTGATTCTAAATGTCCACTGTTGTGAAAAACTCGAAAAGCTGCCAATATTTACACAATATTTTAGTCCACTCAAAACTGACTGGTAACGCATATTGACCGAGCAAATTGGATATCGCCCGTGGCTCCAGCTAATGACCACAATTTGTGTCCTAGTAACAGACCATTATCAATCATGCACTGATGTCAACAAGAATGGTGACGGAAGGTCTGTAGTCAAGTTGGCCAGCTCGGCGAACACAACTTAAATAATAACACAGCCTTGCTGCAAGAAACAGTATTTTCAAGTATAAAGGAAGAAAATATAATAATAAAACTTGTTAGTAAGCACCATCCTCGTCTTCCCGCTTTTTACGCCAGAAGTTGTGAGGACCAACATTTCAAAAACGCAAAGGAAATCATAGCCTCAGGCCCTTATTTTGTATTAAGTTGTAGTTGCAGCCACATATTTTTCACAATAGCCAGCAGAAAACTAAACAGAACAATCAAGCACACCACTCATCGTTTTGCTGTGACGAAAATGATGAGTTCAACTCTATGAATATTTCACTCCGGCACCTCCAATGATGCAAATTTTCAAGTGATCAAATCCGTCAGATTCATGTGTGACGTCAAAACTCGTTCGAAATAAAACCTGGATCTTGCACATGGACGAAGAACGCTGGACAGTAGGTACTTGATCAAATTTTATGAGAGCTAGTTGCCGACTAGTAGTATAGTCAGTAGAATAGTCAGCAGTCTATGAACCATATATAGAACCAAACATAACCATGGAAATTACTAAAAGAAAACAGGTTGAACACCGTATAAACACCACGGCACATTAACTGAAGGTGAGCAACACAATTCAGCTGTTATGTCGCAATAAAAAACAACGGAACATTTATGTTATTTTGCACACGCCATATTTTAATTTCGTTTGAAAGTTTTATTTGTTACCCATTAAGTATCCAAATCTAAGCAGTAATATACACCGATCCTACGCTGAGTTCGATTACGAGCCATATACTGAATTGTTTCCAGCCATCGGCACTCCTCGTCCTTTGGTCCTCAACCAGGCAGATCTGTGGATTCAATGGTGGCAAGACGTAAAGTCAACGAAGAAATTTGTTGTCGGAAGGTGGATGGTGAACCAACACGTGGTCTCTTCCAGTTGCTTCCTGCACGATCAAACAGAATGCGATTGGGCAAACGCTCAGCTGAATTACACAGCACATGATCGAGTCATCCAAAATGGCGCAGCAAAACCAGCTTGCCGAAGGGAATACCCACATTTCCAAAGTCACGATTTCTGACTTCACTGCTGCCACTGTGTAGTTGCCACCACACACGAGCAATCCTCCTCAAGCACTCGTTGTCGAAGGCAGAGAGTCGGCGCATATCGTGTACGCGAATAGCCTGAATAGCCTGTCCAGAGTGGTCCCATTATTTGGTATGCACTTCGCACCTTCAAAGTGCAAAGTGTTGCTGCTGGACCACCAGCCACTTGATGACCCCTTGATGCTTGCTAACGAGGAACTCGAGGTGGTTGATCATTTCACTTATTTTGGCAGCTGCATCAGCAATGGTGGGCGCATAGAAACTGACGTCAGCACACGCATTGCAAAAGCCAGAGCTATCTTCTTGAACCTGTGACATCTTTGGAGACAGAAGGGTGTTTCCCTCCGTCTGAAAGGCCGTGTATACAAGGCCACAGTGAGGGCCGTTCTGCTCTATGGTAGTGAAATTTGGCCCCTTCGGTCTGAAGATCTGAGGCACCTTCAAGTCTTTGATCATCGTTGTCTGCGTAACACTGCTGGTGTCGGATGGCACCAGCGTATCCGAAACGATGATGTGCGTAGGCGAGTACTGGGTAGTGATAATCATGCTAGTTCCGCAGAACAACAGATAGCACTGAATAAGTTGCGTTGGCTCGGGCACGTGCTACGTATGCCTGATCACCGCTTACCTAGGAGAGCCATGTTTAGTCTGCCAGGTGTAGGGTGGCGCAAAGCTCGAGGTGGACAGAAGTTGATTTGGCACCGGGAAATGAAGCCACTGACGACCAAACTGGGTGCCGTTAGTCCGTCTCGTCTTCCGGGCTGGAGTCCACGTGACTCACCTTGTGCTTGGCTCGAGACTTTACAGGACATGGCTCGCAACCGACACCAGTGGCGCGTCGGCTGTCGTCTCCTAATCGGACTGCCTGTTTAAAGTGTGTTTGGTGCTGAGTTATCTGCGGGGTAATGGCTGATTATGACGCGTGGCAGTGAAAGCCGCGAGAAAGTTGTCTCTCGGATGCCGCCTTATTTTTGCACGATAGCCAGCTGCTTGTGATGATATGTTGTCTACACAAGGTGTAGGCGCCTTGACCCTGAATGTTTGCTTAGAGCATTAAGGTTTTCAGGTAAGTCCCCCTTCTCTCCCCCTTCTTATACTTTATTTCATAGGTCCTCATGGTTGTATGGCAGCGAAGCATCAGTTCAAATGGCTGATGTACTGCTGTTGATGATGATGATGATGATGTGTACGCGAATTGGCCATGACTCACTTCCAAATATCAATACCGCCCGAACGGTGGCATTGTATCACGACCCTTTTCCAAGAGTGAGATATCCTGGCGACGCCACAAGTGCTACAGGTTGACAAACGCCGACCGATCTCTGGCGATGCTAAGAGAAACTTCCATTCAAGTGGTACCATCAGCAGATACACAGTTGCCAAGATAGACAAAGCTCTCCACTTGTTCAAGCTGTGTACCTACAATATTGAATAAGGGAACAGTAGAGTGCCCATCCTGAAGCAGCACTTTGCACCTTGACAGGGCAAAGCACATTCCGCACCTAGATGCTTCAATCCTCAAGCGGTCTAGAATGGTTTGCATGCTCCGTGAGTCCTTACCAAGTATGGCGAAATCATTGGCATAGTTTAAGTCGGTTGCTCGCTTGCCCAGTAATAGTTGTACACCAAAATTTTGGCAGGATGTTTTCTATCACAAAATTGTAGAGGAATGGGGACATAGGGTAGCCTTGTCGTACACTGCTAATGACAGCGAAAGACGACGAAAGCCTGTCATACACCTTCACTCTGCCAGAGATGTAGAAATACAGTGCGCGTAGGATGGCAGTGTACTTTTTTTGAACACCGTTCCTTATCAAACAACGCCATAGTGCAGGTCGATCAACGGAGTGGAATGCTGCCCGGATGTCTAGGAATGCAAAGATAGTAGACCTTCTGGTAAAGGTGGTGGTGTTCCAGGATTTGATGGAGTGTGAATATCTGATCCACAAACCCGCGGCCAGGTCAGAAGCCAGCTTGTTCTTCCCGGTACTGCGATTCTCGAATGCGAGATAGTCTACAGAGTAGAATGGAGGTGACGACCGTAATGAAACAAGTCACCCGGTGATTGGTACACGAAGTGCGAGTAATCCCTTTAAAACCGGTACAATAACTTACTCGCCCCAGGAACAATGCAGCTTTTTTATGCCAGAGTTTGGCGAACGATGAGGATATCTGGCTGATATAAATGAGCCGCCATTTTTGGAAAGCTCCGGAGGAATTCCGTTTGAGCAGCCGGCTTTGAATCGTCTTATGTGTCGAATCGCAAGACAAACAACCGCTTCGCTGGGTGGATCAAGTGTGACGACCCAGAGCGAGCATCTAGGTTCGCAGGGGATATAAGTGAACGGTGGGTGCCATTTGAACTGGGAATGCAAATGTTCGGCACATCAGTCTAAGCGTCTCTGTAAGTTGGCAATCGGCAATTCATCTGCTTTGCATATAGTCTCACTAACATCAGGCTTTCTGTGACCAGTGTATCGAATGAGCTGGAAACGCTTGCTAGTATTGCCATAGAGGACAGCAGTTTCTATTTCCGAAGCGCTTTGGGACCAAAAGGCTTCACGGTCACTGCGTATGCTTAGTTTGAGCTGCCGACTGACGGTACTGTGCACTTCATCACGATTAGACTCCGCTGGGATATTCATGCGACGGTCAACTAAATCCATTGAGCATGTGGAGATCCAAGTGCCTGAGTAAGACCACAGACTTGCTGTCCGGACGAGCATGGTCCTCTGCATACAAGTCCAGTGTTCATCAATGTCTTGTGTTGGGTCGCAGCCGACTGAACCGAAACCGTAGATAGTTTATTTGTGTCTATTTTTTAGCGCTTCATTTTCGGGAATCCTCCGAAACTTATGCAGATGTTGACACAAACAAGAGCGTGGTCCGAGTCAAGCAGAGTTGACCAGATGCACGTGCAATGCTAAACACTACCTCCCACCTGGAAGTGATTGTGATATGATGAATCTGTGACCATGATTGAGACGCAGAAGGGGGTTGCCAATTAGCGGAACGTCCGCTAGAATGCCGAAAGTTGGTGCTCCAGGAAAGAAGTTGGTTAATAACGAGTAGTAGTGAGGATTTTGGTATAATTCAGCTAATTCATCAGCGTCACTCCAAAGCAGAGGTGTAAGAAGTCTCTCTCCATTATCTGTGCGGCTCTCATCGAACGCATGATGACCACCGAGGTGACTTTCGCATGTCAGCAGACGATCCACCCGTGCGTTGAGATCCCTGGGAAGGACAACAATGTCGGATTTGCATACTCTGTTCAGGAGCTGATGAAGTTCACGGTAGAAATTGTCCTTGACGAGGTCGGAACTGCAGTCATCTGGAGCGTAAGCTAAGATAACAAACAAGTTAGGTTTCTCCTCACATCGGTTTATCTTGCATGACCCCCGAAGCCGAACTGTACATGGTCGGTTATTAATCGGGAACCAGTCCAGAAGTCCTGGTTCCGCTTTTCTACTAACCGCTACACCAATGCCAAACAAGTCTGACGCAGCTGCCTCTGCGTTACCGGAGAGACGTAGGTGAAAGATGGCTCTGTGGTTGGTGAAAGGTCTCAATTCAAGCACAGTACTGGGATTTTGTAAGCACGTTTCGGAAAGACAGCAAACATCGATGGCGAGGGATTCCAGTGTGCGCTCAAGACCAGCTTGTTGCCCGATCCGCACGAGTGCAGCTACATTGAAGCATGCCAGACGGAACGGAGACCGAGGCCAAAGATTTGTGACTGGGCGAGCTCTCTGGGTGTCAACGAAACCATCCGGAGTAGGATCATAGAAACAAGAATCATTTGGTAACGGATAATTTTGGTTGGTAACAGATGAACAGGTGGGGGTGTGAAGTTGAGTGACTAGCAAAAGAAAAAGCAGCTGAGACGGATATTGCATTTGAACATTCCATGATTTGTCGACTAGTATGTGAGCTACATCCCTTTACTTTATAAAAGCACAAATTGCATATGCTAGCAACTGGTGGCAGCGTGATTTCACCTTTTCTATCACAGCTGTGTGGCATTTGCCTTCTTTTCGTGGTATCACTATTTTAGGTTGGTTTCGGAAAGATTAAAAATACTTATCTCGCATGGTACTCATTGTTTGTGGATGAGATGTTTAAACATTTTACGCCAGCCGAAAAACATTGCAATTTCTGTCCCATTTTCCAACGTAAAAGGATACAATAGCTAGTCACTGAGTGATGTGCTACAACTCTAACTGGATATCCGCCGACATGTTTAATATTTCTTAGTAACAACCAACAACAGAGAGTTAGGATGAACAGTTGAATGGTACTCATTAACACCTGTATGCAGAACCAACAACTACGGTGCTTTAAGTGAAGGTGACAAGTCGAACCGATTCATATGTTTCGGATAAAAGTACTTACTGTTTGATAAAACACAAGGTTGAGAAGCGTACTTTTTTGGATAAATCTCATCAGGCGTTTACAATTATAAAATGGAAAACTGAAGCAGGATAGGTTGATGAAGCGCGATAAATATTGGCATTGTACTGATTCGCTAATCTTTATCGTCCTTCACCGGCTTATCCTGCTACAAATTTCCATTTTATAATTGTAAACGCCTGATGAGATTTATCGCAAAGAGTTATCTTCGCAACCTTGTGTTTTATCAAACACCAGGTAATCGGTAAACGCCTGTTGTTTGCCGAAGCGAAAGGCAGGCTGCAAAATCATTAAGAACAGTTCTACTTAAGTAAATACGCAGCAACTCACATTAGTCAAAAGCATGAAACGTTTACTGACCCACTTCCATGAAGTCAACTTTAGTCTGAGAGAACGTCCTTTTTTGCCAACATTCATAAAGAGCGTCCATTCTAGCTTGCGTTCTGCTGCGTCCATTTGGTGTGTGCATATGCTGCGCAGAACCGCATGGTTCACTATGCCTTTTCCTTGTCATGAATGAAAAGCAATGCTTGAGATTTTCAGCAAGCACTTCTCCCAACATCATCATAGTCATACCAAAGAGGACATTTTTACACAATGGATGGCATCCGGTTTCACGTGATAACAAAGGCACTCGTCGGATACGTCGTGACTGGCTGCCATTGTGCCCGATTTGATCCATCAATCTATAAAATCACCAACCTCATTATCACTCTAGATTAAGAGTGAAATTTATCTGGAAACTGGAAAAGAAAACGCGTATTAATAGCAACTTGACTCCTGAAGTCTGAATGCATTATAGTTTCACTGCATCCTCAGAGTTATCTTGAACGGTGAAATGGATTTTGGCTAAAGTTCGGGTGTTGCTGGACTTTTCTAAAAAACTGACAGCAGCCGCCCGACGAGTAGAGAGAGCGCAGATAACTGGATTCACTCCACAGGCCACACAATGCAGCGCGTGGTGTGTAAAACACGGTCGGTCATGAAAACGTAGGATCGCGTTTGATGACTGAACAGTCTGTACGGTTCTAGCCTCACGCACCGGTCTCCGTGCCATGCATCTGATAAGTAGGTTGAGTAGTGATGATGGGAGATGAAATTTCCACGTTCGTTCAGCAGCGCACATGCGCGATATTCTGACCACCAATCCCAAAGAGCATCAGTCTATCGTTTCGCCTTGTTAGGGATTGTTCCCTCCTGACTAGCCCCATGGGGCGAAACGATCGTCCGGTGAACATCTGGGTTGGTGGTTAGACCCTCGTGCTTATGAGCTATTGTGACGAACTAGCAAAAGCTGATGTCAATCCCCCTACTCAACAGTAACCAAAAATTGCTCTTAGTTTTCATACGCTACATCGTACACAGCTACCTTGCTGCGGAGGTCGTCATCTCTGGAGATAGGGAACCGAGGGAATGCGCATCACTGACGCATCCCTACAGGTAAAAAGGAGGGTCTGGTACTCTTCCGGATTGGTGGTTCGATTATCGTGAGCTAGTGAAACGAACCAATAGAACTGGGTTGAGTTTCTTGGCAGTTTTCATCCGTTCAATCTTGCGCATATCTCTCATTGTGATTGAACCGTAGGGTAGCAAGCCCCTGTCATATGCTGGAGATGATAGATGAATGACCATTTCGTTGGACTAAGTAAAGGATTTGCGCTCAAGTGTTCAAAGACTGCTCAGTTCAGTAAAGTTAATCATCATCATTATGATGTTTACGGACACAATGAATGAACAATCGACAATGATTTATCACGGGCAAAATATATGTGCTTGACAAGTCCCACAGGATGGTTGGAGTAAAAATTAAAATTTGAAGGATAATCGAATAAGTAACTCGTTATTACAAGCGTCCACCGCGTTAAAGGCATTATTGCATAACCATAGTTTTAAGTGAGAATGGGATGTGCACACGCAAAATAATCTAGAAAGCCGTTATAGTTCAGTAAGTGCGTGAGAAAGAAAAAAGCAAACGACAACGATCACTGGTTTGATCAGAAGCCAGGGTAAGCGAACATATGTTTTCGATAATTCATCTTCAGGCTTATACAATTATATGCAAATCAAAATGTACAGACAGACATTACAAGTCGTTACTACTGGAGCGAGTTAATTGGATGCTGACAGCGCTGTCTGTTAAGCGACGACAGTCGACCTCGTGTGACCTCGTGGGTCAGAGGTCACCAGCCGTTTGGGCCAGGGCAGTCCCAAGCCTTTAGTTAGCTTCTTCTGAATACATAGCTCCGGTTCATACAGTCTGATCGCGATTGCTTCAGCGGCTTCTAGTAGTCGCTTACGGACGTAGTTCGAGCGGTGCTTTGGGGCCTGATAAATAAGTTTGAATGAATCAGTGAAATTTGTGGCGTGCCCTGTATCAGCTAGGTGTGCAGCTATTGATGAGTTCGCTGTATTTCTACTTCCAGTTCTAAGCCCGACCGGGTGGTGTTCCTTCATTCTCTCAGATAGACGCCGTGTCGTACGACCAATGTATTCCGCTCCACAGGAGCATGAAAATGAGTAGATACACATTGAGTTGGTGTGGACAGGCCTCTTATCCCTTGAGTTTAATCTCACCATCGGAATGCTAGTGAACTGGATTTGCATCTGCGCTGCTGGATAGGTGCGTCTGAGTGCCAACGAAAGACGACGAGTTAGTAGTTCCGTCGCAACCTCGCCCTTGTATGGCAGCTGTAGGAAGATTGGCTTACGTTCTATCGTATAAACTACAGGCTTTTTCTTCTCCTTATGTTCCATGTTGGCTCTGATGAAGCTTTCCGGATAGCCGTTCACCCTTAGCACTAAGCGAATGCACTTTAATTCTTCCGCAAGCGTGTCATTCGAGCAGATACGTTCAGCTCGGCTCACTAGGGTCTTTATCAAGTTCCGTTTAAACCTAAGTGGCACGAAGCTGTAGAAGTTTGTGTACTGACCAGCCAACGTACCGTTAGTTGAGACCATAAACTACATCTGTGAGTATGTTGATGTAAACCACATTAATGTTGGCATACCCACGGTTATCCTAAAGGAACTATTGCTCAGATGCACTTTTAATGTTCAGTTTCTATTCAATGGCGAATTATACCGGCAGTGCGATGGGGTAGCCATGGGTTCCCCACTGGGTCCGTTCCTAGCCGACGTCTTCATGGGCATGCTGGAACAGGGAAAGCTAAAACCCACGATCTCAAGTCTCGGTTTATATTGCCGTTACGTGGACGACATTTTTGTCTTGCTTCAGTCGTCTCAAAGTATCGAGGAACTCACAGACACGTTCAACCAAGGCCATCCAGCAATAAAGTTCACCAGCGAAGTAGAGGAAAGCAGTCGCTTTCATTTCCTCGATGTCGCTATGAAAAGACTGGATGGGGGTGCGCTACAGCGCTGCGTCTACAGGAAAAGTACGTGGAATGGGCAGTACACAAACTTCTACAGCTTCGTGGCACTTAGGTTTAAACGGAACTTGATAAAGACCCTAGTGAGCAGAGCTGAACTTATCTGCTCGAATGACACGCTTGCGGAAGAATTAAAGCGCATTCGCTTAGTGCTAAGGGAGAACGGCTATCCGGAAAGCTTCATCAGAGCCAACATGGAACATAAGAAGAAGAAAAAGCCTGTAGTTTTTACGGTAGAACGTAAGCCAATCTTCCTACAGCTGCCATACAAGGGCGAGGTTGCGACGGAACTACTAACTCGTCGTCTTTCGTTGGCACTCAGACGCACCTATCCAGCAGCGCAGATGGAAATCCAGTTCACTAGCATTCCGATGGTGAGACTAAACTCAAGGGATAAGAGGCCTGTCCACACCAACTCAATGTGTATCTACTCATTTTCATGCTCCTGTGGTGCGGAATACATTGGTCGTACGACACGGCGTCTTTCCGAGAGAATGAAGGAACGCCACCCGGTCGGGCTTAGAACTGGAAGTAGAAATACAGCAAACTCATCAATAGCTGCACACCTAGCTGATACAGGGCACACCACAAATTTCACTAATTCATTCAAACTTATTTATCAGGTCCCAAAGCACCGCTCGAACTACGTCCGTAAGCGACTACTAGAAGCCGCTGAAGCAATCGCGATCTGACTGTATGAACCGGAGCTATGTATTCAGAAGAAGCTAACTAAAGGCTTGGGACTGCCCTGGCCCAAACGGCTGGTGACCTCTGACCCACGAGGTCACACGAGGTCGACTGTCGTCGCTTAACAGACAGCGCTGTCAGCATCCAATTAACTCGCTCCAGTAGTAACGACTTGTAATGTCTGTCTGTACATTTTGATTTGCATATAATTGTATAAGCCTGAAGATGAATTATCGAAAACATATGTTCGCTTACCCTGACTTCTGATCATACTATGGGATTTTTTAAAACTGTGTTCACTGGTTTGTTTCTTCCTTTGACCGAGTTGATACGTTAATCCATTTTGCTACATCCAGGCTATTCCCATGGACACTTTTGCATGTATCCTTACCGCAAAGTTGCGGAGAGGGCCGTTAAGCATACGGTTAGGCTTGCGTTATTTCGTCCTCCAAGTGGGACAGACTATATCAAGTAATGCAAGTTTGAAAGCGTTTCAACAATGCGCTATTTGAGAAGCGATAATGTAGGGGCAAGGAGAATGGTAATCTGAAGGGCATTCCAGGCACGGGACACAGGAAGTGAGAAAAGGTTTCGTTGACAATCAAGTCGACTGTAGGGCGTAGCCACTTTGAGCTGATGGCTTCTCTGGTTGGTATTTTGGCTCAGCTGCAACAGATTGCGACATGGGTAAGTTGGGTTCGTCAGTATTAAGTAAACCATGATAATATCTCCTCGCTGACTTCGATATTCACCACTGTACAATCTCAGGAACTGCAGTCTGCGTTGGTAGGAGAGATGAAACAATCCTCTAGCGCGATTTGTCGCTCTACGTTGTGGAGCTTCAAGTACACCGACGTCGCTCTTGCGCCAGGGACACCAGGCCTGGATCACAGATTTCACCTGAGGCCTTACGTACGTTTTCAGCATTTGCGGAAAGATTGATGGCTCAAAAATGCCCAACGCATTCCGGAAGTCCGAAATGTTGTCTGGCTCCTTTTACTACATTTGCAGCTTGTTTCGAGCAGCCAAGATTGTACTACACCATCACCCCGAGGTCATTTTCTTGGGAAACATTTCTAACTGCTTGTCCGCAAGTCAATATTCATGGATAAGCTGATGGAGTATGCTTGCGACTTTGCACCTGGTCACATTGAACTGGAGCCGGATATCGGATGACCAGGCATAAGCCCTGTCGAGATCACTTTCCAGTGCCATATGATCATCCGATGTCCTGATATCATGCCAAATTTTGTTCTCATCTGCAAATAATAAGAAATTCGACTGCAGTACACCAGCAAGATCCTTGATGAATTTGAGGAATAAACATGTCCCCAGTACCGACGGTTGAGGCACGCCACACTGGACGTCAATTGAGTTGGAAATGGAATGGGGACCCTTACATGCAGCTGACGTTGAGTGAAGAATACGAGTATAGAGTAAACGACTCCATAGTTTAGAAGCTTGTGAAGGAGAATGCGGTGGTCCAAACTATCGAAAGTTTTCGAGAAGTTCAGGTAGACAACGTCGACTCCCACTCTGTCATCGGCTGGCTCGGTCCAGCTTGCTAGTGCTAGCAGCAAGTTTGTACTACAGGATCGATATCGGCGGAATCCGTGTTGCCGTGACACTAAGATATTGTTGCTCTCAAAATATCCCATGAGCAGCTGTTCAATACGTTCCATTACTTTGGATACATCTGGGAGGAGAGTGATTGGACGGTAGTTCGAGTGCTCCAAACGATTGTCCCTTGTTTTGTAAATAGGAGTCACTGGGCCATGTTTCCTCAATGTCGGAACCTGCATTTCGTCGAGACAACGTTGAAACAACCGAGCTAATGTTTCGGCAAGGTTAATGGCTGCTTTCTTCAAAGCCTTCGGTTTGATGCCGTACACGCCAGGTAAGCTGTGGACGCGCAACGGCCTTAGCGTTTTCATCACATTGGCTGTCGTGAACGACACTTGTTTTAAACCTTGTAGCGATGTAACCTGTGTCAAAGGCGTGTGAAACGATGATTCACACCAGAAATTATGGATGAAATGTTGCCGAAGCATATTGGCCGCATCTTGCGCGGTTTGCACGAGACAATCGAATGCACGTGAAACCAAGATTCCGTGCTGCACTCTGCTGAGCTTGTTGTCATTCCTATACAGCAATTTTGGTTTTGTACTGAATTTCCCCGCGAAGTTCTGTTTGTGCTGGAGTTTATCTTCGCAGATCAACTTGACGCAGTTGTTTCGTTGAGTTGTGCAAGCACCCAGGTCAGGTTACTTGGACGGACTTTGTAAGCGCACCAGGCTGAATTCCTTAAGGCCATGTATTTTCTAGTACGGCTCCTCAGAAACGAATTCACTTGCTTCGGGCAAAGGACCTTGTTTTCTAACGTAATCTGCCACTAGCTCAGTGCACTGGGTGACAAACAACATCCAAGCGACATCGGGCGGCTTCTCGGCCAGCAAGGACCAGTCCGTTTCTTGAAAGTGGTTGGACCGTATATCGTGATGTGTAACAACATGGGTTTCCACGTTGTTCTCACTGATGTATTCCGAGTAACAGATGTAACTAATGAGCAACATCGTATGACCGCTACGGCCACGTGATGCATCTATGGTCACGATGTTGACCATTAGTTCCTCGTTGGAGAGCACACAGTGGGTATAAGCCACAGTAGGTATAAACAGTTGACAGAAAGAGTGTTATGTAACAGCTGACCGTCGAGTGTGTAGTGCAGGGTTTTCATGACATTTCTGGTCCATGATTGGTCTCTTAACTAGGTTTATTGATAGAACAGCTTCCGTACTCCATAACGAGGTGATCTAGGTGTAGCGTTTGAAGTACTAATCGCTCTCCACATTGGGTCTTCATCAAAAACGACGCCTGGTGTATTTATAACCTTATGTAGATCTTCAGTTGAAGGGAAGAACAACACGGATCAGCAGTAAAATCTCGGCTTCACTGACACATTGACCCACCAACACAGTGGACGCTTATCCTGTGGAAGAGGACTTTACGGTTTGCCGTTACCGAAAGCTTTAGTGCAATTAATGTAAATCACATTACAGGACTGCTCCCCAGTTGCCGTGTACAAACATTTATGCATCGGTACGGCAGCGCTAATGATGCATTAGCAGCCCAGCATGCATCCTTGTGTCAGGTTTTAAACACCACGAGCAGTTACCGAACATTGCTTGTCAGGCAAATCCGCCAGCACTTCGCCACTGCGATGAAACCATTATTCCTCAGAAAAAGCCTCAATAAAATGTGATGGAAATCGCTCAGATACTAACCTTTGGATAACAACCAGCTGAATATTTCGATTACGAAAGATAAAGCAAAGCCGCTAACTACTCAATAGTAACAGTGTAAAAATCGTCAGGTACAACAGCCTTTGTGTGGTCAACATTTGCACTTCCTCAACGACACAATCCATGTTGTAGTTTCGTATGATTGTTACATATCGAACTAGGTCAATATTTCTCCTCTATTGCAGATACGGAAGCCTATTTGCAGTCAACAAAGATAAGCGCACAGTGAAACAATTGAGATCTTTCAGTCCAAATCCCTTAGTGGTATTGTATCATCTGCAGGCATCAGAGGCCGATTCACTTAACAAAGCACTCTTCCGTGGGCATTAATCGTTTTGCTCGCAAGCCTAGCTTTGAGGTGACGAAACAAGCTAGTTTTCAAGCTGTTTCAAACGTGCTATCGCTTTATATGCCACTTGCTCGTTAGTAGAGCAAGCGAATGGAAATTTATCCCAAATTCTGCGTCGCCGCTAATCTAGTTTACTATGTGAAATGTAAAGCCAATGCGGCTTAGCTGGTCTAAATTTCAGACAGTTGAAAAGTGAAAGCTGATAGCACAAAGAGTACACTATTTGCCCCATAGCTGATCAGCGGGCTTCAACAAACACAGCTTCCGTCAGTTACCATTCAAATTAGCGCGACTTAGACCGTCCACGTCAATTTTTCTTATGTTTGGAGGTCTGCCCCAGCTGGCTGGAATATGACAGGCTAGCTTCCACTTTATCATGAGCATTGAGTGCTTACTTGATGTAATGGGTTGTAGGATTTGAATATTATACAGTAGTTGTATGCTGTCTTCAGCATGAGGTGAATACACAACGGAGCTAGGTGCGGTGCAATGGGGTTGGGTGTGCGGTGCGTTTTGTGAACACAAGTTTCATTGCTGCCTCGTTCAAATCTTCGAAGTTTCGTGCGACTAACAGGTGTTTATTGGTTATCGTTGCCTATGTACCTACCAACAGTAGCGATGACTCGGGTGCATGTGTCAGATGATTGGCTGGCTGCTGTGATTGTTAACCAATCCGCGCACAGCTGTAGTAACCGGATTGAAATCATCCGCGTACGTGATTATCAACCATGCCACCATGGCATCGGCTCAGACAAGCGATGAAAACATACAACTAACCCTACAGTCACCCCACTGTATTTGCAACCTATTCCTCTGTAAACCACGGGAGGAACCATCCTCCGTAACACATTCATTTGTTGTCCTAGACACCTCCTGCATGTTGTCTACAGAAGCACTGTTCTCGTTGCACACCAGGCCTTAACTCATCCCGTTTTCCGTGCGTCATTAAAACTGGTCACTGAACGTTGCGTTTTGTCACGCATAAACAAAATCTTTTGTACCTTGGCCTGCGTCTGCCTTCGTCTTGACTGCTTAGCCAGATGACCAGAAGCCATTCCCGTAACTGACTGCAAAAGCAAGACTGTTGTCCCTGTCCTCTTAGATCAGTAAGTCTTGTAATACGGATACTCATCCAGCATAACAAGTAACCATGGAACACTTTACGAATCTGAACAATTCGATACGTCCTGTAATCTTTTAAGCTACCACAGCAGTCATACCACAGCGTAGCACCCAGCAGCCGTTCAGTCGAGCGCTTCCATAGACAGCTCAAAGCCTCGCTCTTTTAATTCTCTGACCCTAGCTGGAGCGAAAACGTTTCCCACGTACGCTTACCCTTGGCTCTCAACCTACCCCGCCTCAAATACAGACAACCGACTGACGAGATAGACAGGTCAAAACAGTCCGCTTTTCAGGTTTGTAAACGTTTGCTCTTTCCATCAACACTCCTTTTTCGTCTTCAGTGGTAATCATGCGTTTCAACCATAAACATTTTGCAAAATCGACAAAAATCCAAAACTTCCCATTTATTAGAATGAATCAAGGGAGGTAAAATCTGAGTAAAGAATTCTTTTCGGTAATTCTCATCGGACTCAAACATTACATGATGAGGAGAAAGTGCTAAATGTGCCGGATTGGGCTGCGTATTGAACAGAATGTTTAATTTCAAGGGGACAAATCAATAAATCACGGGGTCAATGGAAGTGGAAAGTATGTACAGGGGAAATCATAGCCGAAGTTGTAGGCCACGGTAGAAGCAAGGGACGTACAAACTGTTTTTGTACGCAAAATTCTGGCTTGAGGTGGCGGATGTAGATAGCTTCCGAAATAGACAGCAGACGCATCCGGAATCCGCGCGTGAAACTTTCAGGAGCAGTATAGATGACTCTAAAATCATTTTCCGTCCCTGCGTGACTGCACTCTAGAAGGTGAGATAAGATGGGACTGTTGCTGGAGCTCGCTTTGCCTTTGTAAAACCACTTTAGAATGTGTTCGCGAATCCTAGGAGATAAGCGCCTCGTGGTACGACCCACGTATCGTGCCCTACAGGAGCACGAGTACAGATAAACAAGCATTGATCGAGTCACCGGAGGTAGCCTGTCTTTCAAAGGTTTTACGAATAAAGGCTTGTTATAAAATACTATGCGTAGGCGAGCCGCGAAGTAGGTCTATTTATACTGTTCCTGGACATTTCACTCGCGGATTCAGGATGCGTCTGCTGTCTATTTCGGATGCTATCTACATCCGCCACCTCAAGCCAGAATTTTGCGTACAAAAATAGTTTGTACGTCCCTTGCTTCTACCGTGGACAACAACTTCGGCTATGATTTCCCATGTACATACTTTCCACTTCCAATGACCCCGTGATTTATTGATTTGTCCCCTTGAAATTAAACATTCTGTTCAATACGCAGCCCAATCCGGCACATTTAGCACTTTCTCCTCATCGTGTAATATTTGAGTCCGTTGAGAATTACCGAAAAGAATTCTTTACTCAGATTCTGCATACCTTGATCCATTCTAGTAAATGGGAATTTTCGGGTTGCTGAGGATTAGCACTCCCCATGATTTAGTCAAATACAAAACCTTTTAAGAAAAGAAAACAAAAAGCGTATTTGCTATTACCTTACATTTCATGTTTCCACTTCCGCGTCTAGCCCCTTCCCTTCTGTTGCCCACCTCCGCTGATTTCTATCTCCCAGGGAAGCAACCACCGGAACTGCCTATACAAGCCTTCAGT
>OX104066.1:6731214-6753976 GCA_944474145.2 Dicrocoelium dendriticum
AAACCTCAAAGGCTGCGTGTGACGGCCGTCAAGCAGATCCCAATCTGTCTCTGCAATCACATTCCCGAGCTGGATCTGCTCTCCACTGCCTTGTGGGTCAGGATATTGAGCCAAAGGCTCCGGGCGGAGTCCCTCAAGCAAACCTCCAAACCACCCACTGCCTTGTGGGTCAGGCTATTGAGCCAAAGGCTCCGGGCGGAGTCCCTCAAGCAAACCTCCAAACCACCCACTGCCTTGTGGGTCAGGCTATTGAGCCAAAGGCTCCGGGTGGAGTCCCTCAAGCAAACCTCCAAACCACCCACTGCCTTGTGGGTCAGGCTATTGAACCAAAGGCTCCGGGTGGAGTCCCTCAAGCAAACCTCCGAAGGACAACGACCACCTCGCGTGCGATTGCCCACCAATGCAATCGTATGCCTGCGCGCAAAGCACTCAGCATCGGGTGCTGGAACGTGCGCACACTACTGGACCGGAACTCGAGCGAGCGCCCGGAGCGACGCACTGCACTGGTCGCAATGGAGCTGGCGCGCTACCACATCGATATTGCGGCGCTCAGTGAAACTCGGCTCGCTGAGCAAGGTAAGTTACATGAAGCAGGTGCTGGCTATACATTCTACTGGGTGGGGAACGCCGCGTCAGCACCACGTGAACATGGGGTCGGATTTGCAATATCCGATCGCCTGAATGGCCAGCTTGTGGGTGAACCAACGGGCATCAGCGCGCGACTGATGACTGTTCGCCTGCGACTCGGAAGAGGTAAGTTTGCTACTTTTATAAGCACGTACGGTCCGACCATGTGTTATCCTGATGACACGCGTGATCAGTTCTACACTGAGCTATCCTCCGTGATACGGTCTGTGCCGAGGAGCGACCGACTATTTCTGCTGGGTGATTTCAATGCGCGCATTGGGCGTGATGCATCAGCGTGGACAGATGTTATCGGTGCGCATGGCATTGGTTCAGCGAATGCGAACGGTGACAGGCTGCTCTCACTGTGTGCCACTCACGGTCTGACGATCACGAACACTCGGTTTGCACTGAGTGCGAGTGATATAGCAACTTGGACGCACCCACGGAGTGGTCAAACTCACCTGCTCGACTATGTCATCGTACGTCAGCGTGATATGCGTGAAGTGCGCATGACACGTGTACTGCGTGGAGCTGAGTGTGGCACTGATCACAAATTGGTTCGGACCAAACTGTACATATATTTTCGTAAATCGATGTATTGCACTCCCGCCGTGAATCGGCGTAAATTTAACATTCTCTCCCTCGGCACTGTGGCGAAACGTGCTGAGCTGGAGAAGGCGATGGCTGCACGCCTGTGTGGTGATGTGGACTGTATAGCAACAGTGGGCGACCTGTGGCACCACATTCGCGACCAGGTGACAGCTGCTGCGGAGGAGACCATCGGGCGCGCAAACTGTAAGCGGCCTGATTGGTTTGATGACAACAATGTGACGATTGACGCATTGGTGTCAGAGAAGAATGCAGCATTTGCTGCACATGTGGCAGACCCCAGTGACTTGGGGAAGAAGAGTCAGTTTCGCAAACTTCGACGGCGACTGACCCGAGAGCTCCGTCGCATTAAAAATGCATGGTGGACGGAGAAGGCGAAGCAGATGGAATGCTACGCCGAACGCCGTTAACATAAGGAATTCTTTGACTCCTTGAAGGCGGTGTATGGACCGAGATTGGAGCCGCTGAGGACACTGATCGATGGTAGTTCAGGCGCGACCTGCACCCAGACTGCAGACATAATGCAGGTCTGGCGGAAACACTTTGACTGTCTCTTGAACAACCGTTCAGAGATCGACTGGCCTACATTGAATGACCTGAATCAGCACGATGTGAAGGCGGATCTGGCAGATACGCCGAGACTGGATGAGACACAGAGAGCACTTGCTCAGCTGCGAAACGGCAAATGTGCCGGAGGTGACGGGATCCCACCTGAAGTATTGAAACACGGTGGACCCGCGTTGTTGACTGCGCTGCACCACTTGGTGCAACGCGTGTGGATTGAGGAGGAAGTGCCTTCTGAGCTGAAGGATGCCCTTGTGCTACCACTGTACAAGGGCAAAGGTAGCAAGCAATGTTGCACGAATTATCGTGGCATCAACTTGCTGAGTTGTGTGGGCAAGGTGATTGCCCGAATCCTGCTCAATCGCCTCGTGAGTCTAGATTGTGGAACCAAACGTGGCGGAAGAGCAATGGGGATTCCGTTCGGGTCGCAGCACTATAGAAATGGTGTTTGCGGCTCGTCAGTTGCAAGAGAAGTGCAGAGAACGACACCAGCCATGGTACTCGCTTTTTGTTGATTTCACCAAGGCATTTGATACAGTGAACCGCGAGGCACTGTGGCTGGTGTTGGGTAAGTTTGGTTGCCCGCGTAAGTTTGTAAGTTTAATTGAATGTCTGCACAGTGGTATGCGAGCGAGGGTGCAGCTGAGTGGAGAGACCTGTGATGACTTTACAGTTGTCTCAGGTGTGAAGCAAGGCTGTGTCTTAGCTCCTGCCCTGTTTAATATATCTATCTTCATGCAATGTTGTCTTGTGCTTTTGATGCGGCTTGTGCTTACGGTGTTCGCGTGGAGCACCGTATTGATGTTGGGTTGCTGAACATCCGTCGTTTCGGTGCGAGAACTCTAGTCTGTGAGACAACTATCCGTATGTTGCTGTTTGCTGACGACTGTGCGTTGTTTTCACACAGCGCGGATGAGTTGCAGCACATGACTAGTGCTCTGGCTTCGACAGCGGCCAAATTCGGGCTCACCATCAACACAAGCAAAACTGTCTGTCTCTTTCAGCCTTCACCGGAGGTGCAATCTTCAATATTGCTGCAAATCAGCATTGGTGCTGTAGTATTGGAAACCACCTCCCGCTTCTGCTACCTTGGGAGTGTGATGTCGACTGATCAGCAGCTACACGTTGAGTTGCGTAATCGCGTGTCGAAGGCGGCAGCGGCATTCGGGAAGCTTGAGTACCGAGTGTGGAACAACCATCAGCTTAGCATTGGCACGAAGCTGATGGTGTACAAATCCATGGTACTGTCCGTTCTTCTATACGGCAGTGAAACGTGGACGATGTACCGTCGGGATGTGCGATATCTCGAGCGGTTCCATCAGCAGTGTCTGCGACGAAGTTTGCGGATCGGCTAGGGCGCCAGAGTTGCAGACACGGATGTGTTGCGCCGAAGTGGGATGTATGCAGTGGACTGCATGCTTTTACTGCGACACCTGAGATGGCTCGGTCATGTGAGCCGTATGGATTCGACGCGAATACCGAAACAACGTTTATACGGTCAGCTGAGTATAGGGAAGCGGCATGCTGGGAAACCAAAGTTACGTTACCAGGACATGATTAAAGTGAGCCTCACACGTTCTAATCTTGATTGCAGATCATGGGAATCGAAGGCGGTTGATCGGCGTGCATGGCGCGATCTAATCACGAAGGCAGTTGCTGAAGTGCGAGAGAAAGCCCTCATGCATGCAGAGAAGAAGCGGCAAGTGCGGAAGCGGCAAGCACCGATGAATTGTACTCCATCGACATCGAGCGCATTGTGCTGTAGAACATGCGGTCGCGAGTGACTTAGTCACGCAGGCCTAGTGAGCCATGAGGGAGGTCACTCGGAACCACTGCCGAAGCGACGACGGGTCCCGCAGTGAACGTAGGCAGCACCGGCGCAGCGTTTGTAGGCACGCTGAATTCGATTTACTAACCGCGTGCTTGCATGCTAAGTCTCTTTATTTCATTAACGCGGATCCATAGCAAACTGGCAAGCATGTTGTGCATTTTACGGCATCCAAATTCGGTCCACTCGGGGAACCAGTTCTGTTACGGTTGATGCTATAGTCTGCAAAGGATGTCGAGGCGGTTCCTTTGCCAGCCACCCGCCTTCGCACGGACTCATGTGGCCTTCGGATTTCGCTCGGACTACACTAAAGCGAGCTTCAGCAAAAGTAAAACCTGATGACCACCACATTCTGAAAAACTACAAATCTGTCTCTATTCATGGCGTTCGGGATTTGCAAGCATCGGGTGTAGATGAAACTCAGGCCCATGATTGGCAAGAATAGAAGTACATTCGCCAACCACTCTCAATTGAGAGTGTGATAATCAAATCGACCAGAAGACAAGCTGCATTGCCAAAGCACAAATCATGTGGTCCCAAGATGAGAACATTTGTCTCTAGTCTCTACACTTGGCAGGAAATGTGCTTGAAACGTGGCGCAAATTGCGTCGGAAGCTTCTTTTTGGAAATACCCAAGTTGATTAACACAAAACCCTAGTAGACAGAGCAAGAACGATGACAATAGGTCTAACAGAAAATGCGGTAAACCTTACTTCGGAAACTGACTCATGTGAGGTTTATATATATATATATATATATATATATATATATATAATGTTTCGGCGGCATCCATATACGGGTTTGCCTGTCACTGTGACGTCCATGGGGACAGTCACAGGACGTCTGCGCCTGCAGAGGGGACAATGGGTGGCTTGTGCTGAACCACCCACAGCTCCAACCACACACCGCATACCCAGTGTAAACCCCAAGGAATAACACCGGGAGGCATGTGGGTGGGAGCCACATTTCATCAACGGAGCGGGCCCACACTCCTTCAACAAGCAGAACGAAAGCATTCGGGCCCAAACGGGAAATCATACACACCAGACGTACACGAGGCAGTGGCTGGACCCTAGCCCGTTCCACACAGGATGGAACCACTCTTTGAGCCTAGCACGGTCATGAGGACGGTGCACCCCGCCCCCACCAGCAACGACGAACTGTCTATTATAGCCAGTATGGAAGGGGTAGTGGGTAACATAAAGGTAGACATATTGTCAACATTCACATCACAGTTACTCATACCGGCTCGGAACGAATATACTACAACAAGCAACTCTCGAACGTGACTTGGGTGTCCTGGTTCAAGATGACTTGGGTTGCTCCAGGCAATCCGAAAAGGCCTCGAAGACCGGGAACCAACACGTTGGGCTGTTGAGGCTGGCGTTTGGACAAATGAACAGCTCCATAGTTCGACAAATGCTGAGTACGTATGTTCGCCCCCATGCCGAATACGCAATTCAAGCCTGGCGTCCATGGCTGAAACACGACCTTAATGCACTGGAGCAGCCTCAACGCCGGGCATCTAAGAACTTACTTGGAATGCGACATCTTTCCTACCAGGAGAGGCTGCAACGATCGGGAATGTTCTGTGGAAGCTATCGCCCAATACGAGGCGACCTGATTATAACATACTTGATTCTGCCAGACCCAAATCATGTGTACCGCCCTTTACTGCAACTCAGCAGCAATACAAACCTGAGGGGCCACTCATTAAAACTCGCAGAACACTACAGTCGTCTGGAGTGCCGCAGAAATTTCTTTTCCATTCGTGTTTGTCACCCGTGGAATGCTCTGCCCGAATCGGTCGTCTCTGCACCGACACTAACAGTATTTAAAAGACGGTTGGACGATGCACTCATCCACTTACACTTTGTCACTTAACACTACTTCTCCACCCTACATCTGGAGTTTAGCATGGAATTATTTCACGTTAACTGTGTGTGTTGTGAATCATAGAGGATCGCAGGACTGCAGCGAAGCAAACGAAAAGTCCTTATTTTCATATTTAAAGCATTAACTATTTTACTATCCGTATCATCATTATTGTTATGTTGATATCCCACCAACTATCCAACGGGACTTGTAAAGCAACGCTTCTTAACCCGTAAAAATTCATTGTTCATTGTTCATTTTTCACCAAGCAAATCCAAACCGGAGAGCTCAAGCGACATCTACTTCTGAAATGCAAGATTATGCATCACGCACGCAAACCTACCACATAGGTCGCCTTATTGTTCTGGATTAGTAAATTGAATGGGAGCGTACCCATGTTGCTTTTATTCCGCGGGCAATTGTACTTCTGCAGAACCTGAGCAACCGCTATCTTGAGAAGTCCACGGAATTCGCATCAATCAAATTTGCCTTGGATTCGCAACACCTGAGGTCAACCTGAATTTTTCATAAACTCAGCATCTTCATGTTCTTGTAATGTTATTTTCGGTTTGCTCGAATGCCTTTTTACTGCACTAATTTGGCCGTATAAAATCGTTATGAGTATCCTCGTCGAATTCATGCTCTATACATATATCATAGATTGTCGTCATCCGTGTCCAATGGCAGTTCGAATACAACATACGCACATGTGTTTCCAAGACCATTATTAACTGTCACAAACTGGATAGAGACACATTAATCCTCATGAACAATAGTACTACAAACGTACATGGGTTTGGCTTGCAGGTCAGGCTAACAGTTACTTGCACAGGAATGCGACTAATTACCTAATATATCAACCAAGTCCCGCTGGCCATTGCCAAACCTGTGGTTTTCCAAACAGTGTTGCACTGTTTTGCAAATGTCCAAGATGTAGCATGGTTGTCATCCAAGTACCCATCCGTTTGTACATACGGTTGTGTATTCTGCTGTGGTTATATGCAATTTCTTACGAGCAACTTTAGTATCCCTGGGGTGCAGCAGTTCGGTGCTCCTAAAGGAAAAAGATGTTCCCTATGTGCTGTTTCCCTTCCGGTGTAATTTACTAAGACACACTATTACCGTTGACATTAGCTTTTTCTTAGTCTACCCAGAAGATTGACCACGTGTAATACAACTTCTAGTAGGTGCATCTTAGACACGTGCAATAATGCTACTGCGTTGCGCCAAGTCCGTATTTCATCATTCCAGATAGCAATTGTAACCAAGCTATCCTTAAATTAGCAATGGAATAAGGATGACATACGAAGATGACAGACCGTGAGTAGGCAACTATGCAGGTTTGTAGGGAAATGGTGCGCTGGAGTCGACTGATTTTCATAAGCTCAGCTAAGGTTGTTGGATGAAGAATGGGAATTGCAGCTCTAATCATTCTAACAGATTTAATGTGAAACCTAGCATGACACATCAATATCAGCAAGTTAGTTGCTAGTTAATTATACATTTATATATATACATATATATATATATATGAGGGTAGAGCAATAGACTTCCGGATGCACCAAATGTTTTTCTTTGTGCAGCAAACTAAGCATTAACATTTGCTTGTAGTGCAGTCCAATAGCATTCATCCACAACTCCCTGCGTTCAAACTATTTGAAGAATCAGTTAGAACATGCCGTAGTGGGTATGCCTTCAAGCAGCTCAACAAAAGCCCCTGCTGCAGCTTCTGGAAATTCCTGGTAGATATCATGCATTATACGCTTGACATTTGTGAAAACCTAAAGACACCCAGTCCCAGGTCGGGATTGTATGGTGGGTGACCAGCCTACTGGATGCGTTCTGTAGCCAGTAAATCTACGACGAGATGGGACCTTTGAACAGGTACGTTGGCATGGTGAATCAACGTCCCACGTGCTTGAGTCCTTGGACGACGTCTGGCTGCAGCTTCTAGCATTTATGACAGATAGTGGTTGGCATTGTAGTCTCCGGTGAAGGTGCGCTGTCGTACCGACGGTACAGTTGCCACAAGAGCGGTAATGGCAAAGAACGCAACCATCATCTGTTTGGCTACACTGCGCTCGCGCTAGAAGATCTGAGGCGCTGTTCCATCAAGAGCAGTTTACTGAGCAGTTGGTTGCTTGTCCTTTTTATAACGCTAACCTTGCTTCTGTCCTTTACGCTGTCAAGCCAGACGGGAAAAAACAAAACACCGAGCCTGCTAGACCGAAGTGTATTAGGAGCAGAACACGGTCCATTTTATGGGTCGCATGCGCTTACTTCGCCAGTCTGTCACTGAGGTGATTCATTTCTCTTGTCTGGACCGATTCAGACCTGATAGCGGCCCTCACTCTCTGATTGTAGTTACGATCACGTCCGCCCCATAGCACCCGTGCGGCAATGAACTGGCTTCATAAACTGCTCTGGATTGCACAGCAAAGCGCGGTTTGCCTTTTATGCCAGTCACAAAACACTGCTCGATTACACCTGCACTTTGCACTCCTTCTCAATATGTTAGTAGTGCATAACCGACGCGGGCACAGTCAGTTCTGCTTTGGAGAGCTAATTTATACGCTGCATATAGCCCATGAGGAAATCATCAAAATGGACTTAATAGCCTGAGTTATCACCGGAAATAGCGTTATGGGCTGCTAATTCGTTGGATCTGCGCCCCTCCATCTTTATAGATTAAAGTGACGACGCCGAGCTCCCACAGGTTGGGAACATTAAGTTCGTTAAGAACTTTGTACAAGAACGTTGGAAACAGTACTGCAACAGGCGCGGAAGGCAAGATAGACTAAACGCTCAGCAGACCTGCGCAGGACAAGACCAAACCGTTCGATCTAGCGCAACGGTACTAGCTTGTCGAAGAGTATACTCGCATTCCCCAAGACACGATGTCGGATTTCAGCGTTTCAGATACGTCGTTGCCCTTACACCCATTAGCAATCCTTCTCAAGCACCATAGTCGAAGGCTTTGAGCCGGCGCAAATCGTCCAAACAAACTGGCCACGACTCGCTTCCACATATAACATAACAACACCGCCCGAACAGTGACACCATAAACACATTCCTTTGCTAAGAGGGAATTTTCCCGTTGATACAACGAGTGTCGCAGGCCGACAAACGCAGCTGGAGTTTTGGGACTGTAGAGAAAAAGTTTATTTTTGAAAGATCTACTGGCAGCTACCTGCGTATACAAAGCTATCCACGTGTACAAGCTGTGCGCCTTCAAAGTGAGCACGGGAACGGGTGGCTGCCAACACTGGAGTAGCAATTGACACTTCGACATCGCGACGCACTTACTGTACCTAAATGCCTCTAGCGCAAGACGATTCAGCTTAGTTTCCGTACACTATGTAAAGTGACTGCATCGGAATAGTCAACGTCTCGTTGAAGTGCTCCATCATCCTGCTGAGAGTAGTATAAGACATAACAACCGGTATTATTTTGTTAGCAACCGCAACAAATCGAGCGCCCAATGTGTCAACAAATAGAATGCAGCTACGCAAACACTCAATGGCTCTACTCAAAACTAGCAGGACCCCGCCATCGACATGACATAACGAGTTGGGGCATCATAGTATTGACGAGATACCTAAGTTGGAAGCGGAACTCAGACCAATTTCAGTCATTCTGGAAGGGTGATCCATTTCGTGATGGCCGTGTTATTATCTACTAAAAATGTTATCTAAAATGCCGGAGCCTTGCCAAAGATTTGTTTATTATTCTTTAATCCTTTTTTCAACTACAGCCAGCAAATCGTGATGGTATATTCAAAGAGAAAACGCGTGATATTTGCTTTTAGGCAGTCATCAACTGGTACCGAACTCCTCCGTAGACAGCGACCACGTTTTGTTAAACGCCTCCCAAAATGTTGTTTCAAGAAATTAAGTAGCCACTTTTTAATAGTTAACTTCAATATGACTTCTGTATTATCAGCATCTCCAATTGGACAGCCATTAAATTTCTGTGTTCATGCATTTGACAGTTTTGAATAGCCATGTGGCTATACCAACCTGACACCACGGCTCAGACAAGTCATCACTTCTGAAATTTACCTTGACTAATGAAGTGTTGCTGTTTGAATCAGTTTCGTGCGACTATTCACTAGGTGGTGGCAGTCAATCAATTGCAGTAGTTGGCTGTGTATTACGCCATCATTGGAGACGTAGGACGACTCCAAGATTCGCAACCTAGCGACAATTGTTGTGTGGGACCGCCAGCTGCACAGTTCGGTGAACGAGGACACGAATCAATAAACTTGGTCATGCATGCTGCCTCAAAAGTTGCACCAATCCGAGAATTGCCCCCGACCAGTACTTGGATCCGAAGTAGAACGCCTAAATGGATCAATAAAAGTACCAAGATTTGGGGACAACATGCACTTAGCCCATGTGATACCACAGGGAGCAAATACAAAAACAAGTAAAAACCATTACAAGTCCTGCATTAGGGCCAACAAATATGATGGACATGCAACTGTGGTACTCAAGACTTCATGCAACGTCAAATTACTTTAGAGGTATGTGAACGATGAAGAAAATTAGAGGCTGGAATTCCAACTCTTAATATTGACGGCGGTCCAATGAAAACAGTTGTTTAAACCGCGAACAGGCGACTCTTGCATTTTGGTTCACTGGCTACAAAAGCCAAACAATCTTTAACCTATCACCTCTCAGCAAATGCCAATGGCATATGCACTATGACCTAAGTCCCAGTGGCTGTCGCTAGCAAATAACCTTCTTTACGGGATAGAGCTAAGAAAGGAAAAAGAAAAGTTCGTCATTTCTCAAACCCATTACTGGCACAATACCAATATAATGCAATGCCATTTTGAGCGTATACTTCATCCAATGCTCTCCAATCTCAGTGAAAATACGGAACCATCACTCTTATGTTCGAAGGAGATAAGGGATCGGATCATACTAATTACTGACCCATTACTTTATTACCTATGATTTCAAACATAGACAGCTGAACCCACAGTCACCGCGAATTTTTGAATCACCGTTGCTGGACTCTAACTTTGTTTCGTATTACTCTGTTATACGCGCTTTTTCTGTATGTTGCGCACCAATACATTTCTTTTGCAGAATTTTTCAAGTTGTGCGACCTTGCTGGATACTCCCTTTCTAATTCCGCAAATCTCATTGATTGACCCAAGGGCCGTCTGTGTCCGCCATCTTGGATTGGTTCTACCTCGTGATACAGTTTCAAGCTACTTGTGGTTTGTGTTCCAAAGCTGTTGAGAATAAGGCTCATGCGCTTTGGGGCTTTGGCTGCTATGTTTGGCTCCTTAGTTCTTGCATTCGCTTATCCCTTGACGTCTTCCGAAAATCTCTCGACATCCGACATCCATCTTTTCAAGTTATACGTGACAAACGATACGGTTCAAGACATCAGATGTACAGCAACTGCCAGTGACTATAGGAAAACTCTTACAGGCGGAAATACACGTTCATCTCATGAGGTCAAAGGAGCTTGTGAAAGTACCTCTGTCAACTCACCTACCCCTGCCACCCTTGATCTGCACCACCACCAACATCTTCGACCCTGTCCGTGTCTCTCGTTCAATGTTCCCACGGATTGAAGACTCAGACTCGTAACCTTCGAAATGCCGCTTAACCGACCGGTCCGTAAAGGGCTCAGAGCCCGCCTGTGTATCTCTGAATTCCAAGGATCCATGAGCCCTTCTAAAGCGCAAGGGCCCATGTAGCGAGTCCATGCGCCCCTGCTGGCAAACAACCCCCCAAACCGATATTTGCTTCTAGTCCTGCTCCCACTGGTTCATCACCTATTTCGCTGAGGCGTCATAATTTCATGCTCTTCTACGCAGCAGAGTCAAAAGGTGCAAACCATCAGATGGGTTAAGATCACAGCATTGAATACCTCCAGGAGCTCAACGATAGACTCTTGGATATGGGTGAAGACAGTGTGGCGATTAAAAATGTAGTCCGACTTAGCCAGCAAACTAACCAATCAGACGGGTCTCTGAGAATCACCTTTGAAAGTCACAACCTGCCGCAACTCATACTATCTCCTTTGTCAAGTCTGAAAGGCATCAAGTTTCACATCCGCGGAGACCTGTAACGCAATGAAAGGGATCGTTTGAACACTACAAGCCTTCAGCTCAAACGCCGACCAGGAGAAGGTGAGACTGCGTTACACATTATTAATTTTCGTGTGAGTATGAAGGTTATAAGCACCCGTATCAACTGGTTGCTCATCCTTCAGGCACGTCCAGCGGTACCTACCAAGACATCCCTGTTGTAATCGCCAACATGTGCAGCCAAATAAACAAGCGTGACAAACTGTGCAGCTTCACTGCATCGAAGCAGCCGGACGTCTTAGGACTTACAGAGACTTGACTGAACTCTGACGTCATACCCAAAGTGGTCGCCTTTTCGGGATATTCTTGTTTTTCAGTAAGATCAAAAACCAAAGGCTCAGCATGGTAATCGGTTGCACATCAAATTTCCACTATCTGGCAAACATTTTAGCATCAGTCGGATAGAAAATAACTTAGTGAACAACTGTGGTGCTCAATTCGCCTCAGACGTGCAGACCTAATAGTGGTCGCTATCTACCATAGCCCATTAAACACTTGTTGCTATTGGCTGCCACGTGTACAGAAACACATAAGCCGCCCTAAAATTTTACTGAGGGGGATCTAAATTTGTCTAAATTGTTCCGGCGAATGTTTCCGCTTCTTCCCGGTCATGGTGACGTTGAGGTCTAAATCACTAAAATGACTATTGAAATCGTGGCAACGCAACATGTCGTTCAACCGACGCGCATAACTCCACTCTCTGCATTCCGTTTGGACCTAGTGTTCACCAGCTGCTACCAGGATCTGAAAGAAGTCAAAGTTCTCGAACCTCTAGCAAACAGTGACCACCAATCTATTTTGGCAAGCATAGAACTGTCGCCACCGTATTACAACCAACGGAAGCATACATTCAATTATGGGAAGACCGTAAGTCAGACTGATTGTACACTACCACAGGATGCGTCGCTTGCGGTAATTTGGTCATTAATGAAGGGGAAGTGCACCCGCTCTGTACTCGGTTCGTGCCCCGTAAGTACTCAAAAGTTGGACCTGTCAAACCGTATGCATGTGATAACGAACGTAAACAGTTAGCGCGACGACGGCGCAAACTGCGTGGTAGCTACATCATCTCGGGTTGTGATGAAGATTACACAGTGTACAAGAAACACCGTACATTTTGGAAGACTGCAATGATCGAGAAATACCGGCAGTTCAAAGGGGTGCTGGTAGTCTCGGCCACAACCGCCCCATAGAGATCGTTTGTCTACTTGAAACGTCAACAGATAACTTCGGGCGACCTTCCGGTCCTGGAGAGCTTGAAAGAACAGCCGCGCAGTTCAGGCGCTGAGCGCACGGAGGCCTTGGCTTTGAAATTTTCAGTAAACCAGCGGAGATTATAATAACGGCACAGATTGCGCCAACTGGTAGTGGTCAGCTAAAGAGCAAACCTCTTTTGAGGCTGTCAAGGCATTCACGGATATGACTAATCTGCCAATCCATTTTGATCCTACGAGGTCCAACACTCCGATGTGACGCCTCAGGGTCCAGGGTCCAGGCAAACTTATGTTCGGCCAAATGCTTAGGAATCCCCTAGATTTACACTTCTCCGACCAGAGGTTACGCGTTCGGATACAGCAAGAGCAACCAAAAGAGAAGTATGAGTGAACGCATCAGATGTTTAACTTCGTGAGGACGAGCCAGTTTACGTCAAACTGCCTAGTGAACCGAGTTGGCAACCTGCAGATTTACGTGAAATTAAATGCCAGAGAGCAAAGGTTGCACTATCGGACAGTTGGGTAGTTACCCGTCATACGGATCACATCCGTCGTCTTCCCGTTTCAACCGGGCCAGAGGACATATTGCCTTGTCCGTCAACGGAGCCATTAGTCGCAGAGGCCACACAGGCCACAAGCCAGCTAAAAGCTCAAGCAATATGACGTTCGACTATTGACCGTCATCCAGTTGATCATTAATAGGCTGTCTGGGGGAGAGTAAAATAAAGTGAGGAAGAATGTGTTCTATCAGTTACCATCACTAAGCAGTGCATACAAAAGCATCGTCTGGTGCCTGTCTGTTTATCGATTGCTCAATCACAATTAGTTGGCTTCAGTTACCTGATCGATGCGCTGCACCAGATCTGGCCAGAATACACATACGCACGCTGCCAGATGGACATGTTCTGTTTCTTTTACGTACTTCGGCTAAGAGCCATTATTGCAATTGCAGGCTAGCGTTAACTTCCGTCTGTAAAGAAGCTTGTGACTCGAACAGATTCGTTTCGCCAGTTCTTGCAAATATTCAAAAGTTCCAAAGTGTATGATGGGATAAAAAGCAGAGTTATCCAAGAACCACTGGATGAATGTGCAAAAGCAAATGAAAATCAGAATGTTCCAACTTGGAACGTGAAGTATCAGTGGTTAAACCGTTTACAGTTTATCAAACTGTTGTGTACTGTTCCTCACTAATATGAAAGTTTAAGGGTCTTTCAAATTTTGTCATGTCTGGTGCGTTCATCACATATCTTGGTAATACATTCCAGTGAGAACAGATTCTAAATGAGTAAAAATACTTCTTATACTTCAGACGGAAATGTTGCCTCATCAGTTTCAGGTGGTTGCCCCGACTATGATTGCAAGGGGCTAGAGTCAACAGTGATGTACATGGATGCTCGCTTTCAGTTAGTATCCGGTATGTGAGAGTACCATCTCCGCGAAGCCGCCGGTATTCTAATGAGGACACAGAGAGTACACGAAGACACAGTTTGGAACTTAGACCGGCTAGTTTACGCGTTACCTTTGTGGCTCTTCTTTCCGGTTGTTGCAATAGACGAATGTCTCATTTTAACTATGGGCAGCGTGTCTGAATTGCGTGTTCAAAATGAGGGCGAATATGGGAGTTAATCAATATTGGTATTAGCTATCGCTCAAAGGTGCAGATAGCTCGCCTCAAAATTCTCAATTTCAAGTTCGCCACCCTTGCTACTTTCGAACATTGGAGTGAATTGCTAAGAATCCCTTGCACTATTATACGTAAGTAGCGTTAACTAGTCACTTGTTGCGAGCCGTGTTGTCCCCAAAGGTATGTGTTGACGAAGCTGCTGCGCACCGTCAGCAGGTGGCACTTTGCAGGGTTTAGTGGGAGATGGTTCTTTTCTGACCATTCGTTAACCCGAGTCAGATCTTCCTGGAGGTAGACACGGTCGGAAGCTGAATGAATTTCTCTTCATATTTCAGAATCGTCTGCAAATATCGTATCGGAAATAGAATGTCTACTAGAAGCTCATTAATGTAGACAGAAAACAGTTGCAGGCCGAGGACCGATCCTTGTGGTACAATACTGGAGACGCACAGGCTTTGCAGTGCGAGTGCTGGGAACTCACACTGATTGCTCGGTCGCGTAAGTAGTCTTCTAACCAGGTGAGCAGAGAACCATTGATACCATATGCAGCAAGGTTTTGGAAGAGAAAAAGTGAGTAACCCTGCGAATGCTTCAGAAAAATCCAAGTAAATAATATTCATGGGGAATCCTTCATTAGTCGCCCTGATCCATGAGTCCCGACTAATCAGCAAACTGGTGAGACAAGATGGTCTGCGTCTGAAATTTTGTCGAGCATTAGAAATTATTTGTCGACTTTCAAACTACCGTGTCCGTTCATCTGCGATTACTGAGTCCATCACTCACGATAAAACATGAAGGGGAGTAATAGGTCGGTAGTTGGCAGGATCCGATCACTTACATCCTTTATATATGGGAGGGATAATGCTATTTTCCCCCTCAGATGAGGGTGTATGGGAGTTAAGCAGACGCTGGTAAAGGTTACAAGTAATGCTGCTATGCTGGGAGAAAATGTTTCCAGTATTTTTGGGAAGATCATGTCCATTCCATGGTAACTGTACTTCCGGAGAGGCTGTAATTTGCTTGCAACAGCTGCTGGAGAAAAGATGACGTCTAATAGGCCCACCACATTTCTTTGGAGTTGATAAGGTGAATGTTAGATGGCATCTGTAGCTACCGAGCCCAACTACAGTAGTAGAGCGGCCGCGGCATCCACAGCTGTAGTCGTTAGGCCACCGTCTGTCTTGAGTGGTGGTGTTCCGGGCTTAACCTTTCTTTTGCTATTCACAAATCTGTACAGTAATTTGGTGTTACTCGTAACTTTCAGCACCATTGTCTTTTGCCAATCGTACTTATCGACTCTAATGAGCGACGTGCAGTATTTTTTGATTGCTTTGTAATTCTGCCATGTGATAGTACATGGGCTTAGCGAACTTTGCCTCCAGATTTCATCTCTTCTGTTGATTCACTTACGTATTCTTCTTCCTATCCACGTATTGGTCCGGCGCGATGCTCGTAATGGTACAACCTTCGATGCTGATTGTATGACCACATAAATTTCAGCTTTCAGGTCATTACACGTGTCGTTCGCTGAGCTGTGCGTCTGTATGTCCCAGTCAACGGCTACTGCTAAGTTGTGCAGCTTGAAATAGTCCATAATACTTCGTAGGGTCCCTCTTTCCTTAGAAACAATACTGGCATAATGCACATAAACGGACATTAGGACTGAATGGTCGCTACGACCCAGTGGAGGATACTACTACTGACTCACCCATCAATTCTTCATTAGTCAGGAGTAAGTCCAGGAGTGACGGTTTGCTTGAACCGCCGTGTCTGGTTGGTAGATGCACATCGGTATACAAAACTTCCATATCCATGAATTCGAGGAGTTTAGATTAAATGATGGCTCTTTAAGGGGACATTGATGTTATCGTAGGAATATTAGTCGCCCATTATAAGATAGCGAGAGTACTTTTGTAAAACCGCATAGTGGAGGGCGTTTAACAGAATGTTATTGCTGTCTGCTGATGAATTCGGAGGCTTATAGATAACTACGAAGAGTCAAGCATCACGCGTTTTTGTGAATCAAAATCTCGAACTGTTATGTGTAGTCGGCAAAATAGTACGTCTGGAATAAGAAGAGAATTTTCGGTAAGGTCTGCACATTTGAACTAATCTCGATAGCAGAGGGCAACACCGTCACCGCGAGATGGACGATCATTTTGAATGACTGACATCTCACAAAGCTCATTCTCTGTATCAAGTATTTCGATTGAAAGCGAAGTTTCAATAATTGCTATAAGGTCACAAATCGTTGTTTCATGTCAATGGTGCAGTTCCGAAAGCTTAGAGTACAACGCTTGAGCGTTGGTTTAACAGCATTACATTTGTTGACGCATCAGGAGCTCGGTTCGCTGTGTGTGACGGGCACAATTATTGCCGATCTGCTAAAGATTGTTTTGAAACGGTTGTTTACATGGTTGGATTAGCTGAGATAGGTACAACTGAGAATGGCTCATCAGTACCTGAGGTCTTTACTAATTGAAGGAATGGTCCGAACCCTACTTCAGGTGGCCCAAGTTTCCTGTTGTTATGCCATGCTTGGATTGCTACTAATACCATTTCGGGAGCAGCCAAGATAACTTGCGGAATTCGTGGCCCGCTACCTTAGTATTATGTGGAAGTCATTAGACGGGAGACGTCAAAAGACCCGATATTCTGCATGTTCTAGAGTTCTGCGATGTACCCCCATTTGTTGATGTCATGCTTCTGTCGTCCACCGCTATCGTCATGCTTCAATTCTGGCACATCATGAACCAGCACCACTTTCTTCATCTCATTTTGACGTGACGGCCTTGGGTTGGATATCCGCTTCTGTATTTCTGCCCATGACCTGTCAGGAATAATGCGGGCACTGACAGGAGAGTTCACTAGAATGTGGCTTGCTAAGAGAACAACTAAACCGCGTGGATGTTCAGACGGTAATCGTAGTAACCTAGGTTACGTTTCGTGTGGAGATGATAGATTTCATGAAACGCGTTTAAGACTAGTTGGGAGAACTTTCAGTCCGAGAGCGCAGGTCATTCCAGCCCAGCGGTTTGGCTCATCCGCGTGTCTACCGTTTGTTGATTTGCTAGTGGGTTCTGCGACGTTTGAACATATCACTGTCATCGCCATTTGGTTGCGTAGTAATTGTTCGTTCTGCAGTTCCTTGTGAGAGCAGGTTTGTCGATTGGGAGCGTCTGGCTTGTCTTCCATGAACGAGAGTCCAAAGCTACAGCAAGAGTTTTCACGTGCAGCGTCGTTAGTTGCACTATCTGTAAGAGTCAATAGTTGTTGTCCAGCTACTGACGGAGGTGACCGTGCAATTTGTGCGTAAATCCGCATGCTTCGGAGCATTACGTGAAAGTTGCAAGACCGTTCAACCGGCCTGTTTTCACTGCTATTTTTCACTAACGGTCTTTGCCTTTCGCTGGACTGCGAAGCATTGTTGCTACAGAGCTTTTGCCTTTTAACAGGTCGGGGATTCGTGTCACGTAATGCACTGATCTGCAACTCGAGTGCTGAGATTTTCCCTCCCGATACCGCGATCAGTTCCTTTTGGTCTTCCCACGTAACAGCCAACGTTTCATACCTTATCCTAAGCGTTTGAACAATTTTAATTATTGGACTATCTGAACATAAGTCAAAGAACCACAACCCATCTGTCGATACGCTGTTAGCTTCATTGCATGCAATTTTCACATTGGTTGCTTCGTGGGAACTAGCACAAAAAGAACACGTGATTTTCGAGAGGATCTCAGTTACCTGCTTGTCTCAGCTTTGAATACACTTGGGTTTGTTGCTCACTGGATTCCCGGTTGACAAACTTTGCCGACCATGTATCAGTGGCCGGTATAACCTTTTAGGTTGCGCTGATCACGCCGTTTGGTCTGCCTCAGTTGTCTGCTCCGGTCAGCGTGTTTGCTGGTGGTGGGTCACTAGGCGCACGAGTAGCCAAAATCACACAGACATCGTGTAGTGAAATGCGCGTAAAAATATGGTGGTAACGTGCGATAATAAAATTACTTGTACCTATGGTATACAACGATGCACAGTACTGTTATATATTGTCTGACAGCCTTAAAGTAGCCCTATCGCTTGGGATCCCAAAGGTACTGATGAAACTCAAATAAACAAAGTGACTCACATTGCTCTTAGTGAGTAGACTGCCGAAGATTTTGTTTGTGGTGTACCAGCGTGTCATTGGACTTCCTTCAAAAATGCAGACCCCGTTAGATAGAGCTCGGTGATCGGGATCGATTGAGCGTACTTCTAAAGAGGTGGCGCAAGAATGTAAGGAGATAAGTCCAATTTAACACAGAGCACAGGACTGCACGAGTAGCAAACACACGCCGTCAAGGTCATGACCTGTGCTGCTATGTCTGTCAACCAAGTGCACGCAGTAGTTGCGTTGAGCCAAGTACGCTGTCAAAGTTTCTTAGTTGGAATCTTTTTCCCTTAACGCGATATGTCTGATCAATTAGTGTCATAAATATTCCGCTTCTCCAAAGGTCATTGGCTTGATAAGAAGATGGAAAAAATTTTCGGCTCTGTTGCTTTCTCTACTAGTGACGTGAGAGTTTATAAGGATAGTTCCTAGTTACCCTTTGGGTGTATTCAGTCATGAATGCCCAGCTAGCCTATTCAAAGAATGCGTACAAGGTGTCGTAGTACGTAGTGTGCTGCTTCCGGCTCTGCACCAGAATAATCGGCGTAGTAAATGTTATCGAACAGTAGGTTCCAGTTATAGGTCCGACAGAAAGGATTGCACACGTTTGCCATCAGCTATGAGCTCCTCACTGACAATCACTAATTCCAACCTCGACTGGTTAATTGTTGTTCTGAACCTGGTTGGGGCGGTGATGTGATTGTACAGGTTGGGTTAGGGATTAGCTCCTATAGATAGGCTGGATTTTCCATATCATGAATACTTAAAATGAGGATATGTTTATATGACTGATTCGACACAATACACAAAGCTAATATTTGTCTGTGGGCTAGTTCCGGAGTGGGCTTGGGAGAATGTGTACCTCTTTTATTCATAGTCCGCAATAAGGGTACTCAGTAACACGTGTTTGTGGAAGGTTCATGAATTCACAATAGAATTATTACGTAATAAATGTTCATTCATCTTGCTGGCCGGTAGCCTTAAGGTTTATAATCCTGCCTTGTAACACGTGGGCACAGTTTCAATTTCGCGTAGGGACGAGGTGACCTTCGCAGTATCTTTTGCCTGCATGGTGGTTGCATGGCATCGAAGCCTCAGTACTGTGTACCGCAGCTGGACCATCTCCTACCCATTCAGTCGTTCCGAAGAGGGGACGTGCTGAGTAAACTGATCTCAACATTGGTTATCCCACAGCTCTGTCAATTCTTAGTGACCACTTTTATATATTGATGCTCTGAAGCCTGACGATGACGAAGTTCGTCCAAATTAAACCAGTGTACCTTCTGCAACTGGAAGTGCGTTAGAGTATGTTTAATCAAGATTGACACTTAAGCCAACTGTTGTTACTTCGGCCATAAGACATTTTCTGAAGTTGTTAACCCTTGAGGTTCGGTTACGTCATACTCTTATGTGTTCGCACCTTGATAAACTCCCGTATTTAGACATAATTCGTCAAATACTGAGGATACAACAAGGTTCAGAGAGGTTTGGAAACAATCGGTTTGGTATAGTAGCTTCTAAATCTCTCTGAACTCATGACTACTCGATCGGTTCCAAGTATCTTCCAAGAATTTGATACAACAAGGTTAATCCTTCCACAAAACGGAATGAGGAAGATTCATTAATTTGGTTATCCTCAGTGAGTCGCCAACAACTTACGGACGTGTTCCTGCTGTCAGCAACCAAATTCCGTAACCACCAACGTACGGAATTTAGAGAAGTTTTCCTAGAAGAATAGTGTCATTATTAAAGTACCACATTCATCAGTCCTAAAAGTTTCCACTTTTAGATGGGCGGAACTGTAATGTTTCTCAACCGTTTACAAATGTTATTGTCGCAGGCTAATGCTTGGCGGGTGTATCATCATTACTTGAGATCATGTAAGTACCCGGAGGAAGATATTTGAAGCACTGGAATTTCTAAACAATAATAGTTTGTTGGAAGCTTTAGACACTCACCACGCTGTTGAATTTCTCTTCTACATCATCTTTGCAAATGACATATTGCAGCATGTACATTTCATAAGTTCAGCTAGTGTGCTTAATGAATGAAGGTAAAATGTTCTTTGTATAGAGCGAAATTAATTGTTACACGAACTAGGCGAAATCGACCGTAATGCATTGAATTTTTAGTGGCGTGAGTCTAGTCTCAGCATTTTAAGCTCAAGCAAAATGCCAATTACTAAACAGGTGGTGGTTAACGGGTCTCCATATTCTAGCAACTTCAAGTTTATGGTACTAGAATGTGATTCTGAAATACCTGTGCACAGAATGTTAAGGCACCGTCATTTCATTGTTAACTGTCGATTTGAGTGTATTGTTTGATACCGTTTTTCACGGTTTCGCGGCTGCTACAGCTGTGACATCATGGTGCTGATTCGTACGGTTACTCGAATCAGTGGTTCTCTCTCTGGTGCTTGCATGCAATCAACCGATGTGTACGATGCGCAGCTTTTATCTATGGTTGGCTGCATCTGACCTGTAGCTGCCATTATCGCCATTAACCAAATGTGGGCTGCACTGCTGAAACGTGTGGAGGCAGACACGCTCGATTCGTGTCCGCCTGTGTATTAGAGGATTGCTAAAAAAATGCAAGTACACATGTGTAAGAGTTCAAAGTTCTAAACTTCCTTTTGTTTTGCTAATTCACTAAAGTTTGTTTTAAAATTGCGCCAGAACTATTGGCTATTTATGGCCGTTGCTTTTCGATGCGGATCAAAGCTCCACCCTGACGCTAGCACTGCCACTTTCCGTTTTGTGTGTTCATCTGACAGATTATTTATTCGTTTGGTCCATTTTGGTATTGTCTGTCCGCATATTTTAAGCACCCTGGTCAGCGTTTACATTTGTGCGTCAAGCCATAAAACGATGCCGTTTCTCTGCGAACAAACCCAGAATCTACTTGCTGCTTGTTTGCGTTCTCCCTGCCGTTAGTCGTTTACTCAGTCGCGGGGTCGAACGTAACCCTATGTGAGTGAAAGGAATCAGACGAGTTGAATGCACAGGCGCTGTAATGCGGTTGGAGCGTCCAACTCTCTTTTTGGGCTTATAAGCGGATAACGAATTGGCTACCTCAGGTACTTGCGAGTCCAGTTTAGCTTCTGAAGTTGAAATCCTGATATGCACCAAATACCCCATCGTCTCAGTCAAAATGTTGCACTTCTCCAAGAACCTAAATAAAAAGCTGACAGCTGGAATGGTTCAGCATGTTGAACACAATAAAGGATGAGGGCCACTTAGTTGCGCTGTCTTTTTGAAACCAACTTGATTACACATTTAGACTTCCTGATCCAAAGCGATTTGAACATGGTATCTCTATCCTAAGGACTTTACTGCGCAGCTCTGTAGAGCTCACGCCGCGTTGCATCATGTTTAGAATGATGACTTTACTTTTCTGATCAAGTGCTGATTGTCTGTGTCACTGCCTTATCCGGAGGTCAGTACTGAGGCCAAGCTTACTAGGGTTCACAACTTGGTCTTCTACACTCTCCTTCATCTATGGAAGAAGATTGATTGTCTAATCGATCGGTGTGGAGTTGGCGTGCTAGTGCAGAAACCCAAGGTTGGATGTGTACGAGCTGGATGTTAACGACGGGTAAACAGTGGATCATAAACTGTTCCATAGCTTGGTTGAAAACACGGTATGTGAGCAAGACGGGCTTAATGGACTACTCAGAGACTGTTGTATAGTACATATTTGATTAATTAACATACAGGAATCAAGTTTTACTTACGAGTTTGAATACTACTGTAAAAACGGCCAGATTTGTTGGAATCGTGATACGTGAGAAATACTTTTGAGCAAGATGGCTCAGAAGTTAGATTAGACTTGTGCGATCCGATTGCATGTAAGCTGGATGTGTTGTAGTTGTAAAACGTGCGGCCCTCCGGCAGAAAGAACAACAGGTGGCGGCGACACGAAAATCTTTATTGGCGAGAATTGCTTTCTTTTTATATCAGATATGACCATTTTCTGCGCCCGTTTCTATTCGGCTACTACACTTTCATGCATTTGTCTCCATTTGCCAGTGTCCTTTGATCCTGGGCGTTTCGCCTCCAATCGTTCGGTCGTAATTCGTCCATGGCATTTGCTACAATTGGTTCCCCATGCTGTGTCTTGACGATCAAAAACCAATCGGCCGATGGGTTTCGGTTCAGTGTTA
>OX104066.1:6754073-6925440 GCA_944474145.2 Dicrocoelium dendriticum
CATTAATTTGGTTATCCTCAGTGAGTCGCCCACATTGGGTGTTCCTTGCTGTCAGAAACAAATTCCGTAACCCCCAACGTACGGAATTTTAGAGAAGTTTTTCCGGACGTTATAGTGTCATTAGATACAACAGTTGCACCACCATTATCGCCTAAAAGTTTCCATTCTTAGATGCGGCATGTACTGTTTCTCAACGTTTACCATGATAATGTCGACGGTAATGTTGGTGGGTGATCATCGTTATTGAGGTGGTGAAAGTTTCCGAGGAAAGAGGTTTGGAAGCACCGGACGTTTAAACAATAATCGTCGTTGGATGATTTAAGCAATCAACCATCCATTGAATTTTTTCTAGCATATCTTTTCAAAGTGATATATGCAGCCTGACCTACATAAGTTTAGTAGTGGCCTATGAAAGAAGCCAACCCCGTTTTTGTCGAAGCAGCGCACACATTTTAAACTCCGAAATACGACGAGGATACCCTGTCCTGCACCCAAAATTTAGTGGTGTGAGTTGTTCAGATTGCAGGGGTAACAAAATGCATTCTACAAAAGATGGAATTTCATGGATCTCATAGTAGCAGTTCAAGTTTATTGTACAAGACTGTGAATTCTGTGCACGTGTTAATGGCTCGTTCCTTTCATTGTTGGCTGTGAGTTGAGTGTGCAATTGATACCGTATTTATCCGGTTTGGGATTGCAGAGTGTGACCTATGGTGTGAATTGAACGGATCCACGCCTCACGAGGTTCTAATTGGCGCTTTGCATGCAGACAACCGATGTGTGATGCGAGCTTTACATGGTAGGGTTGCCATCTGACTGTAGCTGCCTCATTGCTTAACCAATGTTTCAGTATGAGCCACGGCACAGCTGAAACGAGTGGAGGCAGGCAGGCTCGATTGTGTGAGACTCTTGGAGCGTGAATACAAATCAATACTCATGTGTAAGAGTTACAGTTTTTAACTTCCTTTTGTTTGTAATTCATGTTTGTTTAACATTCGAGACCTATTGCATTTAGGTCGTTGTTCTCTATGCGGATCAAGCTCCACCTGAGCCTTAACCTGGCACTCTCCGTTTTTGTGGTACATTGCTGAATTTCATTTGTTCGTTCGGTCCTTTTTGTTTTGTTGTCGATATTTTTAAGCACCTAGGTCAGCGTTCCATATTGCACGTCAAGCCATGAACGATAATCGTTTTCTCTATAAAGGAATGGAATTACTTGCAGTTTATTTGGTTATTGCTTTAGTTCGTTTAATAGCGCGGGGGTCGAACAGGGAAGTATGCGGAACCGAAAGGCTCAGCAACTGTGCGGCCGAGTGGCACGAGTCAATTAGTCCAGGTACTTTACCGTGTAATGTATTTCCTATTGGCTGGGTGAATTAATTCATGGTCTGGAAGTTGGAGCTCGCTTTCAAAAGGCCGGGTGCCATCACAAGACAACTAGCTAAGTTCGCTTAATGCCTTCATTTAACAACTGCAGTAAGTAATGTGTAGGAATCTCAACCTATGTTACTATTGTTTATAGACGAGCATATTAACCAGCTTTTCAGTCTTCTTCAAACTGCATGCTGCCTGTCTGCATCAACTCGTAGCCTGCCCCAGTTTTTCTTTCAAAACCTTAGGCTTGAATATTCAAAAGCACTCGAGGTTTAGCTCGTTGTAACTTGAATTAAGGGAAAGATATTGAAATGTCGTATAACATAGTGGATGTATTATTCCACTAACCATGCCGTTCTTTGAAAGTTCTTGTTCCACATGTTACCCAGGGATGAAATGTTAACGATTGCAGTCTGAAGTGCTTTCTTCCAAATCAAGACCGGCGCTTACGTCATGTGCTTTAAACAATGTATTGAGCAGTGTCAGTGTATGAGAGAAACGTGCCCATTTCCAGTGGGCGGACAGGCTGAACTCCAAGCTGAACCGAATAATTTTTATTATAGTGTTACAGAAAATCATACGTTTGTAAATAATGTCAAAAAATCTCGAAATGAAAGACGCCGAAATAACCAATGTCATTGTGCACAATTGATGGATGAGCGTATGCTCAACTTTTAAGCGGTTTTTGAGTAGTTTGAACTTGTTCATGACGGATGACTCAGCTGGTCGCTTTCTTATCCACATCGTTTTGGGAAATTTGCTGCAAAATAAAACAGGCGTGAAGATGTTTTCTAATCTACAAAATTGCAGATTTGACTTACGGTCGCTTACGATACACAGTGTGGAACTATACCTTTCAGCCCCTGTATCTCTTGAATATCGAGGCGTGCATGCTAGCAATCTTAATTCATTCACCACAGCATTCATCTTCACCAGTTGTTAATTAATCTGGTATGACACAGACAAGTAAACTTAATGGGTACTTTGAGTTTATCAACTTTGAAAACCGAGACACCTGGTGCTGCTACAAGTCATATCCAGTTCGTGTACCTGAGCGTAAACTTCTGGACATATTTAATCTCTGTGAAATGAGGTACCAAACGAAACATCCGTTTTACTTGTCCTATTTTCTCCAAATGCCGACAGTTTCACCATAGTTGGTCTCCGCACACACAGATGTACCATACCATGCCAAATTCGTTGGTTATTCAGACGAACTTCTACACATTTAATAACAGTTCATGCTGGGAATCAAACCATTTCGTGAGGCACTCATCAGAAATTTAGGCGAAATAATCCCTAGAAAACGAGGTACTAACACTACATCAGTGCTAGATAAATCCAATGCGAAAGGAGACGAAAATGTATTTGACATTACATAATGGTAAAAATTGTTCTTTAACCATCCGAAGTAGAATTAACAATCTACTTGATTGATAATGTTTCCATTTTGGTTCATTTACTTCGGAAAAGCAAGACAGCCTGCGCATGGTTGGGATAGTATATATACCAACCTAGGAGGACTGCCGCGACAATCCAATGACGCTTTGATGAACGATAATGTTAATGGTGATTGGAAGTGGTATATTATCAAGATTGCTCCTCAAAGCCCCACTTGCTTATTGCAATTATTCCCACAGGTTTTTAGAAGTGAGAAATTTATCATCCAATTTTTCATTTGGTCTACTGTTTCGACAGTAGCTTCTCACATTTGATGTGGAATATATATTTGTTAAACACAGCTGCGGATCCATAGTAAGTAATTATCAAAAGTGTTGACTACGTTACGTTCATTGACACGTTGCCTTACATATAAACGAGCTTACTTACATTCCTGCACCTTTGGTAGCCTTCATAAAAGCCGTAGCTACTACTCCTATAGTTAAGAGCAACAAGTTTTGTAGATAGGAAGAAATGGTTGCCTATCTTATGTGTTGCACTATCAGCGACTCTATTCAGACAAGTTGTGGTTCTGAAGTAAGATTATCAAAAGTGCGGTTTGCATTGATATTTAAGAAATAAAAGGAGCAACCAATCCTTTGGCTGAATGTGCACCAGATTTGAGTGCACACCAGATGCCCCATTTATTCGTCATTGAGCTTAACTACTTCATTGCACTTCTCATTGATTTTGGCCACATTTTATAGTATGATATCACAGTACATAAAGGCTCCATAGTAGTGTACGGCTGAACACTGTATGCTGAAGAGCAAATTAGCACTTACGATACCCTCTGATTGGCTTAGGGAAGTGGAGTATGGCTTCGCCGAAATAAGTGTGAATTAAGTGCCTCAGCAAATGATGTATTCTCAACAAAAATGTTTGCATGATAGAACTGCACGGTTTATATCCGGAAGCATTGCCCTGCATATTATCGGGTGATGGTGCAGCTTGCGGGCAAATCTGTCATTTTCACCTTAAATTGGACCTTTTGCAAACCCCATTGGACGTTTTGTAAAACAAATTGGACATCTCGCATTCTAAGCAGAAGATCAGCAATGAGTTAGGAAGAAATGAGGAGTCGAGGGACTAGACGATGTGCAAACCTCATTGTGGTGGTCCTAATGCAACGAATTTGGGGAAACAGAGGGTTCCACTGCCAACCCTTCAATTGATCGTGAACCTCAAATACCACGAACATTGGCGTTGACTAAGTTTCCTCACTCTCCCGATCAGTCTGTGCGTAGTGTGTCTGTGCCTGTACGAAAGAACCCGTGTAGCTATGTGACTACTTGAAAGGCGGACTCCCAGCACCCATTGCTTGTCCTCTCTGCGGCACATTTTTCTTTTCAACGACGGGGGTAACAATGCGCTGCTGACGGACACACCCGGAAGACTACCGCACCCTCATGACATCGGGGAGAGCCATTCGCAGCGTCTTCTAGTTGCAGGAAGAAGACGCCGGGTTAATGCGGTTAGCCGACGATCTTCATTCGGTAAAGAGAACTCTGAAGAATTTCTGCTCAGCATTAAGCAGCATTTTCCAAAGAGAACGCCAGAAAAATGTGGTAGGTTTCAGCATCTCAAGTGGACCAAACCACCACGGTCAAAAAACTTAGAAGTCTAGTGGGTTTCACGCAGAAGAGCGGGAACCCACCATCAAAGACGGAGGCATCTACAGCATCCCACCATCTTTTTGCAGGCCACTCGTCAACCTGCATTTGCATGCTCTCACAACATTTCCGACGTTATTATTGGTCTGAGACACAGTAACTCGAGAGTAGAAAAAAAACATGTATCCGTAATCCTCTTCCAACCGTCACCCTAGCGGCGCATTGGGGCCTATGAACGGACCGCGGCGTAGTTCTCAGCCTGTCTCCCTACGCCTCCTGTTCTGAATTTCCCGGACATCAGTCCTGCTGGCTTTCTTTCAAGAACCTCGAAAGGCTCACTCTCTGCCGAAGTCCATCCCAGCCATCGGAATCGCTCGCCTACCTCACGTTGCACATTATTTCACTCATCTCACAATTCGGTTGTCTCATTTAATTCCCCCAACGCATCATCCCAGCAGCCGAACGCCCCCTACCGATACCAATACAGTAAAATCAACGGCTGCACCGCCTCAACAGCAGTTTATCTTATCTGAGTTGCATCAGGAGGCCAATTTATCAGATTTAATGACCGACGCCATACTCCTGCATTACTGCGACCTATGCCCAGGCTCTTTCTCCACAAGCGCGGGCTTACGTCCACACCTACCTTACCGTTGCAGCAACGTAAGGCGATCTTGCCTGATATTGTCGTTGTCAACTGGACGGAGTACAAATGCTCAACATGCAGCAAAACGTTCAAAAGTAATCGTGGTTTATCTCCTCACCGCTTTCAAGTCTATCCAAAACCGTCATCATCATCATCACACACGTTAGCTAGAGGTGGGGAACACCTCAGCTACTGGGCCGCAACAAAAGAAAAAAAGAAGAGCGAGAAAGAAACAACCGGTGCAAGCTGGCTGAGCTACCGGTAACGGACGGGCATGGTTCCTGTAAGCTACCAGCCGGATACTGTGCACCCAAAAAATTTAGTATGCAAATTTATATAAGGCTAAGTAATGAGATCGTGGTTGGAGGGGGAGGCTAAGAGGGATGGGGTGGGACAACGAAACTCACAGCATGAACGCCACTGAGGTCGGCTCCTAGCCATATTAGCAAGTGTGTCCAACCAAACGTGTTCATCGTCTTTCGGACCCCAACCATGGAGCCGAGACGCTCCAACCGAGGCCAGCTCCGAAGTGAGGGCCTTCATTCCTCTGGACCAAGTCATCGCTTAGCCACTTCTCCTTCCATCCACACCCCCGGCGCGCAAACAACACACTTCGCGGGAGTCGGTGGGCTGGCGTGCGTAACAAGTGGCCGAGCCATCGGAGCCTGATGCGTGAAATAACTGTGCTGAGCGGTTCAGTTCATTTTCCTGTGCCATACACAAGGCGTCGAACACGCTCGTTACTCACACGGTGTTCCCACCAAATGTGAGCTAAATTACGAAGGCACCGGTGGTCGAACTTAACTAGCCTCTTCAGGTCCGCTGCTTTAAGCCGCCAGGTTTCACAACCGTACAATAGAGTCGAACGTACTGCTGCATTGTACACTCTACCATTCAGGGTGAGAGTGATGTCGCGCCGGCGCCATAAGTGGCGAAGGTTAGCAAAAGCGCATCGAGCTTTTGCTATACGATTCGTGATTTCATCTTCAATCCCACGGGCGCTGATACAACTTCCCAGGTAGTTGAATTTTTGAACGACTTCTAGCTGATCCCTACTAAGGGTCAGCGTAGGAGGCGGTCCAGACCAATCTTGGAGAAACGCTTTGCACTTCGAGGGTGCGAAGCAAAGCCCAAAGTGACGGACAGCTAGTTCTAATCTGTCCAGTGCCGCTTGGCACGTTTGTGAGCTGTCACAGATCAGGGCAATATCATCAGCATAATCTAAGTCAAGAAGTCGTTTTCCTGGGAGTAGCTCCACACCTTCTAAGTCACGTCCTGTGAACGCGATTTCCATGACTTCGTCAACAGCGAAGTTGAAGAGAAAAGGTGACAGCGGGCATCCTTGTCTCACGCTGCCGGAGATATTAAAGGGCGACGACAACTTGCTGTAAGCCCTCACTCTGCCCGAGCTACGCGCATATAATGCTCGGATAATATTCACATATTTCTCAGGTACATCTATCCTGAGTAGACAATCCCAAAGTGCAATTCTATCCACAGAATCGAATGCACCCTTGATATTGAGGAATACGACAACGGTGGGCGAGAAGCACTATGTTGAAGATAGCGTCTTTGAGCTTCTCAAAGGACAGTCTAGCGTCGTCTGGAAAATGAAAAGAGCGTTGTTTACCGCGTGGCAAGTCAGTCATTGGTTGAACAATGCTCGCGCAGTTAGGAATAAAGCGTCGATACTAGTTAACCAGGCCAAGAAATCGGCGCAACTGCTTGAAGGAACTGGGAGCAGGATAGTCCTTCGGTGCCTGGATTTTGTCTGGCAGAGCTTCAATACCAGAGGCTGATATGCGGTGGCCAAGAAAGTCGATGGAACTTTGGCCAAGCTCGCATTTATCGGGGTTGACAGTAACCCCATGTTGTGTTAAGCGTTGGAAGAGAGCATCGAGGTGATGGAGATGTTCCTCGTCAGAAAAGCTGGCGATGAGAATGTCATCTAGATAGGGGTAAACGCCTTCGAGTCCTCGCGTTACCTCATGAATGAAACGCTGAAAAGTTTGGGCAGCGTTGCTGAGGCCGAAAGGCATTCTGAGGTACTGGAATAGGCCTAATGGTGTGACGACTGCTGTTTTAGCAATGTCATCTGGCGCGACAGGTATCTGGTGGTAGGCACGAACTAAGTCGACTTTGATGAAGATAGATTTACCAGCTAGAGCTGAGGTCAAGTCGTGCAGGTGCGGAATGGGTATTTATCCGGGACGGTAAATTTTTTAAGTGCCCTGTAGTCACCACAGGGGCGCCAGTCACCGGATTTCTTAGGCACCATGTGTAATGGTGATGCCCATGGACTTTTGGACGGGCGGATGATTCCCAGTTCGAGCATTTGCTCGAATTCCGCCTTAGAAGCTTTGAGCTGGTCCGGGGCTAGTCGGCGAGGGCGGGCCGAAACAGGTGGGCCCTTAGTGCAAACGTAATGCATGACATTTGACGTCACAGGAGGCAAGTCGTTGAGGACGCGAACGAGTTTAGGGCGCTTGCTGAAAAGTTCTAAAAAGTCTGTGAAGCTTGAGGTAGGACACGAATGGGAGTGCTAGCAGCCACGTTGGCGCTGGTCCCGATAATACTGAGCTGTGTCCTGGGATCGATAAGCTTCTTCCTTTTAGCCTCGACGATGAGGTCGAAGCGTTGAAAAAAGTCAATGCCTATGATGGGGAAAGGCATGGCAACGATTATGAAAGGCCAGCGAAAGTTTCACCGGAGACCTAAATTGAGCGTTAGCAGCTTTTCGCCGAAAGTTGCGATTGGTGTGCCATTGGCGATGGTGAGACGACCTCATCTGAGCTACGGGGTATGATGCTAACTTCGGCACCAGTGTCGACTAGAAACTCGGTGCCGGAAGTTAAATCCCTAACGCGAATGAGGCGACTTCGGTGTTGGCCGGTCGCGTCCGTCGCCTTTACCGACCGGCCGAGCAGTTTCCCTGCTGCGCGGCGAAGTTGCAAGGCTTGACACATTTACGAGCTGCGGTACCAAAACGCTGATGGTACCAACAGCTAGCTGGCCTGTTGCTAGACTTAGAACTTTTGCAGGGCGATTTTGATCGGCTATGACGACGAGGGTTCGTAGTAAGCTGTTGCACCTGGCGACTAAGTGTCGCAACTTGTGTTTAGAGGGCTTCTATAGTTGACTGTAATCTAGTGATAGAAATGCCCTGGGACGCGACGGCATTGATCTTGCTGGCGTCGGCTTGTGGCTGTGATCGCTCAATAACTCGATCCGCTAAATCTGCTAGTTGAGTGAGCGAAACGGAGCTCACTGTAGCGAGAATGGCTTGCGTGTTTTCCGGTAGCCGTTGTAGTCATAGTTCGCGAAGTAACGTCTCATCCATGGTTGAGGAATCAAGGAGTTGCTGCATCTCTCGTAGCAGGGTTGAGGGCAGTTTGTCGCCACGCTGCAGATCCCTGAAAAGCTGCTGCAGGCGAACTTTCTCAGAGGGCACAACACGCTTAATCATGGCCTCCTTGAGAGTCTCATGGCGGTTTTCGGTCTGAGAAATGATGACGTCACGAACCTGCATTGATATCTCCTTGGGGAGATAGGACAGGAGCTTGCAATACTTCGCGTATTCGGAAGTGATTCTGTGATTATAAAACTCAGCCTCAAGATGAGCGAACAACAAAAGAGGATCGATGTCCCAAAATGTGGAACTGAGAGAGATACAACACTAAGTAGAGACTCTATCTTATGGTCTACATATTCCATGGCTTAAAAGTGACGAAGAAGGGCTACCGTATGCAAAAATAAACCGGAAAATATGAAAAATAAATGGAACGAGCTCACCGGAGAAGAGTTCAAAATATCCGGCGCTGAGGTTGTTCCGGATTCGGGGTCACCAATTTAGAGGGTTGCCTGTACCGGGAGTCCAGAGAGCGATTCGAGAAGACGGATCGAGTTGCAGGAAAACTTTTATTGGTACAGTAAAAGATTCCATGTTATCTAGCTATAAAAGAACGACACCGTGGACGCTCTAGCTAGGGGAATGGAGCAAACACAGCACACAGGGCAGTTGCGGGTTGCAACCGAAACGAGCGCCAAGCAAAAAATGGCGATGAGCAAGCCAAGCATTCGAACTCAGCAATGAGTTCAACAAACCACATCGGTTGCCTAGGTGTACTATGAAATAATTTCAGTTAGAATTTTACACAGGCAAACCGGGGAATCTCCAGACTGCTACAGGCAGCATTTTTGGTAAAGCTAATTTTTATATGCCAAATACAATGGGCAAAATTTCCAGATAAGCTGTGGGTTGAATTGTTTGTTGATACTTTGACCAACAACACCTTTGCGTCGTTTGTCACAACCATGCTAACGTTCTCCCCAGGGATCCCATTACTTGTCCGTTTCTGATCACTTGCACTAGCTTGATCGGTCCCAAACGAGTATTAAATTCATCAAAAAACCAATGTGCCCTTTACTCTAACCCGATCGTGTGTCCTTCACACGCTTTTGCTACATTCAATCATGGCATGTGCGAAAATGCAGCTGGCGCTGGAATTGACCTTGTGCCTATTTCACCGTAGTTCTACTGTAATTAGATCAATTAGCTGCGCAGTATTTCAACTACTGTTGCATCTTCGGTGAAGTCGTCTGTTCCAATGTTCTATCCGACAATTCTCTTTGAACACTGGGGTGAGTAAAACACGCGTCGGTTAAATTGGCACCGCCCACTGTCTCCATGACTTCGCAGTTTTGGAATACGATAGTCTAAACGCGGAACTTGTGGCTGTTTCCAATCGCTTGATATTTTAAAAACCTCGCGTAGATGGTAGGTTTCAAAGCTCTGGTCCAACTACTATGTTAATGCTGGGCAAGAGGTCCTTCCTTCGGGTGTAAAGCAGAAGGCAATAAATTACGAAAAATACAAAAGTAGTTTTGGCTTATCAAAAACTTCTCACCAGGTCACATGGGGGTAGAAGGACCGTATGAGTGCAAATGAGTACATGTGTAGTCGCTAGTGTCATCCATCGTAAAAACGCTGGATCTTGCGCGGATGGTTGTGTTGGAGCCAACCTACGGCATGCCACAAGACAAGTTCACCGATCGATACAAATGCTGGGTCGGGCTGGCTGGAATGGAGACAAGTGTGCAAACTCGAAACAGCAGTGCCTCATGACCCGGCTACTGCGGTAGAATTGTGGTGGCGATTCGACAGGCTTAACTGGCCTGAGCAAGGATTGCGCTGACGGTGCTTAGTGTTATCCCAGCTAATCGTCAAGGGGACAATAGTTAACTTTTCATATTCTCGTACCTCGTCGTATCGAAACTAAATACTGCCTTTTCTATCACGCTTACTAATCGTCACAACAGGAGTGAAACTCCGCTTTCACGACCGCATGCTCGAAAGATGTCAATTTTCTTTTACCGCTTTTAATTATTATTTCTCAGTGAAGTTTTTGTCTACTAACCCGCAGTGTGTGTGTATAAATGCAGAAAATACACCCATACGGTTGGATAGAGCTTTGTTTGACTTGACTTGCTAATGTTGAAATAGTTTGTTTTTCAATAGTATAGTAGCATAGAAAGTGGCAGATATTGTGTTTAAATAGGGCTAAAGCTCGGGGTGCGGAGTTTCGAAGAAATATTATGTTAGAGTTGGACACTTCCTTTGAGCCAAAGATAGGATTTCAACACTTAAAATACCTACTGGATTATATTCACTACCGGCATAATTGATAAACATCTGGTTTTCCCGTATCCTACAATGCGTTGGTGCTCCACCATTGTAGCGTCGGAGAATGTCTTTAGTTCTTTAACACGAACAGTGTAAACGTAAAAATAAGAATATATTTTCGCCACTATTGTTTCAACATCAATAGGACGAAAGTCGGCTGCCGTTTGCAATATGTTGTGGACAATGTGAGCCACGCAACTATTTCCCACAAATGATTTTCTAATCGAAGATTTTAATTTCGCAAGTCCATTACTTGGTCCCCTTCTCTGAAAGCCATGGGAAATTATATTTGGGTGTTGCTCTTCCCAACACTGGCACCCCACCTGTGCCACCCCTCCACTTTACGAGTCTAAACCAAGACGAAACCGCGGTCGTGGTGTGTCATTTTTGGAAAGACAAACACCCAAATATACCCATTCTGGTTACGGTCCTCGAGATCAGAATGGCCGAGGTTTACCTCAAAGTGAGCCGAGGTCTCAATAGAGCGTGCGAGTCGCAACCCAACCACAGCGTGCTCCCTGAATTCAACTTTGAGCCACAGGAGATTATGTTGGTGTAGTCAGCACAAAAGCCAACGATTTTCTGGTCATATCATTTTGTTCAAACAAATGCTTTAAACATTTAAAAATGGCGCCCGATGTGTTATAGTTAAATGACTGCAGGTCTAAGGACAGAACCCAATGACGGCACAAAATATCTCAGAAGGAGTGAGATCACCTGTACTTACTTGTGCCTTGAGGTATCTGTGAATAGTGACACAAATGTTGCTTTCTTAAGCTTTTCTTGAGGTTCATCTCTAGCCAATGGGAACAGGATAGTTATCATTATTATTATTAGTAGTAGTAGTAGTATTGTTATTATTATTAATAGTATTCGTAGTGGCAGTAGTAGTAGTAATGACAGTATCGCCACACAAATTGAATGGGCACAAGCAAACTTCGGCGCAAACAATTTCTCTACCAGCATTCTGGTGCAATTTATAGAGTGGAAAGTGTGGTTATGAAATACAGCGTGATAAGAGAGGTACCTACTGCGGCTACTGACTTGGCTTTTGGGTTTCCAAATTTCGCTGATCAGAAATAATTATTTCAGGTGTAAAGGGTGTTGCCACAAACGCTGTCACCTTACAGCAATCTTTATTTAAAGTGCTTTATGAAATCAGATGTTCCACCGTGATCCATAGAAAATTTAGATTTGCAATTGTTCCACGGATTATACGAAACGTTGTCGTGCGTTGCCATCTTAATAAACGGAAACTCGCTCTCCAATTAGGTAATCTTCTTACGTATTAGTTTAAATATGGTTTCCTACCAAACTGGACAAAATGCAGGCGTTCTCCACTAAAGCTCACTAAAGTTCTGGTTTTTTTCACCTATATTGTACATGATCAAAGCGGGACATTCTGAGTTCTACAACCTCAACGTAGCTGTCGAAGGTGTGGCGGGTTCATCGAACCGGCCGACAGATCATGCATGCAAACCTCGTACCCCGCGAACTTAGACCGAACGCACGCGCGGGATCAGCAAGGATGAACTGTACTGTCACGGTGGCGACAGACATCTGATCCACCGCTCGACTGAAGCTAGGGCTAAGTAGCGAAAAGACCTAGTGGCCACGTGCACAACTGAATGGACACTTAAAACAAGCCCTGGAAGCCTATCCTTACGTTGCGTAGTGGTCGCGTACTGTGGCCAGATGAACACGTGCGGGTGAGGTAACTATGGCATGACGCGTTGGTAAAGTTGGCCGCACAGCTTAGGTCCCGTGTGAATGAGTGCACACCGTCGGTTCACATACTACACCAAAGTTCGCTTTGCATCAGGGAGACACCGCATTTGCGAGCGTGACTGGTCTCAGGAAACTCATTCATCTCAGCATTGATCTGTCCCTATGCCATCACGCTCTAGGCCCGCTGAGAAACAAACTATTTTTTTAAACACTTAGTTCCCTACAATAGTTTGAACAACACAACGGGAAGGCGATCACTAGTAAATGCGCGCTTTTCGCATTGCCTCATCAGTGCCAATACAATGACTAGAATTTAGGTATACCTATCCAAGGGTGTTACCAACCAATCAAATGCAGTGAAGCGAATGACGTTAACCGTCATAAGACCAGGGTATCCGTAGATCAGCAACTGACTGATTCTGCACACAGAGGGCAGATCTTAGCTCGTTTCTATTCACGGCCTCGTTGATCCGCAAGAAACATGGCTTCGGATGACGTAGTCACAATGAGGAGCCTAGATCGATCCGTTAACGGGTCAGTAAAACATTTCTGCCTATCCATGATGCAGGCGGTTTGTGTGACCACGGAATATTAGGCGAGGGATGGCTGAACTCATGTTGAACTCATTCGACCAGGTGTTTCTTCACTCAAGAATTCAAAGGACCCATTCTTACCTATCTACCTGATGCCTCAGTTATAATCAAATTGGTAAGTACAGTCCAATTTGGCGCTGATGGGTTCCATTTACTATACTGAAAGCAGCGACATTTCCGGGTTCTGTTGATCATCACAGCATCTGCAGCGCAGTAGATTCTATGAGCGGAAGAGATTTAGCGTTCGGTTACCCATGTTGTAGTGGTGTTACCCTTAAATGGGAGCTCAAAGTACACATTTTCCTTAGGTGCTCTCAACACTGTTACTTTCTGTGGTCTGACTCGCCTATGCTTCGTGATGAGGGCTAATGAAGAGAAATGTTCCCTTAATTAGGAAGGTTTCACTCGACAACGATTCACATGTTTCCTGTGACAAATGCAAATCCGAATTTCCATGGCACGTGGCACATCAGATATCATCAAGCACTTTAGATCGGGTCGTTATAAGGTAGCTGTATATGCGGCCGCATACTCTAACTCTGAAATACAGATTTCCGACCAGTAAAGTTTGGAAACACAAAAGCCAAGTTAGTAGCAGCAGAAGGTACCTGCTCTTATCACACTGTATTTCTTCAGCACTGTTGTATCGGTAGGCATAGCCGCGTATCCGACCGGAACGTACTAATTTTGTATTAGTTTTTACCGAGCGTTGCATTGTAGGCGTGTTTGTTTGTTCAGTAGCACGTTATAAAAGCGCTGTATGCAGTCGCCTTGCATTCACCTTTATCCCCTCAGCCAACGTATAATTTCCTGGTGTACACACAGATTCCACACGGGTCGGTGGTCCGAACACATTACTTTCTTTCCGGGAATACGGTAGTCTCACACGAACAAATGTACCTGGAGGATACGCTCTCCCAACGCGTCTATATTTAGCCTGGTAAACAGTCCGCGTTTCGTATTCTCTGTGATGGGCGGTTTCTCTGCATGTGAAGGCTGCATTTAATCGAGTTCGAGTTGTTCGCCCTAGCATTAGCTCCGAGGGGCACGTTGCCATCGCAGTATGTGGAGTGGTTCTGTATACTTCCAATACAGATACCAACGCAGCAGCTCATGATTCTCCCGAAAGCCGAAGAACTTTTAGAGATTCTTTCAAAGTACGGTTAAGTCGTTCGACGAATCCATTTGCTGCAGGATTATAAGGTACAGTCCCCGTGTGTCTGATACCATTGCGCCTTAGGAATTCAGCATAACGTCTCTTGGAAAATGTGGGCCGTTATCAGTGACTATTTCTTCTGTCAAACCGTACCTTGCAAACAAACAACGGAGCTAAGTTATGATGACGGTTGTAGTTACGTCCCCGCATAGAATAACCTCTGGCCATTTGCTGTAGAAACAGGTCGCCACTAGCACGTTTCGCTTCTGTGGGTGTGCACTGGTAAATAGGCCCGTAATATCGATGGCAATTTTTGCCCATAACTTCAATGGGTACACCAGCGGTTGGACTGGAACATTCAGGGGCCTCGTACTCTTATCGGATGTTTGACAGGCGTAACATTCCCGAATAACCGCCTCCACGCTGTAATTCAATTTCGGTCACCAATAGTATTCTTCTATGCGAGATCCCTTCACACAATCCCTGGATGACATTCATGCCCACATGCAACCACCAGAGGATAAAGGGTTGCGGGGACCACAAACTGCTCGCCTCTAATAATGTAGTTGCGCACAGCAGAAAGCTGGTGTCGTAGAGTATACTACGAAAGTAACTCCGGTTGGATCTTGGTACGACTATGCCATGAATTGGACATATACCCCCGAACTTTCGCTAGGACAAGATCTTTGTCAGTGTGCTCTCGTATCAGGTCAACTATTTTGTAAGTGTTTCGTCCGGGATCTGAGATATCATTTTTACCTCCTCTAGGTAATCGTTTTCCCCTTCGCTGGACAGTGGGGTTTCGATAGAGCATCTGCAGGTTGGTTAAAGCACTCTGGCAACTATTTTATTTCACAATCATAGTTCAATAAACGTAAAAGCCAACGACTCAATCGTACCTGCTTTTAGTCTTTGTTACTGCGACGTAATAAGGTTGTAAGAGCAGTATGATCGGTGCGCAAAGTGAATCGACGTCTAAATAAGTAAACGTGCCATTTCTTACATGCCCAGACACATGCGAAGGCATGTTTCTCGCCGGTGGAATAATTTATTTCAACATCAGACGACGTAAACGATGCGTTCGCAATCCCTTTCTCCTTGCCATCGTGCAGCTGGGACAGAACTGCACCCAAGCTAACATCGGAAGCACCCGTTGAAACCAACGTTGGACAGTGCTTATTGAAGATTGCTGCCTTGGGATTGGATTCAATCATCGCTCATATGGCCATGTAAGCAATGTCTTGTTCAGAGGCCCAACGAATATCATGATTTTTGCGGGTCAACCTTCGAAAAGTCTCGGCAATAATCGCTGAATTCGGTAAATATCGAAGATAATAAGAACACAACGCAAAAAAATGTTTCGTCTGTGTAACATTGCGTGGTTTTGGGGAGTCAAGAATGGCTCTGGTGTCCTGCAAAATATCCTGAATAAATGAGGTAAAAATAACATGCACAATAAACTAGATCTCCGTTACAGTGAATTGGCATTGTTGATATTCAGACAAAGATTTAGTTTATTCACTCAATGCAACATCATTGTGGAGGTTTTCCTGAGGTTCGGTGGGGCTAATAACAAAGACAAAAATAGCATCCATGTACACAACAACCACAAATTCCACTCCCATGATCTGTCAAGCAACTTCTCGGGCCAAAGAGTTTTGTGCATTAGGTGATCCTCAGTATCCGCGAGGATTAGATATTGCCTAGAAAAAACTTTGCAGTCCCGTCCTAATGGAATATTGCCTCAGCAGTGATTAGGTTGGAATGAACCCCCACGTTTCCGCCCGAAACAAATTCGCAGAATAACCACACTTGTTTCATACAACGGCGACCAATACTGCGACGGGAGAATAGGCTATGTGGCAGCGAGTAGTTTTTAGGCAGCATAGCTTATCTAGACTTATTTCTTAAAACGTCCCATTTCATATTTGCAAGACCTGCTTTTAAGGAATGCTTATGTTGCTAAAGTAGGTTGTTGGAAATGAACTTACATTCTACAAGAGCGTCGCCAATAACCCTTTTGTCATTAGATGGGATAAAACTAAGCACCTTAAGCACAATCCTTGCTCAGGCTAGTTAAGCCTGTCGAAGCGCCACTACAATTCTGCTGCAGTAGCCGGGTAATGAGGCACTGCTGTTTCGATTTTGCAAACTTGTCACGGTTCCAACCAGTAATACACACTGTATGTATCGATCGGTGAACTTGTCTTGTGGCGTGCCGTATTTTGACTTCGACACAACCATCCGCGCACGATCCAGCGTTTTCATGATGAACGACGCCAACGAGTACACAAGTGCCCCCTTGCGCTCATACGGTCGTTCGACACCCATGTGACCGGGTGAGACATTTTGAGGTAGACCAACAACTAACATCGAACAGTTGAAAATTTAGTGCGACCTACTTCACGCCAGATGGAGATACAATTTGTCCCGAATTAACAGAGTAGTTGGACCAGATTTTGGGACTTACCGTACAGCCTGCAACAAAACTCTGGCCCATGTACTCTGTTACTGCGAAGAAAGTGTCCCAACTTCGGGTGCCAGTAAGCTCACATTAAATTGACGACTTCCCAACAGCTCGTATTAATCTATCAAAAACCTCTTACGTAGTCAAATAAGTGTAGAATGACCGCATGAACGCAAGTGGGTACGTGTGTAGTCACTAGTGTAGTCCATCGTAAAAACGTTGAATCGTGCGCGGATGGTTGTGTTGGAGCCAAACTACGGCACGCCACAAGACAAGTTCACCGATCGATACATACGGTGTGTAGTGCTGGTTGTAACCGTGACAAGTGTGCAAACTCGAAACAGCAGTGCCTCATTACCCTGCCACTGCAGCAGAATTGTAGTGGCGCTTTGACAGGCTTAACTAGCCTGAGCAAGGATTGTGCTTGAGGTGCTTAGTTTTATCCCATCTAATGACAAAAGGGTTATTGGCGACGCTCTTGTAGAATGTAAGGGCATTTACAACAAACTACCTTAGAAACATAAGCATTCCTTAAAAGCAGGTCTTGCAAATATGAAATGGGACGTTTTAAGAAAGTAGTCTAGATAAACTATGCTGCCTAAAAACTACCCGCTGCCACATAGCCTATTTTCTCGTCGCAGTATTGGTCGCCGTTGTATGAAACAAGTGTGGTTACTCTGCGAATTTGTTTCAGGAGGGACCATGGGGGTTCATTCTAACCTAATCACTGCTGAGGCAATATTCCATTGGCACGGGATAGAGAAGCTGCTTTTCTATGCAATATATAAACCTCACGGATATTTAGGATCACGTAATGCACAAAGCTGCTTGGCTCGAAAAAGTGAATGACAAATCGTGGGACCACAGCATACACATGTGGGTTCTAACGCAGACAATGCACCTCAAGCCAGTTATCTCCCTAATAACGTGCTGGCACATTATGCTGCAAACTCCGATTATCCAATTCAAAAAATCAATAAACCACGCTTTTACGGTCAGTATTCTTATTAAAATCTTAGTTGACCGTCTTTCTTTCCCTTTTGTGTGACCAGTAAGTTTCAGTTTGGAAGCAATCATCCAACATCATTGTCTGTACGCAGATTAATGGGATACAAATACGAAACCGCATAGTTTATTCTCACATCACCATCGCGTTCACATTCTCCTCGTATTCCCTAGAAATAATCATGAAAAACATGTATACCATTTAAAATGACTTGATGTACTGGTAGCCCGGGTTGATCGTTCCTGTGTTCAATTGTTTGCCGAGCTTCGCAATTGGTATGCAAACGTTTCATCACCATGCGAGGTGACTTCCTCAGTACGCTGCAGGATCAGACGTAATCCGCTGACTTGGTCATCGATTTGTGATTGGTTAGCAAGTGACTGTCGAGTTGGCCTTCTCAGTCTGTGCCTCGTGAACATCAGTCTACCCATATCTACCAGGGGATTAGGTTTGACCGTGCAACGCACTGAGGAAGTCACCTCGCGTGGTGATGAAACGTTTGCATACCAATTGCGAAGCTCGGCGAACAATTAAACCCAGGAATGTATTACCATTGTGAACCAAGTTGCATAGTAGTGATCAGTATAAGCGTTGCCGAGTCAGCTTTGCTCGTGGATTGCTTTCCGGCCCCAAGCAAATTTGGTACCATTTGCCCGTGCAACAATGCAGTCCAGAAATCAGTTATAAGGGTGAATAGGTATATTAACACAAACAGCATCAAACGGTGATATGTCCCTCAATGTGCCCGACGACGTTCTGCTTGCACTGCGGAAGTCGCCTGAGGCATTAGGCTATAACTTTTTGCAAAGTTTCCTTGTTGATGGCGAGACATTCGTGGACAATACGGATTTTCAGTTGTTCTGGTGAAATAGGCACTTTTTGTAAGCGTTTCTTTTCAAGTAATCCCATAGGAAGAAATGTAATGGGTTCAAATCTGTTGACCGGGCAGGCCAATCATTTGGACCTCTGCGCCCGATCCACCGTTACCCGAGCATCATCCTAAGAAAATAACACACCGTTTGTGCATAATGGGCAGTTGCGCCACATTGAATCTATAAAACTGAATCGAGGTGCCGAAGTAGCCAACAATAATCGGTGGTGAAAACATCTCTATCTTATAGCTCCTCCTTAATTTGTCAGCAACAGTTCCCTTACCACCGGAGGAGCATAGTAGACAGAGGAATGGCGGTAATCCTAATTGAGTTGGTAAACACTCGGTTCACGTCATATGGTCAACTGAAATACGTGAGTCTGGCTTGCAAGAAGCTCATAGCACAGCCTACTGAGTTTCAACGATTTCGTCCACCGCCGTCGACTTTAAAGTAAATATCAACAACGACGACAGCACGCTGACGGGCACATGAGCGATCGCACGTTTCTCATGTAACCATCTTTTTCTATTTTCTCGTGGCGTTGACTCAACCCCGAAAGAAAGTGCGCACCATTACCCATCGCAACGATGTGCTAGTGAAACCTATCCCTATTCATTATACATACATGTATATGAAGTATATTTTAAAAGCATAAAAACCAATCAAATGGATGTTTCAGATGAACAACGTCGTCTCGCTTGAAGAGCAGTATTCGCCCGATGCTATCGGCTAGCACTTTCTGAAGTGTCCACTGATATACCGCAATATTCGTTAAAGATGCGCCGTTTCCCTTTCTTCGGTCGGCAGCTGTGGAATGACATGGGTCAGCAACCTTTCCTAATAAGAGGATGCTGACAAATGTGCAGGGTTAGTTCTGTAAATAAATCAACTTACCCGTCAAAATGTCAACGAAGTATATGTTCAACATGACCGCCGTCACTTTGCCTGCAGAGTAGTACTCGCCGGATGCTATTGGCTAACACTTTCTGCAATATGCCCACCAATTTAGAAAATACTACCGACAAATAGACCGTCCGCTTTGGCGCCACCTATTGCCAATATTTTCCTCGCAAAAGTTGAGCGCTGGCCCATTCAGATCCTTATCGTTTCTCTTGGTTTCTATCGACGATACATGGACTATACGCTCATCGTATGCGACCCACAGATTGATCACATCCATCTACTTAACCAGTTCAACCGTGTGCATCCATCGTTAAAATTCACTGGTGCAATAGAGAAGGACGGTGAAATCTCATTTTTGGTTGTGTTCCCCCGGCGGTGAGCCGTGGGATAACTTGAGAGCAGAGTATTCCACAAGTCTACGTGGGTGGGCCAGTACACGCCTTTCCTTAGTTTTGTGCCCATGGAATAGAAGTTAACTCTAGTGCGCTGTGTTTACTATCACGTCGCAAAAAGCTGCAGTCCAGAAACATTGGATGCTGAGGAGCATTAAATTCTCAAAACGTTAGATAGCAACGCTTATCCCACGATATTCATCCACAAACCTTCTGCTGTTTCTGATCAACCTAAAGAAATACTGACGGTAAAGAAAAAGTACGTCCTTTATTCGGTTCCATTCGAAGGAGATATCAACTACTAGTTATTTAATAAAAGATCATTCGTCGCTGTAAACCAAACATATCCGGGTGCAGGCGTTTACCTTCTTGCCGAGACTGTTCCGTTTATCACTAAAAGCTTCAAAGGCAGACTCCCGGCTTGTACCGAACCTTTCATTGTATATCAGTTCACCTGCGACTGTGGTTCTAGGTACCTAGTATATACTACCAGCTGTCTGTCTAAGACGATAGCGGAACACTGGCCCGCCTCGTTACGGCACGGTACAATTGAGAATGCACGTAGCTCCGTCCTTGAACATCTGATTAGTACGGGGCATCATGCTCGGACCGACGACACTTATAAAGTTCTTTGCGCCATATCTAAACGCAACCCAAAAGGACTCAGGAAGCGCCTGGTTACATTGACTGATCTATCGATTGGCTGGTTGACCTAACCATGCACTGCTGCAGCTTTAGATAGCTTATCATGTTATATCAAGTTTTCTCATAACTGTAAATGTCTGAGGAGAATTATCGAAAAGAAATCTCTTCGTTGCAACTCCTCTTGTTCTAATGTATGAATGGGCAGAATGCACGAATCTAGTGCAGTAACTCGACTTTGTAGCGTCGCGGCCACGGCATAAATGTGGATAGTGATCAGTCAGCAATCGACGCTTTTTTCATCGCAAATAGCGTCGCTACAACGACACCTCTAGCTACTTGTTCTAGGTCGTATGCTGCGCAGCCGCTGCAGCTCATTAACCCGTCGCACCAAGCGTAACATTTCAGACTTTTGCCTTTACCACTCGCGTTTCGGTACCAAAGCCCTAAGTGCGAGCAACCATTCAGTTTCCCTGCCAAAAACAGGGGAACTTTCAGGCCGGCCCGCAATGTCTACTAACGGTGTCCGTAAATCCCAAGGTCGTCTCATCTACCTTAGAGATTTTGATGCCGAAACCCAGTTCTTAATTGATACCAGGGCAGAAGTCAACCTCAGCCCCTCTATCGTAGGTGGGCCAGTCGCCTCTTTGTCGACACACCTATATGCCGCTAATTACATACCAATAGCAACCTACGGTCATCGGTCGCTTACCCTGGACCCAGGTCTTTGGCGCACGTTCCCCTGGGTATTTACGGTTGGTGTAGTCCCCTTCGCCATCATCAGCATTGATTTTCTCAGCTGTTTCGACCTCATGATTGATGCCAAACGCCAGATGATAGTCGACACTGCAACGAAACTCTGTGTACGTGACGTTAACGCCGATGTCGCTTTTGGCACGCCGGTCTACGCCTTCCCAAGCCCTCGCTAGACTACGTCAACTTATTATCCCAATACTCCAAGCTCCCTCAGGCAATGCACGCAGCCCTTCCTGTGGCATCTGAAGTCGAGCACCACATTTGAACGAATGGCCCACTCGTCTCATGCTGTCCACCTCGACTTTCACTCGAGAGCCTTAAGGTAGCTAGGAGGAGGTTGAACACGTGGTCGAAATTGGAATATTCCGCCCTTTCAACAGCGCCTGGTCCTCTCGCCTGCAGATGGTCTCTAAGAAACCTGTTGACTGGCGTCCTTGCAGTGACTACCGCGCAGTCAACCAGTTAACCGTCTGCGATAAAATTCCCATCCCTCACAAGTAAGAAGAGCTGCAGCAAGATCGATTTGGTTCGCGCCTATCACCAGTTACCTGTAGAAGAAAACGACTGTCCAAAACAGCCGTCCGCACATCTTTCGCCTTGTCAGCAGTTTTAAGAATGCCTTTCGGATTGTGTAACATCGCACAAACTTTCCAAGGCTTCATCCACGATGTCACTTGTGGTCTAGACTTCGCTTCTTCCTACCACGATGATAGTTTAGTAAGCTTTCACCGGAAAAGGAACATCTCGAACATCTGCGCATACTTTTTGCATAATAAAAATTTTTCGCTGCATAGTAGTCGGCTGGTAGCTTTCCGGAACGATGCCCATCGGTTACTGGTAACTCAACTGAAATGTAACTGCTGCCATGTTTCATTTTTCTTTTTTATGTATTGCAGCAAAATATCCGAGGCGTTTCCCACCATCTAACGTGTATAATGACGTTGATGACGGGGATACCAAACATCTTTGAGCTATCTTACTGTGCTTAACCCAACGCGGTGTCACAGTCAACCCGATTAAATGTGAATTCGTTAAGTCAACGGTAGATGTCCTACACCACATCGTTTCATCTTTTGGTGTCGAAGTTCTTCCTGATAAGGTCCTGGAAATTAAGGACTTTCTATGATTATGGATAGTTCATAACAGTTCCAAACTGGCATGGCAGTAGAAGCTGAGCCGGCTTATATCGCAGTCAGCTGTCAACCATGCAGGTCCGCGGTTGTCACGAATAGCCATATGACACTAACTACTGGCATCAGGAAGTCATGAGGTAGAACTCGGCAGGGGTCCGCTGAAAGGCACACCACTGACGAAATCCAGAATGGTCAACCATCGGTACCTGGTGCTTATCCACACCAGCCAAAGCCATCTGACTGAGAGTGGACCGTGAGGAACTAACTTTAAGTAAGGACTTCCAAGTTCCGATCATATTCAAACACCTCAGTCGAATTTGTGGCTTGGTCAATTATTATCGACCCTTCATTCCACGCTGTGCTCAGCTCCGACTGACAGACACAGAAGAAATGAAAGTAAGTTCACTTTCCCGGACACATCTCAAACAATCTCTACCGAGGTCAAAGATGTTATCTCCAACATAGCTCTCCTCGCTTATTTCGAATCGACTGCACAAGTTCTATCACGACTGATGCCTCAGACGTCGCGGTAGGAGCTGTCCCCCAACAATAAGTTGGTGGGCAATAACAAGTTCTCGGTCGAGTCTCAAAAGCTTGCATCCAGCGGAATCCCGCTACAGCACGTTAGGCTGTGAGCTACTAGCCATCTACCTAGACTTTCGTCACTGCCGTCAAAATCTTGAATGCCAAGCTTTCAAGTCCTACACTGAGAAAAAAGCCCCTCATCTTCGTCTACAACTTTGCCTGCGACAAATATTCACTCTGAGAAACTAGACGCCTAGAATTTGTAACGCAGTTCACTGTAGACATACGTCATGTCTCAGGTGTCGACAACCCCGTCGCCGAGGCTCTGGCTCACGTCAGCTTCACCCTCCAGTCTTTGGCTACCATCGATAAAACCTAGTAACGCTAAGTATGTAACGCACGTTTCGGAGACACGTAATCCCAGCAAGCAGAAGACATTTGAACAGAGGAGGTTTATCAATCAATTGAGGATAGTTCAAGACTCACGGCAACTCTTGTTGCGAGACAGGGAGTTTGTGTCAGATGTTTGCCTGGTTGGAGTGAGTGACAACCAATCCGCGCACGGCTGAAGTAAACGGATCGAAGTCATTCGCGCAAGTGACATGCCCTCATCTCTTCAAACCTTTATACACCTGGCACACAACGGGGAACTGGTTTATACCTACGCTGGGATCTACGAAGTGCTGGTGCACGAGACCAGAGTACAGAATCCTGGGGGTTGTTTCCGTTTCCGGCTGAACCGAACCTGATTCACATACTGATTCATCTGCTGTTGTCCCAACGCAACGTAGGCGTACGTGATCTGATTGCCACCGTACTATCCAACCATTTAATTAGAGATCTGCTTGGATACAGTCAACTTTAATTAGGGTTACGGAATACCAGCAGCGCTCATGGAGAAATCGTGTGTATACGGGATCACCCGGCTGCCAACTAGAGTCACGGTCATCTTGCGGTGCGTCAGCCTTGTCTTCTTTTCGCTCCATTTGTACGCCATGATATGGAAGCAGAAGGTCGCGTCTGGTACGGAGGGTTTGACCAAACATCATCTCGGGTGATTTACCAGTGGCTTCCGTTGGCATTATCCTGTACTCAAACAGCAATCGACCTAATCTCGTCTGAATAGTTTCTGGTTCTTGTTTCAAGAGACCTATTTTAATTGTCTGCATCGCCCTTTCCGCTAGCCTATTAGAAGCCTGATGATATGGAGCTGTACGGAAGTGCTGGACACCATTCTTTCATGACGATTTCAAAGATTTTGCTAGTGAAACATGGAAGAATGTCGCTGATATCCCAAATATGGCAAATGACGACCGCATTTTTGAGATAGTTGTCTCTGTAGTAGGGTTGGAAACAGGATAACCTACCATCCATTACGAAGGAATATCAATTGGCTGCAGGAAAAATATACCATAAATGGGTCCAAAGTAGTCCGCATTGATGCGTGTTCATGGTTTTTTAAGCCAGCGCCTTGGGTGTACCGGACCGGGAGGATTATTTTACTGATACTGCTGACACACGCCACATGTTTTCAGATAGTTCTCTATTTCTAAACCTAAACCAGGCCACCAGCAATAACCGTGCACCAAGGCTTTCATTAGGGCTAGACCTGGATTTGCGTTGTGGAGTTCATTAAGGATGAACGGTCGTGCCTTTTGCGGTGGAATCAAGTGAGTTCTCCAAAACAAGCATCCATCGTGAGGGCACATTTCATCTTTCCGTTGTCCGTGAGGTTTCAGAACCACGAGAACTGTAGTAGGCTAGGTGGTTTTTGTAAACCATACTACAGAAGACAGCGTCGGGTCACGATCAGTCCACTGACGTATGTTGTGACCTGTCATTGGTGTGGTGTCGAGGTGTTGCATTAGATGTACTAGATTTACCGGTTCCTCCAGTAGTTCATCTGGGGTCGCATGTTATAATCTGCGTAAGGCATCCGCTGCATGATTGTTCGACCCAGGAACATAGGAGATTCGATATTTATATGAACTAAGATTAATTGCCAGCGTACCATTTTCGGGGAAAACCTCTGCTTGATTCCAGTTGACTCGCCCCATCGCAATGAGGCTGGAGCTTACCGTGGTGGGATGGTTGGTGTGCCTCAGCGATCCATTGAGCTATGCTTGGTGGTGCGCTTTTGCACCTACAGAGCCACTCAGACCAGATTGACCAGGCCAAACAAACTCAGCTTCTTGGTCTACCAGGTTGGAGGTTGGAAGGAGGTGGCTCCTTATTCTTTAAAACGGACTCTTTTAGGGCCTAATGCCAAACCTGCTGCCTTGCGGTAAGGTTTTTGAACCAAAGGCTTTGGTTGAGAACCCTAATCGTTTTTCTGTCTAGGCCTAGGCGACCTGACAGAATCCTACCCACGCAAAACAATGAATATCTCTTTCAACAACTTCTGATTCTCTGGCCACCGCAGTTGATAATCGACCTTGCCCTATCTGCTACATCGAGCTGAGTAGATAGGAGTTTGGATGTTACTGCTCAAGCCTTCTCGTCTTCTTATTCCCTCTCTTACTGTTTTTACCTTTATCACCCCAATCCAGCTTCACTTTTATTCCCCTGTTTGCAACCCCCAATTCTCGGCCCTCCCCCACCTTGCTTCAATAGCCGCTTGTCTTCTAGTTTCAACTCACATGTGAACGCGGAGCGTCACTTCTGTACTGTTGACAAGCTCATGTTCTACAAAGCGGCCAAGCCCACTTCATCAGCTTCCATTTGAAATCCTCGATCATCCTTCAGATTGACGTGCCTCAATGAATGTGCATTGCTTCACATCGGTTAACAAGCAGCACTTGCCGAACATTAGAGACCCTCTCACTCGATATCTGTTGCTTATCGGAGACCCGCCTGCAAGACGCGAGCTCTTTGCTCACTCTGCCATCCCCATTAGTTGAAACTAGCAGCACTTTCTCATTGCGCCTATCCGGTGACAATGAAGCTTCGAGTATCGGCCAAACCGCTGTTGGCATTGCCCTGAGTCCCCGGGCTGAAGCTATTTCAGTTGATTGGATTCCAATCAGTAGCCGGATGTGTGCGGTCCGATTGGCTGGCTCGTTCAAATCTTCGAAGTTTCGTGAGACTAACAGGTGTCTATTGGTTGTCGTCGCCTATGTACCTACAAACTGTAGCGATGACTCGGTAAAAGACAACTTCTATCGTCAAAGGAACGAGCTCCTTAGCCACAGAAGAAGCTCGGACACTGTAGTGCTGGGATCTGAACGCTCAAGTTGGAAAATTATCCACTCATGAATTACATCTGGGCCGCCAACATTGTGTAGGCTTCCGTAATGATGACGGTGAGCGGTTACTTCATTTATGTGAGGATACTGGCTTATTGCTTGCGAGCACTAATTCCCGGCATAGCACCCTCCGGAGGGCAACTTGCCGCCCAGCAGCTTCAAACCAGCTACGGATGCAAATCGATCACATTGCGATAACTTACCGATGAAGAGGCTGCGTTCAGAACTGACACCTGATTTGGAGCACATGTGTAGACACGACCAATTACTTGTATTTGCTGACCTGCTCATGCGCTTTGGCGGGCGCGCAAGACGACCTTGTGACCGCCTTGACACCAGTCAACTGGCGAAACCAGCTGTTCTGGATGCCTATCAAAGTACACTGTCATGCGAGCTGAGCAAGCGCTCACTGGATGCAACTGAAGTTCACTGGTCTCAAATTCACCAGACCTTAGTATAAGCAGAAAAATCCTCATGTGACAAGTCTAAGTCTAATCGCCAACATAGACATTGGGTCTCTTCGCAGTCTCTGAAACTTAAAGATGCTCGCTGGCATATTCCGGCTGGAAGTGAACACAATGAAACTCGCAAAGAGCTCCGGGGAAAACTCTATGCTAGCCTGAAGAGAGACCGCAAATCCTAGTGGTCTCATGGTGCTTTAGAGATTGAAATGGCCGCTGCCCTTGGTAACCATTGTAAGTTATTCCGGCTGATATAGGAAACGGGCGGCAGGAGATATGGTGTCAGTGAAACCATATGTAACGGGAGTGCACAGCCTATCCACAACTTGTCAAAACGCTCGGAGCATTGGGCTGAGCATTTTGAAAGGTAATTTAATGCGTCAGAATTGTTAGATTTCGCACCGGACACTGATCGCCCCGCTCCGTGGCCTGTTCCTTTGTCTCCACACTCTCGCTCAGAAGTTGAATGTGAGATCTGACTGGAGAGGTTAAATAAAGTCGCGGGACCAGATGATCTACCTCCAGCTGTCTTCAAATTCAGGAGGCCAGCTATTGTGGATGATTTATACGAGTTACTAGGGAAACTGTGGGTGCAGGAAATTGTCCCATTTGCGTAGAGCCGCTCCGTCATAGTCCTAATTTGTAAGGATGGCTGACGATCGGAATGCGGCAGCCATAGATGAATTAAGAGCAGAAATCAGTTCAGGTTAAGGAATTCTTTTCGGTAAACTCTCTTCAGACCCAAACACTTACATAACACTGATTGTGCGTCAAAACGGGCTGGGATTGATTTCTAAGGTGTTTAAACGTTCAAGATCGATGAGTAAACGCAGCTACAGATGTCAAGAAAGTGCACCAAAGGAAACTTACTACACAAGCCTAAGCAAACTAAAGTAATTAGGAAAGGTCACGAAGGGAATTAAGTAACCATGTTAGTCGGCCACGGTAGTACTATCGGCCGTAGGAAAGGTTTATGTACGCAAAACTCCGGCTTCAGATGATAGATGTAAATAGCCTCGGCAATAGACAAGGTTTACTTCCAGAAGCCTTGCGAAAAGCATTCAGGTAGTGCGTAGATGACTTTAAACTCATTCTCAGATGCAGTATGACTACATTCGAGGAGATGCGACATGATTGTACTGTCTGAAGACCTCATTTTGCCTTTGTAAAACCACGCCGAGATGTGCTTACGAATTCTTTGGTAGCAACGTCTCGTGGTGCGACCCACGTATTGTGCGCCACAGAAGCACGAGCACTGATAAACGAGCACTGAACTCGGCAACGATGTCAGACTATCTTTCAAGGGTTTTGCAAGCAGTGGCTTGTTGTGGTAAACAATTCTTAAGCGGGCTGTGAAATAAGTTTTCATTGATTACAATGGGAATAGAGGAATTAGCCTGATCTCCAACGCTTCTAAATTGCTCGCCTCTCTTATCCTTCACAGATTGATTAGCATGGTAAAAGCCGTATTCGTGAAGAGCAAACCGGGTTTCGTCGAGGTCGTGACTGCATTGACCACATATTCACTTTGTGTCAGTTGTTGGAGCACCGTCACATATATTGGCAGCCCACCGTTGTCGTGTTCCTCGAAATCAAAAGTAAATTAGATTTGGTGGATAGACCTGAACTTTTGGATTGTCTACTCCGAAAAGGTGTACCTGAGGAATATATAAATATTATCTGAGCATTATACGTGCATAGCTCTGGCAGAGTGAGGGCTTACGGCCAGCTGTCGTCATCCAGTATTATCTCCAGCGGTGTGAGACAAGGATGCCCGCTGTCACCTTTCCTCTTCAACTATGCTATTGATGAAGTCATGGAAATCGCGTTTACAGGACACGACTTAGAAGGTGTGGATCTGCTCCCAGGAGAACGACATCTTGACTTAGTGTGTGCTGATGATATTACCCTAATCTGTGACAGCTCACAAACGTGCCAAGCGGCACTGGACAAATTAGCACCGGCTGTCCGTCACTTCGGGCTTTGATTCCCACCCTCGAAGTGCAAAGCCTTCCTCCAAGATTGGCCTGGACCGCCTTCTACGCTGACTCTTGGTGGGGAACAGCTGGAAGTCTTTCAAAAATTCAACTACCTGGGAAGTTGTATCAACCCACGTGGAAGTGAAGGTGAGATCACGAACTGTATGGCAAATCCTCGAGGCGCTTTCCTAACCTTCGCCACTTATGGCACCGGCGCGACATCACTCTTGCCCTGAAGGGTACAGTTTACAATGCAGCGGTACGTTCGGCCTTAGTGTAGGGTTGTAAAACCTGGCCCCTAAGATCAATGAACATAAAGAGGCTAGTTCCGTTCGATCACCGGTGCCTGCGTAATTTCGCTCACATGTGGTGGGAACACCGAGTAAGCAACGATCATGTTCGACGTCTTGTCTTCGGTATAGGAAAAAGGAACTGAACCGCTCAGCACCGTTATTTCACGCACATGCTCCGATGGCTCGGCCACGTGTTACGCATATCAGCCCACCGACTCCCGCTACGTGTGTTCTTTGTGCGCAAGGGGTGTGGATGGTACAAGAGGAGGGGTGAGCAAGCTATAAATTGGTTGAGAGGAATGAAGGCCATCACTTCGATGCTGGCCTCGCTTGGAGCGTCTCGGCTGCCTGGTTGTGGTACGAAAGACGATGAACACGTTTGGCTGGATACACTTGCTGACATGGCTAAGAGCTGACCTCAGTGGCGTTCGTGTTGTGAGTATTATTTGTCCCACCCAATCCCTATTAGCCTCCCCCTCCAACTCCGATTTCACTATTTAGCCTTATATAATTTTGCATAGTAAATTTGTTTTTCCTGCATAGTAGCCGGCTGGTAGCTTACCGGAATGATGACCCATCCGTTACCGGTAGCTCAGCTGGCTTGCACTTGTTGCATTGTTTCTTCTTTATTCTTCTAAGCATTGCAGCACAGCAGCTGACGTGTATAATGAAGCTGGTGAGTTTGACCGGCTCTACAAGGATACCAATAGTTTGTGGTCAGTTTGTATTTCGAAATAGTTGTCTCAAATGTACTGATGAAACCTTTTGGCGCCAAATAAAACTAACAGGGCTATTGGGAATAAATTTTTAGGAGGGTTGTAAAGTTCGTGAGGCAAAGGCAATCTGGTGAATGACAATATTCGACATTATGTGACAGTACTGCTCCGGCTCCGTATGGAGAGGGCTTACACTGTAAGGTTAATGGTTTTCAACTATCTTAATGGACCAGAACAGGTGATGAAGCAAGACACTTGTTTACACAAGCAAAAGCAGATTGGTTTTCGCGCTTTCCTAATCTACGGGGTGCTTTTATGTAACAGTTCGTTCAATGGAGCAAGAATGGTTGAGGTATCCGGTAGGAAATCAAAATAGTTTGATACAATTCCTAGGAATGACCGCAGTTCATTACTAATCTTGGGCTGAGGTGCCTGCACAATAGGCGCTATTTTGTCTTGCAGGACATTTAAACCGATTTTGTCCACTTTGTAACCGAGGAAACAAAGGAAAACGGATAAGAACTCACATTTGGACTTTTAATTTCTACCCACAATTATCCAGATGCTCGTGAACAGTTCGTAATGTGTTTAGAGGATCAGTGTCATCGCGGCCAGTAACAAAGATATCGTCCAATTATGCACAGGGGAACGGTATATCTTTAACTATGTTACCCACGTTCCGTTGGAAAAGGTTAGGTACTGAATTTATTTCAAACCGGGAGGCGCGTGTACACCAGTAGTCCCAGGTAAGTACTTATTGTAGTCAGTTCCTGTGACTTATCATCAAGTTCGACTTGAGAGTAGCGTAACTGAGATCCACCTTGGAATACTTTCTCCCGCCAGCTAAAGTCGCCTACAAATCTTCAAAATGTGGTATAGAACATTTTTCCGCTTTCGATGCTTGGTTGGCTGTCAATTTGTAGTCGCCGCAACTAAGGCGGTGCCGTAAGGTTTGAGTACAGGTACAATCGGAGTGCCCCCATCGGCAGGTTGCTCCGGAATTTTGACTTCTTCTGATTGCAGACGTTTAATCTCTGTCTCAACTTTAGGGGGCATTGCATAAGGTAATGGTCTGGGTTTGTAAAATTTTGGCTGGGCACCGCCTCGGAGTTTGATAGAAGACTTGAAACGACAAATTATTCCCAATTTTTTTAAACAACGATGAGAATTGGTTCAATAATCCAGTCAAACTGTGGCCTTCAATACGGAGTTGGTTGCGTTGAATGATTTCAGTACTTAACTGTAGCTAGTCTCTATTCCTGAGATTTAGTTTGTTTCCAGGTCCCACGATTAAGGGTAGCGTGAATCCCGGCTCCGCCTGCTTGGCTTTAACGAAACGTTTACCCAACACCTGAAATGAGTCATCGGTGTACGTCTGTAACTTCGATTTGCATGATTGCAAAGGTGGTAGCTTTTACATGAAACCGCGGTTTACAATGGTGACCGCCGCCTCAGTATCTAGCTTCATATCAAGCGGTGTATCCTACATCGTCAAACTTATTCTGTAAGGTGGATCACTTTTGAGTGTCACACTGTTGAAGCACACTGAGTTAAGTTCACAGTTCACGTAGCTCTATCTTGTTTTATCGATTTGATGAGGTGAAGTTCGTGGAGCGGGAAGCTCTTGCTCTGTTTACGCAAGCTAAAAGGCCTATCGTGTCGCATTTCCCGCAGATACGTTTTTGTGCCGGCAATCGGAATGGTGAGAGGGCCGCAATCCGCAACGATAACACAAAAACTGATTTCTATGTTCACTGTCGTCTGGTTTGTGGACCGCATGCACATCATCAACTACCGAACGACCAATAAACTCGAGTACTTTGAGTGTAATATCCTCTCGCTGGCGAACAACGAGACAAACCATTTCCCACAAGGCGGCAGATTCATCCAAGGATAACAACTTCTCTAGCACTTTCCGCCGGTATTCCTTGAAATTAAAAATTAACCCTTTATTTGTTCTTTAATTATCCCAGGTGGAATATCATTATACATACACTCGAGAATAGATTGATGAATATGTGCACTAAACTCATTGACACAAAGTTCCGGCTTTCGGACTAGTTCTATAAAGTTGTAGCTAGCGGTGCAAACCTTTCCTTTCAACCCCCATAACTTGGTATAAGTATCCAAAACAGAACTGAGGGTGGCACAGTTTTCCAGCTGCAGGGCATCGTAGGGTCTTTGTTCTTTAGCGCCATGTACTTGCCTTAATAGTGTGGTTCCATGAACCTCAGAAAGGCAAACGGTAAGATTCTGTACAGGAAGTAATTTCACGTAATTAGAAAGTAATTTCCTTCATCCTTTCCAGTTGGATTAAGTCGGTTGTTCCTCCCCAGTTGACCAAAAGATAGCAGGGAAATTCAACATTGGGTTCGTCAATTTTGTTGTCATTAAAATATGGTCTCGTTAAGCATATAACGCAGTTTACCAGACGCGTAATCCCAGAAAGCAGAAGATATCTGAACAGCGGAGGTTTATCAATCAATTGAGGAAGTTAAGAGACTCACGGAAACTTGCGTTGCGAGACCGGGAGCGTGTGTCAGATGATTGGTTGGCTGTTGTGATGGTTAACCAATCGGCGCACAGCTGAAGTAAACGGATCGAAGTCATTCGCGTACGTGATGGTCGACCTTGCCACCACGGCATCGGCTCAGACAACAGATGAAAACATACAACGAACCCTACAGTCGCCCCACTGCATTTGCAACCTATTGCTCTGTAATCCACGGAAGGAACCATCCTCCGTAACACTTTCATTTGTTGTCCTAAACACTTCCTGCATGTTTCCTACAGAAGCACTGTTTTTGTTGCACACCACGCATTAACCCATTCCGTTATCCGTTCTTCTTTAAAACTGGTCACCGAACGTTGCGTTTGGCCACGCGTAAACAAAGTCGTTTGTACCTGGGCTCGCGTCTGCCTTCGTCTTTACCGCTTAGCCAGATGACCAGAAGCCATTCCCGTAACCGACTGCAAAACTAAGGCTGTTGCCCGTGCCTTCTTAGATCGGTGGGTGTTGTAATACGGATACTCATCCAGCATAACAAGTAGCAATGGAACACTTTACGAATCGGAACAGTTCGATACGTCCTGTAACCTTTTAAGCTACCACAGCAGTCATACCACAGCGTAGCACCTAGCAGCCAGCCGTTTAGTCAAGCGCTTCCATTGACAGCTTAAGGCCTCGCTCTTTTACTTCTCTGATCCTAGCTGGAGCGAAAACGTTTCCCTCGTACACTTAGACGTTCGTAGTAATATTAAAACGGGCTCTGTATTTATTACTTTTGTTTCATAGCTTTCGTTGGCTCTATGGCTATCTTATAGAATTCTGATTAGATATATATATTTATATATATATATAAGCTGACTTAACATGTATACTAACAGAGCTGGTCTACGGCACAACGATAAAGTAGACGGGAGAATTCGTTCCGCCTCCCGTATCGTCAGGTATGCCTCCGCCTATCCTTACGTCTTTGTCAGCGCTACGCGTTAGTTTACTATGGTCGACGCTGCCTCGTGTGCAGAAGAGAGATGTGCAGTTGCACAGTGGCCTGTCTACCCTTACTCACGTCTCCCTCTGTACTAACGCAGTGCGACGTCCCTCCCGTCTCCCTACACTGGACCTTTCAGAGTCTTGCAACGGACTCCGAAACATTTCAGTTTAGACCAGAATGGTCGCAGAACAACGGAGTTCATTGACCGCTTGAAAGTGGCTTTCTTTGAAGAGCACTTGCAACCCATCCTGATGCTATCATACAAGCACTCGCCCATACGGTGACTACCCGAGCACTGGATCCCCCGAAACCCTGCGTTACCCTTGGCTCTCAACCTACCCCGCCTCAAATACAGACAACCGACTGACGAGGTAGACAGGTCAAAGCAGTCCGCTTTTCAGGTTTGTAAACTTTTGATCTTTCCATCAACACTCCCTTTTCGTCCTCAGTGGCGATCATGCGTCTCAACCATAAACACTTTGCAAAATCGACAAAAAATCCAAAACCTTTTTGAGAAAAGAAAACACAAAGCGTATTTGCTTTTACTTTACATTCCATGTTTCCACTTCCGCGTCAATCCACTTCCCCCGCCGTTGCCCACCTCCGCTGATTTCTACCTTCCAGGAACTCAACCACTGGAACCGCCTAGGCAAACCTCCAGTGACTCGGCAACCGGCTCAAGGCCCCTTCTTGACCCAATGGACAACCATTCGCCTTCGAGCGCGGGAGACTATGGACCGATTAGTCCACAAACGTTTGAGTACGCGTTTTCAACGAGGGCACCCTGATTTCTTCGTGGGACGAGGACTGTAGCCTAGAGTGCGGTGGGGGAAGTGACACTTCCCATGCGCACGTTCAGGTCTGCAGTGGGGAAAGTGCCCTGTCTGCCTTTTGCTGTACTACCTAGTTATTTTGCAATCCGACGAGCCCACCTAGACGGCCTACCGCTAATGCAGTCTGGTCCACGTTATCATGAAATTAATAAATAACAGAAGCCTGGAGTCCGCTACACACCCCAACTTGGAAGCTCGTGTGCAAACCCTTGCTGCTAATCTCACCCATCCTCAATTCCCATTTTCCCCCTGCTGATAGCTCCATTGCAGGCTCTCTTCCTTCAGTCTTCTAGGGTGAAGCCCATGTAGTGCACCTGAAAACACAATCTTTCCGTATTTTATATCTTTGGATTTTACTGTCATGTAACCTAAACAACGTCCATTTGTTGTCCAGTCGGTAATTTTGTGTTCACAAACGGCATTTTCGAGTCTCGTACCATACCGTTCTTGGTCTGGTTGCTTTGTTTCCTACTTTTGTAGATTGTGCAATACACATTTGGTTCCGTTGCTTCCAAATTCGCTACTGTCCCGTGGTTGACACGTCTCTTCCGTGTCATTGTTGCCGACTAGTACCCCAGGCGTTAACAAATAGTAGTAGATGAACTGAATGCAGCTAATCTACCTTGCGTCTACTAGCTGAATCACGCAAAACGCCGACCGTTTAGAAAAGCAATCTTTTTACTGCCATTTAAATTAGCAAAAGTAAAGAACTCCCTGTTCTTATCAAATGCGCAACTGTTCACTTAACCGTGCTACTTCTTGTGCGGTTTGGCAGAACGTTTGTGGAACCAGCACTTTCAGTCTACCCTAAGCAAATCGAGCCAACTTTGACAGCAATGAGTGAGCAAATTTCAGATACCAAGGCATTAAGGTGCAATATATGCATTGCCTGCAAATTTACTTTCTATCCTGTTTCCAGTAGAGTGATTTGTTGTTCTCGTATATTTATTGTATGGTGGCAAATCAAGGAATCGATTGTTCCAATTATTTCTATCTCATTAGGTCACATAACTGTCGCAAATACACATATCGGTAAAGCCTGTAGCCAAATCCGCCCATTATAAAGTGAGGTACAAATTCGAATATCACTAATTAGAGAATGACGGTTGCGCCGGCTGAGAGGCTGGGATAAATACACCGTTTTGAAACATCCAGCCACAGTTCGATTTCATTTGCACACCGTTGCGGATCAGAATAAGCAACGATAAAGGCAAAGAAATTGTCCATGCGACCTTTTCGTTGTTTCAACAACATTCCATAGACAAGGTGACGTTGTAGTAGCCATTTCTGTTGACTACGTCTTTGAGAATTAGTGAACAGTAATTTACCGTTTTTAACGCCTTTTTCTTGTAAGTGTTAATTCAGCCTGTGATAGGTTTCTGAGACGGAACCAGTACACAGGATTATTGGACGGCAACTTAAAAATTTTTTCTAGCAAGTTCCCATAATAGTTCAAGTTAAATATCACTGTCCCGACCAGCCCTTCTTGTTGCAAATCAACTTATTTCAGTCAAGCATTTCAAACTGAACTTGCGGAGATCCTTACAAATACTAGCGGATCAGAAATTAGTGTACTGAAATGCTTGTCCTGAGCACACTCTTACTATTCAGGAATACTAATCAGTTTTAACCGAAAAACTATCGTTGCTGAAATGGCTGAACAGAAGGAATATCAATAGTATAATATTGGGCACGTGAATAGATGACATAGAATGTAGAGAAGCTACCAGTCAGTAGAAACATTTGGCTGTGTTATCCACTTGGAGTAAAAGGTAGCTACGGTTATATCCTAACAATACTGTCTCCCAAACATCCGAAGTAGCATAACACGGTTACTTTGTCTCACTGTAGGTTCGCAAATCCGGCCTTGTGCCTGAAAAGGTACTCCCTATTTTTCACGTCCAATGGCATTACTAGTGGCTTTTACAATAATCAATCTCGTTTTGCTACTCCCTACCCTTACGGACCTTGCTTACCCACATCTAGCTCACAGCATTTCTACTCAGTGAGTTATGAAACTAACGTTTGCTCCCACCTGCTTCATTCGTCTTTAGCTGTCTGTAGCTCACAGCGAATACAAGCTGCTCTAAGCAGCCCTCCTGCCCTCGACTAGTCGCGCCCAATTTCACTTATCGTCCCTGACTGATATTGATTACTCTTATAAAGTGAATGCCCCGATTTCTACACACAAATTTTGGATTATTTGCGTTTAATCTATTTTGGTGACTTGTTTTACTTTCGTATGTTATCTCACTCTACAGTCAAATGTCGAACGCATCTTTCTTATGGATTTCACGCTTAGTATTAGATCGCGCAATGTTTCACGGTAATGTAAACCCGGCGATTTCTGAGTTTTTGGCCCACAACGCTAGTAATTTGTTTTTTAAATCTGTTATATATGTGGAAAGCTGGGTTGCCTCTACCGACCAGGCGAATTACCACTGGCTTGTCTCTTGCCTCCCTCAACTAGTGGTAAAGATGCTCGGAGCTAACCCGCTTCAACCTCTGGAGGCGCGTAAATACGAAGAAATTAGTTACCCGATACTAAGTGAATCGCAGCCCAGTGCCTGATGCAACAACACATGAATGACGCCCAAATAAGTAGGCGCAAAATCTTGGGTTTGCTTCCAGTGATTTAATAAAATGCGAGCCCTTCGTACATGTAGGTACCTGCTTTAAAAGAGTCATGGTATTTACGCCTTCATCAACATCTACCTATAAAATGTTAGCCATGACCATAGACGCTGCACTTGAACAATCTTCTCAACCTTTCCTGTACTTTTCCAACAACCATAACACCTCTGGAATGGTGTTTACCTTATTAGACTCAAGCGACGAAATTATTACTGCACATTGCCATCAGTTAGACACGATGCATTTGCATAGACAGACAGTAACAAGACTTGAATGCAAACGCGGTTGGTTTTCTTCCATCGTCGTTCAATTAAGTCAAGGCTTCCCCAGTACAGGTCCATGTCGTCACGCAGACGCAGTCCTTCTACACTTCGCTACGATCAAATGCCCTTGGTATCTTGTCATTACGGTGACAACGGAGGCCTTGTTAATGACCTTGCGCCAAACCTGATTTAGTTTAGCATGGGAGCTAGTTTACGGGTGTTGGAAGGCGGCCCACACGCCCGGCAGAGTGGATAAAGACTGGCCGTCCTAAGTTAAATATATACACTCCTGAAACAATTTTTTCATTGACATGAAAGTAGAAATACGGATCATCCATGGCAACGTAAAAGGCTGGCATTCAAGACCCAGGCACAGACCGCCTGCGCTTAACGGTTCGCCTATTGCTTTACTCAATTGGTGCATAGTGAACGTAAAGCTAAATCTTCACCGGGAGTTTTAGTAGGTTATTGCAGTTGCATCTGTATCCCTTGCAATTCGCAGTAGCGATTTCCACTTCGGCTTTGGCTTGCCCGTTGATCCGGGTAGGCGCAGGCATTAAGGCGGCCATAATAAACTGGGGTTAAAAGCGTTCCAGATCATTATTTCCGTTTCCAGATTTGGCGAAGCGCTTTAAGACAATATGAGTCGCTTTCCGAAAATGCGCGATTGTTACGACCAGCTAAAGTGCTTCTGTCTGTCACAAATAGCAAACCACTGGATGAAGTAGGTAGAGGATTTGCCGCAGACCAGTTAACTTCGACCACATGATTTAGCTCGGTATTATCAGGCCATTCAACGGTTCACGGAGGTCAAATTTTTACATGGTTACGATGAAAGTCATTGGGGATTGGCGTCATGCCTTAAACCCCGTTGTTAAACCCGATTGCTATCTGATCTAACATGGTAGATCACGCGAACCATCTGGAAAGTTAGACAGTCTAAGGTAGATTGGAACTGAAACTCGCAGGAAGGTTCTTCCTGATAGAAGAGGCAGCAGTGCTAAAACTACCCTGAGGACCTTTTCCGGTTTGTTTAGTTTTATGTGCGTGCTTTTGATGTTAATCATGCGCACGGTATTTTCACCACTTCATCGTCCGAGGTTACCGCAGCCTAAATTTAGCTCATGTGTGACTAGACGGCGCCCTGTTTGCTAGCGTCTCAAGTAAAGAAAACTTACCACGTACGGATACTGTTTGACTGTTTATTTAAAAGAGTGACTTTCAGCGCATTAAGGTACTAGTTTGTTTGCAATTTGAACCGGTTTTTCGTCCATATTATCTCTCTTTGTTGTAAGGCTGTCATGGCCCTGGTTCATGCCTGGTGCTGCGACGAACCCAACCAGAAGAAACAGAAGACAAGACATGTCAGACTGGTGTAGGGGGATGGTAAAAAATGGCTATATTGATAGGTAGCTTGTTTTAGCCTCTGTCTTCCAATCTAGCTGTGCGATACATGTCTGGATGACGATCACATTTCTGTCCACGTCTTCTCGTGCTCGCGGTTACCAATATATGGCTGGCTGCAAAACCGACCAGTTACATCATCGCTCACGCCTGCTACATGGGAATTGGTGCAACCGATGATGAACTGATTCCATCAGCAGTCCGATCCCATATAAAAAACCCTATCGATGACGAATGCAATCGGCCAGTTGCATTCCAGCTTCGCGTCTTGAAATCGTGTTTTAGAATTCAACCGTAGCGGTCACCTATAATTCTTGCAGGTATCGTGTCACTGAAGATGGAACTAATCCTTTCATTCACTACATTAAGTCTCGCTCTCTCAAGCAGCTGCTGAGTTCTGACGCGTTGGTTTAATTTTATCATTGAAACTTAATTTTGCATCGTTTAGGTAGCCCCTCACGGACCATCCTTGAGAGGAGGTAGGGAAACTCAACTTCCCTGCCGGAACACAGAAAGCGTTCAAGATTTTGTAACAAACCATCGCCAAACATAGCTCCAATACCCCGCCACTACTTAGCAGACCCACTGACGCTTAGTACCGGAGCTTCAGGTTTGGCGGATGGCGCTGTCTTGCAACAACGGGTATGCATAAAATTTCGATGACAGTGGAATTTGAGGCCAAAAGTTTACGACAGAAGGCTCTTGGAGGTTAAATGTAACCACTCATTCTGAATACAAATAATAAATTATATAAGCCCGCTTTTCAACAGATGGTAAACATTTAAATATTTCGGTGAGTTTGTAGGGTGGTACTGAATGGTAGACTACATCTATGATCGCCGCGGCATGCACCCACTTCACATGAATTCCATGGTATAATAAACGGCACGCGCTAGCTAAAATTCTACGAACTTCAACGCGAGTAAGTCGACTGCTACTCCAGATACAGGTCAGGTCAGGTCAGGTCAAACGGACGATAGGGGCTTCCGCCTAACCAGCGTCCAGTTATTGAGCCGGTAAGTAAAGCGGCCCTTGGTACTTCGACGTTGGATTGTCTCTTCTTGCTTCCGCAAAGGAATGAAGCAAGAACAGGAGCAATCTTTGCACGTTTATATGTCAGCATCAAAATACACTACAAATTCCAGTGGAACTACAACATCCCTTTAATAAGCATAGACCAACAATCGTCTAAGCCACTTTTGAAGGTTTCTACAGTCTCAGGCTCCACCAAATCAGAAGGAAGTTTATTCCGGAAGTTAACTACTCGGTTTGTAAAAAAACGGCCTGATTTCCAATCGAGCTCTATGATGTTTGAGCTTCAGGCGATGCCCGCGCAGATGATCTGACATAGCGAACTCAAACAAGGTGTTGGGACTAATACTACTAAGCTCCTTAATGATCTTAAACTTCTCTATCAAATCCCCTCTCAACCTACGCCGTTTCAAGGAAAATAATCACAAGCTACTTAGACGATCTTCGTATGACTTCCCTCGTTGACCTTGTAGCAGTCTGGAGATTCCCCGGTTCGCCTGTGTAAAATTTTAACTAAAATTCTTTCATTGTACACCTAGGCAACCGGTGTGGTTTGTTGAACTGCTTGCTGAGTTCGAATGCTTTACTTGCACATCGCCATTTTCCCTTGGCGCTCGATTCGGTTGCAACCTTCGCAACTGCCCTGTGTGCTGTGCTTGCACCATTTCCCTAGCTATAGCGTCCACGGTGTCGTTCTTTTATAGCTAGGTAACAGGGAATCTTTTACTGTACCAATGAAAGTTTCCCTGCAACTGGATCCGTCTTCTCGAATCGCTCTATGGGCTCCCGGTACAGGCGACCCTCTAAAACCTTCGATCATCCTGGTCGTAAGTTTCTGAATCTTTTCTATACAAGTGATGTCAATTCGGAGATACGGTGACCAGGCCTAAACACAGTACTCCAGATGTGGCCTAACCACTGCTTTTTATATAATGGCAATAATACTTTTGCTTTAGTGTTACTCAGCGCACCAACTTCAGTGTGGATCATGTCAAGTAATGCATTGCCATTCCATCAAAATTTGCTTGAAAAAAGCAGGCCAAATCAGGTACCAAGGAGGAAATAGGCTTTCGCCTAAAAAGCGTCCTGTTATTTGTACCCGCAAGCAAAACACGATCTATATTACTACAACTTTTAGGTCGATCCCTTGCTTTTGCAACCAAATAATGTAACCATATGAGCAACCATTGTGCTTTATTATATCATAAACTACGTGGTCTGACAATTGTCTTTACAGTTACAATAATTCCGGGTAAAGTTTTGACCAACACCTAGCCCAGCTCTTTCTGAAGGCTCCTGCAATGATGCTTTTGAGCAGTGCATATGTTACATTGTGACAAGCCACCACCTGCCTATTTGACAACCGCTTTATCATACGTACGGAAAAAACTTTGGAAAATACACGGTACTAAAATTAAGATTAAAAAAAAGCGGATATGTAACACGCAAGCACGGAAGAACTCCAAGGGCTGAGAACGAAGTTCTATTACACAACACGTAGCCTCTACAAAAGGTAATAAACATGAGGTAAATTGGAACAAGGGAAGTTACAGTTAACCAATGTCGTGTTCTTGTTCTCCTCCGGTAATGGAGCAGGAAAGGCGCTCTGAAAGGCAAACGGGAGAGAGTGCCGTTATAGCAACGATTCAACTTTGAACGCGCGCCAAAACAATATCGATTCTTCTCTACACCACACCCCCTCTAAGCAGGCAGCGTCCCCGTTGCCACCCCATAGCCGCCCTGAGCCGGCACCTCCAGTTCAACTGCTACTTCCCCAGGCGTTTCGTTCGGCCCCTCGACAGATTGGTCAGTTTTACTCCGGAATGGCTTGAGTCGATTGAAATGTACTGTCATGGGTTGACTGGCAGGGTTGTTGGGATCTTTGATAACACATGTCACATCCGATATCACCCGCTGTATTATGTACGGTCCTGTCCACTCATGGTGTAGCTTAACCGGAACTCCTGCCGTTGGTACCTGGTGCAAGTAAACTTGGTCGCCAGCCTTTAAAGGAGCGCCGAAAACTTTCTTGTCGTAATAGTCTTTCTGTCGTCGATGGGCGTTCCCAAGGTGAATACGTGCCGCTTGATGTGTTTGATGAAGCGAATCAAGGAGTTTGCTAACATACTCTGTCACCGATGAATGTGGCTGTTGCGGACTGGGTAATCGGATGTCAGACGGTAATCGGACTTCTCTTCCGGTCCACATAAAAGATGGTGTTTGACCAGTCGAAGCGTGCACTGTGCTTCGATATGCCAGCAAGCATTTTGGTAACATAGCGTCCCACTCACTTACATTTTGCTCCACAAAGGCCTTCAGTAGCGATTTCAGCGACCGGTTTGTACGCTCAACTTGTCCGTTGCCTTGCGGGTGGTAAGCAGTCGTTCGCGTCTTGTCTATACCGAACACACGACAAAGTTCCTGAACCAGCAAACTCTCGAAACATGAGCCCCTATCAGAATGTAGCTGCCCCGGTGCTCCCCAGTGACACACCCAGTGATTTACCATCGCCGTTGCTACGGTGACTGTATCGGCTTGGGCGATCGGAACTGCTTCGCACCACTTGGTGAAATAGTCGACCATGACCAAGATGTACCGATGGCCACGTGATGTTTCTGGTAGGGGACCAACAAGATCTACTCCCACAATCTCGTTCGGGTAGCCTGCATTCATAGGCTGCAATGGTGCTCTCCTGGTGATGGTCGGGTTCTTGAATGTGGCGCATGTCTCACACGTCTGGCAAAAGTTAGTGACGTCTCTCCGTTGGTGTGGCCACCAAAACCGTTGACGTGCTGCCGCTTCCAGTTTGTTGATTCCAGCATGACCCAGCTGTTCGTGCAGTTTAGATAGCACTTCGGAAACTAATGATCGCGGAACTACGATTCTCCTGATATAGTTTGGGCCAAAATCAAACACTAGCACACCTTCCTCGATAGAGAGCTTGTCCCACATCGCCCATAAGCATCGAGCTTCGTAACTTTTTCCCTCCATTTCCTTCGCGGTAGGTTTGTCGCTCCCCAACAGCCGTTTGTCATAGATCGGTGATACGTCTGGATCTGCTGCCTGTGCCTCCTGCCAGCGACCGTACTCCGAACTTTGAAGGTTAACTAGAGCTACGTGTTGTGTACTACAAGACGGGCAGTCTCCATGAGCACGAGTAGGAAGTCTGGAAAGAGCGTCCGCGTTGGCATGCAGTGCACCAGGTCGGTGTCTGCACTCAAAATCATACTCCTGAAGTTGTTCCTGCCATCTGGCGATCTGTCCCTCGGGGTCTCTGAAATTCTGTAACCAACGAAGTGACTGATGATCTGTTCGTACCAGAAACTTCCTTCCTAATAGGTAGTGTCGGTTTTGTTTTATAAAGAATACTAGGGCTAGCATTTCCTTTCTGGTTGTGCAGTAATTCCGTTCTCTTGCACTGAGACTTCTACTGCTGTACGACACCACTCGTTCTATTCCGTCCTGCCCTTTCTGTGACAAAACAGCTCCAATCGCCTGGTCGCTCGCGTCCGTGTCTAGAATAAACTCCCCGGCATTTGGTGACAGATCGGGGAAAACCAACACCGGAGCTGCACAAAGGGATTCTCGTAACCGATCGAATGAATTTCGACACTCAACGGTCCATTCGAAGGTTTTACCTTTCTGTAACAAGGTATTCAAAGGCGCAGCGATCTCTGAGAACCCTTTCACGAATCGCCGATAGTATGAGGCTAACCCTAAAAAACTGCGTAGTTCATCAACGTTGGCAGGGGTTGGCCATAATCTCACTTGCTCCGTCTTACGAGGGTCAGTACGAATCCCCATCCCCGAAATGACGTGCCCAAGATACGTTACCTCGGTCTGTAGTAAATGGCACTTTGTGGGCTGGAGTTTGAGGCCCACATTTACTAGGCGTGTTAGCACCTCCGCCAAGTTGTTTAGGTGCTCGTCTTTTGTTTTTCCGTGTACAATGACATCGTCCAGGTAAACGAGACACTTGTGGGGCATCAATTCGTGTAACACTTTTTGCATCAGTCGTTGAAAAGTCGCAGGGGCGTTAGAGAGGCCAAAAGGCATGGTCTGGAACTCATAAAAACCTGATGGTACTACAAACGCCGTTTTCGCTCTGTCGCTCTCCTCCACTTCTACTTGCCAGTAGCCAGAAGCCAAATCTAGCGTACTGAAATAAACTGATCCTCCCAGTGCGTCAAATAGATCATCGATCCTGGGGAGGGGAAAAGCGTCTTTTCGAGTAATCTCATTTAATCGTCTATAGTCGACACATAGGCGAAAACCACCATCCTTCTTCTTCACTAGAACAACCGGGGCTGCCCATGGTGAAGTCGAGGGCCGTATTACCTCCTTTTCTATCATGTCATCTATGAGCTTTTGCAATTCAGTCTGCCAATGTAATGGTATGCGTCTTGGGGGGATTTTAATCGGGATTGCATCACCGGTGTCGATACGGTGTTTCACGAGATTGGTTCGACCCAAGTCGGTACTGCGCCATGCAAATGCGTCTGAGTGGTTGCGCAACACGTCTTTGAGCCGCTTCAGTGTCTGCTCATCCGTGACTCTGTCGAGTGAGCGAATAAAGGCGTTAATGTACTTCTCACTCTCTAAGGTGTCCTCATAGGTTGTAGATGCTTCCAAAGCACCACTTCCACAGGGTTTTAACAAAACTGTACAGTTATCGGTGATTAGTTGGCACCTGTCCAGATCCAATCGACACTTCAACCGGCGTAACAGATCCATCCCAACAATAACAGCAAACGGAATTTTGTCCGCAACAATAAACTCCTGGGTGAAGCTCTGTTTCGCGACGTCAACTTGTGCGGTTAGGGATCCTCGAACGGACAACAATTCTCCATTGGCGGCAGTTAGTCGGCAGCGACAAGGCGCGTATACACGTTCTGCTAGCTGGTTAGTCAAACTAGATCTGATTAGACTCTTACATGCACCTGTGTCGATGAGACCTATCAATGGAACCCCTGCGATCTGTAATTCTATTGCTAATGCTGAATCTGTGGTCGACGCACAAACAATGGCTGGTATAAAGTGTGAATGCAATCGGTGCCACTCACCTGGGCGTCCGTTATTGTAGCGAGGTAGACCGCGATTCGGAATTGGTCGGCGGGGCCACCGAGAACCCTGTTGCGTTGGTCGCCATGAGCCTGAATATCTTTGCTGATAGTCAGGATGCCACGTTAACCGTTCCGTTGGTGCACGTCTGGGGCGTCCATTTCCCCTCAAAGCGAAACACCCGGGAGTCGGCGTGGTCATCGCTCTGTCGACCTGCTCAAGTTGTTCGCCAATTCGTACGGCTGCATCCAACTCCTGCGGGGGGTGAAGAAGAAATTCACGTCTAATGGATGGTGTTTGGATTCCTTCTAGGAGTTGTTCTAGTATTCGTTTATCACGGTCGCTTGATGACTCGCTCTCGTATGCGATGTCGGCCATCTTTCGGAGTTCGCGCACGTACGTCCTAATGCTCTCTCCGGGCCACTGGTACCGTGAGTGGAATTCCCTGCGTAGGGGTGCAGGCAATGCAGGAGGGTCCAGTAGGCGGCGCAAGGCAGTGAACGTCTCAGACGTGACTTCTGTTTCCAGAATTTTACTATCAGCAACGACATCAAAAGCATCCCCTGAGAGTAAGCCGGCGAGCACGCCTGAATGTTGGTGGACCGGGAACTGCCGGAGGTAAAGCTGGACTTGTTTCTCCCATCTGGAGTACGGCATCCCGGGAGTGTAACGCTCCGGAGGTGGGATCGCATGCATGCAGACTGACGGACTCGAGCCTGTTGACAATTTTTCCAAAGCTCGGGACAAAACATCCAGGGAAGCGGAAAGTCTGGTAGTGGGGTCAACGACATCCGAATGGCCTTCGTCATCAGACTTGTTGTTCATTTTTGCCATGATCTTCATTAGACTAATGATGGTGGATTCCTGATTCTTGGAACTTGGCAGGGTCGCCACTTTGTAACACGCAAGCACGGAAGAACTCCAAGGGTTGAGAACGAAGTTCTATTACACAACACGTAGCCTCTACAAAAGGTAATAAACATGAGGTAAATTGGAACAAAGGAAGTTACAGTTAACCAATGTCGTGTTCTTGTTCTCCTCCGGTAATGGAGCAGGAAAGGCGCTCTGAAAGGCAAACGGGAGAGAGTGTCGTTATAGCAACGATTCAACTTTGAACGCGCGCCAAAACAATATCGATTCTTCTCTACAGATATATGTGCAACTGTAGTGGTCACGACAGCGAATTCAAGCAAGTGATTGTTAAAACTGTAAAGCAATCCTGGAACTTAAAAAATACTATTTCTAAATAACACGTAGTATGAATCATTATTTGTAAATTACTGGTAAATAGCTTTGCTCTTTCTCACCTAAAGGCTTAAGAGGAATAACTTGAGCTATCGTCGTCAATATCAGTTGCGTCCATGCACCACAAGATCCTGGTAGGATAACTCATTTGACATAACCAGCATCTTGCTTCTTGTAGTGACCAGAGAAGCGTGTTACGACTTGAGAACATTCTAGTGTTGCTCATCCCAACACTGACACTCCAAGACCGCGGTTTCGTCCTGGTTGGGACTCATCAGTTGGAGATAGCCTGTGTTGTGCTGGAACTCAGAACCTAGTGTCTCATGGTTGACGCTTTAAGCACTATGCCACTGAAGTCCGCGAGCAAAGCTTGGTCCAGCGGAAACGAATGCAAATTTACGACTTGTTACGACTTATCTGTGATCTCATCGTACGCTCCACTGATCGCAGATGCAAATTTGTCAAGGCCGATCTTTTCCGTGAAATACCCCAGCACTTGAGCCGAGCTTGAAACTATGATATTGTTGTCTCTGTGGGTATAGTGATTACGCCTTGTTCGTCTATTATTATACATGGGTCACCTCGGCAGCAACCATGCGCTCGATGAGAATAGCTCATATAATAGAGACCTTCACACATGGTGCGAAAACAATCGTTTGTTTCTCTCGAGCACCCGCTTTAAGCACTCATGGAGATGTTCGTCTGCTTAGCGACCCCTTCTGTGTATCGATCATGTTCTCGGCTTGCTCATACTGCAAGCAGTTTTAGGTGGCGATATTTTAAAAATATTGCTGATAAATCTGGTCCATTTACGTACTCCCAGGTAAGACTTTTCACTGTACAGGTTTATGCATGGTATTCAGAGGCTCCCAACATTTGTGGCACTGTAAGGTAGATACATATTAACTACCTACTCTCACGGTTCAGGAGAGCCAGCAAAATTCCCTGACCGAAACACTCAACTGAGACCGGCCGAAATACATTGCTGTGGACATACTACTAAGCACCCTATATAGACAAGGGTCTCCAGGCGTTCTCTAGACCTACTTCACCACCGCACAAGTTTACCAGTGAAGCCTAATCAAAATTATGTACGCCGTTGTGTCAGTGGGCAACTCAATCAAGAGCAATACCGTGATCGTGATGCCTGGTTCAAGGTCTAGTATAAGTTCAGGTGGGACGGGAATGACAAGATGATTCCCGTAAATGTTCCTTCTTGAGCGGGTATTTGATCTTGGAGTTACTGGGTGTTCTCCGATTTCTTGATGGATCTTAGTCTAACACGCCCGAAAAACTGCCTGGCCCAATTATTTAATGCCCACGTTCCTTGCATTGGCTGTCCCTGTTATACCAGTTACGTGAGGTAAGAAAGGAAGAAAAATCGAAGGTAATGGGTACGGGAAATCAGCTGAAAGAATAGAATACTACCAATGGTGATGAAAAGTACAGAAACTAGAATAGAAGTCTGAAGATGAAAATTAGTCAGGAAGGAGGACAGGTCTCGTGTTGTCACCAAAGGGCATCTAGTTTACGCGCAAACCCACAACCAGTAGCTTCATAGTCAATATGTTCTGGAAACGAGCCCCAGCGCTCGATGACCCGACGCGATAAACCTGTCATAGCGCCAAATCGAGCGGACCACGATTTGTCCAGATTCGTACAAAGTCCGCGGAGACCAGGTAATCTAGCAGGACCAAATAGCCAAGATAAATGTGGACCGACCATCCCAGTAAAAATACGGTTGGTTAGGCTTATGTTTCCTCTAATCCTTCAATAGGGCATGTAATGTATCCCCAGATTATGTCAACTTTCGGGGTACGTTTGTCCTCGTAACCCTTCCACCGACCTAGCACTGATAGGCAACACCCATGCTAGTGCTATTTTGCCCCGGACAAGGCATGGTAAACAGCTTCGGACGGATTATTTTTGTTAGGGTCGCACGAACGTTGTGAAGAGCTTTGAAAACACATTATCGGTTAAGGTCACTAGAGAACGACGAATAAACCACAACATTGGGTAACCTTTCCTAGCTGCCTTCTTCCAGTTGCCACCGGAGTGTAGATTGGAACAGTAGATGACACCCAGGTCAGCATGTTAAGTCACGTGGGGAAGTTCAATCCCAGCAAATACATAAATTGTGGAGGAAGCATTAGCTCCGATAGGTAGCCCTGCGCACTTTGCTCCGTTAATGGACAATAACTGATATACGTACCAATCACAGCGCTTAGCCAGACCCCTTTGATGAGCCACAGGACCTCCAATGATACCAATAATATTCCAGAGCCTTGGGCCATCAGCAACTAACGGTACTAACAAGTCATTTACATGCACACCGAACAGCAGAGGACCTTGTCTCAGCGTGCTTCAAAAAAAGGCCACTGCCTTATCTAACCAAAACTGCAATACCTTGCTGCCCTTTCGGCCCACTGGCCACCAAAAGTCTTCTCAGTGAGATTATTTGCAAAGCGGACATGGCGCCGAATCCCAACATAAGCGAAACCTTGACCGAGAAAGGGACATATCTATTCCATTTCAGTTGACCTTCCCCGTTCACTCGTACGGCACGCGATGCCAGTCGCCCTCATTGCGTCCTCGCACATTGATCCACCCAGCAAAATGAAGCTTTCGCTTGCGATTCGACTAGAACCTATTCAAGGCTAACAACTTCACCCGGAGCGTTTGGCTTATGTAAGCGCAGCTTTTATTAGCCATAGTGCTTCAAAATTTTGGCGGACGAAATGATGTTTGCCACCAAGTGTGAACCATTCACCTGGTTTTTGAAAGGTTGCTTGCACTTCACACAAACATCACTAAGGGTATTAAGCTCGTTTTGTTTGCATCCAACCTATTGGCTTCAATAATATTACATAGACTATCCATGTTCGTGAATCGTAGCATGGTGAGGCACAAGTTGAACTTCGTCTTGGCCATGGGTGGTTGGAGCGAATATTCACGCTCTGCCGAATCCTTGAACTCCCCGAACAACACCAGAGTAGTATAACCATTGCTTTCCTAGACGACGGTGCCCCATGCGACTCTCTGTGGCGTTGCTAATTCTAAGGTCCTAGTTCGTGAATAGTTGATTCCCATGCCATGCGTAACCTACCTCTACAACACCAGCAGAGCGAGGCTCTGCTGCGAGCATTTTTATCTGCTCTCAATTGGGATGTACGATATGTCTGCCTTTGTTCTTTTCAGTTCATTCGATGGTTACCAACGCTTCGGCGTGCGACATCTGAGGGATAAGAAAGCAGCCGGTTCGATTTTGTCGACAACCACGGCAGGCTTGCTTACAGACTGTTTACCCACGCGACATGCCCGCTTAGTCTTCAGCGGTCGTGCTTTTCATCGTTCCCTACAATCCCAAATGTGTTTCCATTATCCGTGGAGTAATACTTCCACCACTCCGTTGTCACCCTATCTCCTCTTAAACTTAGTTGCTGTTCTTCCAAACGCCGCTTCGTTTATGTTATCCAAGCAGACGTTTGATTAATCGTTTACGTCAAGGCTAATGAACGCTAGTCAACATATAGTCACCTCATCTCCTACTGTTCTGCTCTTATTGCCGTATACCTGCTCCGAATGCATCTTTCGCATCTTAAACCCCATTTGTGCATCTGGCTACTCCTGAGGTCTTTAAAGCTTACTGATTTATAGCTCATGCCCTTTATAGAAAAGCGCCGCAATCACTTATTTTGAGATATTTGCCCTTGGTGTTAATCGAACTGAACCACTCCCCAGACGACGTGCCTTCTTAGTCTCTACCGGGCTCCGGCTCCATCGGTTCTCACGTTCCCTTTTCTCCGAGGTCCGGGACTTCTTGGGTAACCGCGAGTAGACAAGTACACCGCCTTTTCGCCTGCGATAGGAGGAAATAACCAATATAGGCTTACCTGGACCACACAAAGCAAGCGCACTCAACCTCATGACTGATGTAAAGGGTGGATAACTGGACTTCAGCTAGTTACACACAAGTTGAGCACACAAAATCAAAAACTTCACCCCACAGATACCTAAACATTTCTACTCAATGACCTATTGATTTATCCTACTCGTCATGCTTCTTTCATATTCGACCGGTCTCAACGACTATCGCCAACCCTGAAAGCACTTTGGTCGGCCAATAGAGGAAATTGGGTAGCATTCGGTTGCGAATAACAGCCTGAACGACCGATCGAAATGATGTGTGGCAGTTGTGCATTGCCGCACGTCAATCTCGACGAAGGCGTTCCAAATACCTGTTGAGCTATCGCCTGGCAAGAGTTCTGCATATAAAAACTACAAAAATCCGTTTACTAACAGTGCGACGTGGCGAACGGGACTCGCCCCTATGAAAAGTCGCTGCCCATCAACACAAGGTGATGGGTCGCCAAAAGTTATAGTACAGTTTTACACAATGTGTACAAAAAAGGTACTCTCGGGTTTCCTATGCCCTTACCACTTCACTCACTGTGCTATTATTTTTACTCTACGCACAGGAACCCATTTATCGTTGCCCCTGGCTGACTTTGTTCCTCATGGGTAGTTCTTCCATTCTTACAACTTGTACAAAGCTTGGCCATAGCCAAATACCTATGTTTCAAAGTGAATGTTGCGAAAATACTTAAATGTAAAGGTTGGTCGTGACGGCTTTGGTGTGCCTCGGTGAATTTGACAATGAACTATACCATTTCCCGGCCAGCTTGTCCTCTTGGGCAACAGAATTAATCTGAGGTGTCATTCAACATGAGTCTACTCAGTTAATTTGTTCCGTGCGTACGCCAGTCACTTGTGCAGGTGTGTAGGTGTGCGTGTATATCCCGTCGCCTTCAGCCAACTGGAGTTCAGACGCACTAAGTCATAGTGATGCAGATGGGACGCTTCAGCTACTACGCACGGAACAAATTAATTGAGTAGACTCATGTTGAATGCCCCCTCAGATTATTGCTGTTGCCCAAGAGAACAACTTGGCCGGGAAATGGTGTAGCTGCTTTATTATTTATTTCCCATGCTAAACGCATTTTTAAATTCTTAAATGTTCTACCTCTTCTCTTCTCTGGTCATGCTAACATCGCCTGAACAAGCTTATCAAACTTCTGATCGTCGCCAAACTGTTGTATTCCTACTTAAGCAACTTTCTGTCAGCATGTATCAAGGCTGAGGAGCGTTGCTAGCCACATAGTTACCTGATTCACCACGGTGGTGCTTTTGCAAACACGTACCTGCTCCGCTATAACCACTCTATTCCCAACGCCCTTTTCGCTTACAAGACCAATGCGTCTGTCTTTCTCTGTTTGCTTCTAATTCTTTCTACTTAGCACTACCCATTTTTAAAGCACCGAGCAGCCGACACTCCTTCTGAGCCCTATGGTCAATTCATGTCAGCATCCCCTTAGGGATACTTATAATACTATTTTCCTGCGTCCTGCCTAGAGTGCTTTGGTTCCCTCCGAAGCATCTGGTACATCAAACCCTTGCTTTTGCTTCCACATCCCTGCTCCGCTTTTGCTCCTCTCAACTCAACGGTATTTGCGACTATTCCTTAATCTTGTCTGCCTGGCTGACTGGGAATTGCTTTTCAATTTCGAGTCTAGCCAATATCCACTGGACGCTTAATTGAGGTAACCTGCAAATTTAGGACACCTGGCACTTCAGCCCCTCACGATGCTCTTCATTTCAACGTATGTCCAGCTTTATGCTCGGCGCTGCGCCACTGGCTGACGAATGCGCTCCATATCAGACCGCTGGAATGAAGTACGTCTTTGTACGCTGATATGCTATAGGTGCATATGTCCTGACTGATTCCACAAAATGCTTTACGGCAGCGTTGCAGGACGTGGTGGGTTTTCGCTTGGCAAGTGTTTTCCCTATAAAAAGCCGCAAATGTCTGCTTAACAATACTGCGACATGGGGGATGTGACTCGCCACTGAATGAAGTCACTGCCCACAACTACATACTAACAAGTCGACTAGCCCATATTTCAACTCTTCCCGACACATGCAAGAATATGTGACTCTCCGGCTACATGCACCGTTTCATTGCACTTATAGTGCCTTTCAACTAAACACGATTAAACCCGAATTATTGTCGTGATACACGACTGCTTTTAAGCCTTAATCACGTTTGAACTGGTGTGTCTCTATAAATTTGAGGATAAAATATTTATATATTTATATGAACAATTCGCTACTGTCACTGTCACAGTTACCATAAAATGTCTGTACAGTTGCACATACCTGATCATGCCTCCGTGGGCGCGCCTCGCATAGTCCAGCATAAAATATTTATTAATTTACTTATTTATTTCATTGTACGCATGCATCCTCACCCACAGTTGCTCTCTATTAGTAAGCCATCTTTAGTTCTACTCCACAGACACGCTAAGACGACCTAAGTCCCGGTAATCCCCGGTTACAACTTATCCTTCTGCTGGCATACCAACGGCAAACCCTTGTTATCACTATTCTACTTGCCCGGTGCTATGTATCACCGGTTGCGCTTGTCGCTGCGTCTTAGCTTGACATGTAAAGCAATTCATCTAGCGCTCCCCCGTCGCAAGTACTCCAAACCTCGTCTTGCACAAACGCCCAGCTAACCCGTTGGCTTAAAATTATTGCACCTGTTACAACATGCATCCCATGGGGAGCTAGCCAAGGTTATTCGATTCGTATGAAACTGTGTAATAACCACTCAAATCGTTGCAACCTCTCCCGCCCGCATTTTATTCGGCGACTAGCTCCACCACTGGAGCATGATAGCTAAACCTGCCTCCTGGTCGCAGCTTTCCTTTAAGTTTCCATGCACTGTTTATTCGGTTAGCTCCTACACATGTTTCCAATGGCTGAAACTTCCGACCTCCACAATGGGAAACGGCGGAATATGGTTGGTCGCTTCGGGATGCCCTGGTGCTCTCATACAAAGACTCGTGTCTGTGACATACGCTCAAAATACCAGATCAGCTACATCGCAGCTTTTGGGTCAATACATGGCTTTCAACCAAAACATGGGAAGTGAATATTTGTACAAACATTACCAGAACTCTGATAAATTTCCCTGGCAAAACGCTCGCTCTAGTTTTGCTTTCCTTCTCCTCTGCCAAATAAATACATACTTTAGTCTCCAATTTAACGAAGCACCTCAAACCACGTATGGTCAAATTTTACAGGTAGTTATGCTTCGCTACAGACAAGTTACTAGTATGTAATCGGCAGTGGCCGAAAGTTAAATTGGCCGCGGAAATTAAAGAAATAATTATGAGGAATATACTCTTAATTGGATAATAATAATTTGGGCTCTGCTGGCAAGCTAAACAACTGGCTAGTTCGCTTAACGCAATTCTCCTGGTGCCAGCTGGGTGGTTCGGTTGTAGCCCGTTCCAGTAAATAGTCCGGCAGCAGTGTTCCAGAACGTGTTGGGTTTTTGATTGGCAAGATTGCTACCTATAAAAAGCCACAAATGTCCGTTTGACAACACTGTGGCATAGCGAAGGTGACTCGCTGTAAACGGAGGTCATTGCCCCTTGGGTAGCTGCTTACTTACATCCAATATACGGACGGCAATGGTCTATCCTTACATAGCCGCCGCTGTCAAACTGCCACAAATACAAGGGCACACTTACAAACACAAGCTAAAAAGCTACGCCTACGCATGCGTACGCACAGAGTAATGCACTCATTCACAGTTATGGCAAACAACTTGTGTTTTCGTACTTATTTGTTCACACTTTGTTAGCATAATATGAGCATGCCTGTAAAGGCGGGTCAGGCGTTGCCGAGAACAAACAATTAATTTTTCTTATTCCTTCATAATTCTAGTGTAAATGGTAACTGTATTCACGGAACATCTTATTTTTGTATATATCAATTGGCGATTACAACATGGCTCTATTCATGTTGCCAGTATGTAAATTACAATGTTCATTCTCTTGGATTGTTTGCTTCACAGCTCAGCTGGTTTGTTGACTTGTTATGTGCCACCGTAATATCCACTAGTAACTGAAGGCTTAATCCAAACTCTATTGCTGGTCACTCTTCTCACAAATAGCACGCCGTTATTTGTCGTTCGTCCTACTCGCATCAACTCTTCTTGACAGAAGCTGGTCATTGTTGGCTCCATGTAGTTTGCAAGGAGCCACTTCCTGACTGTCCAAACTTAATTTTCTTCTGCCGTCTGTCTCTCTAAGCTTCTCTCGCATGTTGATTTCTTCATCCAAACTGTAGGTATCCGGTATTGGTCAAACGTCTTAATGATATGGCTACACAAGCCACTGATAAACTCTTTTCTAGAGCCACTATCTATGCTTAGCAGCAGCTAGTCAACATAGCTTCCTTTTAAATTTGCAGGTATCCGGAGCTCGCTCCCTTCTTACAATGTTCATTCACTTGGATTGATTGCGTCACAACTCAGCTGGTCTGTTGACTTATCACTTACCTTCACTGGCCTGTTGATACACTCAGCGACCCTATAGGCATACACTAGTGACCAACTGTCTGATTGGAATGGCTACATCTGTCCACTGAATCTCTCCTAGTGCCACCATCTGTCGGTCGTCGGAAATTCGGCATCTCTGTTCAGAAGTAGCTAGTGGTCATTGGCCTCATGAATATGCGATGATCCAGTGCTTGTCAGGAGCAACTCTGTATCTCAATAACCTTTATACCTTTAGAATATCTGCATCCAATCCTTCCGATGCCCTGCCACCAATTGATCTTTAGGACTCTCACGCGACAACCTATTTATTTTCGCTTATTATGCCCTCCTATAGGATTACGCTAACTACGTGCTGTTCACGCACCTGACAATCACTACCAATATTCTAACTTTCTTTGCTCTATCCCCACGCAATTATTGGCTCATACTGAACAGATACTTCGGACTTTACTCACTGGTACAACGCTCTTGTCTCTACGCAGGCGTTAGCAATCTACCCATACGGCTAATGATACTATAGGATATTCAAAAGACATTTTCAGCATAATTATTGTTGCACAGTGTACATGATTTTGTTTCAAGCCCAAACGTTGTAACACAAGACATTAACAATGTTCAACTCCATGCCTATTCCTGCGGTCTTCTCTCGGTTGTCCCTCACCTTCCCTTTCCTCTGAGGTCCGGGACTTCTTGGAGATCTGGGATTGGACTGAGGAACAGTTGTGTTCCAAGATGGACGTAACAACCCACAAGGACTTACATGGAGCATGGTAGAACTCCGAAAGGACCGAACTACAATCACCACAACCCTTGTCCAGTATGGAGAACTGGACATGTCCTCCCATACATTATACATCTGAAAAATCTGGACGGCGGAAAAGTTGAACTTTTGCTCACCTGGACATACAACAAGAAGAATAATCGCGGTGTCCCTCTCCTCCACCGACCTCAAACATCATGGCGACCCCGATCAAATTACCTGTCCAACTAACAGAGGAAATTAGAAGCCAGTACTCTGCGAAAAACCGAAGGTAAAACCAGTCGTCAAGCGGCTTTGCCAGTTCAACATTAATGTTCAAAATGCTTTACGGCAGTGTTGCAGGACGTGGTGGGTTTTCGCCTGGCAAGCGTTCTCCCTATAAAAAGCCACAACTGTCTGTTTAACAACACTGCGACGTGGAGAATGTGACTCGCCACTGAATAAAGTCACTGCCCACAACTACATACTGGCAAGTCGACTAGACTCACATATCAACTCTTCCCGACACCGTTTCAACTACACACGATTGAACCCAATGTATCGTCGTGATATACATCTGTTTTTAAACCTTGATCATGCCTGAGTTGGTGTGTCTCTATGAAACTGAGAATAAACTATTTATTTATTTATTCTCAGTGTTGAACGAGGCACGACAAGCTATGATCAAATAGTTACGACCAACGCTGCGACGATCGTACGTGATCCACTTTGGTGTTGACATTGGAAATTGTAAGAAGCAATATAAGTTCGTGCTAACTGTTCGAACTCACAGTCGAAGAAGGTTGTTAAAGCAAATGTAAAAATAGTTTATATTCATGTTATGTGATAACGGAATTTGTTCCAGGTACATTTTTGGCCTGAAGCAGCTCTCGTGTGCCGTTACTCTCAGTCAGCTGTTTTCCAATTTCCATCCTTTAGCCTATAGTGCATTCGGTGGCCACGTTGGGTTCAATCCTGTTCATTCGAGCGGTGTGTTCTTTGTGAGGGTAAATATCGGAGATGCTAATTATGGAACACACAGTTTTTAAAGAAGTGGTTCAGTCCAGTGAATGTATATGTGGAAAACATGAACAGTTAAGTTATTCAGGTAAGAACCGACACTATTTTTGTCAAACTGTACGGAGGACAGGGCCTGGCTACCGGCACTTGCGGGGTCTAAAAAGTTGAACCTGTTGCTAAACATTGCGATTCTTTCAAGTGTCAGCTGAAGACTTCACATAAAATTCTTGCGTCACTGGAAGTCTCGGTGGAACAAATATTTAGGGTATTGATCCGTTGCACAAAGTTCGAAGTCCGACAGTGGAGCAGGCAGCTGAACACCTTAGCTTTGTGCACAATATTTAGTGCAGCCACTTCTTGAGTGGTTTGCTGCTATTGTGATTTTGTGGAAAGCTGATTTGCAAACGCATTCGCTTTCAGGACGTGGGCAAAATCGGAAGTTTTGTTGCAGGATCGTCTAAGCTGACGCATTCTGTTGTGCATATTCGGTTGGGTCACACCTTTAGATGATGGCCTTATTAAATGTGACATGGGAGGTAGCGAGTCTAGACAGTGAAGTGTTTCTTCATAAAACAGTTCAGCCGACCGATCCACAGAGTCAGATATAAAGAATCTATTCCAACTTCTTGAGCTGACGAGTACAGCAAGGTTTGCCTATGTAACAATGTGCATCGAGCGGCAAACTACGATTGCGTCTGCCTCTGTTAGGTAGGCATTACGTCGCTTTAAGCAAACTGAGCAAGACACTAATAGGTTCTCACTACCCGGAAACGCTCGGACGACTGACAATCGCGTTCATGAGCCACCGGAACTAAAGAATGAGTCCAGAATAGGTTTCGCTTTGGTTCGAACAGATACATGATGCCTCCAGCCGCCTAAAGTGATATATGCTAGTAGGCCAGCATACTTCGGCATGATCCGAGTCCACTAGAAAATACAGAAAATTTGTACCGTGCGGGACTTCGTATGCTCTGGGCATTAAGACGCAGTTTCTCTACATGGTCCGAAGAAACCGTCCCTCGTCTATTCACTTCACTCATTAGACCCATCCTTGAATACGGTGCCTCAGCTTTCCATCCGATAACCCAATGGGAAACTGAATACCTGGATAAAATACAGCATATGGCAAGTGGAATGATGCCGACCCTCCGAAAGCTTCCGTATGAAAAACGTTGTGAAAGGCTCGGACTCTACAAACTATCCTATCTCCGAGTAAGGATTGACCTTATTATGACCCATCGAGTACTACACTTGAATCACTTCCCCATACTGCGGCCAATATTTCACCGGCGAGAACACTGTAAGACCCGAGGACATCGTTACAAACTCAGGGTCCCCAGCATGAACAAAGTATCACATCAGCTTTGTATCGAACGAAGAATCGTAAACTTATGGAATACTCTACCTGAAGGATTATTAGAGGCCGATTCTGTGAAGTGTTTTAAAACCCGTATCGACGATTATTTTGGAAACTTGTGCTTTTGTGAAACGATGCACATACAGTGCCAAACGAAGACATTGTGTGCCCGGAAATAATGACACTAGTACAAATTTCTAACCAAACAAGGATAAACGATTAACGGACCCAACACAACTGCTGATAATTCACAAGTAAATTTTGATTTTTCGTAATTTGATAGAGTTGTACAGAAACCTTTCTACTTGCTCTTAAATACAGTCTCAATCTCAGTCTCTCTAGCGGGTGCGAACCAGTTCAAATCAGGCAGGCTGCACTCTCCTGCATCCAGTTTGGATTCGAACGAATAATTTGATACCTGCGCGAATATACCCATGGACGCCTTGTCACCCCTATATGAAATATCTGGTGGTCTATATACACACCCAGATAGTATCGTCGATTCCAGCATATTAGCCTTTGTCCATACTGAATCCATCGCCTCAGCTGGGTTCGTGATTTCGGACAATTTTGCCGGGTGCCTTTTTCCAGAAATGGCGCACCAGCCCTACCTTTTATGCGCACCAGATTGCATAGCCATCTGCTAGACAGGAAGTGCATAAACCTTCTTTGAAACATAAGTGGAAAACCATTTTTCTGTGAAACATATAGCATCAGGTTCGGCGAGAAGAAACAGAGGATGCAGGATTTGCATTTTATTGTTTAGGTACCTAGCATTTATAAATAGTAGTAAGAAAGCAATATTGTAATCAACTAGCTTAACGGAAGACGAAATGATGCCGCTGATAATTACACCGCTAACTGCAATAGTTGTAGGATGTGAGTGCGAAGACAACGCAGTGGGTAGTGGGGCGACGAGGTGTTTGGTGCCGGGATGAAACTTTAGCGGCTCAAACCCACCTGGTCTAAAAAATGCGCAAGTTGTAGGGTAGGAAGCAGTGAACTATTTGGCCTATGTAACTGGACCTGCGGCGAGAGTTGGAAGGATGTAGCGGCTGCCCAGCAACCTGGATGTGCGTGAGGTTGGACAATGCTGTGTGGATTGCCGGATGTAGTAAAGGTCCTAGGTGAATTGATTGCGGTGGTGGTACTCGGTTCTGTGTTAAAAGCATCTGGGATATGGTTCGGTAGAGTTCGTCTTGGTGGACCAAATGCAATTACCTTAACTTGAAATTATGGTAGCGTTTTTGACAATCCAATTATATAGTTCGCAGGATTCTATTATCATCTGTTCTCAGTTTGATTGTGGCTGGGTTTATGCTGATTCCTTTGACCGTCCTCACACTTGTACCGAGTTTTCCGCAATACCGTTAACGGTAATAATTAGGCTCCTAAACTCGCCCGTCGATATGCCATCCGAAACGTTATGTGTAAGTGCGCAGAGCTTCAAATTGACCCAACCAGGTAGCGGCGACTGCTTGTCTACGGACATTGATATATTCAATGCATATATAGGCGACATTACCACCGTAGGTGAGTGTTTAGGTGTGTTCCCCGCAAAAGCCCTTTTAGAACTATGAGCCTTCGTAGTTTCAGACACGGTGCTGTCTAAGGGGATATACGTCGTTCGTCGGTTGTTGATGCATGCGCTGTGCTCTCGTTGACTAAAGCCTGTTTTGATGTTAGGATTTTTCGCAGCCCAACGTACGCTTCTTTTCAGCGGCCCGTACGTAAGCCGGCTCAGCACTGTTGCAATGCGAAGACGTCCACGGTTAGCTACAAGAGTACGCAAACTTCCTCATCCTTTACATACAGTTTGCTTTGAGCTGCAAGTTCGGTCAAACGCTTGGTCCGTCGTTGAACCCGCTGTGCATTCTCTGTCATGCCACAAAGTGCAATGATGGCAAGCCTAATTGCATCCAACGATATATCGTATGGAACATTGTGCACTAGCACGCTACACAATCCATTGGCACAAGCAGCATTATATGGTTCTGGGGGTTACGCTTATCTTATTTTCAAACTAGCTGTCGTTTAGCCCAGCGGCTCAGGTGAATTCGGTGTTGTGATTCATACACAGGGTCTTTTGGCTCAAAGCGCTCGCGACTCTGTCCTCTGAGTTTACTTTATGCTGGGCTCTCTTCGATCGTCGCATAATTTTCCTAAGGCGTCTGAGTTAACTGGGCTATTCAAACTTGGCATAGAGTTTCCTCAACCATTGATCCTTCCGGTATAGGGGGGTGAAGATATATCAGCAGCTGAGCACTTAGTATTAACTGAAGCGCTTCCTACGTTGTTCTCATGTTGGCTGATTTGATCAAGGTTGATGTGGCTTTATAGATTTTACTGGTCCCAGGTTTCGCAGATTGGTACAAGGAATCAAGCAACCCGATATCCATAGCAGACGCAATGCAAGTTACATATTAGGTGAGCCACTTAGGTTCACAAGCGCCGGTCGGTTGTCACAATTCGCTTGAACACATCTGGTCTGTGCGGAACTCCCTCTTAGACTATCGTAACGGCGTTGCAAAGCCGTTTCTGCTAGTACAAACTTTAAGTCAACCTACGTAGTGTGGTTTACTTATCCGCTTTTATAAGCAAGAAAGTTGAGGGCCGATCTCGCATTATCGAACTTGGCTAAAAGGAGACTTTTGTTTTTTGTAACTATTTTTCTCAGTCTCCTACAACCAGCAGGTTATGTTTCAAGCCACACAGTTACATCAGTATTTTGGGAATAGTGTGCGGTTACAGGCGGCTTGGAACCTTATACACAGCTTCCTCATTAAGATTTTTAGCCGAATTATCACTTTGGCGAAACTCGTGCTAAAGAACCTTCCAGCCAACGCCGTTTGCTTAACCTCCATACAGTCCTTGGAGTAAATCATAGTCGCTATTGCTACCAGTCTATTAGTAAAATGTTCTATTGTGTTGAAGCTCATTTTGTTATTTACCATGTCATTTTGAAGCTGGGCCATTAGGGAACTAAGAGCAAAGCTGCCCGGTAGGTTAACGGTGCATAGTATCATTGTGCCACATGAGTTGCTGCTGATAGAGTTGGTCGGGGTACCCCTTACTGGTCTCGCACCCTTAGTAGTGACGGTAAGACGACGTTTGCAGCCAATGTTCAAAGGAAGAGGTGATGGAAAAGGAAAGATAACGGTAGCAAACCTGTAAGGTTGACGAAAAGGAATAAAGGGAAATCGTAATAAAATATACTCTAGAGACATCGAAGGCCATTTAAAGCCTGAAAAACTTGAACGCGTGACAAAACGGACCAGTTCCCCACCTATAATTATTCCAACCTAACTTCCATTGCAATTCTTAACCTTTTAGCTCGTTTGCTGCGAAAATTTTCGTCTATGATTTTAGAGTTTTCTTGCCTCCATAAGCTTCAGGAACAACTTCATTCATTTTTTGGGTCACATAAGTAAATAAATTAAAATTTATATTCTTGTCATTGCGAGGCACACCGCCAAGATCATGATTATGGCAATACAGATATGTTTGGTTGGCAATTGCACTAATGAAAGCATTTCGACAAATAGCATTTTAATTTATGTGTTGACATATAAAAGTATGTTTAAGTGTGTAATCGGAGGTAACCATGTTGTGTGAGTAGTACATTTGAGTGTGTGTATTTTTGTCTGTAGGGTACGCCATTAAAGGGGAAACCAATGGAACGCTTTAAATCTGTGGACTTTCGGGATGTGTGAATGATCCTCCGGAAAAGGGAAGGGGCAGTGACTATATTTAGTGGTGAGTCACATCCGCGCGTCAGAGTGTTGTTAAACGGATATCTGTGGTTTTTTATAGGGAGAACGCTTGTCAGGCGAAAACCCACCACGTTCTGGAATACTGCCGCCGAAACGTTTGCTGGAACGGGATTTACCCGAACCACCCTGCTGTCACCACGGGGCGGTTGTTCGTCTAGCCAGCCATCTAACAGACTACATCTGTAATGCCCCTACTTTTGCATCTGCTAAGGTTGTTATATACACCATTGCAGTTTGCTGCTTCTGCCCGTAGGGCTTGCATCGCATCGTTGAGATTACAAATTTATCCTTTTATACACGTACGGCTACCTAGCATGAGAAAACGCAACGCCTTCGTCGCTTCTGACGTTTCCATCTTTGAGCTGACAGACTCCTGACTTTAGCACAACCCACAATTCACCTTCACCCACCTTCTTCGTCATCATATGCACTAATCATATTCTCTTTTCTTATCCTTAACCAACCATGTATGCCCAACTTTAGCCTTTCTAATCCTACTGAAAGCAAACTGCTAAGCTTTTAATCGCCGCAAGAATAAAGTATCACGGATACCATATTTAATTTCCAACTGCTACTTGACCCTTTATGGATAAATTCCGCTGATCTACTCGTTCCCTCCGCCCATGATCTTAACTTCACTTACTTGCTATGCGCTCACCCCTTTCCCTCAAAGGCACATCTGACCTCACCACTCAGGCGTCTGCCTGCTTCTGGCATCACCCTATCTCAACCCATTAGCTTTGCATACCCTTGCATCTTACAAGCCTCCAACCTGCTGAGTTATAGTAGTCTCTGAGGACAATGCGTTTTCTATCCTGCAACTCGAACCGCTACCACAACACCGCCTGACGCCGGTACCTGCTTAGGGCACGCAGAGCTGCTCACTATCCTGCATCCAATAAGCAAAGGCATGCAGCAACAAGACTGCCATCACCAACTACTATAACTTATCACACGGTATTAGACTGCAAGCAGTGCTGTCCAGCTCATCCTGTCGTGCAACTCTCAGTCTGCAACAAGCAACCAACGCAGTGCAAATGTTGCACGGCTGTTGACGCAAACCTAGGAAAAGCAGCGGCAAACAACACCCGTAAAATCTGCAACCTGGAGTACAGCGCCAAATTCAGCGAGGACCACCTTCGGCTAGCCTACCTGACAATGAACAAGCTAATAGAACTAGGCGTTTTTGTCTATTTGTGGCGCCTGGCGCGCTTTATGTTGGTGCAATCTACAAAGGGAACCATTGCACAAATGCGTTGCGATTGTTTCAATACATTTTGCATTGTCGAAAGAATAAGGCAGCATATTTAACGCATGTGCAACTACGCACAACAATTATAGTTGCATGGAGGTTGTAGAAATAAGTGAGTAAACTAGGTACCACCCAAACAACCCGAACAACCGCTTTGTAGTGCCAGCTGGGTGGTTCGGGTTTAACCCGCTCCAGCAAATAGTTAGGAGGCAGTGTTTCAGGACGTAGTGGGTTTTCGCCTGGTAAGCGTTCTCTTTATAAAAAGCCATAAATGTTTGCTTAACAGCACTGCGACGTGGTGGATGTGACTCGCTACAAACTAAAGTCACTGGTCCTTTGAAATTCGGAAAATGCTATCCAACCCACGAAAATCAATCGCTTATTCTCACATTCCTGACGATAACAAACAGTCGAAAATTCTGCGGCGCATTCAAAAACACAAGCTACATTCGTACGCAATTACATACGTATTTACACCCATATGCTTACATACACTGTTATGCCAAACATGTCCTTTGTACAATTTGATCACACTATGTTAGCTAAATATGATCACGCCTGTAAAGGTGTGCATCGCATTGTCGAGAATAAAAATTTATTTATTTATTTATTTATGAAAAGAAGGCAGGTAACGGTGCCGGTGAGCGGAAAATCCAAGGTTGCATATTGTGGGGCCAATGGCCGAAATGCTGAGGACTTTGGCAAGTAGTCATCCATGTGTTCAGTGAGAGAGCTAACAAAGAAAACGTTTGGTGCTTAGGCTTTCAATTAAAATTGGGGTATTCCGGGCTCCATCAAGACCTACGGGTTGGCAATGTCACTCAAAGTTAGACAAAGAAACAATTAACCAGCAGGCCTATTCCCCAATTCCTCAAAGTACAGCATAAGAGGCATTAAAAAAGAAACAAGCAAATATTTTCGCAGCAGATACATTGATATGAGTGTAGTCGGCTGTGGACAAAAGTGTAAGAAGCTGAACTAACAGAAGAAGCAATCATTAGCAACAAAGTCATCAGCGAGGTACTAAAGATAAGGGTTTATACATGCATGAAGTAGAGGAAAACATTAAAAGAACAGTACAACTATTGATGACAGATGCGCAGACATAGTCGTATACTTATTTCTACAAAATAAACAAAGAATAAACAAAGGAGAGGCAGAATCAGAGAAAAGAATTCTTTTTGGGAAATTCACATCAGACTCATACATTACATGATGAGGAGACAGTGATAAATATGCCGGATTGGGCTGCATATGGAATAGAATGTTTAATTTCACGGGTTCAAATCAATAAATCACGGGGTCATTGGAAGTGGAAAAGTAGGTACAGGGGAAATCATAGCTGAAGTTGTAGGCCACGGTAGAAGTAAAGGACGTACAAACTGTTTTTGTACGCACAATTCTGGCTTGAGGTGGCGGATGTGGATAGCTTTCGCAATAGGTAGAAGATGAATCCGGAATCCGCGCGTGAAACGTTCAGGAACAGTATAGATGACTCTAAAATCATTTTCCGTCCCTGCGTGACTACACTCTAGAAGGTGAGATAAGATGGAACTATTACTGGACCTCGCTTCGCCTTTGTAAAACCACTTTGGGATGTGTTCGCGAATCCTATGAGATAGGCGCCCCTTGTACTACCCACGTATCGTGCCCCACAAAAGCACGAGTAAAGATAAACAACCATTGCTCGAGTCACCGAAGGCAGCCTGTCTTTCAAAGGTTTTGAGAATAAAGGCTTGTTGTAAAATACTGTGCGTAGGCGAGCCGCGAAATAGGTCTTTTCAACAGCGTCTTTCAGGCGTTTGGACAGGGCATCAGCCGCACTGTCGCCTTTGAAAGGAATGTGCACAGTTAGTTCCTTTTTTAGGTACGTTCATCCTCGGTGGTTTTATCTTGCGTTCTTTCAAATGTTTGAGGATGAATTTATCTGGATACCCATTCGCTCTTAGCGGTGGTTTTCTTACAAGCGGATATATGCAGTCACTTAGAGAGTTATTGTTAAACAAAGAGTTAATTATCTCTAAGCGGCTAAAGGTTCTGGTATAGTTCTAATGAATAGAACTGAGTATGTTAGTAAGATGCAACATATTCTTAGTGATAAACGTAGGTTTCAAAAGCTAATATTAGGAAAGGATAACAGAGAAGAGTTAGAAAGACGACTGACCGATTTGCGCCGACGAATGATGAAAAGGAATGTTATCACAAAGTGCGAATTCAAAAAGCTAAGACCTTCAGGCGGACTGCAACCACGGTTGTAGGCCTCCCTAAGGTACACAAGGAGGGCGCTCCAAGGCGTCCCATACTGCATATGGTTAGCTCTCCGCAACATTTGATAGCTAAATGGATGGTTGAGAAGCTGGAACCGCTGCTTAAACACGTCTGCACTTACTGCGTGAAAAGCACTTCTGAGTTCATTGAGAAGATGAGGGAGGTAAACCTTAACAACAAATGGATGTCGTCGTTTGATGCGCCGTCGTTGTTTACGAATATTCCTTTGTTAAAAACAGTAGAACATGTCTGCGAACTAGTACGGCAACTGAATGTACCTACAAATATTCTGGAAAACCTCCTGAAGGAATTGTTACTCATATGCACCTTAAACGTGCAGTTCACTTTTAAAGGGGAGATGTATAGTCAAAAGGATGGAGTTGCCGTGGGCTCACCATTGGGACCCTTTTCAGCAGATGTCTTTATGGCAAAATTGGAGCATAACATATTAAGAACGCACATCAACGAAGTCGAGATGTATGTACGTAATGAAAACGGTACACTTATACTCCGCAAATTGAAAGCGCAGACTGTAAATCTATTGGAAGCTTTTAATAATGCGCATCAGAATCTACAATTTACATGTGAGCACGAATCCAGAAACCGACTACCGTTCTTGAATGTTGATATCATCAGCAACGCCGATGGATCATGCAGCAGAGGGTTGTATAGAAAACCAACATTGACTTGACAGCACATCAACTTCTATAGTACGGTACCCATACAGTACAAATGAAACCTCGTCCGCACTCTTGCGTTCCGGAAACATAGAATTTGCACCCCGGACACAATCACTAAGGAGTTGCAGAGATTCGGCGACGCGCTAAGAGCGAATGGGTATCCAGATAAATTCATCCTCAAACATTTGAAAGAACGCAAGATAAAACCACGGAGGATGAACGTACCTAAAAAAGGAACTAACTGTGCACATTCCTTTCAAAGGCGACAGTGCGGCTGATGCCCTGTCCAAACGCCTGAAAGACGCTGTTGAAAAGACCTATTTCGCGGCTCGCCTACGCACAGTATTTTACAACAAGCCTTTATTCGCAAAACCTTTGAAAGACAGGCTGCCTTCGGTGACTCGAGCAATGGTTGTTTATCTTTACTCGTGCTTTTGTGGGGCACGATACGTGGGTAGTACAAGGGGCCCCTATCTCATAGGATTCGCGAACACATACCAAAGTGATTTTACAAAGGCGAAGCGAGGTCCAGTAATAGTTCCATCTTATCTCACCTTCTAGATTGTAGTCACGCAGGGACGGAAACTGATTTTGGAGTCATCTATACTGTTCCTGAACGTTTCACGCGCGGATTCCGGATTCATCTTCTACCTATTGCGGAAGCTATCCACATCCGCCACCTCAAGCCAGAATTGTGCGTACAAAAACAGTTTGTACGTCCTTTAGTTCTACCGTGGCCTACAACTTCAGCTATGATTTCTCCTGTACCTACTTTTCCACTTCCAATGACCCCGTGATTTATTGATTTGAACCCGTGAAATTAAACATTCTGTTCTATATGCAGCCCAATCCGGCACATTTATCACTGTCTCCTCATCATGTAATGTTTGAGTCCGGTGTTAATTACCGAAAAGTATTCTTTACTTTGGTTCTGCCTTCCAAGATTCATTCTTATAAGCCAAGAATAATAAAAAATATGTTTTTCACTTTCTCATTGCCTACCAATGCGGCATGTTACAATTTTACACGGCTTTAAATTCAACAGGCACTTTGCGTTTTTACCATGTGCTGATTTTTGTATTTTATCTGTTGCAAAATTTTATAAACGTTTGGTTATGATCGATGTCATTTGTTGCGACGACAGTTTACGCTTATGTTTGTATTGTAGCTGTAGATAATAATAAAAGGAATAAATAAGTAAATATTTTATTCTTAAATTTTTAGAGAATCCCCAACTCAGGCATGATCAAGATATATCAGTAGTTGTGTTTCACAACGATACTTTGGGTTCATTTGTGCGTAGTGCAAATGGTCAAAGCACTATACTTGCAGTGAAACGTTTTATGTTGACCAAAATTATCATATTATTGTACGCGTCGTGAAAAGGTTGAAATATGACTCTTAGCCATTTGCCAGTATGTAGTTGTGGGCAGTGAAAACTCAGTGGCTGGTCACATCCGCTTCGTCGCAGTGTTGTTAGACAAACAGTTGTCTTTTTATGGTGAGAACGCTTGCCAGGCAAAAGTAAAGCATTTTGAACACTAATGTATAACTTGCAATGCCGCTTGATGAATCGTTTCACGTTTGCTTATCTGCTGTCAAATGGCTTCCGACTTTCTCTGTTGGCAGGACGGATAGCTTGATAAGGACCGCCTTTATTGTTGCGGCCGCTTGCGGACGAGAACATCACGAACAGCCATCATGTTGTGTGCCCAGGTGAGCAAAGTTGCAAACTTTCTGCTGTCTGGATTTTCTGATGTATACTTTTCGGGAGGGTGAAGACGTGTCCAACTCTCCATGCTAGACAACTGTTGTGTTGATGATCGCGGATGGGTCCATTTGGCATACAGCCATGCTCCATGTAGGTCCTTGTCGGTTATCACGTCCTTCTTGGGATAAAACGGTTCCTTCGTCTACTCACAGATCTCCAAGAAGTTCCCGACCTCGGAGAAAAGAGAAGTGAGGGACGACCGAGAGAAGACCACAAGAACAGGCGGGGGGTTAAATATTGTTATAATCTCATGTTACGACGTTTGGTATTGAAACAAAGTTTTGTACACCGTGCAACGCCAATTACGCTGAATGTCCTATAGAATCACTAGTTGAATGGGTAGATTGCTAACGTCTGTTTACTGACAAGCTCGTTGTACCAGTAAGTAGTCCACAAAGTATCAGTTTAGTACGAAGCAACAATCGCGTAAGCAGTGAAGAAAGAATGTTAGAAGACTGGTGGTGATTGCATGGTGCATGAACAGCACGTATCCAGCATAATACGCTAGGGATCGCAGAATCAGAATGTTAAAAATTAAATGGTTTGCAGTGAGAGTGATCTAAAGATCCATTGGTGGTAGGGCAGCCGATAGATTTGAGGCAGACATTCTAATGGTAGAAAGGTTATAGAGTGGCTCCTAACAAGCTTTGGATAAGGACAGATGCACGGAGCCTACGACTTCAAGCTGCTTCTAAACAGCGGTGCCAAATTTATGACGATCGACAGATGGTGGCGCTAGGAAAGACTATCAGTGGTCAGATGTAACCATTCTAGTTGATGCCTACAGGGTCACAAAATGCATCAACAAGCCGGCATAAGTAAGTATTACATACCATGTGTGTGTCATAGCGAGCTTGAGGTCTGCGCAGAGGTACATGGAGCCTACGGCGAACCGCTGCAAAGAGGTAAAGCCGATAAGAAGAGCGACAGGTATTGCAGCTAAGAGAGAGATTATCGGCGGCCAGCAACCGCATTTAAGTTATGCGTTCTAATTACAAGTGAACACCTACAGTGACAGAATAATTCAACAAACCAGCTAAGGTATGTGATGAAAACAATCCAAGGGAACATCTGTTAGAAAAGAACTAGAGGCTCCTAGCGCAACGATCCAGGTTACCTACACTAATGCGCGGCAGCTGAAAAGAGGTAATGAAGGTAAGACGAAGAATTAGTAATGGCAGTAGAGGGCAGAATCGGTGGCTAGCAATGGCATTTGGATGATACTAGTGATTAACTACAATGGCGCAGATTTAGTCAGCAAAAGTATATGACACAGGCTCTACCTGAGAGTAAAGGTTGGTGAGATAAAGGGGTGGCTCCACCAAGCTCCGGATATGCGCAGAGATGCATGAACTCTACGGAGGATAGCAGCTGCTACACAGAGAATCCAAAGCTAAGTCGATGAGCAGATAATGGTGCGAAGAGCGTGCATACTGGTGGCTAGCAATGGCATTTGGACGGAACCTTCTAGCTTCTAGTGGATACCTGGTGTCCCAAAATCAGTCAACAAACAGCAAAGGTATGTGACGCAGACAGTCCCAAAGAAGGAAAGTTGGAGAGATAAGAACGTGGATTTTAACAAGCAAGGCGGTGGATTTTAGTGTAGGTACCAATAATATCAAAGGTCAGAGCTAATAAACGAGCCCGTCTGGAACCTTGAGTAGTGAATTTGTACACTGGGCAGTCACAGCTGTCAAATCGCAGTGTTGTTAGACGGACATATGTGAAGGTTATAGGAAGGAGGATTTCCAGGCGAAAAGCCACCACGTTCCGGAACACTGTCATTGATCCAGTTGAATGATATGGTGTAACTGGCATGGTATTTTACCTACCGAGTTTGCGCTCCGCAATTTGCAATCGAGTAGCGCCGTAATATTTTCTTTGGCTTACCAGATGGCTTAGACATGTTCCGGTATTAATCCTTGAAGCTGGTCGTTCATGAAGTAGAGTCATGAGGAATTGAGTGAAATATTTTGAAGGTGAGTAGGGGTTACGAGTTAATGGAGACTCGACCTTAAATGGCTTGGTATACCTCTCTGAATTGCGAGGGCATGACATCCAGCTCTCCCCGCTGAATTTGTGTGAAGGTAAGGTGTGTGGTTAGATCCTGGGTTGATCGTTTGTCTAGTGCGGTATCCGCATTAAGGTTCTGGTAACGTCTTTGGACCTCGAATAGAACGGAAACAGAGAGAAAATTCGGAATACGACTAGACAATATGCAGTGTGTGGTTGTGAGCAAGACTATATTCGGTGGCGTGTCACATCTGCCACATTGCAGTGTTGTTAGATGGACATCCGTGGATATTTATAGGGTGATAGACTGCCGGGCAAAAGCTCACCACGTCCTGCGACATTGCAATCGATTCCGTTGATTGGTAATGTGCAACTGGCAAATCAGCTTACCCACCGATTTTACTCTCGGCTATTCGTAGTCGAATAACATAACGTTGCTCCGTTACCAGACCAAATAGTTTTAGCTGGACTCGCCACAGTCGTTGTGGCCAGTCGAGGATAGAATACTCATGAGATGGGTGCACAATGCGCAAGTGAGTACAAATTCCAGTACTAGGGCTTGGCTTATTCTGTTGCTGTTTACTTTCCTCGCGTGTGAGCACTTCGTGTCCAGCTGTCCACAATGAACCTCAACCATGGAGGTGGTAAATGCAGTTAACTCCCTTTTATGTATACTCCATAGTCCAGGTAAGTCTTTCTTGACTAATTTCGTCCCGTCTCAGGCAAAACGCTGGTTTTCAAGTCCAGTGGCGGGATACCAAGATTTGCCTAACCTTGATGAAAGGGGAAATGGTGAAACGGGCCGAGAGTAGACCGCGAAGGGCTGTCGTGGAACTAAGCAATGAGAACGTCCTACGTTATGATATTTTGACTGTGACATAATGATGTGCACCATATCACAATTAAAAGTAGGAAAGTTTATTTTATTTGTGCAACGAAAGCAATGGCTGCATAGGTAGCGTGCTGTCGAATACATAGAGCTAAAGAGCGTGGTACTTGAAAGCAATCCATGAGGAATTAGTTTATTGTGATACAAGTAATGCGTGAAAGAAATGAAATTACTGGATGCACAAAAGTAGCACATAAAATATTATTGCATTTCGTGCGTAGATTACTCGTTCGATGACTTCGTTGGCTAGCGTGGTGAGCAATTCACTTGCTGCGTTAAGATTTCCAACTTTGTTACATTTATGTAGATCCGCCAGCTGCGCCAGCAGAACTGAAGATATCGACAGAAACTTACCAAAGATCCCACCTGGCCGGGAGTCAGTAACTGAATAAACCAACAAAGATTAAAGGGAATCATATCAGACATCCAACACACTCACTCCGTTTCTGGTCTACTTTTGCCGGTCAAGTGTAGCTAGTTGCACTTACGCGGAGGATCGGATCAGCCATGGCGTGCATACAAACAAGCGTCCAAACCAATTAATTAGCACAGCTTAACTGAATCAAACCATAACTACCTACCTGTGGGCCCGCCTGTCAAGCGTACACTCACTCACTTAATGTTAGTCAGCAATCTCAGACTGTTCAATCAACAACGAAAATCTGACTTTCCCTGGGTGCCGACAGTTTAGCGCCGGTGCTCCAGAATGTGGTGGGTTATCGCCTGGCAAACTTTCTCCCATATAAAGCCACTTATGTCTGTTTAACAGCACTGTGACAGGCGGATATGACTCGCCTCTAACTAAAGTTACTGCCCATGATTAACCAACCTACCATACTTCTACCATGGACGTCACCCAAACATTCGCACACTATCCACGTGAGCAATAGCAATTGCAGTGGCACATATTCAAGCTAGTATAACAGATAGGTACATGCACTCCCACATACATGTATGAACTCACAGCTCCAATTTTCCTGGCTAACTTGCACTATCTTTTATGCCTTGCTCGATATTTAGTTGTATCTTTAAAATGATCGTGCCTACATAGGCGTGACTCGCATTGCACCAGGATAAATAATTTATTTATTTATTTATAATTTTTACCAACAAATGATTGATAGGTTGCAGTTCTGATTTCAGTAACTTTAGCTTCATTTTTATGGTTTGGACCTTACGAAGCGCGTCTATGAGATGGTCTTTTGATTTTGCCTTACAGTCAAGTAGCAATGGCGAAGGACACTTTGGTGATAACAACTTAGGGGCGTTACGAGCATTTTAGCACTACGTAGTGCATCCGTCCGTGGATCGAAAAAAACACAAAGGAATTAGCGAAGTTTCCTGGGGTGAAAGCCGCAGGGTTATCAGAGGCCATCTGGTTCTTTGAGTTATGGCTAACTGTCGATAGTGTCAGTGTTGAGACGACAGTGAGCACAACGCAGATAATGGTAGCGCCCTTGTTCTTGCCAAAGAAAATCCGGCGTCTTCCCCTGATCGTAGTTCTGGGTGCTTTCGGTTGTACTTCACTTCTTTGAACCATTTATCTGAAGTCAGGTTCTTTCGTTAGTGTTCGTTCAAATACGGAATTTCACCTTTCTTATCTAAAAGTTTCATTATTGGTGAGTGGCTAATTTTAGTAAGGAAAGATACTTTTACAGAGCGTTGTGTTTGGGTACGCCAGTCAACAGCAAGGTGTCTTTTTCGAAAACTTATTGCTTGTAAATTTTCATCATGCTTCTGTTGGTGTGCCTCGTTTCATTCGGAAATAACCCATTTGTTTATTTCGTTATTTATTTGAATGTAGTCGGTGCGTCTCGACAGATACTGTAGCGTGAACAAAATAACACAACCAGAATTAGCCGTCACGACTGAGGTGTGCCATTTCTGCACGCCAATGTGTAAACCTTGTGGCGTCTACCAAAACAATTTTCATTTTATCAATGTTTTCTATTCACTACATAGCGGTTCTCTTTCTGGCCGTCCAACGGCACTTACAAGCATATTCCTTTTGCAAGTAATATCCTAAGTTTACGTGTTTAATTGTCCTACAATTTATCTTGAACCATTCCTTGGTCCTTCTAATGCTGCCGCTCCTACTTCCTCCTACGTGCCCAACAATAGACTGGCATGCCCAGCAAACTCCCTGTGGTGCCAGATGGGTGGTTAGGGTTAATGTCGCTATAACAAATATTTCGGCGACAGTGTTCCTGATTAGATTAACATTACTGCGACGTAGCGAATGACAACTTAATAAATACAGTAATTGCCTTCTCCAGTTCCTGAGGAATGTTCCCACTTCAACAACTTCATCCAGTTCGAAGAGTTCCTTTGATCCCTTTATACGATGACGAACAAAGGCAAACTCCTCACGAGTTAAGAGTCATACAAACGCCTTCACTCATCATGTTAACTTGCACAAGCACCTACCTATATATGCATACCTAAATCCTGTGTATCAATCACCAGCGTAAAACATACTTGTACAAGTACCGACCATGCGTGTTTCTAGTCTAATTATCCTACATTTGCAGGCGTGCTTCGCACCGCGGAGAATAAAATATTTCTCTTTTTATTAAATGTGACCACTGGTATTGACGAAACAGTCCAAAAGTAATTATCGTCAGTTTCGTAGAGAATCAGATCCTGCTTCAAATATGTGCACAAATACGAACCTGCACGCCTTCTTGTCACTAGTAAAAGTGAATACATAAATACGTTAATATTTTATTCTCAACGTTATAGAGGCACACCAAAGCAGGCAGGATCAAAGTTTACAGGAAGTTGAGTTTCACAACGATACTTTGGGTTCTATTGTGCCTAGGGAGCACAAGGATCATTTACAGAAGCCAGACATACTTAACGGTAGGCACCGGCAACCCTCTTAACCGTAAGTGTAAAGTAACCTTGCATTCTACGCAGCGGCATTATTATCAGCTGTATAATGTCGAGTGCTGAAAAAGACCTGGAGCCCATGGCTTTACCGCTTATTATAGCAGTTGGGAACAAGAAACATATACTCAAGGTGTTTTCATCCTCCCTGCAAGAGCATGATATTTCTTTGAATACTGATCTGCGCCTATGAAGGCACAGCATCTAACAAGTCTAGAAACATACCCTTATTTATTTTTATTTGTAAACTGCCCTTAACCCTTCTGGGGCGATGCAACAGATGTTTCATTCAGCAACCATGTACGAGACATTACTTTGCGGACTGTGGCTACAGCGGCCGTCGGAAGACACGTACGTGATTCTAACTCCGTTTTGCTTACTCAAGTAGCTGCTTTAACAGATCAGGTCCTAGGTTAAATACAGCTACAAGCCAAAGTGAGCAAAATCCACGCCGTCGCGTCCCAAGACATTTTAACACTGAATACAGCCAACTATAGCATCCATGCAAACCCAGGTTGCGACAAATAGCAGCCAAGCCCAAACACTCACCCTCAACCATCGTCGTCAAACCGATACACATGACTCTCAAGAAGCTCAGCGTCAAACAATGGGCAGGCTTGCGGTTGATAACAGAAAGGCTTTAATAGCGCGGCTCTTGTGTCAAGCCTTGCAGCTTCGTCGAGAAGCAGCGAAAATTCTCGGATTGCTCGCAATGGCAACGGAAGCTACCGGCTAACATCAAAGTCGCGGGTTCCGTGTTAAGAATTTAAATTAGGCCACCAAGTTTCTAGTGGCCACTGCATCCAAAGTTAGCGTTGTACCCCGTAGCACAGATAAGGCCCTCTCCATCTCGCTGCCCAGACTATGTGCTGCCAATTGCAAACCATTCGCAACCTACGGCAAAATGCTGTTACCGCCTAACACAAGCTTCAGGTGAACTTTTCGCTGGCTTTTTTTAGTAGCACCCATGCCTTTCGTTATCGTAAGCATAGACCTTATTCAAAAATTTGTCACCAACCACCAAGCTTAAAAGAAGCGGTTTGGCTCTCGGAAATAGCCCAATCTTATCTGGACTAGCGCCGTGTTGCCTCTTTCTCTTATATTCGTGTCCTGCCTCAAGCTTCACAGCCTTTGATAAATATATTACAACAAGCATCCTAAACCCGTTCTCATTCAGAAAGACTTGCTTCTTGTGACATCAAACATCATCCGCACAAAGGGTCTACTTGTTTCAGGCCGCCCTAGCAGAATTGCCAAAGACAAGTTCAAGGCGTTTAAAAGCAAAATTAAAACATACACTTCAAGCGTTCATATGCCTCGTTGGTACACACGGCGCCTAAGCAATCCGGTGACCGGCACTCCTGTAGTGGTTGCAGGGCATTTAACAAGCTTGCTGTCTCGGATAGGTATCAGACCTAGAACGAGAACGACTTTACCTCGGCTCTAGCTAGCAAGCCTGTTTTCGGAAAATAATCCGCGCCTACAACCAACTATCTGAGGCTTCAAACGATATCGTTAAAGCTGCAGCTATCAAACCATTAATCCTTCTACAGTAACTCAGCATGCTGCTTGGTCTCAACAACGCTGCTGAAACTTACAGCGTTTCACCCATGGGGTGCTGAAAGAACTCGAAGGCGTTTATGCTCATCTAGCTGACACTCCTATCGCTAGCTCCACGGAAGATTAACCTCTTCCTTACCTGGACTAGCTTTTACAACCTTGTCGCAAACTTGGGTTGCCGTCAGTCCCGTTAAGTGTGAGCTTGACAAAAGAGCTGCCTACATCCTTGGTCCCAGGATATCCACCCCTGGCATTGCAGCTCTGTCAGACAAAATCCAGACACTGAAGAAAGTTTTGTTCTTTATTCCTTAACACAGCTAAGCGCTATGCATTACGCAGCCAGTGACCGACCTGCTCCGCGGTAATTATTGCTCATTTGCCTTTCCAAACGGAGCCAAACTGGCGTTTGAGAAGCGCAAGGTCGCTATCAATAACATAGATTTTTGCACTTAACCGGACCAAACCGCGCTACTTCGTCTTACGACTTACGCAGCAGACACCGTGGCCGCTGCAATTCTTCAATACCTGATCAAACATCGATTGATACCGCTATGTTACATTTCAAAGCCTTTGCCACCTGTCGAAGCTTGTTCCGGCACCTTCGTTAGGGATGCATTAGCAATCTACTTATGTATCCGACACGTCCGTCATATGCGGAGTTCGAAGTTTTACTGTTTTCGCAGACCGCAAGCCACTAGTCTATACAAGCGAAGGCCCAACAGACAAATACTCCCCTCGAGAAGCTGGACACCTAGACGGCGTTTCTCAATTCAAGGCAGAGGTGCGACATGCTTCAGGTGATCTACATCTGGTCACGGACGCCTTTTGCGCATCCAGCAGCTCAGGGTAGCCGCTGGGTCCAACCTCAAACTAGGTGCAATGTATGCGGCCCAGAAAGGTGCTCTCAAAATGCACATGTTTGGCGTAGTACTTCGTATTCCTCTGTGCAACAAGCACCATTGCAACCAGCGCCAACCCTGCCTGCAACACAACCTTGGACTCAACAATCCGTTCCAGCGGAACCTACGACGTCAACCGAACTAAACCGAACCATCATGACACCTGGCAGGAAACTTATACCTCACGTGCATTTCTAAGACTTCGTTAGCGCTTGTTTTTTACAAAGAGCGACCATCTCACCTTTTCAGGTTCTTACAAAATTTTCAAAAACTCACGAAACAGACTAAAAGATATGAAAATACCAATAAGAAGCAAAACATTCATAAAACAAACAACCACATCACACATTTTTCTCTATGCAGCCCTGGTTAATCGCTGCACATTTAGGCTGCTCTTTTCAATTTTGCTTTTCATTTACACCCGGTCGGTTGTTTGCTTCTTGTTTTCTCTTTATGCTGTAACACCCATCTCAAATGAAAGCACCACGAATATACTACTTAACCAGTCGCTGAACTTTCTAGCTCTTCCCCACACGCTTTCCGTTTCGGCGCACTAGGGAAGACAAGGGTGGGTGCCCTCTGGGGTCCGATTCCATGGTCCTCCCCCAGAAGCTGCATTACACTTCACCATCTGGCCTCACAGTAAGCTTGCCCGCGATGGACAACCTTACATTGATCGAAGGACTGCTTACACAGTCCCTTCTGTGAAAGGGCTATGTATCAGACTAGATTTCCCTGTGTACCTGTATAAAAATCAAACTAAAATTCCTTAATCGTACACCTTGGTGACCAACGCGGTTTGTTAAACCGGGAGCGAATTCATTTGAATAAATAAATAAATAAATAAATATTTTAGCCTCGACTATGCGAGACAGACCCATGGAGGCATGATCAGATATGTACAACTGTACAAACAATTTATGGAAACTGTAACAGTGAGAGTAAAAAATCGTTCATATGTCCATGATTGAAACAGTACAATAAATAGATAAATAAATATATAGTTTATTCACAGTTTCATAGAGACACACCAACTCAGGCATGATCAAGGTTTAAAAGCAGATGTGTATCGCGACGATACATCGGGTTCAATCGTGTGTAGTTGAAACGGTGTCGGGATGAGTTGATTTGTGAGTCTAGTCGACTTGCCAGTATGTAGTTGTGGGCAGTGACTTTATTCAGTGGCGAGTCACATTCTCCACGTCGCAGTGTTGTTAAACAGACATTTGTGGCTTTTTATAGGGAGAACGCTTGCGAGGCGAAAACCCACCACGTCCTGCAACACTGCCGTAAAGCATTTTGAACATTAATGTTGAACTGGCAAAGCCGCTTGACGACTGGTTTTACCTTCGGTTTTTCGCAGAGTACTGGCTTCTAATTTCCTCTGTTAGTTGGACAGGTAATTTGATCGGGGTCGCCATGATTTTTGAGGTCGGTGGAGGAGAGGGACACCGCGATTATTCTTCTTGTTGTATGTCCAGGTGAGCAAAAGTTCAACTTTTCCGCTGTCCAGATTTTTCAGATGTATAATGTATGGGAGGATATGTCCAGTTCTCCATACTGGACAAGGGTTGTGGTGATTGTAGTTCGGTCCTTTCGGAGTTCTACCATGCTCCATGTAAGTCCTTGTGGGCTGTTACGTCCGTCTTGGAACAAAACTGTTCCTCAGTCCAATCCCAGATCTCCAAGAAGTCCCGGACCTCAGAGAAAAGGGAAGGTGAGGGACAACCGAGAGAAGACCGCAAGAACAGGCATGGAGTTGAACATTGTTAATGTCTTGTGTTACAACATTTGGGCTTGAAACAAAATCATGTACACTGTGCAACAATAATTATGCTGAAAATGTCTTTTGAATATCCTATAGAATCATTAGCCGTATGGGTAGATTGCTAACGCCTGCGTAGAGACAAGAGCGTTGTACCAGTGAGTAAAGTCCGAAGTATCCGTTCAGTATGAGCCAATAATTGCGTGGGGATAGAGCAAAGAAAGTTAGAATATTGGTAGTGATTGTCAGGTGCATGAACAGCACGTAGTTAGCGTAATCCGAGAGGGAGGGCATAATAAGCGAAAATAAATAGGTTGTCGCGTGAGAGTCCTAAAGATCAATTGGTGGCAGGGCAGCGGAAGGATTGGATGCAGATATTCTAAAGGTATAAAGGCTATTGAGATACGGAGTGGCTCCTAACAAGCACTGGATCATCGCGTATGCATGGGGATAATGACCACTAGCTACTTCTGAACAGAGATGCCGAATTTACGACGACCGACAGATGGTGGCGCTAGGAGAGATTCAGTGGCCAGATGTAGCCATTCCAATCAGACGGTTGGTCACTAGTGTATGCCTATAGGGTCGCTGAGTGTATCAACAGGCCAGTGAAAGTAAGTGATAGGTCAACAGACCAGCTGAGCTGTGACGCAAACAGTCCGAGAGAATAAACATTGTGAGAAGGGAGCGAGCTCCGGATATCCGCACACACCTGTAAAAGCGTGATCAAATATGCTAACAAGCATAGCGTCTTTGGAATATTAAAACATTTCGTTTTAATGAAAGGAATGAAAGAAAAGATGTAGTCCATATGAGCTAGCATATCGTCAGGTAATAGCCAAATCAAGGAACATGATGGCGCTGTGGCGCGCAAAACTGTTGCGTTGAGATATAAGTTGGGGGTAAATTTGCCATTTAGTGATCCATGAGCACTAGAGCCCAAACAAGGTTTTGGTGCAAGCAATGACCATTACGAAACCGGACTGATCTGTGCTCCATTAAAGTATTCTTTATAGTAAAATCAGTTGCACAGGTTGGATGTAGAAGGCTGAGGACTGCTTCAGTGTGAAATGTCTAGCTGTGACTTTATTTTGTGGCGAGTCGTATCCGCCACGTTGCAGTGTTGTTAAGCGGACATTTGTGGTTTTTATAGGGAGAACGCTTGTCAGGCAAAAACCCACGACCTCCTAGAACACTGTCGTAGCTTTCGTTGAACTGTAGTGCTTGTCGGCTATGCATTTTATAGACCGATTTTGCACTCTATTATTCGCAGTCGGGTTTCGGCCGTTGCGCGCTACTGACAAGTCCCAAAAGAGCAAAGCTGCCGTCTTGCTCTTCCCTGAATTTGTGCTGGCTGTCTGCCAATGTCGAACTACGACGAATCTGTACAAAACGTAATTAATCCAACTACCACTAGCAAATAATCAGTAGTCGCCTAAGCAGATTCCACGCCACCTCGCTTGGTGGCGGCTTGCAAAGAAAGTGGTTGCTGTTGAGGCCATCCCTGTTTTCTACAAATTCATAACATGCAAGACGGTAGAGGATGGGGTCTCACTATGTTGCCATTAGAGATCAGTCTTGGCGGTCCGCTGCAGTTGCCTATGGCTCAGTGACGTAATTCGCTGACTCGCAACAATAATGGCGTCGGTGCGCATTATCCACGAGTCCCAATAGAAGGTAATGGTCGTCTATCACTTTCTTGGATGTGTGGTGGCTGTTTGCCTGAGTTTAGCTTCGACGAATCCAGACAAAACACAATAAAGCCCCTTACTACTTACGATTTCTCACCCTTTGTTTAACTAGAATTTTTAATCTATAACCACTCCATTTCGACCGACTAACCACCTTCGTACAATCCATGATTATCGCGCCGACTAACCTATCTTTGCCTGATCCGCCTTCTGCTCCCACTTCTCCCAGACCACTAGGACATTGCCGCACCTGGTTTGTCAGGGGTGTCGTTCTTTCTACTCACATCGGAGCCTGCTAGGAGCCAAGCTTTTATTCATCCAATCTTTCTTCTCTGGGACTGTCTGGGTCACATACATTTGCTGTTTGTTGACTTACGCTGGGCCACTATAGGTATCCACTAGCAGCTAGTAGGCTTCACCCAAGTGTCATTGCTGGCCGTCGATACTCTCTCTCGTAGTACCAGTATCAGTCCTTCGTATTACTTAAGTCACCAAGTTTCAGCTGCAGCGAGCCTTGTACGTAGCACACATCTTTGCACTAGAGGAGCCACTCCTAACCGCTCCAACTCTTTGCTCTCTTGGATTGTTTGCATTACATACCTTAGCTGGTTTGTTGACTTATTCTGTCACTGTAGGTATCCACTGGTTATTAGAAGGCTTAGTTCGAATGCCTCTGCTGGCCACTGATACTCTCTCTCCTAGCACCACTAGCTGTCGCTCTTCTTGTCTTCCTCACCAATTAGCGGCGATTCGTCATAGGCTCCATGCCCCTTCTGCGCAGACGTTGAGCTCGTTAGGATACACCCATTTTCTCTCAATTATACATTCTCTTGAAATATCTGTACCACTTACCTTCGCTGGCTTGTTGATGCATTCTGTGACCCTGTATGCATAAACTAGTGACCAAGCGCCTTATTGGAATGCCTGCATCTGGCCACTGGTAATCGTTCCCAGTGCCACCTACTGTCGATCGTTTTAAATTCGGTACCTCTGTTTAGAAGCAGCTAGTGATCGTAGGCCATATGCATCTGCGATTATCCAGATCTTGTTAGGAGCCACGCCTTAGTGCAATAACCTTTAATCTCTTGGAATGTATGAGGCCAAGCTTTCCGCTGCCTTACCACCAATTGACCTTTAGATCTCACGGGTGGCAAACTGTTCATTTTCAACATTTATCTTTTGCGCTCCCTACCGTATTTGGCTGGCTACCTGCTGCTCATGCACCATGCAATCACCACCAGCCTTCTAACCTTTCTTCCAATCACCTCACGCAATTTTTGTCTTATACTAAGCTGCTACTTCATCGACTACTGTATGGTACAACGCCCTTGTCTTTATGCAGACGTTAGCAACTCACCTATGCGGCTTGATTCTATAGGACATTCAAAAGGCACTTTCAGCATAATCATTGTTGCACAGTGTAAAATGTTTTGTTTCAACTCTAAATGTTGTAACATAAGACTTTAACAAGGTTTAATTTCACGCCAGTTCTTACGGTCTTCTCACGGTTGTCCCTCCCTTGCCATTTTCTCTTAGGTCCGGTACTTCTTGGAGATCTGGGATTGGACCTAGGAACAGATTTCGCCCGTCGGACGTAATAACCGATAAGGTCCTACATGGAGCATGGCTGTATACCAAAGGGACTTCACTAAACCCAACACAACAACCTTTGTCCAGTGCGGAGAGCTGGAGACGTCTTCACCCTCCCTAAAAGTATACAGCTGAAAAATCCAGTCAGCAGAAAGTTTGAAACTTTGCTTTCCTGGATACTCAACAGGACAAATATTCGTGCTGTTCGCACCCTCAACCGGCCGCCACATTGATCGCGGCCCTGATCAAACTACCTGTCCTGCCAACAGAGGAACTTGGAAGCCATTTGACTGCGCATAACCGAACATGAAAGCAGTCGCCAAGCAGTTTGCCAGTTACACATCAGTGTTCAAACTGCTTTACGGCAATGTTTCAGGACGTGGTGGGTTTTCCCCTGACAAGCCTTTTCCCTATAAAAGGGCACCAATTTCTTTTTAACAACGCTGCGATGTGGCGGATGTGACCTGCCGCTGAATAAAGTCACTGCCCACCACTACATACCGGCAGGTCGACTAGACACAGTTTAACTTTTTCCTGACACGCGCATGATTATGGTACCCTCCGACTACATGTACCGTTTCACTGCACGTATTGTGCATTGACCGCTTACGCTACACACCATTGAACTCAAAGTATCGTTGTAATATTTAGCTGTCTGTAAATCTTAATCGTGCCTGAATTGGTGCTTCTATATAAATTTAAGAATAAACTGTGTTATTTACTTATTTATTTAGCTGCCCTTTATTCAAATAGGCTACTTTATCCAGAACTTGTCATTTTCGCGTTATTGCTCTCCGCTTTTATTATTACCACTACTATGCGGCTTACGCCAATTTCGCTGCACTAATTTAGCTTCGTGCGCGTGGTCAATTGCTCACCGAGTTCTCACTTGCTCTCTAGCGGCACTCGGACCAATCCTGTCTAAGCAATTCGAGGCAACCACTTCCAGTACCATACTCACATTATCACACTCCGCATGCACCTGCACTTTACCTTATATTCCCGGATGTCTTGCTTCTTGGATGTTGTGGTATGAGCTCGTTCCTTCCCTTTGCATGCTAACGTTAAGCCAGCTGGCGACTCCCAATGCACGGCAAGGTTTTAGTACCAACTGACCAGGTTCTCATGATTTTGTCGGCTCTCCGACTTAGGTAGTGTTGTATACGAAAAGTCAAATGCACACGCAAGTTAAAAGGTCATTCTGATAAACGAACTGCTGTAACCTGATCAATGTCTAACTGGGTGAGTATATTAAGGTGTCGCAAGGAGATGAATGATCCAATAGAGAAGCAGAGCATTAGGCGCTTTGTATGTGTGTGCCTGGGGTTGTGTGCACGTGTCTGTTTAGACGAGCCGTCAAGAATGCTGACAGAATACACAACATAACTTCTCCGCTTAATCGTGTGCTGCGTCCAAACCATATGGATTCGGTAGTCTTTGTTCTCGGTTCGTCCTGCGGAGTTGTGTGCTTTGCTAGGTTTCTTCATTGAAGGTTGGTGGCATATTCTCCGCTCGTCTGATACTTGTAAATAATCTGCGGGCGTTGAATGTGCGGCCATCCTCTAGCCCGTTAGTGCCTGGCCCACACGCACGCGTTATTTTTATCGGATCTGATAACGTGGGCTGTCCTGTTGATGCGGCGTTTACCATCACGCGCAAGAAGGTTGCGTGCTGGAGCGAAGTAGTATGCTTCTGGTAAGTGGTCTGATTTCAATGGCGTGGATCTAACTCGTCGGAATTATTGGTTGCAAGAATAGAAAGTGCAGCATTCAACTTTGTCCGAAGGGCACTCCCAAGCATGAGTTCAGCTGGCGTTTTACCTGTGGCTCGGTGGTGTGCGGTTCGGTAAGGAAATAGTGCTTGTAGAAATGCATCCTCCAAACCTGTACCAGATAAGCGAATAGTTTGGATAATCTCTTTCAAGGATTGATTGAATCGGTCTACCGAGCCGTTGGCCGCTGGATTATACGGCGCTGTATTTGAGTGCCGGATAGCGTGAAGCTGAATGAACGAATGAAACTCGTGGCTTGTAAACTGCAGCCCGTTGTCCGTCACTATCTCCTCTGGTTATCCGAAGCGGGAAAACATATATTTCAGCCACCAAATAACACTGGCAGTAGTCAACTCTCTACACAAATGAACTTCCGGCCACTTACTGTAAACGCATGTCGCCATCAAACAGTTCCTTTAATGATGAGTCGCTGAGCTAAATGGACCCATAATATCAACTGCTATCTTGGCCCACGGTCGCGTGGGATAGTCGGTGGGTTGTATAGGGGATTACACCGGCCTTGAACTCTTGTCTGTCCTTTGACATGAAGATCAGTCGTGAACAAGTTTCCTATTTCGTGTGACATTTTGGGCCACCGGAAACCTGCGTCAGCCTTGCGTTTCGTACGAACGATACCATGGTGGCTTTCGTGAGCACGTAGCATGATCTTTTGTAACAAGCTCCAAAGAGCCAAAAAGTTTTCGCCACGCATTAAACATCTAGCTGTTACTAAAATTTCGTGACGCAACACGTAGTACGGACGAAACTCGCCTGTGACCTTGTTATTTTGTGGCCAACCGTTTAGCAGAAACTCCTGAACGCGGCAGAGTGTCTCATGTTCCTGAGCCGCCTTCTGGAGTTCTTCCTTAGTCAGGTCTGAGATTGGTTCGTTACTGAGGGAAGACACCAGTAATCTCTCAATATCATCCGCAATATTTTCAGTTTCGTTGAGCAGCAGTAGAGAGAGCTCATCCGCTACCTGGTTTCCGCATCCGGGACGGAATTTAATTTGAAAATCGAATGTTAACAACCGTGCATACCAGCTATGTATCCGAAGTGGCCAGATGCCATTTGTTCCCTGAGTAAGTAAACTAGTTAGCGCTGCGTGTTCTGTACAGAGAGTGAAGGGTCTTTCGAACAAGAACAAATTCCACTTCTCACAGGTCCAAGAACTGGCAAGAGCCTCTTTTACCCAGGCAGATTAAGAAACCTCCGCCGCCGACAATTTTCTGGAAGCGAATGCAATAACTCTTTCATGCCCATTTTGAATTTGGGATAGTATAGCACCCAACCCAATGTTTGATGCACCAGTAGAGGCAATCGTTGGGCATGTCTCGTTGAAAATCGCCATGACTGGTGTGGAAGCAATGCGGCGTTTGATCTTGGAAAATGCATTTTGTTGGGGTGGACCTCAAACAAATACACATTTCTCCTTTGTCAGTTCACGCAGTGGCTCAGCAACATTTGTAATAGCCTGCAGGTAACGTAGATTGTAAGGATACATACTTAGAAAATGCTTTATTTCAGTGGAGTTCTGTGGGCAAGGAGCCTCGGTGATGGCACGTTCGTTGTCAAAACTCGGCTTCATGCCGTTCTTTGTTATAACGGGGCCCAGGAACTCGATCTCACTAGCATTTAATTTGCACTTCTCGAGGTGTAATCGGAGGTTAGGATCGTGTAGTCGACGTAACACAGCATGCAGTCGTGAATCATGTTCTTCTGGAGTCCTACCGAATACGCAGATGTCGTCTATGTATACTATTTGACCAGGTAAATTAGCAAATGAGTGAACCATAAGCTTTTGCCCAGCTGCTGGGACTGAACTCAAGCCTATTGGCAAGACTTTGTACTGAAGAAGTCCGTCCATAGTGAGAAATGCGGTCAGCAGCCTTGACTCCTTAATTAGTGGCATGTGAAAGAAAGCCTTCATAAGGTCCAATTTTGAAAAATATCGGGCGCCGGCTAGCTTGACTATTAGTTCATCCGCGGTTGGAAGCATAAACTTTTCTACCACGATTTGCCGATTTAAGGCCTACAGGTCATTGCATATTCTTACTGAACCGTCCCTCTTGAGAACTGTAACCATAGGGTGGACCCATTCAGAACATTTAATGGGTTCAATGAGACCACCTGCAATCATCTGCCGTAATGCTGATGAAATAGTCTCTCTTCTGGCTAAAGGAATTGGACGTGGGTGAGCAATAGCTACCGGTTTAGCAGCGCGCTTCAGACATATGCGGTGAACGGAGGAGGGAGCGCGCCCTATTGTTTGTTCAAATAATCGGGTACTGTATCTGTAAGTCTGATAGGTTAATTGCCATAATACGCATAGGAAACAGGGACGGCGTGACTCCCAGCGCAACCACAGCGTTGCGTCCAAGTAAGGGATGATTATTTCTACGGTGGACGTACACAGCAACTAATGATTTCACGGCCCCAAGTTGCAACACAATCACTACAAATCCTCGTATTTATACCGGAGCCTTTGTAAAACTGTCAAATCGATAAGCGGAAGGATGTATAGGCATGTCATGTAGGTGAGTGTCATAAAAACTATTCGGTACTATAGTGATATGAGAGGCTGAATCAAGTTCCATGTCAACATGTGTTGTTCTATCATGTGTAATAACTGTAACTGTAGGAATGTCAGGCACAGGTAGTTTAGGCTCTGGACAGTTGGAACGATAGTTAGACACAGTGCCTGTGTTATCAATAGAAAATACATGTTCAGAGGACTGTAACTGCTGTCTAGAAACGAAACCTGTAGGATGCAACTGAGAAATGCGCACTGAACGACAACAACGGACAAGATGTGCGCGCTTGCCGCACTTTTTGCAATCCATTTCTAAGGCGGGGCACTTTATAAAATTGGCTTTACGCTGTAGGTTGCCGCAGCGAAAGCATTTCTGTGAGGATTGGAATTCGCTTGGCGAGTGATGGATCTTCGCAACCTCCTGTATGTGTGCGTGGGTGGCGAAACAGCGCAACTGTTCGGCCGTACATATTTTGAGGCGAGCTAGTTCCACAGCCTTATCCCAAGTCAATTTGGAAATGTCTTAGGAAAGTAGACGTTCCCCAATTCAGTTGTTGGTGATTCCACTAATCAACTGCTGCACTAATATTACGCCCTCGATTCTATTTTCCGTATGGTTGGATACTCGCAGGGTCGTACACCGCGAATGAGGCGATCAACGAAACTGTCTACAGTTTCCGCTGGTTCCTCTGTAAGTTGGCCCGCATTTGAGGCGAGCGGTGAAGAGGTTTGTACGCTGTGCTCATGGCTTGTCCAGCACTTCTAGTGCTTTGTTAAGGTACCTTGTGACTGGAGATCCATAGCATCAAATTGACGTTTTCCCTCATCACCGAATAGGTGTCTGAGAAGCTTCAGTTTCTGGCCTTTAGCGTAGTTAGAAACCGCAGGTAGTAGGTCAAGAATATTTGTAAACGAGGTTTTCCACTGGGCCCATGCACTTTCTGTAGGATGCGGGGTCGGATCAGAGCAGAAAACTGTAGGATGATGTAATTCCATGACGCAGGTTCGTAAGCCGCGACGCCAGTGTTGTATACGAAAAGTCAAATGCACACGCAAGTTTAAAGGTCATTCTGATAAACGAACTGCTGTAATCTGATCAATGTCTAACTGGGTGAGTACATTGAGGTGTCGCAAGGAGAAGGATGAACTAATAGGGAAGCAGAGCATTAGACGCTTTGTGTGTGTGTATCTGGGGTTGTGTGCACGTGTCTGTTTAGACGAGCCGTCAAGAATGCTAACAGAATACATAACAGGAAGTATGAGCGCTTTAACGTCATTATACTCATAATCTACTTAGGGCACTACTGCTCACATGTCTCCGTACTGTACCCATGCTTTGAAGTTCCCCATCCTTTTGGCACTCTACTCTATGAACTAGCTGCTTCCTGCTTTCCATTTTCATCCAACCAGCTTTAGCTTCATCTAAGCGACCGCTTACAAACTGATGACTGTCATCATCAGTTACTTTATGCTTCTTTCCAACGATTATATTATTATCTGACCTTGCACACACGCTTTGCTAGAACGGCCTTTTGACCGTAGGTTCTGCAGATCCTTCCCCAAACGCACTGCTTGCAGTTTTATCTACATTATAGGTGCGATGTGAAGAACAAAATCGTAATACCTAAGCTTTGCTTCAGCTGCCGCCAGGATTCATTTACTTTAATCCTTCTCTACTTAACGGACGGCTCGACAGTCCATGTTCCATTCATAAATACAAATATCAAAACTTAGGTATATTTCTAGACTGGCTAGATGCTGCGCCCCTAAATGATCAGAGCAACGTGTACGTTAATCTGATGCTCTTGCATAAGGTAGGGAAAGTGTGAGTATATGTTTCTTGTTGGCAATGACGAATGCATTGGCCTTGTTAGGTGTACCGCAGATGGGGTTGTACTCGCCCACCTTCAAATTCATTTGGCTCCTTCAGGTGATATTGAGCTCCTTGATTTTATTTGTTGTGCCAGTTGCTTAGAGCCGTAGTTGTGCAAGTATTCTTTGGAATCCGTATCCAATTCATCAAAACTTCACAATACTTGTTTGATTATTCCGGCATGCCCAGTCTTAACTATTATTAATGAGCACATGGAAAGCAATAACAGCGGCGGAAGTATAAGGAACATAAAAAGGTTAAGAATAATTTCTATTAAAGCAAGTAAAAATGAAACTTCTTTGTTAAATGACATACTAAGACGGTGCACGTTACTAGAAAAATATAAAATACCAAAATATATAACCAAAATGTATTGCGCTAACTTTGATCTACGGCAACAAATGTGAACCTAAGTAAATCGCAGAATAAAGAATAACCATTCTATGGCTAGAATATTGCGAACGGTGTACAAAGTTATGTTGTTCAGAACATGTTTTGACCGCTGACTATTTAAAAAGTAAAATCAATGTGAACCGTGCGATAGTAGCCGAGTTATTCGCAATTGATTTTGGGGTTCACGAATAACGCCATTAGTTTTTCCCTAGAATGTCCTGCTTTGCAAGCAAGTATCCGAAAAAAGAAAACGAAATGTAAAAGACGGCGAAGCAGTATAAGTTGTAAATAGGCATAGCTGTTTAGAAAAACTTTATTTAGCCCGTAATACCCCGCCAAACTACTATGACCTAGGTGGCCGAAAAGCAAACTTTTCAGTCATACGTAGGTAATATAGGCAAATAGTCAATAATTTTCCACGGAAACACTGAGAATTCAGAAAGAAATGTTAAATATGTAAGGGACTGCAAGACAACAAATAATTAACCCATGGTCAGAAGGCCTCCGTGTACCGTTTTCGGTAGATACTGAGCCACATACGCCCCTAGGAATATAGAGTTTGTTAATATTCAGCTTCTTAGTGGTTGCAAAGTTTATATCAAGGCTGCGTGAGCCAGGTCTACCTGAATAAGGCAAGAGATCTCTAAAATCATTTGACATACTTTCTCCTGGAAAATGCACGCATTTCGTATATAATTTTCGCAAGTTTTATCTATTGGAGCAGATTTTCTATCTACATAAGCCTATACCACTAACACCAGTGAACTAGATTGGCCTGCCACAAATATTAAAGAAATGAAGCTTGGAAAGTTTACCAAAATTTAGAAAAATGCTTCGGGGTATGAAATCCATTTGGGCCTGCATTGGTAGTGTATTACAACTCTATTACTGGGGATTGAGTTAGATCAAACACGAGCCTTTAGTGGTCCTCATGTGTTGATGCAGACTATTTTGCAGCTCTAATTTAAGTTTGAGCTGGTTCTCTCCAATTTTACTTCCTGTAGCAAGTGCCAGCGGGTTACATCCAGATGGCCATGTTAACTAGTATTGTAATGTCGCACAAGCTATTTCCTTGGCGGTTTTCTTGGTAACAGCTATGCTATCAACTTAAGCAAGGAGTGATAAGGTAAAACAACCTTTGGATAGTAGGTAACAAAAGGTAGGAGCTGGTTATTCAGCCACCATTACACATAACGCGTGGAAGGCTTCACAGTCTGCTAAAAGCTAAATAACGTATGGGCGGCGGCGGACAGGCTAAGTGGTGGTCAAAATTTTCTGGTTGTTAAGCTAGCCTGTGTGACAAGGGACTCTACGTCGCTGGTTAGCTTCCGTACCAGTGAAATGGAAGCTGGGAATGAGAATGATTAATCGCAATAGCGGTGGAAGAACAGGATGATGCCTGTATACTAGTGTTGTCAATACTGACAGGCACACGTTGCACAGTTAAAGCTAAGTATATGGGGCCAAGCTAGAATAAGCGGAGAGCAAGATGTCTGATTCATGGGCCTATAAATTTTGATGTGGTCTCTTTATTGACAATATGGAAGATATGCATATTATGTATATATAAATAAACAAATAAATATTTTATTCTCGACAAAGTGAGACACGCCTTTTGGGCATGATCAGCATATTGCATTATTGTACATGATAGCGGAATAAGCAGCACCAACAGTGGGAGTAGTACAGTTGGAGACAGCAGTGTGGGCTCATAGAGCCCAAATGTTGTATGTAGTCTATGTACACAGAACGCGGTAGGTAAAGATAGTAATCAGATCACTTATATGGTATGTTGATGAGGAACTAGTCCGATGAGGTCTCGTAAGCAATGTAGGTCAGTGAGTGAGGTAGGAGGAAACGGGTGAAAAATACTTAAGACTAGTGGTATGTCACCAATCAGATATGTAGGCGTGTTCGTGCGAGAGCCGATATATGCACAGAACTTGTAAATGTGATGCCGGTCAACTTGCCAATGTGTTAGGAACGGTGACTTTACTGAGTGGCGAGTCACATCCGCCACGTCGCAGTGTTGTTAAACAGACATTTGTGGCTTTTTTTACTGACAACGCTTGCCAGACGAAGACCCACCACGTCCTGGAACACTGCCAGGTGTTGATATAACATTGGCAAGATTGTATCTGACCGATTACCCTCGCGGATATTCGCAGTCACGTAACGCCAATTTGTTTCCTATGACTGTGTAGTCGCCTTCGGAGTCCAGTACAAGTGGTTGAAGCTGTTGAAGTCGGACGACTCAGGTGACTTGTATTGAATTGATCAGTTTCCTAGGTTCTTTAGTGTGTCATGATTATGAAGTGCGGGTTTTTTCTTTGTTCTTTATTTACTCCGTGTCCATGGGTGCGTCGCAGGTACGTCTTCAGCGGTGTTCGGTGCAGGTAATGTTATCCTGTAGAACGAGGGTGAGAAGAAGGACGGACCGAGCAAACTGCCAACAAAATTAAACAGGACTATGTTAGGGTATAAATATAAAATTTATGGTAAAGTTGTGCTGGCTGAAATCAATGGAGTGACCGATGAGCTGAGGCTAGTGGTACCTATACCGGCAATGAATAGTTGCGATATGAACGAAGAGAGACGCCAAACAAGAGAGGAAGACGTTAATGTGAGCTGAGATGCATGATAGTGGAGCCGAGAGCGAAACTCAATCAGAGACCGGAAATTCGGATTTCGGTAGGCGTTACCAAGCGTAGAGATAATGATTCAGACAAACAAGAGTATCATAAGTTTGTAACTTATACCAATGAGAACTTGAGTCGAAGGCAGCCGGTGCTCAAAATAAGAGAGGCCTTGACTTGAGACCTATAGGCATTTGGAGCCTCAGAGGACTGACTTGGCCAAAATGTTTTGGAATGAGAGGCACAAAAGAAAAGGGAACCAAAAGAGACCTGGGATGTTGCACAGACGCTAGTGATAACTATACAGCCATTGAACTGTTGCGATATAGATCAAAAGAGAGGCAACACAAGAGAGGGGGAGGTAAGTGTGTGCTGAGAAGCATGCGAATGGAGCCGAGAGGCAAACCTCAACCAGGGACCTGAGATTGCAATTTCCCTAGAACGACTAAGCATGCAAATAATGTATCAAACGGAGGCGAGCACACAAGGCAGTTAATTATACCAATGTGAACCTTAATCGGTGGCAGTCGATCCTCAAAAGAAGAGAGGCCTTGGTTTGATGCCCATGGGCATTTGGGGACTGAGAGGCCGGACTAGTCGAAGAGGTTTAAAACTGACTACCACAGTAGCAAAGGGAATCAAAGGAAGCCTGGGATGTTGCGCTGACGCTACTGATACCTACACCACCATTAAACCGATGAGATTTGGACCAAAAGAGAGGCAAAACAAGAGTGGGGAACGTAATTGTGAGCTGAGATTCATGATGGTGGAGCCGAGAGGCAAAAGTCAATCAAAGACCTGAAATTGCAATTTTCCAGGGAACAAAGCATACAGGTAATGAGTCAGACGGAGGCCAGTATCATGAGGCTGTTTCTTATGCCAATAAAAGCTGTAATCGACGCTCAAAGGAAGAGAAGCCTTTGTTTAAGACTTATAGGCATTTTTATCCAGAGACCGGTGCTGTCCAGGAGGTTTAAGAGTGCGTGGCGCAGTAGGAAAGCGAATCAAATTTGGCCTAGTATGTTGTGCTGACGCTATGGGAACCTAAATCACCATTGAACCGATACGATATGGACCAGAGAAGAGGCCAAACAAGAGAGGGGTACGTAATTGTGAGCTGCGAAGCATGAGAGTGGAGCCGAGAGGCAAACCTCAGCCAGGGACCTGAAATTTCAATTTCGGTAGAAGGACAAAGCATGCAGGTAATGTACCAGACGGATGAGTGTACATGAGGCAGTTAATTATACAAATGTATGTTGCAACAAACATACCGATTTTTGTTGAAAACCACAAAGTAAAGTAGCTAATAGTTAGGCGTAATGAAAAAGCCACTGCTTCCGAAAAACTTTCAAAAGACACTTTTAGCACAATCATTGCTGCACATTGTACATCATTTGTCTTCACTCTAGATGTTATCACATAGGAGTTTAACAATGTTTGTTTTCACACCTGTTCGTTGCGGCCTTGATTGTCTCTCACCTTCCCTTTCTCCTAGGTTCGGAACTTCTTGGGGATCTGGGATTGGACCGAGAAACCGCTTCTGTCCGGGACAGCACAACCAATAAGGACCTATGGAGCACATGGCAGTACAACAAAAGGATGTAACTGCACTCATTACCATGACCGTTGTCCAATTATGATAGCTGGACTCGATAACTTCACACTCCTGAAAAGATTACATACTCCTGAAAAATCCAGACACAAGAAACTGACGGTTCGCCCACCTGGATACCCACAAAGAGGATTCTTCATTAAGCCCACATCCTCGATTCGCCTAAGCCATTATGAAGGCCTTGCCCAAGATACCTGCTCAAATAACAGAGAAAATTGAAGGTCATTTGACTGCGGATCTCTGAGTGTGAAATCAGTCGACAACCTGGTCTGCGATTTGTATATTAGTGCACGAACAAATTTCTGACAGTGTTCCAGGACATGGTGGGTTTTCGCCTGGCAAGCGTCTTCCCTATAAAAAGCCACAAATGTCCGCCTAACAACACTGCGACGTGGCGGATGTGACTCGCCACCGAATAAAGTCACTGCCCAGAACTACCTACTGGCAAGTCGACCAGAATCCTTATTCAATATTGCCCAGACACTTTCAATAATAATTTACACCATGCCTATATGTATCGTTTTCCTTACACATGTAGTGCTCTGACTGTTTACACTACGCACTACAGAATTTAACGTTTCGTCAGTCACTGAAGACTATCCCCCATGACTACTTACACAATTTCCGCAGACTGTATAACCTTCGGCTTACTGCCGACTACACTCATAGCAACGTGTTTGTTGCGAAGCAATATTGCACGTAAATATTGATCATGCCTTGCTTGGTGTGTCTCGACAAATTCGAGAATAAACTATTTACTTATTATTTATTTATTTATTTATTTAAGGCCAATTAGTACCTAACATCTGCGACGGACCATAGAGATACTTCTTTAGCTGGTATTTGGAATATGTTTTTGACAATTGTATTGCTAACCTTGGTGTAAATACAGCAACACGAGAATTCGACATCTAATACTAAGCTTAGGTCTGGTAGAACCCCTTTATTGGGCGTACCACAAAAGTCATTAGCGTGGGATTTTTTCCATGGACCAAGTGTTCTAAGAATATGAAAAGTGCTAAAAGGTACAGCTGAAGACAAAGAAAGAAGGTGTAGGTAAGATGTAAGGAATGAAGTTTGCTTGCACGGTAGTCAGTATCCTGTATACTTAAATGCTCACATAGTTGCGGACCTGCTAGTCAGTGGGCTAGACTGTACCCTTCGTTGAAATTTTTAAACATTACCAAGCTGGCCATTAAAATAGAGAAGCAGGAGGGTTGTAGATACCGCTTAGTCCATGCAACCTTTGGACCAACGTGTCAGTGAGGGCACCGAAGCAAAACAGGAACTAACCATAAATGGCTAAATGTATTTGCATTCAGTATTCCAGCGTTAGCACCTGCAGGCTGCACTACTGATCCGACTAAAACCTCCCGGGTGTTGTGATTGCGGTAATAGATAGGAGGAAAATATAGGGGGCATTAATGGAGATAATTCATGGCAGTTCGACTACGGATTACCCCTTAAAGGAAGGTTTTGTGGTGGCGTCTACTCTTCCCATAGTGTAGTCGTAAGGCGAACTTGTCCATAAGAGAACCCAAGCAGGTCAAGAATAGATGGTTGAAGAGCTAGGCCATCTTAACGCAGCTTTCTTTACATAAAACCTATAAAATGAGTGCGACGGATACTGCTAAACTCTGTTCCAAATGAAGGCGGTAACGGCAACTAAATGGAAGCGTTATGAGCTCAAGGTGCTTAGATGCAATGTAATAAATCGTGGGCGTCCTCAAGCTAGATCAGTGCTAGTTACGTAGAAGCGGTATTGGAAACCGCAGATATTGAAGATGTGTTTTATATTGTCAACACAGGAATCTATGCATCTCCTTCCTGAATGCCTGCAAGTTTTGGATTTCTCGTAGTCTGGTAGGCAACCCGTTCCATATTGCTGACAATAATAATATAGCTTTCTCTCTAGGAGCCGACATTTCAGACTCTTCTCAATGGTCTCCTTACTGACTATTGAGGTCTTATCCATGAATCGTTGACAGATCCAATGGTCTGTTCACAACATCTCAAGACCAATGTACGCTTTTTCACTTTTCCCCAATAGATACTTTCCCTCCAGACCTCATGCTTTCCTTTTCGCTCCCTCTTTTCATTCCTTTTTCAATTGAACGGAAAACTTTACGAGCTTGGCTCTACTCTAGTCTTGCCGGCCCGTCTCATTTCTGATTGATTCCAGCCATCTGAGACAAAAATACTTTAGGCGCTGTAGTCCCGACACTCTGTGCCCCTCATCCTTTGTGCTTTGCCCGCCACACTACCTACCTATTCCGGCCCACTGCTCTGCCACCCATACCTTAATTACATCACTGGGAATTATTCATCCTTCTTTTTATTAACTAGAATGAATCATCACCTGAAGAACGTCGGCGGCTTTTCCACTTCTCCTCAATAGAACCTGCTTTACCGACCCTTTCCTTTCCTTCCTATGCTTTCCGTTGCAGTCCTACTTCATCCGAAGCCAAATTACATGTGTTTGTCCTCCCTGACGTCTTGCATTCCTACCGACTTAGGACTGAGGAAACACGTCCCTGTCGCTTTTTATGTATGCTAGTTTCCCCCATAATGTGCACACCACGTCCTCCCCTCTCTGGTTCCCGCCGATTGAGCAACTGCGCATTAGGACCCCTCAAACACTCTTCGCTTCATCCTCAATCTTCATTCTTTACTGATCCACGTTCTGCTCGACTCTCTTCGTATTTCGCCACTTATGATACACGTGTATATATGAAATGTAAATAACAATTACATGTTTAAGGGTACAATAGTATAGTCCTTGTTGAAATTGGGCGACTGGGTTCCAAATACACTCATTTCTTCTGTGTGTGGGGCTGCCTCTGTTCGTTTTCTTTTTCCCCAGTTTGTCACAGGTACGGCGACATGCAACAAAGAAATTGTCCCTCGCTGCTACAACAATACAAAGCACACAGTTCCTTTATCTGGACATGAGCGGAACGTTATCAACCGTTTTACAACTTACTAACTGGACAAATCATTAGTCAACTTGAACGGATACAATTTTCCGAGGCTTAAAACATTGGGTTCAACTTGTCTAACACTATCTCTTCCACCTACCTCATGACTGGAGAGCTCCTTTTGACTTCGAAAGACATATTCTCCTGCCGATACAAAGCCTGAACAATTGGTCATTCTAAGCTTTTCATTCAGCTTTGACCGCTCAATTGGCCGTTGGTTCCTATATTTCAAATCGATTTTACTACATTCTCCGGGGGATCTGCGATTTCTTCCTCGGAATCATATCATATCCTTCAAGACTTCAACATATTTCAATGTATATCCCTCGGAGGCTTCACGTGGTTTTACAGACGATCAACACATCGCATTCAGAAAGAATTTTTAGTTCCCGACTAGACAATCCAACCTACTGGACTAAATATTCACTAACAGCATTTCCCAAGCGCGCGCCAGCGTCTTAGCCAATATGCTGCACAGCGACCACAGGGTGGTGAAGAGGTATTTTGCACTGCCTAACATCCCTTTCCAGAAAGATAATAAGTACGAGTTATCGCACCTCCAGCGCATCAACTGGGAAACATTTTCTTTCCTTCGCTAAGCATCACTCTGGGACGATTTCTTGCTCCCTGAAAATATAGATATTGAGATCAGGGAGCTTTATAACAACCTCATGAACTGCTTAGACGTCCTTGCCTCCAAAAGGAGGAAGCTAAGAAGGCGGCAGAGTTGATGATGCTGCCACACGCAAACTAGCTACTATGCTTAAGCAAATGCGCTCCCGCAACAGCAAGACTAAAGACTTTCATCTAATTATCCGCATGAACAAATTATTAATCGCCTGGAGAAGTTCACAAAACAATGCTTGTACATTAGCTGAGTACGCAGCGCTTTGCACTGACAACAAGGCAAAGCCTCGTATTCGACTTAAGAAGCAGCGGGGTGGCAGCAAAATATACCGATCACTACCCTTCTGCTTCCTGATAAAACTATAGGCACCGATGCGGTCGAGCTCTGCGAAGGCATTAACATGCACTTCTGTAAATCCTTCAGCAGCAATGACCAGGCATTGCCAACTAAGATTCACTAGTTCACTGATGATCACATACACACCATCAACTTTGACCTAAATAACATCAAGCGAGCACTTTGCTCCTTGAAAATGTCCCACTTTCCAGGTCCGGATGGTGTACCTTCTTCGGTATTAATACTTGAAGTACTGGATATTCCAGTCGTTATCCTCAATATCTTCATCATCTCTATGAAGAGCGGACAATACCCGTCTAAATGGAAGCACGCAACAATCACCACGGCACAAACGAGGCCGCCGACAAAATAATGACAATTGCGTACCTATTAGCCCCACACACATTGCGTCTCGACTCATGGAACGGATAATACAGGACGAGATGTTTCTTTTTCTCTTGCAACGCAACCTTATTTGTAGGTTCCAACACGGGCTTCTGCCTACATAACTTTGTCAAACTTGCCAGTTTGAATTCTTAAACGGCGTTACACACTCCATAGACCTAGGTCAAGCACCGGTCATCAGCTTCCTGGATATGAAAATGCATTCGACCGGGTTCCACACAATGGTTTGTTGACAAAATTTGCTGCCTTTGGTGTTTTTGGACGCCTCCTCTCTTGAATTTCTTCTTAACTTTCTAACCGAATGCAGTCAGTGCTAATGGACGACGTCTCGTCTAAAAACGCATCTGTAACCAGCGGAGTGTTCCAAGGCAGCATCCTTGGTCCTCTGCTGTTTTTACTATATATCAGTGTTGTATTCCAGGTCTTCCAACAATGCACTCCCTACCTCTTCGCAGATGATATGAAAGTGGTATTCTCATTTGATCCTAGCTGCCTGCGCAATGACCTCTCCAGCGTTTAACGCGATCTCGGCGCTCTTGAAACATGGTGTGACCTGTGGAAACTAGTGTTCTCACCGACGAAATGTAACGTTCTTTCCTACCGTTTCTCTATACCGCCCAATATATTAACTCTTAACGGAATACCACTAGATAAAAGCATTACCGTGCGCGATCTCGATGTGCACTACTCAAGCTCACTGAATTTTGCGGAACAAGCGAGCTAGAGCCCTGCAAAAGCCAGGCCCATCGTGGGTTATATACTAAAGTCAATGAGCCTGTTAGAGTTGCGACTAACGCTCTACAAGTTGTGTGCTCGACCTATAACAGGGCACTGCTCCATAGTGGTTACTAATGCATGCAAAGTGATAGGATATTCATCCAGAAAGTCCAACGTTCGTTCACTAAGCGCCTTCTAGAATCACCTACGCCCAGTTATCAAAGCCGCTGCAAGCAGCTTGGTCTGGAACCACTTTGGCTGCGGAGACTTAACACCAACCTAATTTCTCTATATAAGCTAGTCAAAATATCGGACTCAAATATTAAAAAATATTTTCAACCGCTAGGCGACCCACGATATCCTCCACGCAAAAAGCCACATTCATTTTTGCTACCCAAAATCCGTTGCTCCATACGCTTTAACTTTTTCCTCTATAGATATGCGCATATGTGGAACAAATTACCTGCAGCCATCAGAGCATCTGAGAGTATCCTGCAATTCTCTACGGCCATAAATAGACTGCTGTGTGTCCCCAAGGTAGCAGACATCTTGGGCACCTGCAGCCCTGAGGACGAGCTGTGGGAGAAGGTCTCCGAGCACATATAGAATTCCATACGAAGCCTTTATTATGCGAAATAAACTCAATGCGCCAAGAGCATTGTTAGCCTGTACATCCAGCACCAATAAGGCTCCAATAAAACCGACCCTGTCTTCTGCTAATCACGCTCTTCGCTTTTAATTCCTCTTCTATCGGACTGCCGTTTGTCAGTGTCCTGCCCTGACCTAGTCTCATTTAACTGGCCTAATTCTCTTTAACCCACTCCAGTATACCGAAATGTAAACTGTCACGACTCTGCAGACTTCTGACTATGCCCCTTCTTCCCGAAAGCCTGCTGGTCTTGCTCACCCTATTTTTAACATAGCCACCTCCATCTCTAAACTCTCCATTTCTGCTGACCCTCTCTGAATATTGTGGTGGTACCGGTCATTATTCAGGAATCTGAAAACTCCGTTCCCTTCACTCGTTGCCTTGCCCCACCTCATCAGTAACCCAGCGCTGTGTGCTGACCTAGTTTCCTCTGACCAGTCTCCTACTTTCTGACTGCCTACAGAATACTGAGCTGTAAACGGTATAGGCTCGGCACAACCAAAACACTATTTCCCTCAACCCGAATTCTTATACCTAACTAATTTAAACTCACTTATATCTAACATGTCCATTTCTGCTGAAACTCTCTATTTGTCTTCCTAACTTAACTGTGGTACTTAATCTCAATGTGCCGACTAATGCAGCCTCGTGTATTTCGGCTCCTGTTTTCTGACCTCTCTGACTACTGTGACGTAATTGGCTAATCTTAAGCAGACCAAATACCCTGTCCACATGACCTTAGAGAGTCTCGTTGGCTTCCCTACTCCTAAGCAGCAAAGCTTTCTCCACTCTGCCCCTGTTCTTTTCTTACTTCGTTGTCTTCACTCCTTCCATCGGACTGCTAACTCGCAGTACCCTGCCCTGACAGAGTCTCATCTGACCAGTCTACTTCCCTCTGACTGCCTTCAAAACTACGATGATACAAACAGGCTAGGCTTTGTTGACTTAATGCTATGTTCCCCTCACCTCAAGCGTCTGCAAGAATTGCTTAACCTATATTAACTTATTACCTCCAAGTGCCTCCTAGGCTCATTCACACTTTATTGTTATAGCTCACTTCTCATCTTTATTGTACCTCCTAACCCTAACACGCCGCCTAATCCAGCCTTTTCAGATCGGCCACCTGTTCTCAAGATTCCTGCAGACTTCTGAGACGTTGCCACCCTTTATTCGGTTGATCTAATGGGCTGTTCAAATTCCTTCGGAAGCCTTGTTAACTTTTACACTCTTTATCAATGAAACCGTTCACAACATTACCCTACCCTATCCTTGTCGTCGTGCCAGATTGTTTTTCTTTAACTAGAGAGTCAACTCTGTACCTTGCCTTAATCTAATCTTATCTGACCAGTCTCTTGCTTTCTGACTGCATCCATACTACTAAGACCTAAATGCTCTAGGCACTACATATCAAATGCACCGATTCCCCCACCCCGAGAATGTTGCTGGATTAGCATACACTTTATTATAACAGCACCTTTTAATCAGTAAATTGATCGATTCTGCCCTTGTCATTTCCGTACTGTGCTCTCTGTCTTCATTGTAAGCCGATTAATCAAGCATCGCCTTAAAGATCTTTTACTCTCCGAAATCACTCAGATCACTGTTACGTTAACAGTCAATGTTTGGTTGACGCATCGCTATGTGTGCCTCCATAGTATCTTCACCATTTTTCTTGACCCAGTACTTTCCTTATCGCGCTCGTTGTATTCCTTCCTTCCTAAATCGGACTGCCAACTCTCACTGCCCTGCCAAGACCTCATTTCCTTTTCTCTGATTGCTTCTATGCTACCGATACACCAGCGGTAATGGCTCGACAGAATTGAGGCTGTTTCGCTCCCCGCGAGAGCCGGCTAGACGTTTTCACTCTTTATTGGTGTAGCCTATTTACGCACTTTAATAGTACGAGTTAATGTGACTTCTGTTTACAATGCTTCTTCCAGTGGATGGTCAGCTCGCACTGCCCCGCCGTGGTCAAGTCCCACTGACCTGTCCCTTTCTTTCTGCCTCCTCAGGTGTCACTAAGACTTAGGCGGTATATGCTCCACAGACTAAACAAGATGTTTCCCTTAGGTCTAGAGCCTGCTAGCATTGCCCGTCCTTTATTGTTAGTTCTTTTCCCACCTTTACTGTATGTCCCTATGCAAACGCGCCGTCTAATCAAGTCTAACCCAATCGGCATCCTGCTCTCCGGATTCATTCTGACTTCTGAGACGTCATCTATTTTATTTTTTCTGACTCATGTACCAGATTACACTACCTGGAGAGCCGCTTGTGCTTTTTCCGCCTTTCGTCAATAAACCTTTCTCATCCAGATGCTAACTTATTATATATCACGCTCTGTTTTCATTTCTTCTTAAACTGGAATGCCGGATCTCACTACTCTGTGGTGATCTGGTCCCACTGACCAGCCTCTTCGCTCTCTGACTGCTCCTATGCTACCCAGATGTAAGTGGTATCCGCTATGCAGACTCAACGCTCTTGTTCCCCTACCCCGAGAGGCTGCTAGACTCTTTCAACCTCTATCGTTGCGGTCCTTTTTCTGCCTTTATTGAACGTGCTATTCCTACGCGCCGACTAATCCAGTCTAGCCAGATCAGCCACTTGTTAACCGATTTCACTCAGAGTTCTTCGACGTTACAAATCTTGGTTCGGCTGACCCAAGGTTTTGTTTACCTCACCTGGAAAGCCTCGTGAGCTCCTCCACTCTTTATCAATAAACCCTTCTCACCCCGACCCTAACTTTTTCTTATCTCGCATTCTGTTTTCATCCCATTTCCAATCGGACGGCCAGGTTTACTGCCCACCCGTGATCCTGTCTCACCAGACTAGTCTGCTTCTCTCTGACTGATCCCATGCTACCGAGACTTAAACAGTCTAGGCTCCGCAGACTTAACTCTGTTACCCCTGCTCTGATGGACTGCCAGACATGTTCCTTCGTTATTGTTATAGCCTTGTTCTTATATTCATTTTACGCCCTAATCCCAAAGCCCCGATTAATCCAGTCACGCTTAGTCGGCCTTGTACTCACCGAATTCATTTGGAGTACTGCGACATCAATTCTCTTGGTTCCGTTGACCTAATGGTTCTGTTTACATTAAGTGGAGAGGCTCGTGGGCTTTGCCACTCTTTATTAATGAACCCTTTTCACCCCGACCATAACCTTTTCTTTTCTCTATTTCTGTGTTCCTTTCTTCTTTCAACCGAGCAGGCAGCTTTACTGCCCTGCCGTGATCTAACCTCATTTGACCTGTCAGTTCCTCTCTTTCTAATCTTTTGTAACTTTGACTTCAGCGGTACAGGCTCTGCAGACTCAGCTATACGTTTTCCATACCTCTAGGACCTGCTAGATTTGTTCACTCTTTATTGTCGTCGCTTTTTTCGGAACTGTTTTGATGTCCCAAGCCCAAGGCGCTGACCACTCCAGTCTCGCTTGATCGGCCCCCTGCTCTCCGAATTCACTCAGGTTTGTGAGACGTTACTTTCCTGGTTCGGCTGTCCTAACGGACCACTTACCTCTTTGAAAGCCTCGTTGACGTTTTCACTCTTTCAATGAAAGCCTTTCCAAACCCTACCCTGTCTTTTCATTATCTCGGTCTCAGATTCTTTTCACGGCCGTAGCTTCATTTGAACAGTAGTGTCAGTCGGCTATGCATCGTATAGACCGATTTTGTACTCTAATATTTCCAGTCGGTTGACAGGCAAAATTCTTCCTTGGTTGGCCAAATGGCTTAATAATGAACCGGCAGTAGTTGTTGGAGCCGGCCGATGATGTAAAAGAGTCGCAGAGTCGAATGATAATGATGCAGGTGAGTAAACACATTGTTAATAGAGGTCGGCTTTTTATGTTATATTCTGGTCCGGCTCGCAACACGTGTACAGCTATCAATGTTGCATGTCATGGGGACGGTGATTGCAGTTGTTCCTTTTGTCCATAACAGGCGAAAATGCCATTCTTCGCAAAGTGGACTCGGAATTCCTTCAAATGTAAGTGTAATTGTCTTCATGGCCAAGTGAAAACTCCATGAAAGGTCATCGGAAAAGCCATTTATACGCGCGCCATGCTGTCCGTGAAAGGACATCAGAAAAGCTCCAAGTGACTGGAGAATCGGAATGTTTGAGGCAGTGAAGGTACTCACGCCAGAATTGTCTTCGATTGTGAAACAGGGGATCTATAAAGTCCAAAAGGAACTTTCATGTATCCGCAACCTGGATCGCTTACATGAGGACACGGGATCTCTTTTCCATGATTATCTTGCACATTTACACTGCTTTACCGTGTTTTACAAGCTGTTGACATATCGTATATTTATTCCTTTCACTCGATCACTGACACATCCTTGACGTTTCAAGGTCACACGTTACTGTGACACTGCCCAAGTACCCGATGTATTCTACGCTGTACAGTTTCTGCCCGCTTGCAGTATGATTGCAAAACATATGCGTAAGTAATGTACTGTATTTAATATGTCTTATAGAAACACGGTTACACGATAATTCGTTTTGTTCTTCTGCCCAGACCGTGCGCTACGTCTAGGTTTAATTGTTCGTAGTTTCTAGTTTAGTTTTCGGACGACGTACTTAGTTTGGGCTTAGTATCGTTAGTACATAAGTTCAATAGAGCATTCGTGTCCGTTTCTGGTGATTCTTTGATGATGTTAACGTTACTGATGCTGAGAAACTTCGTAGAGCCGAATCCCGTATTCGCCTGTTGTAGTCGGTTTTAACGAGAATGCGCATGTTGCAGGCGAATATCGTTAAGGTTAAGGACTACTGCGAACCTGAATTTGAGTCGGATGCTCTTATTAATGAACGTTCGCGATTCATTCCGGCAGACAATTGGTAACCGCGATCGATCCCAGTCGGGGGAATTTTGCTCCGGCCTTCAAGCTGACGGTAACCAGTGTCCGGAACGCAAATCCAGTGATTTTGGACCCAGCAGGTCATCCTGTCTTCCAAAACGTGATCTGATAACATTCGATGGAGATCCTGCCTGCTATTGGGTGTTTATGCAATGCTTCGAAGACAATTTTTTCAAAACTACTTCCGATCCAACTATCAGACTTTCATATCTGATAAAGTATTGTTGTGGCGAAGCCAAAGAAGCTATCGAAAGTTGCTTAATACTCGACCCTGGTGAAGGTTTTGAAGAAGTAATGAACATTTTGCGCAGACGCTTTGGACGGCCCCATATGATTGCTAGGACTTACATTAATGCTCTAACTGATGGCCCTAACATCACTCCCAATGATTTCGCGGCTCTATCTCGTTTAGCTGTGGAACTGCGTTCAAGCTACTTGACGTAGAAACAATTGAGGCATGAATCCGATTTGAACGCGTCCAGAACAATCAGCTCTATCTTCAGGAGGTTGCCTAACCATCTGCAATTCAAGTGGGCCGAGCATGCCGCCAGAGTTATCCGCGCCGAAAGAGAACCCAACTTCATTGAAATGACAAATTTGGTGGATGAATCCGCGGACGTCGTCGATACTTATTTGTCCTTTGCCACACGTCCCTGCGGACCACCGGCCATCACCGATAGAGGCTGAAGCTTAAACTCTCAGGGATATGCAGCCTGCCTAAACATTGCCGCTTCATCAGAACGAAATTTCCCTAAATGTCTTTCCTGTGAACAACACCACTACTTAGATCAGTGCGATGATTTCCGAAAGCTCAGCCTCAATAAAAGTCTTGAATTCTGTCACGCTCAAAGACTGTAACAGCTCGGTCTCAAACCGAAACATGACCTAGTAAATTGTCGATCACAAAGATGTTGTGGGTCGAACAATTGTAAGCTGCTGCACCACCCGCTACTCCACGTTGATCGAAGCAACTTCGGAACACCAACCACTGAAGGATCCAGTTTTGCTCTCAGTTACACAAAACGCTCTGTTGTGTCGCTTGGCTTGTTACCTGTGCTTGTTTCTGGGCCTGCTGGCACCATTCGAACATTAGCCTTAATAGACAATGGATAAGCTACTTCACTGATTGATTCCACATTACTTCCAGTTATCGGGGTTCAAGGGTCCGTGACTACACTTAACATTAGCACCGTTGCTGGCCAATGTTAAGTGGAGTCCAAGTTGGTTAGTGTAACTGTTCAATCTATAGATGGGGATGAGGCGGTCCGATTAAAATCAATTAGGTCAGTCAGTCATCTACCTGAAAAACTTGGAACGAGAAACAGGAACAATAATTTCGCCAGATGGTCCCACCTCTCTTATCTACGGTTCTCGGAGCTGGAAGGAAGGGTGGAACTTTTGATGGGTTGCGATAATCCGTACCTACACTGGGCATTAGATCAGAGACGCTGGGATCCTGATGATCCGTATGCTGTCAAAACTCCATTGGGCTGGATCGTACTGGGACCGAACAAACAGCAGGAGATTTTGAGGGATCAATCCACATCACTGCTAGTTGATCGAACACGGAGGATCAACTCACTTCACTGCGATATAACTGACCTTCATCAACCACTCGAGCAATTCTATGACAGGGAATTCGATGGACTAGATAGTCCACGACTAGCCATGTCTGTGAACTACGGACGCGCGCTAAAACTAATGGAAGCTTAGAAAAGAAAGTTGGTACCCACGACGAGATTGCGCTACCATAGCAATCCGGGAGACCTCGGTTACCAAATAACCGACAATTCGCACTGATGAGGCTTGCCATGTTGAAGATCCGTTTGTTGAAGTATGCTGCACTGCGCCAAGTACACACCAAGGTAGTGAAAGCATATGTATTTAGAGAATATGCTGAACACGCTCCAGTACAGGAACAGCAGATAAAAGGGGCAAACTGGTACATACCCCACCACTCGATATCGCATCCCCGTAAGCCCGGTAAATTGCGAGTGATCTTCGATTGTCAAGCTTCATACCATGGAACTTCTCTCAAGCAACAACTTCTACCTGGTCCCGATATATCAAACAGTCTAGTGGGGATGCTTTTACGGTTCAGATTTCACCCGATCGCAGTCGCGTCCGATATTGAAGCAATGTTTCATCAGGTTAAGGTTCCTATTAAGGATCGGAATTGCTTGAGGTTCCTGTGATGGAAGAATGGCAATCTTTTTTCACCCCCTATTGGATACCGCATGACTGTACATCCGTTTGGCGCTACTTCGTCACCAAGCTGCGCTAACTTTCGGTTACGACAAGCTATCGTTGACAGTTATTGTGAATCCCAAACAAAGGCTAAAGAAGTAGTAGAAAACTGTTTTTATGTCGACGATTGTTTATTTAGTGTTGATTCTGTTCCCGAAGCAAATGAACTCGCTATACACCTTACCCGTATTCCGTCCGACGGAGGACTTCATTTGACGAAATGGGTCAGAAATCGAAAGGAGGTTTTCGCGCTTCTACCTGGCAGCGAACTGAAGGTTCCCGGAATAATATATTCGACTGGGGACGATTGTGTTACAACTGCTCTTGGTTTAAACTGGAACGTCACCCAGGACTACCTAACTTTTATGCTGGAAGGTTTTAATAAAACGTTGACCCGATGAGCCATCCTGTCGTTTGTAGCTTCCGTTTATGATCCTCACGGCCTCATTGCTCCCGTGCTACTTCCGGCAACGGTACTGTTACAGAGTTTCGTAAAAAGGAAGCTGGACTGGGATGAGCCTCTTCCCGCAGAGGATCAGAAAGTTTGGAGCAAATGGTTATCAAACGCCAATGGTCTAAACCGTTTGTATGTCGAACTTTGTATTAATCCATTCTGATGCAGTGTAGCGTCTGTGCAGTTGCATTGTTTTTCGGATGCGTTTGACGATGGTTAGGTTTCGAGGTTGACGAAGGCAACGTTAGTAGTTTTCTGATTATAAGTAAGTCACGTGTCAGTCCCATTAGAACGGTTTCGTTACCAAGGTTGGAGCTCACTGCTGCCATACTGAACGTATGTGTATCAGCGAAACTCAGGGAGGAGATGGCACTCCATTGCAGCGCAACATCCTGGACAGACTCGATGATAGTTCTGAAGCTTCTTTGAAGTGTTATTGGGCGTTTTTCGACGTACGTTGCTAACCGGATTACCACTATACAACAATACACTCATCCCAGTCAGTGTCGCTACGTAAATTTGAAGCAGAACCAGGCTGATATAGCCGCATGTGGACTCTCGACGTCGCTCAAAAAAGAAATACACCAATGGTTACATGGGCCACAATTTCTCGTTCAGCCCCCTTCCGCACGGCCTATGCATCCGGAGAATTTGGGTGAATTACCGCTTAAATACTCACCGCTGAATTTACCTGTCAAAATGAGCAGAAGGTGGAGACAGGTAAGACATGTGTCTGATATGTTTTGGCGTAGGTGGATTAGAGTATATCTACCGACACTGCAGAGTAGACAGAAGTGGTTAACTGAAATCCGCGATCTTAGGCAGGGCGAGTTAGTTTTAGTTTGTGATATACGCACATCAAGAGGTCTGTGGCCTAAGGGTGTTGTGGAGGAAGTTATCAAGAGCAAAGACCAACTGGTTCGACAAGCACAGGTGAGGACAAGAGAAGGCATATTGGGAAGAGATGTCAGACAGCTGTGCCTACTAGAAGCGTACCAGGAAGAAGATAATGATGCCGTGGAAACCATTGTCCGGATTAGGAAACCGCCGGGGAAGTGTAAAGTCCAAAAGGAACTTTCATGTATCCCCAACCTGGATCGCTTACATGAGGACACGGGATCTCTTTTCCATGATTATCTTGCACATTTACACTGCTTTACCGTGTTTTACAAGCTGTTGACATATCGTATATTTATTCCTTTCACTCGATCACTGACACATCCTTGACGTTACAAGGTCATTCTTAGTAACATTTTACTGTGACACTGCCCAAGTACTCGATCTGTTCCAGGCTGTACATTTTCTGCCCACTTGCATTACAATTGCAAAATCTATTCGTAAGTCATGTACTGGATTTAATATGCCTTATAGAACCACGGTTACACGATAATTCGTTTTGTTCTTCTGCCCAGACCGTGCGCTACGTCTAGGTATAATTATCCGTAGTTTCTAGTTTAGTTTTCGTACGACGTACATAGTTTAGGCTTAATATCGTTGGTACAGGATCCATGTAACTATATTGTTCCAGGTGAGTAAATTGTTCTACAGTGAGTACGCGGCGAGCTAAACCCATTTGTTTAGACACCGTGGAGGTTGCAACTCCAGAATGGCGGAAAGAGCTCCATTTGGAACGATGTGTGGGTTCTTAATCTCCCGGAGAAAGGATCAAGCGTTTAAACCATCTGGCTATTAAGGGTGGGTAGTTCAGTCCCAGCGGATAAACCTTCTCGTTTTGGCGGGTATAACTGTGGAAGTCCCGGGCGAAAACGGGCAACGGACAAGAGGCAGCCAAACAGCAATGAAGCAACAAGGGCCAACATAGACTGGTGGCGCGCAACAGTGCCTATGATACATCAAAACTTATGTAAGTTTGTTTGGTATACATGTTTTGCAGGCACGTTCTTTACATCACGTCGTTGGTGTGACTCAGACTACAACTACTAGGTAGGAAGAAGGTTCTGCAAGCGCAGGGTCAAGAGACCGATATAAGAAAGCGTGTTGCCAGAATTTGAGCGAATAATACGATTGTTGGAGAGAAGCAGGTAAACCGATGAGGATGACAGCAGTAAGAATGCGAGAGGCATTTTAGGTGAAACTAAGGGCAAATAGTTTGAGACCGAATGCGGGAGAAACATAGGTAAAGCAACGTTCCAAGAAGAAAAGTAAATTCAAGGAATCAGCATTGAGCGGATGAATGCGGACGGAAGTGCGAAGGGTAATTCGTGAGAGTAATTTCGAGATAATAGTCAGGATGAAGAAAGGTTTACTCCTAACGTGTGGTGAAGCCAACGACGCCCTCTTGCGAAGTATGGATCGTTCAGTTCTGAACAATCACCCGTGATATCCCGGTAGTCTGAGAGAACTCTGAGAGCCGGAGACCGAACAGACGAGACTGGATTAGTCGACATCCAGAGGCGTCGTAGTAGTCCCAGAGAATTTGACTGATCAGATGATGATAAAGAAGGGCAGGGCACTAAGCGTTGGTCGTCCGATTGAAGAAGGATTGAGTGTACAGGTCACTGATGGAAGTGCCTATATTAGTAAAGGGTAAACAATTCTAGCGGGCTGTCAATGTAAGCGAGACATAGCTTTGAGTCTACAGAGTATGGGTCGATAAACCATGCTGGTCTGGAAAAGGTCAAAGGAGCAGACCGGTCAGGTGAGACTAAGTTGTTGCAGGGCATTGGGAGTTGGCAGTTTGATTAAAGAAGAAATGAATGTAGAGGGCATCATAAGGAGAGGAGACGGTCCGGATAGAAAGAGGTGTACTTATAAGGTGTGGAAAAGTCCATGGGGCTCGCGTGGTAATGAAGACAGAGCGTTCGATCTCCTCAACAAATGCCGGTAACGTCACAGCAGTCTGAGTGAACTCGGAGAGCAGGGGACCAATCAGACGAGACTGGATTAGTTGGCACGTTGAAAGTGTGTCAAACAGTTAAGGTGGGAAAATAAATAAAGAGTCAGCAGGGACGGACATCTTTGGGATGTAAGAGACAACATAAATATAGGGTATGCAAGTCAGGGGCTCGCTAGCTTTTGCACTCTTTACCAATAAACCCTTCTCATCCAGACCCTAACCTTTTCTTATATGGCTTTCTGTTTTCATTCCTTTCCTTTTGCAATCAGGCGGCCGGCTTTACTGCCCTGTCATGGTCTCCTCTCACCTGACCAGTCTGTTTCTCTCTGCCTGCTCCTATGCTACTGAGATTTAAGCGGTAGACGCTCCGCAGACTAAGCAAGATGTTTCCGTACATCTTGAGTCTGCTGGACTTGCCCACCATTGATTGTTAGCTCGTTTTGCACCAGTACTTTATGTACTTATGCAAACGCGCCGACTAATCCAGTCTTACCCGATCGGCATCCTGCTCTCCGGATGCATCCAGAAATCTGAGACCTCACCTCACTTTGTTCGGCTGACTCCACTATCCCTTCACACGACCTGGAAATCCTCGTGGGCTCTTCCCACCTATCTTCAATAAACCTTTCTCATCCTGACGCTAAATTAATTTTTAACTCGCTTTGGTTCAATTCTTCTTCAACTGGAGTGTCAGATCTCACTGCCCTGAGATGATCTAGTCCCACTGATCAGTTTCTTGCTCTCTGACTGCTCCTATGCTACCCAGACTTAGGCGGTATACGCCATACAGACTCAACGCTTTTGTCCCCCTATCCAGAGAGGCTTCTAGACTCGTTCACCCAACATCGTTGCGGCACTTGTTCCGGCCGTTATCACAGGTGCTATTCCTACCCGCCGACTAATCCAGTCTCGCCAGATCAGCCACTTGCTAGCCGATTTCACTCAGAGTTCTTCGACGCCACCAATCTTGGTTCGGCTGACACAACGTTTTGTCTACATCATCCGGAAAGCCTCGTGGGCTCCTCCACACTTTATCAATAAACTTTCCTCATCCCGCTCTTAACCTTTTCTTATTATTAGCTATGTTCTCAATATTGCTTTCTTTGAAGGACCAGTTCTCATTGCCTTGCTGTGGGTCTGGTCTTATTTGACCAGTCCATTTCCCTCTGACTGCTTCCATGCCACCTAGAATTAGCCATATTCGCTCCACAGGCTCAACACCATGTTTCCCATACTTCCAGAACTTGCTTGACTTGTTCACTTTTACTGTTACAGCCTTTTTCACATTACCTCACTTGGTTCGGCGCACCCAATGTTTCTGCTTACGTTACTTGGAGAGCCTCTTGGGCATTTCCACACTTTACCCATAAACCATTCCTATCTCTAACCTCACTTTTAGCATTAAACCTTTAGCATCCTGACTTTCATCTCCTTGCTGCGCTTTTTTCAATTCTTTTAAAGGGCAGTCAACTCTCAGTGCTCTTCCTTAACTTAGATTCATCTAACTAGTCCGCCTCTATGTGACCTCTCGCAGTCCACCGGGATGTTAACGGTTTATACGCTGCAGTCTCAATGCTGTTTTCATTACTGCAAGTATCTGCTGAACTTACTCATCCAAAGTCAAAACAGCCTCTTCCCTCTCTTTCCTACCATTTACTGCTGATCCTCTCTATTTTCTTTCCGTGTTATTTGTACAACTCCATCGCAATGCACCGATTAATCAAGTGGCGCCTGATCGGTTTTCCTCACTTCGAGAGGTTTGCAGGACATAATCACCCCTGTATAGTAAAGCCACTTTGATATTCAACCTGTCTATTTCCGCTGACCCTCCCCACAGTTGTTCTCACTACAATTGCGCGACCGAGCTTAGTGCACCGACTAATCTATTCTCATCTGATTCTTCTGCTGCCCTCCTATTACTCCCAGATGTCCGTGCCATTTCCGACCATGGTCTGGCAGCGACTTCGCTCTCTTCCACTTGCGTCTTGACCCCTGTTGCTTATATTTTTCTTCTCATCCATGGCCTTCGCTGTTATTGCGTTTCATTTTTATTCCCACGACTTACACTCATTGCGCCGAACCAAGTTAGCCTCGTGCGTATGGTCTCCTCCGCTCCGACCTCGCTCCTGCTCACTGGCGGCACTCGGACCATTGTGTGTGTTCCTTGACAAGTACTTTCATTAGTATGCTCACGGTACCTCGCTTCATATGCCTCTTCTCTTTGCCTTATGTTCGCATTTGTTGTTAGTTTGACCGTACGTGGGATAACGACTCACAATGTAAGGAAGTTTTGGCCCCTGTGACACTTTTCTCTAGATTCTGACGGCTTTTGGACTGTGGAATCATGAGCGCTTTAGCGTAATTACTCTAACGAGTTACTCTTCGCACTGCCGTCCACCTTCAACCGCTCCTTGACGGTTCTTTGAATATGTTTTTCCTCTTGAAACGGTGCTTTACATACTGTTGCTCTCGCATTCGGTCTCAACCTAGTTCGCCTTAGTTTCACCTAAGATGCCTCTCGTATTTGGACTGCTGTCATCATCGTCGGGTTATCTGTTCCACTCCATCAATGGTATTATTTGCTCAGTGCTACAAACACGCTTTGTTATATCAGTCCCTTGATCCTGCGCGCGCAGAACATTCTGTCTAAGTAGAAGTTGTAGTCTGAGCCACACCAGCGACGTAAGGTTTAGAACGCGTTTGCAAATCATGTATACTAAGCATAAGTACATAGGTTTTATTGTATCATAGGCACTTTTGCGCGCCACCAGTCTTTCCATAGTGCTTCTTGATTCATTTCTGCCTGTCTGTTTAAATGTCTCTTGTCCGTCGCCCGTTTTTCCCCAGTGGTCCAGTTACATCGGCCAAAACAAGAACGGTTATCCACTGGGACTGGCCCGCTCATTCACAATAGCCAGCTGGTTTAAACCCTTGATCCTTTCTCCGGGAGATAAAGAACACACTCATCTTTCCAAATGGAGCTCTTGCAGCCATTCTGGAGACGCCACTTCACAGAGTCTAAACAAACGGGGTTTGGCTCGCCTCCTTTTCACGGTATCTCAATTCACTTACCTGAAATATCTACATTGATCCCCTGTTCCACAACGGAAGATAAACAATGCTAGCGTGATTACCTCCGTTAGCTTTGCTCATTCACACCGGCATTTAAAAAATTGGTTTCGGCGGCATACATTTCCGAAAGAACAGTGCGATTCTCCATTCACCTGGTGCTTTTCAGATGTCACTCCGAGGACAGTTTTACTCTCCTATATATGGCTTTTCGATGGCTTTCCATGGAGTTTTCACTTGTCCGTGTAGACACTTACACTCACTTACACTTGAAGGAATGCCGATTCCGTTTTGAAGAGTTAGAAACCAGTAACGATCCCGCACTGAACAACTCAATGGCATTTTTGCCTGTTATGGACGCAACTAGCCAGAAGGAATAACTGCACTCACCCTCCCCATGACAAGTCCAGCTTGGATAGCTGGAACAATACAAGTATATAACGGAAAAGCTGCCTATATTAACCAATTTTACATACCTGCACCCTTTATCCTTCCACTCCGCGACTATTTCGCATTATTGACCGGTTTCAACGACCACTGCGGGTACACTACCAAGCCAATCGCTCAACCAAAGAATAAGTTTGGCTGTCAACCGACTGAGAATAATAGAGTGCAAAATCGGTCTGTACGATGTATAGCCGGTTAGCACAACGGTTGAACGGAAGCTACGGCAGTGTTCCAGGACGTGGTGGGTTTTCGCCTGGCAAGCGTTCTCCTTATAAAAAGCCACAAAAGTCCGCTTAACAACACTGCAACGTGGCGGATGTGACTCGCCACAGAATAAAGTCACAGCTGAACATTTCACACTGTCGCAGTCCTCACTTTTACATACAAACTGTGCAGCTGATTTTACTTTGAAGAATGTTTTGATGGAGCACAGAACATTCCGCTTGCTTAATGCTCATAGCTTGCACCAATACCTATTTTGGGCTCCTATACTTATGGTTTCTCACATGGCGAATTCACGCCCAACTTGTATCTAGACACAACAGTTATGACTGAATTTTACGCGTCCTGGCGCCATCATGTTTCTTCGTATGACCTGACAAAATGGTCACTCATATGGACTACATCTTTTCTGTTCTATCTTTCAGTAAACGAAATGTTTTACTATTCCAAAGAAGCGCTGCTTGTACGCATATTTGACCGCGCCTTCACAGGTGTGCCTCGTTTTACCGAGAATATACCATTTAGTTAGTTATTTATTTATAAATATAAATAAATAAATAAAGGTATTTTTTAGATAAGCTCTAGATGCTGTTCCTGCGTGGGATCAGATCGAATTGTACATAACATCCATGCTCATGCATGGAGAAGAAATATCGGTAACAACTGTTTTTGATCGTGTTTATCTTTCCGAACAGTAAAGCAGTGATAAATACAAACGTTTCGTAGGCCTCGACATTTTTGAAGGCAGTAGTTTGGGTCTCCGTAGCTTATGTACGAATTCTGCGCTTTTCACCGGCTACCGCTGCCAAACTAGAGGAAATTTGATCCATTTTCTTTGGTCACATCACCGCATTTCGAGCATCCATTAGTAGCGGGCTCATGGAAAGGAATAAGCAAGCAAAATTAGATGGTAAAAGTGGAGGGTGGAAGCAAAGGAAATAACAGTAGTGGCTAACAATTTAGCCTTTCTTAGAAAAGTGCGACTGAAAGGCCGGCCCACTTAACTAGAAAATACACTAATATTGGAAAATGGAGCCAAAATATAGCCCAGCAACAGCATACCAGAACCGCAAACCTGGCGCGACTTTCAAAGTGTAAATCTCCAAACAGGCGGAATCAACGCCGTTTTGGAGCCGAAATGTTAACTGAAACGGGACAACAATGGGCGGTCTAGGACAAACCCTAGGCGCTGGTTACGACAAAGGTAAAATAATTAAGCTAGGTGCAGTGGTTATGGAGATATTTGCATTTTTAGCAGTCGGCAGTTTTCGAATTTCCGCTAAATTCACGTTCTGCTTTGGAAGCAGATACAGAAAAAAGAATGAAATAATACAAAAAACGGCTAGGCTTAATAAGTTCCGAATATGGAATAGTAACTTGGAATGCCTAAGATAACGTATAATTCGCTGCAGTAGCCAAGTATGACGCAGTGGGCCGAAAAGCATACTTTCTCAGTAAACGTAGTAAAAGTTGGGAAAACAGACGGAAAGGTTTTAGGGAAATACCAGAGCTACAAGTTGGTCAAAGGAAAAATCTTTGAGGCAGTTTGGAAAAATAAGGTTGAAAAACTGGTTATGCCGCTTGGTTTTCAGCTTCAGCAAAATCACGCTACGCTTCTATCCGTCAGCAGCATTAGTTACTTCGGACCGGAAAACATCTTCGTATTTTCTGAAGCAAGGTTCGTAAGTTAGGCCGGTATTCGGGTCAAACTGAAAAGCACAAAGGCTGGTCGCAAGCGCAAGCACTGACGATGGCTGCTTTGCATTGGTTGGTCTTGCTTGAGTCGCAAAACACTGAAGGATACTTTCGAGCAATTTTGTCTGCCATTTTCGAAATGCTTCTATTGAGGTTGAGGTATTGCGATGTTTTTCTTCACTGAAAACGACATAGTTCGTCAAATTTTCGTTGTGTCTAAAAATAACGTTACCTTTGTCACTAGTTGTTAAGCCAGACGGGAATAGCAAAACAATGCTTTGTAAAAGGAGGGTGATTTGCGTAACCGTAAGTATCAAAAAGGTCGCAACAGGACATGCAAGGCACTGGTGGTCATAAGAACACTGGATCCCAATTATCCATCAATAAATTTGGCAGACGGACGAACGCTTTTAGCGCCCTCTCACGCTCCTCATTTGGGTTCACAGGTCCATAACTTTAAGTGATGTCCCTCCTAACAGTTAGTCTCCCCGAGCCCTCGTTGTGCCTCAAGACCCCAATGTCTATCTTATTGATCGGTCGTTGTTGCGGCTACATAATTTCGTTGTGACCTGTTTCAAACCTTTGACCTATTTCGTTATGCATTTAATATTTGTTGTTTATTTGCGGGTGATCAGGTACCACGAAGTGGTTCCATCTCGCAATACCAATTATCTTATTTTCTCATTTAGATTGATACAGGGAACACCGTAATTTAACTTAAGATGTAAGGGTGAACAGACTGACCATTTTATGATTGTCACATTCCGAAAGCGAGACTTCCTTGAACATTGGGACTACAACGGTGCTGCTTCCGTCTGTCGGGACAGTTTCCTGTTCCCAACGTTTCACTAGTAATTCGTGTAAGTCATTTAAAAGAACAGAGCAGGCGAATTCGGAAAGGGATGGGAGAGTCCGCTGCTCCTGCGGCCTTATTCAATTTCAAATTTTGATCTTAATATCGATTTCTGTGCGCGCTGATAGAGCCACTGGGTTGGCACAGGGAATAGGGCAATCAATGGTCGGTGACGAAGCCGACAGCTAAAACCGCTTGCATTGCTGTTGTAAGCGTTCTGACATGCTGTGTTCCCTGTCCGCTCTTTTCGCATATGACCTAGCTAGCACCAGGTTGCTTGCTGCCCGTTTCCTCTATCAAGCGGTGTAACTTACGACGGTTACCAAAGTCAGCGGCTGTTTTCCTTTCCGATACACGATGTGACCATCAGCCTTCGCGGTCTTCTTCAGGATAGCATGCAGTTTTGGCCTTAGATTTTTGCATGCTACATTAAACTTTCAGTCTGTCGAAATACGCCGCCAAGCTTCCAAACGTTCCGGCGAATGTGCAGTGACTAAACGTCTAGGTTGGCAATTGGATTTACCCCATGAAGACTTGCCCGCTTATAATAACGCCTGGCAAATATGCGACCAGTGAACTTCAACTGTATTCAGTGAACATTAGCTCGTGCCGCAGGCCAGCCCACTTGATGCGCATTCAAAACAGCTGGCTTACTTTGTTAACCGGTGGCTATGCGCACACTGAGACGTTGCGGACGTCCGCCGAAACGCGCCCGTAGGTCGACACACACAAGAGCGCGATCGGAGTCTACGCTCGAGTTCGAAAAAGAGAAACCGTTTTGGACGCCGCAACTCTAGCGGTGGCTGCTCGCGATGTGGTGGATTTGCGTCCATGACTGTTGGACGCCAAGTCCTTCTGCTGCGAGAACTACATCAAAATGCAGTGCTCAGGAGAACAAGTGGATCATCTTCACACCGGTGTAGCAACTTCGTACCGTTATTCTTACGAGCGCATAACAGTGTTGGCCGTCCAGCTAAAATTCATCAAAAAACAATTTTCCGCTTTAGGTGTCCAGATCACCAGCAAGCCCCTGGTATCCCCACTTTCTCTGTAACAAATAAACGCATTCTATTGGTGATAGAATTCACCTTGCACTGAATCAGTGTTAACGTTTGTGGTCGCGTAGGCTGCAAGGGCAGATAGGCGGCGGTTGTCCAGGCGCAACTTCGCAGCCTGGAAAGAGCCAGCGAATGTGACGGCGCATATAGGGCTTTTGACTGGAATCCAATCGAGCAGGGTAACTACAACCCGGCGGCACAATTGAACGCTCGCGCCGTGTTGACTGCCATTTTATGCTGTGTCATCTCCAGACAGTCACGATTAGCATGTGTCCCCAAGTTCGCATATAGAGGTTCGCAGAGTAAGCACGGAACTCGGATATTGCAGGCGGGTTTCCGATAAGCAGCGAAGATCGATCTATTGAGGCTATAGTGTTTGAACAAGTGCCGCCTACTGGCCATACCGTAAAAAATGTGCCCGTTAAATCAAGCCACTCATAGCGAAGATTTAAGGCTCGGAAGAGGAACTGTTGAATCGACATTTTAGTCTGGTTGAACACGTATTTTTCTACTGAACTGGAGCAGCCCTTTGCGATAACGTACGAGTTGAAAATAAACAAGTGACTGCTGAAGCAATTCGGGTGATAGCCAATAATTGTTTGATTTATAACAGGGGAACAGAGTGAAGCTTGAGAGGGCGGTACGGACGAGGAAGCGTGAGGAGTATAAGGAGGCGGAACGGCTAAAGCAAAAGCATCCAAACTCCTATCCACACTGCTTGGTGAAGAAGACAAGCGCCGTTTATTGTTATCTGCAACGGCTAGAGCAAAACGAAATCGTGTGCAAACGTTAATGGAATGGGGTGGACATGTTACTGGCAGGCACCTCAGAAGAACAGGAGAAAGGTTCTGGTTGCCAACCAAAGCCTTTGGTTAAAAACTTCAACACAAAGATGTGGGGTTTTAGCACTTGACCAGAAAGCGTCCATGTTATGAAGTAAGGAGTCACCCCCTCGTTCTCACCTCCAAACTTGGGGGGTCAGGAGACTGCGTTTGTTTGACCTCTAACCATTTTCCAACCTGATATAAGTGGCTCTGAAGGTAAAAGCTCAACGCCTAGCTTAGCTCAATGGATTTCTAAGGCACGTAAACAAACGCACCACGGTAAGGTCCAGCCTCATTGCGATTGTCTAGTCCAAGCTCCATTCCATTGCAATCAGTTTCCGTTGGCGAGGTAGCATAAAAGCAAACGGGACATTGTGGTCAACCTTTTACCACTCAGCTCAAGCGCTGGTTTGTGCAAACATAACATGAGCGCCGGTGGGGCCTCGCGATATACTGTCACGTAAGGCTGATACGAACAGCGTGGTTGACCTCACTGCACAACTGAGCTATCAAACAGCACTATCGGAGGCTCTCCTCTGCAGTCCACTCTAGGAGCTTAAGAACGGTAGGCTTATTTGCAAGAAAGGCTACGTTCCAAGGTCAATCGCTACTTGGTCCCACCCAACACATTTGAAAACTTGGATCTCCGCTCATTCTTCGGCACAGTCTATAAGCAGTCAAAATGTGCCAACAGCGGCAGCTCATAATTCCACGTCCTAGACTCTTTTTCGTCGAACCAACCAAAGCCTGCCAAATTAGTGTGAGACTTGGTGGTTGCAGCGCACCTCGGAGATGGAGACCGCTTCTCTCTCCAGCAAATTCACGTTGGACTGTGCATGTTCCTTCGTGAAAGCGTCGTTGATCCAAGGTAGTTATCCACGGCAATATCGACAATCTTGGAGAGGCAAAGTCACACGCATGCACCATACCATGGTCAACCAGTTTATTCCCACGTGCACTGCACTAACAGTCCTCGCTGCACCGGTCACGTGTAGTTGGAGTAAAACGACAAAGCATAAAAAGGCGGAAATAATCGGAAGCAGTAAAAATAGGTAAGAGTGAAAGTTAATGCGTGTAATTAAAGAATTGGAACTGCAGCTCAAGGGTATCGAGTTTATGCGCACAATACATTACTGCTTGCGTTGACACTACTTGCTCAGTTAATGCATTCCAGGAATCGACTACTCGATGTGACAGTCAAAAGTTGAACGGATGACCAAGGGGACATACTGGCTTTGCTCAAAAAGCCAAGACAAATCAGGGCCAAGCTATGCTGTGAGAATACATTAAGTCAAAAGCAAGTCGCTACGAGGATGGATCTATCGCCCAGAAAAGACTCAGTGCTTAAGCGGTCTCTCGGGTTAAGACAGGCGCGGTAGTCCTAAAACCATTGTTATGCCAATCCTAAAACCCGCTCCACTGACTTCCTAGCACGAGCTTACCGCCGTGAACAAGCTTGGATGCAATATTCTAGGTGTTCCCCAACGAAGGGCAAAAGCGGTCTGATGAACATTTCTGATGCTTATGTCTTTAGATATGTCACACTGAGTGACAGGAATTTGGTAGGGGGCTTAGACAAGAGCGATGTTGGAAAAAGGGTTTTGCCCTACAAACCGATGGGGCACACGTGAATACTCGGGATCGGGTACCTATGCAGTATTGTGGCGTTGCTCAGTGAAGGATAGTATCAGTATGACCGCCAGTCCTCGCTCGACCTTGTAGGGACCAGTGGAGAAGAGATGACCATGGACTCTTGGAAGGTAGAATGATTCCTGCGCGTCGCATGCGTTCGAACACAACCTTGGGGGGGGGGCGAGTCTGTCTTGTAGTCGCCGTCGAGGTCGGCCCATGACCGGAATTCCTTTTGTGACGGTTTGGTGCGTAACCTCGTGCTTAGTATCTAGTAACTCACTGGATGACTGGTGAAGCACAGGAACCTGGCGGAACAAACCTGTGAACAAGTAGTCAGCAGACTGTGCAAGTCGAAGACTTTGGACGATAAGAGACGCAGAACTGTCACGAAGCTTCCTGCAGCTCTAATCTGATATCAGACCAATGTCCGTCAGAGAATCAACACCAATGATAGTAATCTGTACGTCTACGATTAGGAAGCAGAAGGGAAAAGAACGCCTGCGTCCTCGATCAAGTGTGATTTCTTACCCATAGGTGGGAAGTTTAGTGTTGTTAATCGCCTGCAAAGTAAAGCCCGTGAAAGTAGATAACGCTTTTATATAATGAGAGGAATAGCGCTGACCTCGGCGCCAATGTAAACCAAGGAGGAGTGGTTGATTGGTGAATCGCGGATGTAAAGGAGGCGACAAGGACTTTGGTCAGCCAAAGCCGTTGCTATTACTGGCTGGCTCGGGCGTCTTCTTGTGGAGGATTGCACGGTGCATTTGGATGAGTGTATCAGGAGCGACACTTCTTGGCCTTATCATCAAATCAAGAAAGATAATAGCCGAAATGTCGTACTGAATTACTGGAAAAGCGCCTGCTTCCTCAGGGCGACTTCCGACGTCTACTTCACATGCACTGTATACTAGCGATTGGGGGCTCAAGTTTCAACAAGTGATGAGAAAGTAACCGATAAAGTCCTTTAAGAGAAAGCTGCCTGGACGAGAGTCTATCGCGTTAACACCAAGCGGTTTGAAGAAACACACACGGACTCCATCGGCTGTCTTCTAACTTGTATAGTGATGCATCATCAGTGAAAACAGCGTGAATAGCGGAAGCAGTTGAGGGAAAACATTTGGTCCACAGTTGGCGCAAGATGTCGTCGTCCACTTTTGAGGATCGGAGAAGCTGCGCTGGTTTTCGATCGCCCAGTTTGACATCTGGCAATAGTTACCGAATTTTTGCTTCATCGGATGCTGCGGTGCGCCTAAATATGGCCACGTTAAGCTTATCATAAGGCGTGTCGGGTGCGATATGCGAGTACATCGGTGACATCGGCAGCGAGTTGTGTAGAGATATGTGAGGCAACGTGTAAAAACATGGTAAACTGGGAGGTGATACGGCTGGTTAGAAGCGCTAAGTATATGAATTGAGTAACCCACAATGTTTTCGGAAGCATAAGGAGGAACCCGGTCAGAAGGCATTTAAACAAGTAAAGGAAATATTGAAGTATTGAGATTTCAAGGAAGAAGGTGAAACAAGCAGTTAAATTTCAAATTGGGTCCCCAATTATGTGCGTCAGGTTAGGTCAAGTACCACTGACGATGGAAGCTTTCGTCTAATGTGCTTCCTGTTCCATGTGCTGGTAAGCGAACAGCAACCCCCATCACTTCGACGTTGAATTTTCTCCCCTTGCTTATGCAAAAGCATGAAGCAAGAACATGTGTAATGTTTGCACTTTCTTGTGGCGGCATCAGCATATACTGCATATTCCAGTATAAATAAAATATCGCTAAGAAACGGTCAAAGCAACTCTTACCCATGCCCATTGTGAAGGCTGCTACAATCTCGCATTCCACTAAACCAGAAGGAAGTTTATTCCCTAGGTTAACTCCTCGATTTGTAAAAACTTCGCCTTCATTTCCTAATGAGCTCTAGGTTGTTAGAACTACAGGCGATGCCCCCGCAGTTAATCCGACATAGCTAACTTAAACAGGTGGGTGGGACTGGTTTAAATGAGTCCCTTATACATCTTCCAAGTTTCTATCAAATTCACTCGCAATCTGCGCCGTTATAAGGCAATTATTCTAAGCTAATTAGACGACCATTGTAAAACTTCTCACATTGCTCTTTGGTCATCCTTGTCGCAATATTCTGAATTATTTCTACACACCGAGATCCAGAGTCCAAGCCTAAACACAGTATTCCAGTGTGAACTAACCACTGCATTTTATAGCGTCAAGAATATAGCCACTTTAGTTTTTGTGTAGGTTCGTCGCATCTAGAAGTAGCGAGCCACCACACAACCAGGAAAGCGCTAGGCGGCCTCTTCTTCCTGTATGGACTAGTCTGTAACGCGGAAACGCCGGATCCTTCTGGATTCGTACCCACGACCTAACTCTTGCGAGGCCATGACATGTCACTGAGCCATGGGCGATGGCAGCGAACCGCCAGGACGGCTATCTAACTGCCATATATAGCGGCTCATTTTCCAATGGGTTGGGTGTTATGAATAGGACGAAATGGACGTTTAGCGCTGCACTGGAGGTCTGGTGGCTGTCTGCGGTGTCTAACTGCGACGAATCTATACCAAACCTAAGAAAGCTCTTTACTGCTTAACAAATCAGCAAGCAACTTAGCAGCTTACACGCCAACGCGATCGGTAGCGGCATGCAAAGGAAGTCGTTGCTCAGGAGCAAGCGATCTCCCCTGCACATTCATAGCATGCAAAACAGTAAAAGGTCAGCCGTGCTATTTCGCAGTTAGATATCAGAGATGGCGATCCGCTGTCGTCGCCCACGGCTTAGTGACATCAGTGACATAAGTCGCTAAGGCAAGATTAGGGTCTTGGTTTCAAATCCGGCAAGATCTGGCGGTGGTGCGCTACTGACGAGTCCATTTGGGACGAATAAACCGCCTAGAGCTTTCCTGGATGTGTGGCGGCGGTCTACCTGCGTCCAACTGCGAAGAATCCACGCAAAAACCTAACAAACCCCCACTAATTACAAATAATAAATAAATAAATAAGTATATTCTCGTGGAAACGAGACACGCCAGCACCGGCATGATCAAGTGGTTGACATGGCCACTGAAAAATTAAAAGCTTGTGTAGAACCCACGACAGAAATACGGGTTGTTGAAAAAGATGGCTCGAAACTTGCACATAATTTTGCATAAGAATTTTACAGGGATGAAGGACATGATCAGTGATGTCAAAGGGAAGTGTGGCGCTGAAGCGCTGTAAGGTCAACAAGTGTTCTAGTTACGGAAATGCTGGGTGAGTTTTCGTATGGATCTGGAGGTTTTTCTCAGTTTTTCTTTGGGCTTAAGCCGTAACTGGCACCGACATTCCGTGCAATCTGGCGACACTGTGCTGGAGGCCTAAAACTGTTCACCAGGATGACACCAAAACAGTAGGCTACATCACTACACTACAATGACTGCGATCCCGCAGGAGACTGTCCTGCCACTCAGCTACTACTATTGGTCAATCGGCATCATCCGCCTTGACAACAAGACATCAGCCATTTGCACTGATGCTTTGCTGCCATACAACCATAAAGACCAATAAAATAAAGAATAATAACAGGAGGAGGGACGTACCGAAAAGCTTAATACCCTAAGCGATCAATCAGAGCAACGCGCCTGCATCTTGCGTTGACAACAGACTGTCACAAAGAGCTGGCTATCGTGTAAAGCTAAGGCGGTATCATCGAGACAGCTTACTTGAGGTTTTCAATGCTCCGTGTCATACTCAGCCATTACCCCGAAGATAACTTAGCGCCAAACACATGTTAAACAGGATAGCTGACCAGGATACCGCAGCAGACGTGCCGCTGGTGTCGGTTGCAAGGCATGTCCTGTACAGTCAATGGACAAGCACAAGGTGAGTCACATGGACTCCAGCCCGGAAAGCTTCGCGGAACAGCGGCACCCAGTTTGGCCGCCAATACGTTCATTTCCCGCTGCCGAGTCAACTTCTTTTCACCTCGAGCCTTGTGCCACCCTAAAACTGGCAGACTAAAAATGCACTCCTAGGTAAGTGGTGACCAGGCATACGTGGCACGTGCCCCAAGCAGCGAAATTTACCCATTGTTATCAGTTGTTCTAGGGAGCTCGCATGGTTATCACCACCTAGTACTCGCCTACGTACTTCATCGTTGCGGACACGCTGGTGCCATCCAACGCCAGCAATGCTACGCATGCAACAATGAGCAAAGCCTTGAAGACGCCTCAGATCTTCAGGCTGAAGTGCGAAATTTCAGCACCATAGAGCAGGACGGCCTTCGCGGTGGCGTTGGAGACACGGCGTTTCAGACGAAAGGGAATTCCCATCTCTCGAGAGGGATGCCGAAGGTGCAAGAAGGCAGTTCTGTCTTTTGCAATGCGTGAGCTAACTTCAATTCCCATGCGCCCATCTTTGCTGACGCAGCTGCCAAGATAAGTGAATTGATCAACCACCTCCCGCTTCTCATTAGCACCCGTTAAGGGGTCGAAAAGTAGCAGGCGGTCCTGCGGCAACACTTTGCATTTTGAAGTGCAATGGCCATACCAAATAATAGGACCACTCTAGTATGGCAATCCAAACTTGCTTGTGCAATTGCAAGGTTGTCGAAAAACAAGTGGATATCGTCCGAATTATCATCAACTAATCTTTCACCAAGCAGAACTTCAAGGCTTACATCATGAAATTCCGCAATGGGACAACCGATGATAGAATGCACGAAGAAGTTCAACAAACTGAGTAAAGCGGACGACCCCGAAGATTGCCACTTGCTGTCAGAAAGCTATCCCACAGGGCGACGTATTCTCTGACGCTGGCTATGGCGTCCGAGTATAGAGCACGAAAGATGTACACATATTTCGTGGAAGCACTTTTCCGCGAAAGTAGTTCGAGCAGAATCGATCGATAGACTGAATCGAACACTCTGTTAACGTCGAGGAACACAGCGACGGTCGATCTGTGGTATGCGTTGCGCTGCACTAACACCTGTCGCGATGTGAATATACGGTCTAGGTAGCCAAGTCCTGAGCGTAAACCTGCCTGCCCTTCCCTACTGCGGGATTCCAGTTCCGAAGTCGGTCGACGTAGGAGAATCAAGGCCAGTACTTTTGTCACAACTGGTGTTGGGCCAATACCCATGTGGTCAGGAGAGCATGTGCGACTGCCTTTCTTAGACTGCCTTTCTAGAATGGATTCGCCCAAGCTAGACGAGTCACCATTCATTCCAGATACGTTCGAGTAGGGAGGTCACTACTTTACAGAGGCCCTCACCTCCATCCTTAAATACTGCAGGTAAGAGAGAATCCTGACCAGATGCACGACGAAGATTGATGGCTATGATCTTGCTTCGGACCTCTGCCCTCGACGGAGGCTCTAAAGTAACCGTTTATGGCTCGACCTGCATCATGTAAGTAGAAAGACGTCTGGGAGTAGGGAACCAGCAGAACTGGTCTTGAAAGTAATCAGCTTAAAGAGCCAGCTTGTGCTCCTATTTGAATCAAGGCAAACCCGCTGCCTCTGATAGTTTCACTGACTCCAGGTTTTATGAGACCAGTGGTGCTGATAAGCTGGAAGAGCTTGCGATAATTGTCTACTGCTCCTGCCTGTCCGGTTGTGTTATAACTTTTCTTCTTTCTTGCTCTGATTCTTCCACTAACAACTGTTGAACTTCCGGTCCGCTGCTCTACCACTGAGCTACCGAGGGCTGACGATTAGGTGCGCAATTTAATACATGACTTCTGCTTAGTGCGCGCGTGGTACAGGGTTTTGTATCCCCGTCGAGGCAGATTATTACGCGCAGTTTAGTCGTGACCTCTACTTTCTATGAACTTTAGGCTACTCACAAACACCTTTAAAGTAAACTGTTGAACTGCTGCTTTGCTGCCCAGGGAGACTGCGACTGTCTGACTTCTCGGTCACGCGCCCAACCAACGGAAGAAATATAAACAGGCTAGAACTCCGTAGAACGAGAGACCTGTTGTATGAGAGCATGAAGCAATAAATAGGTTGTAGGAAACCACTAACACAGAGGATCATTCACACATCACGAATGTCATCCGCTTCAAAGCGTTCCAGTGACCCCCCTTTGATGGCGAACACAACGAACAAAAACACACTGAGTCACATTTACCTGCTCACCCAAAATGGTCCCTTCCAAATATTCAGTTAAACATACTTTTACATGTCAACACACACATAAATTCCTATGCTATTTGTCAAAATGTACTAGTTTGTGCAATTGCCGATCATACATATCTGTATTACCATGATCACGCCCTTGATGGTGTGCCTCGCAATAATGAGAATAAACTATTTATTTATTTGTGGCACAAATGGTGCAGGTTCCCGATCCAACTTGCCTCTGATTCCACATCGATTCACATTTCGCTCTGTACTCGAGTGTTATCTGTAACTGCAGATCGATCCACCTGTACTCCAAAGCTTTAGGTTTGATCGCTGGTTGAAAGCTTTCGCTGCACAACAGACGTAGACTGGAGCGATAGAGTTCGAGCAAAAGTCTTGATCACACGCAGCTGTGATGCCTCGAATTGCTGCTGCGGTTGAAGCAACTTGGCTTTCAGCTGTTCTTCCGAGCTTGACAAATCGAATAACTCAACTTGCGTCGTCAAAACGGTTGTTTTCTAGGGATAATACGATTAACAGATGCAGTCACTCTGGACACGATACAGCCAAGTTCCAAATCAGATGACAAAGGCCTCTGGCAGAAACTTATATGGAGCAATCAGCGAATAGACTACAGTTCTAATTCGTAGCCAAATAAGTATTTTGTGAATATTTCATGTCAATGCAACGTGGACGGTGTACCGACAGGATGTGCGAAATCTCGAGGGGTTCCATCAAATGTGTTTGCGACGGTCCTGCGCATCGGATGGGGCAACGGAGCTGCGGAAACGGAAGCGTTGTGTCAAAGTGGAATCTACGCATTAGGTTGCATACTTTTGCTGAGACACCTGTGGTGGCTCCGTCATGTGAACCTTATGGATTCGAGCCGGATACCGAAGCAATACAAGTCACCTGTGTTATCCGACTTCAACAGCTGCAACCGCCTGCGATCGACTCGGAAGGAGACTACACAAATATGGGAAACAAATTAGCGAAACCTGACTGCGAATATCCGCGAAGATAATCGGTCAGATGCAATCTTGACAATGTCATATTGCCAATTGGCAGTGTTCCAGGACGTGGTGGTTTTAAGTATGGCAAGCGTTTTCCCTACAAAAATCAACAAATGCCTGCTTAACAACACGGCGACGTGGAGGAGGTGACTCGTCACCCAAAAAGGTCACTGCCCCAATCACACATTGGCATGTTGAAAGATACCACATTTACAAATTCTATGCATATATCTACTTTCGTACGAACACGCCTACACATTTGATCAGTTACATGCCACTATTCTTAAATATTTTTGCAGCTTCTCCTCATGCTTAACTCACCTGACTCTCCCTGTCCACACAACCGCCTCGGACTAGTTCCTCACCAACATACTCCAAATTAGTGATCTGATTCTTATCTCTACAGCTCGCGTTCTGTGGACGTAGACCTCCTACATCATTTTGGTCATGTGGGCCCAAACTACTGACTTCATCTGTACTACTCTCCCTCTTGATGCTGCTAATCATGCTACCATGTACAATATTACAATATGCTGATCATGCCCAAGAGGCGTATCTCGCTTTTTCGAGAATGAAATATTTATTTAGTTTTTATTAAATGGTCAGCTGAGTATTGGGAAGCTGCATATGTGGAAACCAGTTACGTTACTAACAATGAACAATGAACAATGAACAATGAATTTATACGGGTTAAAAAGCGTTGCTTTACAAGCCCCGTTGGATAGTTGGTGGGGATATCAACATAATAATTATGATGAAAAGAATAGTAAAATAGTTAACACTTTAAATACGAAATATGGACTTATCGTTTGCTACGCTGCAGTCCTGCGATTCACTTAGATTCACAACACCCACAGTTAACAACAAATAATTCCAGGGTAAACTCCATGTGTAGGATGGAGACGTAGTGTTAAGTAACAAAGTGTAAGTGGATGAATGCATCGTCCAACCGTCTTTTAAATATTGTTAGTGTCGGTGCAGAGACGACCGATTCTGGGAGAGCATTCCACGGGTGACAGACACGAATGGAAAAGAAATTTCTGCGGCACTCCAGACGACTGTATTGTTCTGCGAGTTTTAATGAGTGGCCCCTCAGGTTTGTATTGCTGCTGAGTTGCAGTAAAGGGCGGCAAACATGATGTGGGTCTCGCAGAATCAAGTATGACATAATCAGGTCGCCTCGTAGCCTGCGATAGCTTCCACTGAACAATCCTAGTCGTCGCAGCCTCTCCTGTTAGGACAGATTGCGCATTCCAGTTACGTTCTTAGATGCCCGGCGTTGAGGCTGCTCCAGTGCATTAAGGTCGTGTTTCAGCCATGGATGCCAGGCTTGAATTGCGTATTCGACATGGGGGCGAACATACGCACTGAGCATTTGTCGAAATATGGAGCTGTTTATTTGTCCAAACGCCCGTCGCAACAGCCCAACGTGTTGATTCCCGGTCTTCGAGGCCTTTTCGGATTGCCTGGAGCAACCCAAGTCATTTTGAACCAGGACACCCAAGTCACGTTCGACAGTTGATTGTTGCAGTACATCCGTTCCGAGTCGGTATGAGTAGTTGCTTTGATGTCGGATGGAAAGCACCTTGCATTTACTGACGTTGAAAGGCAATAAGTTTTGGGTCGACCATTAAAACACAGCAGCTAAATCAATCTGAAGCACATGTTGGTCGGTGTTCGCCTTGATCCTGCGCCAGATCTTGATATCGTCAGCAAACATTAGGAAGTTTGAAGCGATTACCTGTGCAAGGTCATTAATAAACACCAAAAACAAACGTGGACCTAGAACCGAGCCTTGCGGCACACCACACTCGACTTGTATGGGGTCCGATAAAGAGCTCCGAACTCTGACCACTAATTGCCTTTGAAATAGAAAGTTGGCGATCCAGCTTAAAAGAGGGTCTCCGATCCCGTAATGCTGCAGCTTGGATAGTAGTATCCGATGGTCTAGACGATCGAAAGCCTTGGAAAAATCCAGGTATATCACATCAACACCTTCTCCAGCGTCGGCTGCCTCGGTCCAACTACTGCGTGCAATGAGTAAATTAGTTGTACATGACCGCTGTCGACGGAAACCGTGCTGTTCAGGAGTGATGAGGTTGCAGTTTTCCAGATAGCACACCAGTGCATAGGCAACTATGGATTCCATGACCTTGGAGAGTATAGGAAGAAGGGTTACTGAGCGGTAGTTGGAGGGATCAGATCTGCTTCCACCTTTGTGAATCGGGCTTATTATTCCAAGCTTCCACATGGCGGGAACTCGGTTCTGGTCTAAGCAGTGCTGGAAAAACTGAGCAAAATGTCCTGCCAGTTGGTTTGCTGCTACTCCCAATGCCTCAGGACGAATGGCGTCGACACCCGGCGAGCTGTGTTTGCGTAGAGAGGTCAGCTTTTGCAATACAGCGTCTGCGGTAAAATTGATGTGGGTTAGTCCTGGTGAGCAGAAGACAAAGCTTGGTAGATCGCTTGGTGGCAAGACCCTTTGAAACGTGGGGGCGTATTGCATCTGCAGTGCGTTTGCAGCTTCCATAGACGTTCTTGTTGGGCCGTCAGCCGTCTTGAGTGGAGGAAATCCTTGCCTCACCTTTCGTAGGCTATTAACGTGCTTGTACAGCAGTTTGTGGATAGCACTGAAGGTTTTTGCGATGTTCTGCTGATAGGCGGCTTTGTCTTCTCTTAAAAGTTGAGTGCAGTGGTTACGTTGGGCTACGTACTTGTCCCACGTTTCTGGTGCTGGAGCTTCTCTGTACACTCGCCATGCTGCGTTGCGTACTGTCATCCATTTTCGGGTTCTGCTCCTAACGAAAGAAACGGATTTGCACTTATTGTAAGCTTTTATCTCTGAAGCCTGTGCAATCAGCTGACTGAATGTGTTGATGAACTCGAGCCAGGCGAGTTCTGGGGGTTCTTCTTCGAGGAAAGACCATGCTGTGGCGCTGACTAGCTGGGCGAGTCGGTCGTACCTTGTGATGGTTCGCACAGTTTCATCTTCATCATTCCGATATTCTGCATAGAAGACGAAGTTGAAACTGATGACTGCGTGATCACTGCGACCCAACGGGCAGTCTAAAACCAACGCATCAATCATATGCTCTTCGTTGGTAAGCACAAGATCCAACACAGATGGCCGGTTACCAGTTCTGAACCGAGTAGGCAAAGTGATGTGGTTGTAAAGAGGAGCAGTAGTTACTAGATCTTGTAAATCGATTTTGAATTGTTCGCCGGTTGTGGCAGAGGCTTCTAAACAATGTACGTTGAAATCACCCATGATAAGAATGTGAGTGTACTTAGTGAACTAGGAATTGAGCAAAGTGAGCCTGTCACATTATTCGCTTGCTTTCAGACCTTGGTAATCGAAGGTGGTTAATCGGCTTGCAGAACGCGCTCTGATCACAGGGAGAGTTTCTGAGGTGCGCGAGGAAAGCCCCATGCTTGCAGAGTAGAAGCGTCAAGTGCGAAACATGCAAGCCCCGATGGGTTGTATTCCAATGACATCGAGCGAACGGTGCTGTAGCACATGCGGTCGCGACTGCCTGAGGCAGGCAAGCCTAGTAAGCCAAGAGCGAGGCCACGCGGGATCAACATCGAAGCGACGACGGGTTCAACGGAGAGCGTAGGCAGAACCGGCACAGCTTTTCTATGTACGCTGCATTCGCTTTACCAACCACGTGCTTGCATGCCTATGCACTCTGTTTCAATTAGTTGATTTTCGACTTTTTCATAAGGCTTTTCTCTCCCATATTAGTGTCTACGCGCACTTCCTTCTATAAACTTGCACACATCGCTTAAGCTAATTGTACTCAACGTTGATAATGTTTTCGCCTTTGTGGCATTTCCTTAGAGCATATTTGCTGACCTCTTGAACTTATCGCGGATTCCTTCGTAACCGGTTCATTTTATACGCCTTTTTAGTGAAGAGTTATGCACTCGGATCCGTATGCAGTAGCCGATTTATGTTATTTCCTTTTGTCGTTCCAATTGCTTGGCTAACGCTTGACAGCCACAGTGTGGCTGCGCGTGGCGTGCAGGTTGACAAAGTACCCACTACCTCGTTCATACTGGATCCAGGGGGCGGTTGGTCGTTGTTGAAGGGGACGAATTGCATGGTAGCTGTATCCGTGTCAGGTCAACTCGTGGTCCCATGCACTCAGTGTGAAACGGAATACGGCCCAACCACCGCATTGTATGCGGTTGTTTCCCAACTGCAGCATGCTTATGATTACCTACGAAGGAATGTGAGACTGCTTCTTTGATGAAACGTCGCTCCCATCCATATGCCTCGCGGTATTATTCCTTTGGGTTTACAATGGACATGGGGTAGGTGGTTGGAGCTGTGTGGTGCAGCGCAACCACTCACAGACCCTCTGTAGGAGCAGGCATCTCGTGACTGGCCACAACGACAGGCCAATCCGAAAACGGATGCCGCCAACTGAATGTGTCTATTTAGTGGTATGTAGTCTACAGGTGTACATTTATACCTAGGTACCACATCGTGCCAAGCTTGCTCATTTCTACTACCAAATCTATACATATAACTACGTACGGTATCCATATATATATTAATGTGAACAATATATACATGTGCATCCCACTTGCGGTATGTGGTATATACCATTTTTCCAGCAGTTTAACAGTATTAACTAGAACCTTACGCTTAGGAAATATACACATGCAATTTTATCCGTCATTTCGCTCGCACTGCCTCTGCCCAGTATGCCAACTTAAGAAGCGGCGCATTATTACTTTTAAACTCATTCCGCATCACTGACGTGCAGGTAATTTATCACCGTGCACAAATTTATCCTTATCATGAATTTACATCACTATCCAAATTTGCAGACGCCAATTTATGCTTAACATGTGCTATTTACGCTCACTTCATACGTATTGTGAAGGTTTCTTTAATTTATTTCATGATGCAAACTAACATTGTTTCTCCATCTCCTTCACCACTTAACATGCAAAACCTAAACACTTTCATTTCATTTCACTGCATAATTAATTTTCTTATAACGTTTAGTTCCACAGCTTTCTCAGATGCAGCTATTGTGATTTCATGAGAATTCCTCACCAGCAAAAAATATACGACACATGTTGTGAGCTTAACCTAAGGTGTACATTTCCCATAAACTTTCAGTAGATTTTCCTTCAGATGAAACCTGATTTGGGTTGAAGTTTCTTTCAGGACTAAGACATTTCACGGTTTTACTATCGCTTGAAATACCAGTACTTCGCTGCCGTTAACCACGTTGGAATTTCTGGGGCTATGTTAACATGGTTACGGTAAAGTTCTTTACTACAAAAGTCACAGTTTAAATAAATAAATGAATAAATATTTTATTCCCAAATTTATGGAAGCACACTAAATCAGGAATTATCAAGGTTTACAGGCAGTTGTGTTTCACAACGATGCTTTGGGTTCAATTGTGCATATTGCAAACGGTCAAAGCACTATAAGTGCAGTGAAACAGTACGTGTAGTTGGAGAGCATCATACGCTTGCACGGGTCAGGAAAAGTTGAAACATGACTCTACTCCACTTCCCAGTACGTGGTTGTGGGCAGTGGTTTTAATCAGTGGCAAGCGACATCCGCCACGTCGCAGTGTTGTTAACTAGACATCTGTGGCTTTTATAGGGAGAAGGCTCGTCAGGCGAACAAACACCACGTCCTGCAAAACTGCCGTAAAGCACTTCGCACACAGATGTATAAGTAGCAAAGCTGCTTGACGACTGATTTCATATTCGGTTATTCGCAGTTAAATGGCTTCCAATTTCCTCTCTCTGATGGGCAGATAGCTTACTCAAGGCCGCCATAAGAGTGGAGGCCGGTTAAGGGTGGGAAGATCACGAATAGTCGTCCTGTTGTATGTCCAGGTGAGCAAAGTTTTAAACTTTCTGCTGTCTGGAGATTTAAGATGTATTATTTTCGGGATAGTGAAGCCGTGTCCAGCTTGTAGCGCCTTGACGAATGCTACACAATATATCCGTAGCACAACAAGACAGAAGACGGCAGGATATAAAGAAGGTCTTGAAAAATTATCAAGGTACAATGGTTATGTAAATATAGTCTGAATGCAGTGGGATAAAGTGGTGAAGCAACGAGTTACACCACGTTGGAGCGCAACAGCCGGCAACGCGCGGACGAGATGGCGGACCCAGTTCAAAATGCAGTTCGGTATATATAGGCTTTGGAGGAGTGCAAAATAAAACAAAATGTGTGCAAGTCTGATGGCGATGCTTGCTGCAGTAATATGTCATTGTCACTACACAGGCCTCCTCCTAGAAGGCCGAGGGACCAGGACCTCGATCGAGGTTGGCTTGCAGATATAAAATGGCAATCATAGGAGTTCGTTAGTATTTAGATTATTTATTCTTCTTGCGGATTGGGATGCATCATCGGTGGCCCGTCACAGCGGGCACACCGGACTACAAAACCTGGCTAAGCCAGAAAAAGGGCCGGTAGGACCTTTCACCGCTGCTGAAGGACGGTGCTATTGGGAGAGGTCACTCCCCCACCGCATTCCAATCCACTGCCACAACGAAGCTGTAATCCTGTTCGTACCGTCGAGCCGTGGGGGACCAAAACAACGAGCCAAGCACACGAGCAGCCGAAGCCAGGAAGGTGAGCCAGACAAACGACCTGAGCGAGCCAAAATGAGCCAAACAGACCACGATCCAAAGGCCAATGTGGGCAGGCGAGACGACCAAGCGTTAGGGGTAGACCAAAGCATCCAAACGACCAAAACAATTAAAAAACAGCCAAACGTTGAACGGACGAACCCAAACGTGCCAGCCTCATGATTTTACCTGAGAGATGGGAAAAAACTCAGGTAGACAGATTCAGATATTCACTCTGCTAACGGAAAGCATAATGCAAACACGGAGAGAAAATGAAAAAGATTCATGAGGTGTGGATGAGTTCGACAAAATCGGAGAAACGAACAGATTTACGAACTTTTCTACCGTGACTGGTATTAGTTTGCTGCGAATCTGATGACTGGGCTTGTGGTGGAGCTGAAAAGGTGGGCGTCGATACAAGTGGCTCTGTAGATTGCGTTAAAGTTGATGATGGAACAAACTGTTGTTCATCGATGAACGCAGGCTTGACGCGATCTGTCGAGACAGTATCCCTTTTACCCCCACGGTCAATCACCAAATTTTTTGTAGACCGTTTAATAACATGGTATGGACTGTGTAATGTGCGGAGTGAGGCTGTCTCACTTGATCGACACGTAAGAATACGTGAGAACATGTAGAATGGTCTTCCGGAACGTGCACTAGAGTGCGTTGTTCCCTGGGTCTAGCGGGGTGCAGCTGACGCATGTGGTGCGTCAGACGAGCTATGTAGCTCTTGTAGTTCAATGCCCTCTCCGGGGTTGGGGCGACTAATTGTCCAGGGAGACGCAATGTGCAGCCATAAACGAGTTCGGCCGGAGCAGCGTTAATGTCGGTTTCAACAGTATTCCATAAGCCAAGTAAAACGGTGGGAAGCTCTTCGTACCCGTCTGCGTTATCATGTGCACATAGTGCAGCTTTCAGTTGGCGACGAAAACGCTCAACCATGCCGTTGGCGGCAGGGTGGAATGCAGTCGTTTGGACGTGACGGCAGCCGAGCGTCTGAAGAAGGTGAGCAAATGTGCCTGCGAAGTGCGAACCATGATAAGTTGTCACAACGGCGGGACAACCAAAGTATGAGACCCATCGCTCTAGAAAAGCGCGGGCGACAGTGTCTGATGAGCAATCTGGCATTGGAATGGCATCAAGCCATCTTGTAAAGCGGTCTATACAAGTAACCAAGTAAACGCATCCTTTAGATGGGTGTAGTGGCACAACAAGGTCAACATGAATATGGTGAAAACGGGCAACGGGAAGTGCAAATGAACCAAGCGGACTTTTCGTGTGTCGACGAAACTTAGACTGTTGGCAACTAAGGCACGTACGAGCCCACTGTCTAACGTCCTGGTTGACGTTGCGCCATACGAAGCGTTGCGTGACGAGTTTAACTGTGGCAAGAATGCCTGGATGGGATAAACTGTGAAGAATATCAAACACAGTGCGTCGGAAAGCCTGAGGAACCACTGGTCGTGGGGAATTTTGCGAAACGTCGCAAAGTATGGTTCCATCCGAAGTAGGCAGTGGAACTGGTCGTATGCGTAAGGAGCTAGAGTTGCGAAGCTGATCCAGCTCCGGGTCGGTCTGTTGAGCAGCAGCCATTGCCGCTAGATCGATACCTTCAGTGGACGTGATGGAGCTGACGCGAGAAAGAGCATCAGCGACGGAGTTCTGCACACCCGAGACGTGCCGTATGTCTGACGTAAACTGTGAGACATAGTCCAGGTGGCGTATCTCTCTCGGAGAGTATCTGTCGGATGACGAGTCGAGGGCATAAACTAAAGGTTTGTGGTCAGTGAAGACGGTAAAGCTTCTGCCCTCTAGAAAAGGACGAAAATGTCGGATGGCGAGGTAAACTGCCAATAGTTCTTTTCCGAAGGTGCTGTAACGTGTCTCCGTTGGCTGCAACCGTTTCGAAAAGAAACCCAAAGGTTGCCATGTATTGTCGACAGCCTGCTGAAGAACAGCACCAACGGCCCCGTCTGAGGCATCAGTGACGAGAGAAATTGGAGCAGATGGTACTGGATGTGCTAAGAGAGCAGCATTAGCGATTGCGTCTTCAAGGTTTGAGAAGGCTAATCGCGCGGACTTGGTAAAAACAAACGAACGTTGATTGCCCCGAAGCAAGTCAGTCTAGGGCTGCATTTTCCTAGCACAACACGGAATAAAGCGTCGATAGTAGTTGACTATCCCAAGGAAACGTTTAAGCTGTTTAAACGACGTGGGTTCAGGGAAATCTTTGATGGCGGTTACCTTTTGAGACAGTGGTTCAATACCTGTAGCTGAGATGCGGTGACCTAGGAACTCGATCGACAATTTTCCTAGTTCGCACTTGCTAGGGTTCAAGGTAACGCCTCGATCAGATAGGCGTTGGGATAGAGTACGCAGATGCTCTAATTGTTGCGACTTAGAGGCGCTAGCTACTAGGATGTCATCCACGTAAGGATACGCGAAGTCCAGACCATGAGTAACGTCATGGATGAACCGCTGGAATGTTTGAGCAGCGTTCCTTAACCCGAAAGGCATTCGAAGGAACTCGAATAAACGAAAGGGTGTTATAACTGCCGTTTTGGGGATATCGCAGTCCTCTACAGGAATCTGGTGATATGCTCGCGTCAGGTCTATCTTACTAAACAATGACTTACCACCGAGACTACTTGTAAGGTCCTGGATGTGCGGTATAGGACACCTATCTGCAACTGTGCACTTGTTCAGCGCCCGGTAGTCTCCGCAGGGCCGCCAGTCGCCGCCTTTCTTGGGCACCATGTGGAGAGGTGAGGCCCACTGACTTTCGGAAGGACGGGTGATACCAAGTTCGAGCATTTGCTCGAATTCCGCCTTAGCGGCTTTTAGCTTATCAGGAGCGAGACGTTGTGGCCATGCAGAAACCGGTGGGCCACGGGTTCGTATATGGTGCGTAATGCTAGATGCAACCGGAAGCGTAGAGTCAGCTGAGTGGACCAGCTGCGGAAACTGTCTGAACAGATCTAAAAATTCCTTATCAGCTTCGGGCTGAATGTAAACGGGAGTGACAGAAACACAAGATGTGCGAACTCCACATGTGAAAAGCTGGATCATTTTGTCAACGAGTTTGCGATGACGCGTATCTACGAGAAGATCGAAGTGTTGAATTAATTCGATACCCAATATACCGAACGGAACAGCAGCGATGCTGAAAATCCATCGAAAGGGACGTCGTAGTCCGAGGTCAATGGTAATGGAGCGTTGACTGAAAACTCGGATAGCAGTGCCGTTAGCGGCACGCAAGTTGGTTGTCTGTGGCTTAGCCGCGTCGCCTGGAACCGGTGGATCAAGCTAACGTCCGCCCCGGTATCAACCAGGAATATGATCCCGGTGTTCTTATCAACGGTATTGAAGAGGCGACTTGGACGACTTCGGCCGACGGCGTTCGTCGCCACTACGTGTCGGCCTATCCTTTTTCTCGTTACGGGAAATGAGCATGGTTTTATACAATTTCTAGCGGACCTTCCAAAACGTGCGTGATAACGGCAAATTGGGCGTCGTGTTCGTCTTCGAGATGGGCTAGGGGAACGGGACGGAAAATCCCGATGGTGCCGCTGTAACTTTAAGCTTTGAACTTTTTGCCGTATCGCGGCTATTTCTGCTAAGAGCCCACCAGTCGAAGGTGGAGTAGCGGTGTCGATGGTTTGGACCGAAGGGTCAGCAGTAAAACCTACGTCAGGTGAGCGAAGAGAACTGGACGACGGACACGGTGGTCCGGTGAAACGATCCATCATGTCATCAGCATTATCTGCAATTTCTGACAAAGGCTGCGACTTCGCAAGCGATAGCATAGCTTGTACGTTTTCAGGCAAACGCTGAAGCCATAACTCTCGAAGCAGAGACGCGTCCATATGCAATCCTTAAAGAAGACCACGGATCTCTAGCAATAGCGCGGATGGCTTACTAGAACCCAGCTGTAGACCAGTAAAAAGTTTATGCAGGCGGGAGTTCACTGAGGGAGTAACACGCTTCATTACAGCGTTCTTGAGAGAATTATAGCGGTCAGGAGAACGAGATGTAATAATAAGATCACTAGTGCTATAGTAATATTAGTTGGCAGGCGTGTTAGCATGTGATTAAACTTTGCAGAGTCACTAGTAACATGCTTAGAAGTAAATTCAGCTTCTAATATCATGAACCACAAGACGGGATCTTTGTTAATAAATGGTGGAACTACAAGAGATACCGGTTGCACAGACTGTGAGTCTTCACACTTATTAGAAACTGAGGCCATGGCTTATGTGGAAAAACCAAAGAATTGGAACGAACTCACCGGAATGCGACTGGAGTCACTAATTATGTAGCGCCTTGACGAATGCTACACAATATATCCGTAGCACAACAAGACAGAAGACGGCAGGATATAAAGAATATCTTGAAAATTTATCAAGCTACAATGGTTATGTAAATATAGCCTGAATGCAGTGGGAGAAAGTGGTGAAGCAACGAGTTACACCACGTTGGAGCGCAACAGCCGGCAACGCGCGGTCGAGATGGCGGACCCAGTTCAAAATGCAGTTCGGTATATATAGGCTTTGGAGGAGTGAAAGTAAAACAAAATGTGTACAAGTCTGATGGCGATGCTTGCTGCAGTAAAATGTCATTGTTACTACAAGCTCTGCATACTAGACAACGGTTGTGGTGGTGATTGCAGTTGAGTCCCATTGGTATACGGCGATGCTTCATGTACGTCCTTGTCGGTTATTACGTCCACCTTGGGCGAAACCTGTTCCTCAATCCTATCCCAGGTCTCTAAGTGGTTGAGGACCTCGGAGAAAAGGGAAAGGGAGGGCAACCGAGAGAAGACCGCAAGAACAGGCGTAGAGGTACACAAGGTTAAAGCCTTAATTTAAAACATTTAGAGTTGAGACAAATTAATGTACACTGTGCAACGATGCTTTTGCTGAAAGTGCCTTTTGAATATCCTATAGAATCAATAGCCGCAAGGGTAGATTGTTAACGTCTAGGTAGAGACAAGAACGTTGTTCCAGTATGTGATCCACGAAGTATCAGTTTAGTATGAGGCAACTATTGCCGGGAAGCGAAAGGAAAGAAAGTAAGAAGAGTGGTGGTGATTGAAGTGTGAATTAACTGCAGGTAGCCGGCCTAATACGATAGGGAGCGCAGAATAAGAAAGTTAACAGGTAAATAGATTACCGCGAGAGAGCTCCAAATGTCACTTGGTGGTACGGCAGCGAAAAGATTGGATGAAGACATTCTAAGGGAATAAAGGTTTTAGAGATAACGGGTGTCGCCTAACAAGGGATGGATATGCCCACAGATGCATATAGCCTACGACCACTAGCTGCTGCTACACAGATGTTCCGACGTTTAAGACGATCGACGGATAATGGCGCTAGAAGCGACTAGCAATGGTCACATATAATCATTCCATTGATAGCTTTGGTCGACAGTGGATACCTACGGTGTCACATAATGCACGAAAGGCTAGCGAAGTTAACTGACACAGACATCCCAGGAGAATATATAAAGGAGAGAAAATAAGTGTATCCTATCGAGCGCTAGATGTGCGCAGAGCCTATGACGAATCGCCACAAAGAGGGGAAGGTAAGTAGAGTGACAGGTATTGGCGCTGGGAGAGAGAATATCAGTGGCTAGCAACTCCATTTGGAGTAAACCTTCTGGGTACGGTTGGATACCTACAGTGATACAGAATAAGTCAACAATCCAGCGAGGGTATGTGCTGCGAACAATCCAAGTGAGTGAAAGTTGGAGAAATAAGGTTTGGCTCCTAACGCAATGATCCAGCGTACCTGCAATAAGGCGCCGCAGCTGAAAAGAGGTAAAGAAGGTAAGACGAAAAATGGATAATGATACTAGATGGGAGAGAATCGGTGGCGAGCAATGGCATTTGGATGAAGTCTTCTTGCTGCTAGTGGATACCAACGGTGTCCCCGATTTACTCCTCAAATGGATAGGACACAGACTCACCCAGAGAATAAAGGTTGTAGAGATCAAAACGTTGCTCGCAGCAAGCTCCGGATATGCACCGAAATGCATGAGGCCTACGCGGATAGTTGCTGCTAAACAGATGTGCCGTGATTAAGGCGATCATCAGAGAACGTCGCAATGAAAGCTATCCGGTGGCCAGATGTAACCCTTTCATTAAGCAGGTTGGTCAGTAGTGGATGCATTGTGTGTGACAGAATACAGCAACCAGCCAGCGTAAGTAAGTGATACAGACCTTCTAAAAGATTACAGGATGGCGAAACAAGGGTATCTCCTAATAGCTCCGGATATGCGCAAAGTTGTATGGAGCGTACGACGAATCGTTGCAGCAAACGTGATGAAGATAGGAGGAACGACAGATAACGGGGCTTAGAGAGAGAACAGTACACAGCAAACGCATTCGGATTAAGCTTTTTTCTTGTTAGGGGTTACTTATAGTGAGAGATTAAGTCAACGAACCAGCGAAGGTATGTGATGCACACAGTCCTCGAGAATACTAGTTGAAGAGATAAAAAGTGGCTCCTGGCGCGAAGATGTATGCTACCTACAATGAACCGCTGCAGCGTCTCTGAACCATTTCCAGAAAAGCGCATTCAAAGTTTGAAAGCGGTTGGATAGCTGATATGCCATATTTCCACCTTGGATGGACGTACGAAGTGAACAGTAGTAGAAAAATCGAAGGACCCACTCTGGCGAATTATCTTCTTAAGGCACCTACCAGCTCCTTCCATTGGCTACCTTCTGAAACTTGCCATGCGTCGTTCTAAGCTCAGATGGTACCAGAACCCCGAGGTCTCGCTCGTGGGTGGTATTCCTGAGGAGAAACCTACCAATGTAAAATACACCGTACGGTTCAGTGCTACCACTTGGGAGAGCGGCAAATTTATCTCGGTATACTGACATTTCCTACCTGATGGACTATTCGTGTAGCTGATCTAGCACCCTTTGTAGTCTGTCAGCGTCCTTAAGGCTGAACACTCTTAACTATAAATTGAGATTATCGGCGTAGACCAAGCAGTCGATTTGAAGTGTAGACGGAAGATCGTTTATGTGGCGTTTGAAGTGCTCTGGTAAACCACTGATCCTTATGGAATGTCACTAGTCATGGGCACTGGAGCAGAGAGGGTTTGGTTCACATGTCTTCGCATTTTCCTACCACTTCAGAGATCAGCAATGTAGGAGCAAAGGTTTCCTGTAATGACAATTCCCTGGAGTATTTGTCACAACCGTACGTGCGTGGCCTCATCAAATGCTTTACTAAAGTCAAAACATAAAACGTCAACCTGTTTCCGAGCATCTATGGCTTCTGCCCATATTTCCCTGGATATGGTGAAGATAGTGTTGCTTGAGCGTGCTCTCCGGAAGCCATGTTGAGCAGTTGTGATGAGGTTTGTATTCCCACAGTGTATCTGGAGGGCACACTTGAATATTTGTTTCAAGGATTTGCGTATGACTGACGTCAGACATATTGGCCGGTAGTTTGCTGGGCCTTCTCGGTTTCTCCCTTGTACTTAGGCAGGACGGCATCTGCCTTCCGGCCTGTGGGTAGGCAACCGGCTTCAAATGATAGCCGAATTAGGTGGCAGAGAGGCAGCGACGTACTTAGCTATCGTTTTGAGGAAGCTAGAATGCAATCGCTCCATGCCTGGGGAGTTCGGGTCTAGTTCGAGGAGGAGCTTAGTGACTAATTTGGTGTTAATTTCAACTTGGTCTATAGAGGAGTAGTTTGCAGGCAAACAGTTGTTGTGCAGCGGAGATTTCACTGAGTAGACCGAGGAATATTGTGTATCCAGTAGGTTTGACTTTTCATGATCGCCGAATAGAACGTTACCTTCCTTAGAAGAGGATGGAGCTGGGATCCCACTACCCGTTTTGCCATTTCACTTTAGGTAGGTAGAAAGCTTCTTGGGACAGTTTAGGAATCTGCAGCCAGTCCCTACGGTTATGGACTAGCTACGTGCTGTTCACTCCCCATTCAATCACTACTAGTCTACTAACATATTTTCCTCTCTCTTCAAGGAATTGTTGCTTCATATTAAACTGGTACTTCGTGGATTACCTTCTGGTACAACGCTATTGTCCCTAGATAGGCGGTAGCAATCTACCCATCCGTCTACTGATTCTACAGGATATTCAAAAGGCGTTTTCAGCACAAGCATCGATGCACAGCGCAGATGCTTTTGTCTCAACTCTATATGACGTAACACAAGCTTTATCAATGTTTAATGCTAGGCCCGTTCTTGCGGTCTTCTCTCGGTTGTCCCACACTTTCCCTTTTCTCCGAGGTCCAGAACGCCTTGGAGACCTGGCTTGGACTGAGGAACAGTGTTCACTTAAGACGGACGTAATAACCTACAAAGATCTGCATGGAGCATGGCTGAATACCAATGGGACACAACTACATTCACCACCACAATCGTTTTCCAGGATGGAGTGCCGGACACGTCTTCACACTCCCGAAACTTATACATCTGATGCATCCAGACAGCAGAAAGTTTGAAATCGGCGTACCTGAACACACAACACGACAGATATTCGTAATGTTCTCATCCGCAACCAGCCTCAACAATTATGGCAGCCGTGATCTAGCTATCTGTCATCAGTAGATAATGGATACGTACTGGACGTGCATTTCGCCGACTTTTCGAAGGCATTTGACAAGGTACCCCATTTGAGGCTCGCGCAAAAGCTGACCTCCTTCGGGGTATCTGGCCGCGCCTTTCATTGGGTGAATGCCAACTTTGCAGGGTAGAGAACAGTGTGTACGAGTAGGCCGTGGCCTATCGTTTAGGCAATCTGTCCTCAGTGCCGCAGTGCTCCATCCTTAGACCGCTGCGGTTCTCTATCTATGTGAATGACTTATCCGCCGGAGCTTGAAGTACCATTGCTGCTATTTGCTGATGACCTGAAGCCGTGGAACATTGTCGATGTTCCTGGGGGTTCCGAAGCTATTCAGCAAGCCTTGGATAGGCTTTGGGACTGGTCTACTTTATGATTATTGCTCATAAAGCAGCCAACGTGCTCCGCTCTTCGAATTGGAAGAGGTTGTCATCCTACGAAGTACTTAGTCGGTGGTGTCGAATCTTAAGTGTGTCTATCCAGGTTGACACAGGCGTTGTACACCCTACGGCTTTACACTCAGGGGACACCTGGAATAAGGTCGCAAGCAGAGGTTTTTGCATGTTGTGGTTAATACGACGTTCGTTTGGAGTCTTGACGGGCGACATCATTACGAGACTGTTCATGGCTTTCGTTCGACCTCATCTGGAATACTGCAGCCAGGCTTGTCCGCCCTGCCTCGTCTGGAACAAAATAGAGCTTGAGTGGGTTTTACGAGTAGGTACTAGGTTAGTCGAGGGATTACGGGAAAGGATGTACCCCGAGCGTCAACTTAGTTTGGGAATGCATGCAATGCACTACAGAAGGCTTAAAGGAGACCTAATCCTAACCTGCCGTATCGTAACTGGTAAGGTTGGTCCAGATTTATCCGAGCTATTCAGCCCCGCTAGATTGTCTGTTCTACGCGGTCACTCCTTGAAGCTAGACGAACCGCGGTCCGATCGGATTAGGGCGGAAATCCGCTGCGACGTAGAGCCATCGAGCGCTGGAACGTGCTTCCGGAAAGTGTTATCATGGAATCTACGGTTAAGGGGTTTGAGCTGCCAGTTGACGCTCTTGGGTGGCAACACGAAACCTTTCCATTTTCCTGAGTAACTGGCATCTTCGTACTTCGATTTACTTTTCTCCATATTTCTTCACGTATGGGTGTTATTTTCTTATTTCAAGTGCACTTCATTATTCTGTACCTTCGATTTCTCTTCTCATCCGTTGCTTACTTCACTTGACTGCCACATCAGGGACTGCGAGGGCAAGAAACGTGGCCATTAACTGGTTGGCCAGGGTGCGATACGGGTGTTCCGTTAAAGTCCATCAAATACTTAGCACTTCATCAATTCCTGGCTCAACGATCCACTCAACATATAACACCCACGGTATTCTCCTATCGTTCCAGTCCCATCTGAACTTGAACTTGTCCAGCCAACAGAGGAAATGGGAAACCTTTTGACTGCGGAAAACCAAATTTGAAAACAGTCGTCAAGCGGCTTTGCCAGGTATACATTAGTGTTCAAAATGCTTTACGACAGTGATGCAGGACTTCGTGAGTTTTCGCCTGGCAAGCTTTCTCTATTTAAACAGTCACAAATATCCGGCTAACAATGCTCGTAATATCTTGTGGGTGTCTACATTTTCACGACGCATTCTCCTTGGAGTCTCCTTATGACTTACAGTTTGCTTCTCCCTGCATACGCTGAATACTCCTTCAGCTGCACAAAACGTGTGTGGACACTGTGCTGCTTGAAAAAGTGCATCATCATATCAAATTGAGTTCAAATCGGTCCATACGTTTTACTTGCGGTACTTTCCGACTTTGCTCTCGCTGTCTGCGTTGTAGGCATTTGCAAGCAGGTCCTCACCTTTTCGTTGTTCTTACCTTTTCTTCCTTGCTGTCAAGATGGTTAGAAAAGTTGTGCGTGTGCCATCGGGTCTTAAAACAGCTGATTCAGTTTACCTATGCGGCTTAGAGAGATGCTCTATACCTGCAAATGACTTGTCGGGTAGTATGCAATGCGATCTTTGCGGTAGATGGTTCCAAGAAGCCTGCACCTGTTTGCCTGCTAATCAGTATGCTTTCTTGGCAAGCAGTAATAGGTTCCTTTATAGCCGTGAAGATCGTTTAAATCTGAAAGCGCGGCGCTTTGTAACCACGAAGGGTTGATTCAATTCGTTTGTTTCCAGACTGACAAATATGGAAAGCGTATTGGCTTTGCTGTTGAGAACCTTGGATGGGAATTTGAAGGTTTAGTGGATCGCCTGGCACCATCCGTTTTCAACGGCCAGGTGCAATTAGCGGATAGTAGCACGCAAACGTATTCCCTCGACTAACACACTATCCAGTAACTGATTGTGAGCTAATTGGCGCTAAACAATTGAAAACAGTACGTGATTCTACAGCTAAAGACGAAATATTGCAGACCTTGCCAGCGAAAAGTAAGCCAAGCAAGAAGAAGAAAGCTGTAAACTTGCAAAATGCCGTAGTCTTGGGGTGTACAGTGGATCACATTAGCACGTCACTTGCACGGCCTTCAATATTGAGTCCTTCCTCGTCTCCTCCCAAAGCATCTTCCCACGCTGCTGGTGCATCAAAGCAACCAGTCACCCAACCGCAAGGTTATTTGACTGTGGTGCGTGGAGTAGGCGCCCCCGCTGCAGCGCCTCTTACACTGATAGCAGTATCCTCTTTAGGAACGTCACGGAGTACACTGCCGCTTTTCCAAAAGCGCGAATGTTTGATGACCTACAATGGCTTAAGATTTTCGTTTCTAAACGGCTACCGCGCGGGTTTCCTGGCGTAATTGTACGGAAACTCATTAGGCTTGGGTCTGTGCCGGTCGACGCATCAGGCGTCAAACCCCGTTCACTAAGAGTCGTTCTTTCAACCTTGGACGAGCGTAATACGCCTCCGCGTTTCGCTTTTAAGCTCAAGGGTTCTGGGGTCAGTATTCAACCAAATCTTTCGTTGGCTGATTGATTGAAATTGAAGGCTGCCATAAAGGACCTTAAAGCCCGTCGCGAGGCAAGGTGAAACTGGTCTTCGAATGATTGATTTTCTGGTGGTGAGCCGGAGGTCTACTTCCGGACCATTATTCAAATGTGTCTCAAGTTGGAGAAGTGCAGAGTGTATTGTCAGGAGGCCAGGAGAGTAATTATCATTTACTACGCTAGGTACTTCGTACAAGGTTTCTCATCAAAGCTACTACACGTCAATGGCTTTCGTTAGATAAGTTAGCAACTTCCTTCTCGTGGGAGAGCCTATGTTCTAACAGGAACCGTCACCGAATCCGTAAGCTTTTTGAGAACCCAATATATTTCAACATTTCGAATACAACTCTCATCAGAATATGTTCCAGCTATTTGCCAAGTAGCGGAGATCAAACTGTATCTTTTACCGCGAAAATACTCCAGCACAAAGTGATTTTCACGCCCAACCACAGCCCCAGTTTTCGAAGATTTCTCTTAAAGGCCTTCGGAATGATAACACGACAAGTGGCGGGAAAGTTGTCTCAGTGCTTTCAGCGCTGGTTAGACCACAAACATGTTTCTGCCGTGTTGAAACTTGGAATACTCAATCTGATTCGCAAGTGCAGAAATTCCACTTTGACCTCAGATTAACACATGTTTTCTATTACCGTGTACTGTCCTAGGTCATGAACCACATTGTTGCGGATGCGTTAGTGTGTTTTCTTAATAATTGAAATATTTTGGTCCCGATCAGCCTAGATTCCTTCGAAAACAATCGAGCGCAACGAGTATATTGACAAAATTGTATTGGTTAAACAAATTCAGTTGACCAATTAGAGGTCGTTGGTTTTAGCTACTGTTGATTTGTCGAAAGCATTCGATTGTCTAGACCATGGGATTTGGATTTTCAAAATCCATTAAAATGGCATCGTTCAACATCCATTGAGCTGTATCACAAACGTCCGCCTGCAAATACAAATAACGACCATAGTTCGAAGCTTATTATCTGATTAAAAATAATTCGCGTGTAGTGTGCATTCGAAGACAGATTTAAGAAAACGATATCATTGATTTATGCTCCCCATCCTGCAAAGGTAATCGCTACAAGCTTATCAAGGTATCAGGGTTTCATCAAAATTTCGCGCCCTTTTCAGGCTTATTCGAAAAAACATTTGTCTCCATGCGATCCGTACCTGGCGATAATTAATTAACGCCCGGATATATATAGGTTTAACGTCAGAAAATGCAACGTACGCCTTAAACTGCACCGATGTATCTGCTTCGGAGAGTTGGGAAGGCATTATCGAATCATGCTATTCATGATGTCGGATGACATCTGGCATATCGAAAGGATTCAAAAACTGATAACCGACCCGCCGATATTTTGCGTTTGTTGTTTTGGACAAATCTGCCAATCACTTTTTGTTAGATGCTTATTGCCTATGTTCGCCGTGATGCTAAAGCTGAAGAGTGACGTCCCTGCTCTGGAGTAGCCTAAGCGTCGTGATTCCAAATACTTCAACTAAATGGGCAATCCGCCATACAAGTAAAGACTTTATTTTTTGGATTTTACCACGAGGGCAATCGCGGAATACAAGGCGACCTGTTAATGTCTAAGTTAGTTTTAAATAATTCACATACTTTGCCGCATTTAAAATAAATAAATAAATAAATCTTTTATTCTCAAAAAGGTGAGGTACGCCTTTACAGGCATAATCATGTTGACATAATGATGCATGGTGAAGAATGTGCAAAACTCCGATATGTTTGCCATAGCAGTTTGTGTCTGTGTAGGGGGTATGAATGCACGTCATTGTGTGTGTATGTGTATGTAGCAGTGTATTTTGTGCCTGTAGTTGTGCTGCTCCAATCTTCAATGTTTGATATTGTCATCAATATGCGAGTAGGAGATTGTTGTCCGTGGATTGGAGAGAATTATCCAAAGATTCACGGGGCAATAACTTTATTTTGTGGTGTGTCACGACCGCCCCGTCACAGTGTTGTTAAGCAGACATTTGTTGCCTTTTATAGGGAGAACGCTTGCCAGGCGAAACCCACCACGTCCTGCGACATTGCCGACGAACTATTTGCTGGAACGGGTTAAAACCGAACCACCCAGCTGGTACCACGAGGAGATTGTTCGGCTAGCCAGCCAATATAGGTAACTTCATTGGTCTCAGTTCAGAGACCTTTGCAGAAATTACACTGCAAAGAACAGATTTTACACATTATCTTAGCTCAGAGGGCCGAGAAGCGATGCAAGTTAGCGGTGCAAGTTAGCATTTAAACGAACGTGTGAAGTCATTCCTTAAAGTCAACAAAACAGTATAGTTACTGCAGTGTCATAGAAAGTCGATTTTTATTCACCTGTATGACCCAGAGAACGCTCTCCCGAATCAATCATTCAAGCCTTTACGGAGCCACAATTTTAAATTTGACTGGCTGACGTACTCGGACAATAACTTTTTGTCACCTAAGACTATACAGCTGCTTTGGCTTCAGAAATTCCGCGGATTTATCGTTCTCCACATATTAAACATGTGATATCACATGCAGTGCAATTGAGGTAAACAAAATATGTGCCAATAAAATTTTACATTAGTTTTTACTACCGTTTTAGATAATGCACCAGGCAAAACCATCGGCTTTTAAGGCAATTCTTTGAACCTTTTAAAAGCATTGTCCATTACAGAATACTCATCATATTAAGCTGGTTTTCTAGGCAGAATATTATTCAAGCTTTCAAATAAGCACTACTTCATTTAGCCCGTATTGGATGTTTGCATTCTTCCGTCTTAGCATTTAATGCATAAAACCCGATTTACCTTATTAATATTAATTTGCACGAATCTGCAACTATAACAAACAGTATAAATACAAGGCAATGCAAAGGAAACAATTTATTTAGCTAGCAAGACTTATCTTTCTGAACGTTCCTGAAACAGTAATGAAAGCTGGCTTAATGGCTGTTGAACAACTAGTTGCTCACAATAAACCTAAAATTAGTTAACATTATTGATTTTAGGTCGTATGCAATTGCTTTATGTGTTACCACTGGCAAACTTTAAATGCAAAGGCGCAAGCATCTTATTGAATAAATGCATTGTGATTGATTAGGTTGCTGATATGTGGATATATATACAAGAGTTGAACTATTGTTTTGTCATTGTAAGGTAGGAACTTCCTAACAGTGTTGCTGAATGAAAGTATTCGCTCCATATTGTAAGTTGAGTACACCTTGAATTACAACAACTCTAGGTTGCAATCAACGCTTTAGCATCACCAGTATCTTAGGTAAAACATGTCGGAAAAAGCGCTTCTAGGTTGCGTTAGCTCTTGCTCGTGGTACAGAGGGGATCAATATTAGTACGAATAGTGTTTCATGCAATGTTATATTTCGGCTCCGCCATTGGTCAATAATTCGAGGAAATGTTAAGGCCAGATTATACCGTTGGTGTAGTCCTGTTCGGATTAGACAGAAGTATTTTGCATTCGCAGCTGAAATATATGACGTGTGCGGCGGTAACCAACATTTAGTTTAAAATTACTTATGAGAAATACAGTTGTTATGATTATGCATGGAGTTCTAGAAGCGGCAACTTGTTCTGTTTATGCCCCAGCTGTTTCCCCTATGTTCCCCGCTTTATGTTGCACCGCATTATCTACAGCTAATTCAGCACAAGGCGTATCTAGGTTCTACTTATAGGAAATGACTGACATGCACATGGAGAAGATATTTGCTTTATCAACGGTGCCGGTCTACACAGCTCCAGCATGCACAGGATCATTTCTGGAAAGCTAATTTGGGAATCACTCCTTCCAGACGTACCCCAGGCGGTTGCCGTGCCGTATTCCGCTCCACACTAGTTTTAGCCATACCATGCGCCTAGCACGGCCAGGAGGATCGTGCACCCTGCCCCTCAGCAACGTTTCAAGTTTTCATTGGCCAATGTAATCGAGTTGGAGCTAGAAGCTTTCTCAAAATGTACATTAAATGCAGACACGCGGGCATATCAGTCATCAACCAACATGTAAATCACAGGAACCACAACACCATGAAGATGCTTAACCCAACGAAATGATGATATAGGACGCATGCAACATCGGTGGCATTACTGGCCTAGGTTAGTAACTTGAAACCGCAGCCGCGTACTAATGCAGCGCATCGCTGGTGCTGAATAACTATTCAACTGACGCGTTGCTGCTTTGTTCCTGGATCCGCATAGCCATGCTTGTTGCTTACTAAGCTGGCTTGACTTAGGCAAACTTGACCGCATTTGCGGTCCAACTACATGCACTACTCTCCATCTGCACTAGTTGATTCTATAGCTGTTGTTTCCTTGCAGGATACAGTAATGATTATTAAGGCACTGTGGTAACCGTCCATTAGATAAGCTCACGCAATTGGCACCGACGTGCAGCCACTGCTCACCAAAATCCAATCAATAATACTTCATGATAAAGTTGAATTTATCATGTCATGGTAAAGTGGCTTAATTTTCGCACTCGCTGCTTCCCTGCATTAAATCTCCCTGTAGCGGCTCCTTGGGTGTCTCATAGAATCCATGTGGCTGATATGTCGGATCAACCGCAGGTGCAGCATCAGGATTATGCGGCCTAATAAATACATGCAACTGCGGCTGCGCACTTTCGTGTGAGCAGTTTGGTCAACCTAGTCGGTGCGCATAATTCGATGGATGCACTGCTGATAGAAGCGCACCTGATAACAGGCGTCCTTCAGCTAACGCGTCCAAGTATCCTTTTCTTATGGATCAACGGACAGAACCATAGACTTGTATGCCATCAGCTTTGTCCCAATGGCATGCTGACGATTTTCCAGCATGATTGATATAGCTTTCCAATGTGACAAACATATTTGACACGTGAATGCGCAACTCGCTGCTCATATGCAAGGCAGGAGATATCGCATCCTAAAATGTAGAAAACGCTGTACTTGCAAAAGACTATTACCATTTCGACAAGCGAACCGATTTCATTTTTCTTGTTGGATTAACAAGGCAGACACACGTGCTACTTTTGACAGTGAGCTCAATTTAAATGTTTTCCAAAATTGAGCTGTCGGTTCACTCCGCAAATCATCCGCATTTTATGAGACGACGCATAGTAGTTAGTAAACCGTAATATACAAATGGTTTTCTCCGATAATAGGGCTATGGCCGATGTTCCTGATATTAATTAAACCATCAACAGACGGACAACGTAACAACGAGCGGCATCAAAACCATAGAACATCACGTCATCAAAATAGATGTCGAATCAACTAGGGACTACGAGAGAAATGCTTCACTCCAGATATAACATCAAAAACATCAGAATTTTGTGTATTTAGATGCACATTAGCAGCATATCACTGCGCAGCTATGTAATTAAACTTATACTTATTCGGACAAAAACGTATCCAGCATTAGTCCCTGTTCTGCGCGGTTCGCCATGGCTAATGTCTTGATGAAGCCTACAACCAGTGAGTACAATGCTAGTGTCGCACTTGGGACTGCTGCGGTGACAGCATGTTTTATCTCCTGAACCTCTTTTGTGTGCAGCAGATGAGGTGACCCCTTTCGATCTCTACCACTACTCGACCGCCAATGCAGGATGGCATCTTACGTGTGTTTCTTGGTTTTTGTTTAGATTGGTGCACTGTCAATGTGTCCAAACTTGTCAGAAGAACGACTCGGGTCATCAAACATAGCCTTCAAGAAAATATTCACACAGAAGGAAGCTGCCGTGTGCTATGAATCATTGATCTAGCTCAAGCGGAAGAGTGTTATGGCAATTATTTAGACGAAATCTATAAGCCACCCCTCGCCCAGCGATCGCAACAATGACGCGTCCTTCACATGTGGCCGCAGTAAAACATTAGCATAAGAGAGGAAAAGATTTGCCGGGATGATGATATTGCAAGTCTCTAAGAGCGTTGGACGCTACAGTTATATTACCTATTTTATGCAGCCCTGTTTACGATATATCAAGGAGTAAATGGCCGCAATGTCAATTATATAGCGCTTCATTAAATTATCTGTTGCAAATAATTCAATCAACATGCCGCGACGCGAGCCATTTGTTGACGTAGTCTATATTATAATTTCCGATTTAGCATCCGAGTAATCCAAGTGTCTTATAAGCCATACCATCTTTACCTATCAAACTGCTATGTTTAATAGCTTCTGAATGGCAAAGTCTTTTACTAAACTAACCTCTCAATTAAAAGTTGTATGGTTGTTTGTTGGTTCCTCCACGTGCCTAATATGCGCGGATAAAATTCAATGTATATAATTTTCGTCTATACGCAGAGATTCTATGGTATCAATATGTGTTTTTCCACTGGTGGTAATCTGTATAGCATAATATAGCGTAGTGACTACTCAGACTTCAAATTGCGCGTGTGTTCATCATTGTTTCTGCTGGCAAATGTTTTGTCCCATAGGTGTATCGGTTTTGCTCTACACTTGGCTTAGGTACTTTGTGCATAGGCTATCAAAATAAACCGTCCAGTGCACGACAAAGGACTTGCTTATTTGCGTGCAGATTTTTCGTAAACGGTGCTCATCGCGTGAAACATTTAAGAAATATTTCTCAACACATTTGCTGCGTAACCTCACCATTCAACGCGTGTACTTAAGTAAAAGCCTGTATTTAAATAGCTTTACAACAATTATTTCATACGCGATATTTTTCTTAAGTTTCCGAGTTAAGTACCGGAAAAACTAATTTCTTTTATATGAGTAAAGCATATTTGTTAACGCAAACAAAATGCCATGTAACGCAGTTGCATCTATACTAATATGTATCTAAGAACTGCGGCAAACGGTTGATACACTTGAAACATGATGCTCTGGTATTTATTATTGCTCTTTAACTATGGACAATCAAAACCCATTTCCTCTCCTAAACAGTTACTTATTCACTCATACCTGTGTATATGCTCCCGGAGAGAATAGGCTAAGCATCAAGTTAATCTTTCTATTTCTTCTATTAAAATACAATCTTTCATCTGCTTATATTTGATTAATATATTTTGCAGCCTGTTTTGAAGGGTTGTTTCACCATGGAACAAATGCACAATCGAGCAGCTCGTATGGTGCTGAATCATAACGAGAAACGTAAACATGTCACAGTTGAATGTCACTAACATGAGTCGAATCTAAACTTAAACCCATAATAGCGGAGCCCTGATTTTTAACATGCTAAATTGCAAATTTAAATGAAATTCCAACAGTACCAATAACAATAAAACTGCAAGCAACAGAGGTGCAATGTTGTTTCATTTGACTACTTACTTTTATGGCTGGCTTTCTGCTTATTACGCGGTAATCCCTTTTTCTGCCTGTTATGATTTCGAGTCATTTAGGTGAAATTCTCATGAAGAAATTGTACGAATAGAAGCTTTTGACAAAATTTGACTATAGTTAAATTTTCCTTTTGGAAGATATGACATAAAAGTGCGTGGACTGCGGGATGAGTGTTACCTCATATTCAAAAGCCGTCCAATACGCACTCTGTGACAGATAGATGCACATAGTTTGCTGTAACCTTGGTCGAGATCACTACCACTGTCTTCAGCACACTGTCACCAAGGGCATAATCTTTCACTGCGACTCGTGTCTAGCAGTGTTTAGCGACAAAACCTTCTGATGAGCTTATGCCCCTCAGCCTACCTACTGCTGCCGCACAACCTCTGTCTAACTCTGACTGTGAAACTCCTGTTTCATTTGTGTTCCTGCCTTTGTCTGCCTGCTATACGCCCAAGGGTAAAAGAAGCCGTGCCTCCTCCACAATGTTGGCGGGAACATTGTTGCCCGTCGGTCCTGGCAATGCAGATCAAATTCGGAGCCGAATCACCTCTTCTACAGAGGGTGCACTACTAATCCAGGGTAGTGTCTGCATAGACTAGTTGAATGCAACTATGCCAAAAAGAAAGACGAGGACCTAGGCTGCTGTGGCAAGCATAAAGGCTGGAGAAACATTTGTGATGAACCAAGTCAAAAGATAGAAGAAAAAATCAGTTACAAGGCCTAAAGCACAACGCAAAGCAACGCAACTGGAGCTCATTATGGACAAAGTTACCCAACTTGAGCGACTCAATAAGAAACGCCAGTCCCACAAAAGCCAAGTCTCTCAGGAAAAAGCAAAACACCCCGGGAGCGTTGACTAATAATTGCGAATGTTCCTGAATCCGAGAAAGAATCATAAGCTGAAAGGATGCTGGGCTACCAGGCTTTTTTGAAGCGGATGTTATCCATCCTGTTTGATGAAGGCAAGCAGAGTATCAACATCGTCTCTGCTTTTTGTTTAGGCAGAAAGCAGAATGATTCATCCAAGACTTGCCCGATAAAAGTCGTCGGTCCAGAAGATGAATGTCACTTACCCTCAGACGTACCTCGCGTCTCAAAGGAAAACATTCTTTGTTCTGTAAAACCTTACCACAGAGTCAGAATGGGACAAGCCGTCAACGAACTTCAATCTCGCCGAACGAACGGCGAAACCGATCTTCACGTTGTGGATTTCCGCGTTGTTCAGGAAAATCAGGGAAGTCGCTGGAAGCCAATCCTATTCCCACCTGGCCCCATGTCTAAATAACGGTCTGCGAGTAACACTTGCCAAAGTATGCAGACATAAAAATAAGCTCCATGAGATTCCACTTCTCAGTACTGTGCAGCAGCCAGATTTACTGGCTTACACCACAACCTGATAATAAACATCAGAGCAGACTCAAGGGTATCTGAAGAACATCATGGTATAGTGACGAGGATCGCTTGTGGGTCATTGAACCGTGCAAGTGTTTTTACAAAATGAAGTTTATTGATCATTGATCTGGCATAACGCAGAACAAATGAAAATGTACAGAATATTGGGAAATTATCGCTGTCTGTTGTGTGAGCAACTGAACCTTGGCTTTCGAGCATGGTGCACATTGTAGTTATGTTTCATCCGAGTTAGCCATTAGAACGTTTGTTAATAAGAGCAGCGAGTCATGCGTGGATATCGAGGCATTGGGAGCAAGGCAGAACTGAGGCAGCATGCTTAGGTTGCCTTTGGTCTGGCAGTCGACTAATTTTGTCATCTGGACAAATTGCAGGAAGACTGGGATCAAAGTGTTGACCTCCGCCGGATGTATATAAGATGGGAATGGGTGCGGGACCATTTCAGTCGCCGCTAAAAGGTGGTTGTTTGTGAAAGCCACGTGAGACTTTGAAAAGGCATGGAAAGGAACAACTGGTAACATAGTCCTACTGGCGGATGTCCTTCTATTATCTGTGCACTACCAGTCATTGTTGTGGAGTGTAGGATGATAAATAGGCGTAGCCAATGGAACAATGGAACAACGGTTTATTACGGGGAGAAAAGCATTGTTTAACAAGTCCCGTGGGATGAAACATATTGCTGAAAAAAATTGTATGATTAAATGGAAAGCCTTTTGGTGGACTCACCATAGACTTATTTGGAATGGAGGAGGTGTTCGCGTAAAAAGCGCACAAATCCATAAATCTATTGGTTAGGCGTTTGGCAAGACACCGTTTGATTGCATTTTGTAGCCCCTGGCTAACAAGTCATAAAATAAAATGTAAGTGAGACAATGCATCGCAACATATTTTGTAAATATCGCCAAAATGGGAGAATGGACGATATAATTAGGGAGGGCGTTCCAAGTCTGACACACGCAAAGGGAAAAGAAATTTCGACGGCATCCTTGCCGGCTATACTGAATTGTCAGTTTCAGAGAGTGAACTCTTAGGTTAATGTTGTGGTTCAATTTCAGCATCAAATGGCAAATGTGATTTGGGTTCTTCAGAATCTGGTAAACGATTATGAGATCCCCCCGCAGCAGCCGATATCGACTGCTGTACATTCTTAGAGATTTCAATCTAAGCTGATAGGGCAGCTGAAAGAGGCCCCTGACTTTCTTGGTTGCCTTTCGTTATGGAGTCTCGAGAGCAACGAGATCCTGTTTTTGCCACGGCTGTCACGCCTGAATAGCATATTCCACTTGGGGTAGCACGTAGGTTTTAAGCATTTGGGGAATGATTGAGGGTTCAAACCGACCGAAGGCTCTGTGAAGAAGGTCGAAGTGTTGGTTGCCGGTTCTCGTCGCCTTCTCTGCTTGTTTTTTAACACCCGAGATCTTCCTGTATCAATGCAGCCAAGTCACGCTCCTGAGCGTCCTTTGCCAAGGTGTGGTCTGCGAGCTTGTAAACGCTCACCGGCTGGTGACGCAGATGTATAACTTTGCACTTAGCTATGTTCAATTGAAGCATGGTTCTCTTTGACCATCCCTAAACGTAATCTAGGTCATGTTGGAGCAGATCCTGATCTGCCTTGTTACTAATTGCCCGCCATATCTTGACGTCATCGGCAAAAAGCAGGAAATTTGTGGAGCTAACTGATGCCAGGTCGTTGATAAACACCAGGAATAAGCGCGGTCCCGGCACTGAGCGTTGTGGGACACCACATTTCACCTCAATTTGGTTAGAGCGTAATCCCCTACACGTACTTGATGCTTCCGTTGCTGAAGGGAGCTGCTAATCCAACCAAGTACAGGATCTCCGATTCCATAACTCTGGAGCCGTTGAAGTAGGATGCGGTGATCAAGACGGTCGAAAGCTTTGGAGAAGTCCAGATAGATTATGTCAACTCCGACCCCATCATCAGCCACTTCCGTCTAACTACCTCCTGCAATCAGTAGGTTGGTGGTGCATGACTGGTGTTGACGGAAACCATGCTGTTCCGGTAACAAGACGTCGCATTTTTCAGGGTGGTCTATTAAAGCCTCAGCTACGACTGCTTCCATCACCTTCGCGAGCACAGGGAGGAGAGTCACTGGGGGATAGTTTGCAGGATCTGAACGGCTATCGCCTTTAAATATAGGGGTGAGAATGCCACACTTCCACATATTGGGGACTTGTTGTTCACCAAAGCACCTTTGGAACAACTGTGACAGTGGTTCAGCTAGCTTGTTGGCAACAACCATCAGGGCCTTCGGGCGGATGTTGTCTGCTCCCGGAGAACTATGCTCACGTAGTGAGAGGAACTTCGTTAGCACAATTGATGAGTTGAAAATAACATTTGTAAACCATGGTGTCGGTAATGTACATGGCATTATGAGAGAGGTAGAGATTGCGAGTTCGAAAATTGTGGCGTATTGTAGCTGCCGGGCATTAGCTGCATCTTCGGCACTTTGTACTCTACCGCCTGTCGTGAAAAGTGGAGGGATCCCATGCTTCACTTAACGAAAATTATTGACATGCCTAAATAGCAGTTTGTTGTTTGCCATGAATATTTTGGCTAGGCACTGTTGATAAGATACTTTGTCCACACGGACAAGTGCAGCGCTATGGTTGAGATGGGTCAGGAAACTTCCCCAAGTCTCTGAGTCGGGGTTAATCTTGTAGGCACGCCACGCTGCATCCTTTATCGCCAGGCATTTTTGAGTCCTGCTCCTTAGAATAAAAGGCATGTCTGCGGGACGAGGGGCTTGGTCTCTGATGCTCTGTTGACGATGTCGCTGAGTCTGTTAACGAACTCTGCCCAGACGTTGTCAAGGGGACTTTTGTTTGAGAATTCCCAGGCAGCTGCATCGGCGAGTTCTTTCAATACGTTGTAGCGCGTGATTGGATGAGTTAGTTCCGAGTGTTCACTTGGATACTCTGCATAACACACATAGCTTAACGTCTTACCTACATGGTCGCTAAGACCTAATGGACTGTCGATCAATAACTTGTCAACCCTGAGCTCTTCATTTGTGAGCACAAGGTTCAATATGGACGGTTTGTTTGCTCTTGTGAATCTAGTGGGCGTGATGACATGACTGTACAAGGAATATTAGCGATCAGTTCATGCAAGTCTGCTTTGAACTGCTCACTGGGCGATGCCAAGACCTCCAGGTTGTGTAGATTGAAGTCCCCGGAGATGAGAATGTGGCTGTACCTAGTGCGTGTTACTCTGTTTAGGTCACGGATCAAGCAGGAATCCATTTCCGGAGTGGAAGTTGGGGGCGGTAAACGATAGCTATGAGACATGTATCGTTTTGTCTTAGTCAGAGACGGCACCAGGGTTATAGGTCTTATTCAAAATAGAAGGTTGTTTGCCCTGGTGTTCTTATCTTTGTCGATAGTGAGTTTGGGTACGACAGAGTATTTCGGATGCATACATTTTTAAAGACACACGTCCCTGGATTAAAGAAGTCGTCCTTGGGTGGCAGTGAAATATGCATTACATCAGGTTGTCTATGCTTGGACATGACTCGTTGGTTTGGATCGGATTGGGATATATTCAACGAGTTGTCATTACTCCATTGTTCCAAACGTTTAAACTTCCACTGAACCTTACGCACAAGGAGTTCACTTTTATGGGCTTGTTGTTGTCAAGTATAGGAGAACCTGCCTTATCCGTTCGCTGTGTAGAAAGTATTTTAGTAAGGCAAGGAACAATTGCTTTGAAAATAATTGACCATTCTGTTAACTTGTCGTAGTTTAACTCAACGCATCTAGTGTCCACGTTAGATGCGCTCGTCTTTTGGATGCTTGATTAAGATTTCTCAAAGGGGCCAATTTAATTATCCCGGTGTTTGTAGCACAGTGCTGAATTCGTCCCATTTTAGTGGCATCTCTATCTAGTTTAATCAAAATGCGGTTAAATTGTGTTTACTGGGTTGGATGTGTCCACAGTAGAAGAACCGCAGTGGGACCTCCTCGCCCAAAAATTTAAAAAATGTTTGAACAAAACTGTTTCGGTGTCTTCCTTTTTATACGTTGGCGTTTGCAGCCAACTACAGACATGGTAAAAGCTTTTAGTTTTTTAGTTTTATTTTATTCAGACTCAAACCTTTCGGAGAGATAAAACAAACACATTTTGTGCTCCACCTATTCGTTCGTATACTTCTGAGGCAAGAGAGGCAATTAACTGCCTTGCTTTTCCCATTAGAACAAAATCAGTATTCGCCACATTGTTATTGATGTAGGCAAGCGTAATTAAGTGATGTTTGAGGGGTTCAAAGAGTGCCAGGATTGTTCTCTTCTTATTAAGTGGTGATTCCAAAGAGAGCAATTTCTCACTTAATTCTACACTGAAGCTATTTTTGGTCGGGAAACAGATTCGCTTCTTTCAAGGGCCTCGCATTTTATTCGCTTTGATGGTGGCATTGAAGGCACACTACGCTTACCTCGCTGGGCACGCGATGCTTCTATGGGACCACCGCGATTTAAGCTTGCCAGTGTTCAGACTCATATGCCTTTGTAAGCTAATGCAATGAAAGACAACGTTGTGTGATTTCTCGCACATTGATTGTGATAGGTGGGTTGGACTTCACGGCTACATGTGTGGATAACAGCCACAAGTAAACGACCGTGTTTAGACTTGCAGCTGTGATCAGGTCGTGCTATTGAGTGTTGCTGTGGGGCCTGTAAATTGAGTGTTGCAGTTGTCCACACACGCTCACAAGTGAGCTTCTGCGCATACAGGTAAACTAATAGTTTCTCTGGACTCGGCAGGCGAATTCACATAGGCTAAGCAGACAAAGCGTGAGAAGACCATGCGTCCAGTACTGACCTACAATGGATGCGAAAAACCGCTTGGTGAGGTTGGATTGACCGTAGTAAACTGTCAAACGCAGTGGATGATAAAGTAAAACCATGGCAATGGATGAGACGCGTTGAAGCAAATCGAATACTTATGAAAAACATTTGACTGTAACATATCCAGCGAGCACATAAGTGAAGACTTTACGCACATATATTGTATTACAAGTCACGCAAACTGCCGAAATTTAACATTAGGTTGCAGTGTTAAAATTACAGGGACAAATAAATATCCACTGTATAATGCTGATAAATCCGAGTGAAGGGAGAAGACTCAATGATGAGAATTAGGATCGTGATGGATAATATCCAAAGAGAGGCTAACTCGGATATAGTACGTTCGCAGACCCCGTTCGAATCAGAACCATAATATATAAAATTTCCTTATATTCTGATATTATAAGGGCAAAGCACTTCGGTGCCCTAATCAAGCCTGATTATTTTATGGCCTGGTGACCGGTTCCAGCTCACTTACACATCTGAGGATATATAATTCAAGCGGACACCATCCACTTTGACATAATGACAGTCTTCGCCGTTTCACACTCCAAAATTTACCCAACCTCTGCTAAATTTCTTTCAATTTAAGACCCTTTGTTTTGGTGCTTTTGATTGCGCAATTCATCAGCAATACATCTTGACACTGCAGTGACGCCCGTTCTGTCACTGGTTTCCCGATGGATTTCATTCACTAACACTCCTGCTTACAGAGTCCATAGAAATATCCGTTATGTTTGGGTCCCGAACCGGTACTCACTAACCTCTATTAATACCAACTTTCCATGAACCCGTCTCAAGCTGCCCCCGGAGTGCTTCTTCTCCATATTCTTACAGTGCATTACTGCCTAATGTCAACAATGCTTGGCAACATGCTTTTCAAGCCGGGTCTACATTTTTGTGCTGGTGGCTTCTAGAGCAATGATTTCCTGTCACCTCCATCTAAACGTAACTGCTGTCTAATTGTTGCCGTATTTGCTATAAGCTCCAGAACATATCTGCTCGCTTCCGCTGCTCTTAATCTAAGTTATGGGACATTGCTACTTGTACTGCTATTGTGTACCGGCTTTTCATACTTTGCTACACGAATGCATCACAGCCACCAACACTCAAGCAGCGCAGTATCAGTTGTAAACATGTTAGTCGTGCAACCACCAACGTTTGAAATGTAGATACATAGCGCAACCTTTTTTCGAACAAACAAACTAATCTATGTTGAGTGTCAGTATACGCACAAGTTCGCAAATCATTTTGGCCCGATTAATATTTTGAGGAGGGCTGCTCTACATCTTTCCATACTTCGAGGGCTGCATTAAGAAGTGCTTAAAATTTCCTGCAAAGTACTAGGTCAATGAAATGATGAATTTATGTTTCGCATTTCGAAAGTTAACTTCGCTGAGGTACTGGTGCATTTTATTACTTGCTTTGTCGTTTTGAACAGCATGTTTGAAGGTTTATACAGGCATTTATAGTGCATATGTATATTAAATTTACAATTATTTAACATAGCTTATATGGTTGGCGGCACCCGGTTTCTGATTTGGCTGTCACCGTAGCCAGCCACAGGGGACACCTGCGCCTACACAAGGCTCATGGTTGTCTTATACGGCACCATCTACAACTCCAACCACACACCCCATATCCATTGTAAACCCAAAGGGAATGAGACCGGGAGGCATGTGGATGGGAGCCACGATTCATCAACGGAGCCGACCCACACTTCTTCATGGGCAAACACAAGCACGCTGTAGTTGGGAATCCATCGCACACAAGGCGGTGTTTGGACCGTAGTCCGCTCCACACTGAGTGCATGGATCCACTCTTCGAGCCTAACATGGCGACAAGGACCGTGCACCCCGTCCCCTCCAGCATCGACCAAATGTCTCCCGGAGCCAGTATGGACGAGGTAGTGGGTAATAGACAGGTAGGTACCTTGTCAACATGCACACCAAGCGCAGCCACACCGGGGATTCCAAACAACAGCCAAACACTTGAGAGAAAGATCACCAAGGAAATAAATCGAGTAATGCATTAAGAAACGGTGTAATAACTCTTAAATTATTGAGCATATGAAATAAGTTGTTTACCAACGAATACGAGGTAAGTTTACGAGGTGCGGAAGTTTATTTTACGGAAATGCTATAAACCCGAAAATGTTATCAAAATAACTAAAAGTGTCTTAAGCGACGCTTGCATGTGTACAGAGTAGAGTATAAGAAGTCATTTATATGGGAAAGAAAAGAATTAGGACAAATTTAACATCCCACCACCTGAAATAAATAGACTTACTATGCAAGCACGCGTTTAGTAAATCTAATGCAGCGTACCTACAAACGATGCGCCGGTTCCGCCTACCTTCTCTGCAGGACACGTCCTCGCTTCGGTAGTGTTCCCGGGTGGCCTCGCTCATGGCTCACTAGGCCTGCTTGACTCAGGCATTCGCGACCGCATGTGCTACAGCACCATGCGCTCGATGTCGATGGAGAACAACCCAATGATGCATGCCGCTTCCGCAATTGCCACTTCTTCTCTGCAAGTATGAGGTCTTTTTACCGCATTTCGGCAACTGCCTTCATGATTAGATCGCGCCATGCACGCCGATCAATCGCCTTCGATTCCCATGATTTGCAATCAAGATTAGAACGTGTGAGGCTCACTTTGAGCATGTCCTGGTAACGTAACTTTGGTTTCCCCACATGCCGTGTCCAAATACTCAGCTGACCGTGTAAGAGTTGTTTCGGTATCCGCGTCGAATCCATACGCCACACATGCCCGAGTCACCTCAGGTGTCTCAATAAAAATATGCAGTTTACTGCATACCTCCTACTTTGTTGCAACACTTCCATGTCAGCAACTCTGTCGACGCAACTGATGCGCAAAATTCTTCGTAGACACTTCTGATGGTACCGCTCGAGATATCGCACATCCCGCAAGTACATCGTCCAAGTTTCAATGCCGTATAGAAGAACGGACAGCACCATGGATTTTTACACCTTCTGCTTCGTGCTTAAGGTAAGCTGATGGTTGTTCCACAAGCGATACTCTAGCTTCCCGAATGCCGCCGCTGCCTTAGACACGCGGATACGCAGCTCACCGTGTAGCTGCTGATCAGACGACATCACACTTCCAAGGTAGCAAAGCGGGAGGTAGTTTCCAATACCTCAGCACCAATGCTAATTCACGGCAATATTGAAGATTGCACCTCCGGTGAAGGCTGAAAGAGACAGACAGTTTTGCTTGTGTTGATGGTGAACCCGAATTTTGTTGCTGTCGAAGCCAGAGCACTAGTAAAATGTTGCAACTCATCCGCGCTGTGTGAAAACAACTCACAGTCGTCAGCAAACAGCAACATAGGGATAGCTGTCTCACAGACTAGAGTTCTCGCACCGAAACGGCGGATGTTCAGCAACCCACCATCAATACGGTGCTCCACACGAACACGGTAAACACAAGCGGTATCAAAAGCATAGGACAAGATTGCATGAAGATATATATTAAACGGGGCAGGAGCTAAGATACAGCCTTGCTTCACACCAGAGACAACTGCAAAGTCATCCGAGGTCTCTCCACTCAGCTGCACCCTCGCTCGCATACCACTGAGCAGACATTCAATTAAATTTACAAAACTTGTCAGAAGAGAGGCGTTTCTTTAAGAATTTCATGCAGCCATTTCCATTCAGAAATTTTAAGAGAGCAAGAACGAACAGCGGCTGAATGAGAAGACACGAAATAAACTGAATTCAGGTTATCCCGCATAAATGCTGTTCGTTCTTGCTCTCTTAAACTTACAAACTTACGCAGGCAACCAAACTTACCTTACACCAGCCACAATGCCTCGCGATTCACCGTATCAAATTCCTTGGTGAAATCAACAAAAAGCGAGTACAATGGCTGGTGTCGTTCTCTGCATTTCTCTTACAAATGAAGAACCGCAAACACCATATCTGTAGTGATGCGAACCGAACGGAATGCATGTTACGCTTTCTCCACGTTCGGTTCCACCACCTGGATGACGAGGCGGTTGAGCAGGATTCAGGAAATTACCTTGCCTACACAACTCAGCAAGCTGAAGACACGATAGTTCGTGCAACATTGCTTGCTACCTTTACCTTGTACAGGTGTAGCACAAGGACATCCTTTAGCTCAGGAAGCACCTACTCATCAATCCATACGCGTTGCACCAAGTGGTGCGGCGCAGTCAACAACGCGGGTCCGCCGTGTTTCAATAATTCAGGCAGGATCCTTTCGGCCCCGGCACACTTGTCGTTTCGCAGCTGAGCAAGTGCCCTCTGCGTCTCATTCAGTGTCGGCGTGTCCGCCAGAATCGTCTTCACATTGTGCTGCTTTAGGCAGTTCAATGCAGGCCAGTTGATCTCTGATCGATTGTTCAAGAGACAGTCAAAGAATTTTGCTAGATCTGCATAATGTCTGCAGTCTGTGTGCATGTGTCGCCTGAACTACCATCGATCTGTGTCCTCAGCGGCTCCAATCTCGGTCCATTCACCGCCTTCAAGGAGTCAAAAAATTCCTTGTGTTGGCAGCTTTCGACGTAGCATTCCATCTGCTTCGCCTTCTCCGTCCACCATGCATTTTTAATGCGACGGAGCTCTCTGGTCAGTCGCCGTCGAAGTTTGCGAAACTAACTCTTCTTCCCCAATCCACTGCGGTCTGCCATATGTGCAACAAAGGCTGTATTCTTCTCTCACACCAGTGCACCAATCGTCACATCCTTCTCATCAAAGCAATAAGGCCGCTTACAGTTTGCGCGCCCGATGGTCTCCTCAGCAGCAGCTGTTACCTGGTCGCGAATGTGGTGCCACAGGTTGCCCACTGTGGCTATGCAGTCCACATCACACAGGCGTGCAGCCATTGCCTTCTACAGCTGAGTAGGTTTTGCCACAGCACCGAGGGAGAGAATGTTAAATTTACGCCGGTTCACGGCGGGAGTGCAATATATAGGTTTGCGAAAATATATGTACAGTTTGGTCCGCACCAATTTGTGATCGGTGTCACACTCAGCTCCACGCAGTACACGTGTCATGCGCACTTCACGCATATCACGCTGAAGTACGATGACATGGTCGAGCAGGTGAACATGACCACTCCGTGGGTGAGTCCAAGTTGCTATATCCCTCGCACTCTGTGCAAACCGTGTGTTCGTGATCGTCAGGCCTTGAGTGGCACCGAGTGAGAGCAGCCTGTCAACGTTCACTTTCGCTGAAACAATGCCATGCCCACCGATAACATCTGTCCACACCAATGCATCACGCACAGCGCGCGCGTTGAAATCAACCAGCAGAAATAGTCGGTCGCTCCTCGGCACAGACCGTATCAAGGAGGATAGCTCAGTGTAGAATCGATCACGCGTGTCATCAGGATAACACATGGTCGGAGCGTATGTGCTTACAAAGGTGGAAAGATACATCTTCCGTGTCGTAGGCGAACAGTCATCAGTCGCGCGATGATGCCTGTTGGTTCACCCACCAGCTGACCGTGGAGGCGATCGTATATTGCAAACCTGACCACATGCTCAAGTGGTGATGTGGCGGCGTTGCCCACCCAGTTGAATGTGTAGCCAGCACATGCTTCATGCAATTTACCTTGCTCAGCGAGCCGAGTTTCACAAAGCGCCGCCAGTTCCATTGCCACCAGTGCAGTGCGTCGCTCAGGGCGCTCGCTGGAATTCTGGTATAGTAGTGTGTGCACGTTCCAGCACCCGATGCTGAGTGATTTGCGCGCAGGCAGACGATTGCATTGGTGGCCAGTCGCACGCGTGGTGGTCGTTGTGCTTCGGAGGTTTGATTGAGGGACTCCGTTTGGAGCCTTTGGCTCAATAGCCTGACAAACAAGGCAGTGGGAAGCAGATCCAACTCGGGAATGTGATTGCAGAGAGAGATGGGGATCTGCTTGACGACCGACACACGCAGCCTTGGAGGTGCTGGAATGATTCATATATATTTTGCGACCATAGTAGGATACACCTGCGACTACGGCCAGACGTATGTGGGATTTGGCGGGTTTGCACCAATTTGACCAGGGGCTGCCTGGCTTGAGGCGGGCAGTAGCAAACCATTGAACACCCGGAGATGCTCTCCCACTGTCAGAGAAAATGCGTGGCGCTCGCGCTCTACGCCAATCGAGCTGTGAGCTTATAACCCGTAGACCTGCTATCTTCCATGGCTAGGTTTTACAGGAATAGGGCCATCGACCACTTCCTAACCTCCGAAGAGGATGGACTCCGATACTGTTAGGGCGCCCACATCTGACAGTTGAACGACTCGGGTCCTCAGCCAAAGCCTTCAATTAAATGAACACCAAAAAGGCGGCGGGTATAGCACATGGTCAGTTCACTGACTCATGCGGATTGGTGTCCTGGATCTTGGCAGGAGAAGGGCGTAACCCAACTCCCACCCAGTGGTCGCCACGAGGAGGCGCCGAGGACATGAGCCAATGGCACAACAGTAGCAGCAGTGTGTAGACCATCTGTCAGGATCTAGCCACTACTAGCCTCAGCGCACCCTAGGCTCTCTCGCCACATATAGAGCCTAAATAATTGAGTAATCTCATTTCGTGTACGATTCTACAGAAGCGTGATTATTGCAAACAGCGGAGGCATCCGTATATGTTCGAAAGAAGAAAATTTTTATTACTTTTTCTGTTACTATGTGCAAACAAAGACATATCTGATGAACAGAACACAGAAAGCTATATCTTAATTTAAAACAGTTAAGTCCCTTCAGAAATTTGAAAAGCACGGTAATAAGAGGAAAACTGGTAGGTGCATGCATTTCGTCTTGTCTCCTCAGTACCATTAACAATAACCGGTATGCAACTATATACGTAAATATGTATGTGACCGAATAAGCATGAGGTGAAAAATGAATGACGGAAGTTCCGCACCTATGTCCACGGCAGTCTTAAGCTGATAAATAATTGTTTTTGAACACACAGGGCCGGCTTCATCCGGCTCATTGCAACGGCTCGGCGAAACGGAGGAAGTGGGGATTAGGGTGACGTAATACAAGTGTGAACGGTGATCCGAGCTCTCTCCGGTGACGCGTAGTCAGTAGGTGTTTACATATTGAGGAAGCTGGCGGCTTGCGCAAGCACGGAACTTCAGTAGGATAGGGATGATTATCAACTTCACGTTGAACCCACCTTGGCACCTGTTCCTTTATTCGGGAAGTCAAAGGCCGATTGGTTCTGCCTATGTAACTGTCTCCGCAGTCGCATACGAATTTGCATATACAGTGTGGGTTGGCCCCTATCGGTTGAGCTTCCTTCGTTGGAGGTACTAGCAAGTTACAGGTTCTATTGATGACCAAAACATGAGCAGCACAGTAACTTCTCGGCGTAGCAGAGATTAAACGTTTTGTGGTTTTCAATACAGTAAAGTCACCCTTGAATGGCAAGTCGATATAGATCATTTTCTTGGCTGCCGTATGCACCGTCTTTCGGGCCTCGCTGTTGGCTATGTCTCTCTATAAATCTACGTGGATAACCATTTGCAACGAGTATTGTTGTAGTTAACTCTAGCTCGTCGGCTAGACAATCAGCGGAGCAAATTCGTCTAGCACGACTAACTAAAGTTTTCACAAGGGTCCGCTTGTACCCCACTGGTGTGAAGCTGGTGAAGTGCAGGTATTGGCCGGACCAGGTTGCTTTTCTGTAGATAGATCTTCTAATGAGCCCGTCATATCTGCGACTGATGAGGATGTCTAAGAATGGCAGACAATTCTTCTGTTCTACTTCGCAGGTGACCCGCAAGTTGGTATGTGCGCAGTTGAGTTTCTGCAACAACTGGACAATCTGCTGCTCTGATGAACAAAAGGCAAATTTGTCATCAACATAACGCTTATAGTATGGCAATTGGTCTATTTCTGTGGATATGCCTTTTTCTATCATCAGCATTAAGAAATCGGCAAGTACAAGGCCTAGTGGACTACCCATTGCCACTCCATCGATTTGACGATTTGGAGTGTTCTAAAAGTGAAAGACAACATTTGATATGCACAGCAGTAATTGTTAATGGTACGGAGGAGATAATACGAAATGCATGCATATACCAGTTTTCGTCTTCTAACCGTGCTTTTCAGATATCTTATTTCTTAGGTTCCATATATTTTATACACATATAAATAAAAAATGTGCATATATTTTATAAATGGCTGTATAAACCTTCAAACATGCTGTTCAAAACGACAAAGCAAGTAATAAAATGCACCAGTACCTCAGCGAAGTTAACTTTCGAAATGCGAAACATAAATTCATCATTTCATTGACCTAGTACTTTGCAGGAAATTTTAAGCACTTCTTAATGCAGCCCTCGAAGTATGGAAAGATGTAGAGCAGCCCTCCTCAAAATATTAATCGGGCCAAAATGATTCGCGAACTTGTGCGTATACTGACACTCAACATAGATAGTTTGTTTGTTCTAAAAAAGGTTGCGCTATGTATCTACATTTCAAATCATGGTGGTTGCACGACTAACATGTTTAAAACTGATACTGCGCTGCTTGAGGGTTGGTGGCTATGATGCATTCGTGTAGCAAATTACGAAAAGCCGGTACACAATAGCAGTACAAGTAGCAATGTCCCATAACTTAGATTAAGAGCAGCGGAAGAGAGCAGATATGTTCTGGAGCTTATAGCAAATACGGCAACAATTAGACGGCAGTTACGTTTAGATGGAGGTGACAGGAAGTCATTGTTCTAGAAGCCACCAGCACAAAAATGTAGACCCGGCTTGAAAAGCATGTTGCCAGGCATTGTTGACATTAGGCAGTAATGCACTGTAAGAATATGGAGAAGAAGCACTCCGGGGACAGCTTGAGACGGGTTCATGGAAAGTTGGTATTAATAGAGGTTAGTGAGTACCGGTTCGGGACCCAAACAAAACGGATATTTCTATGGACTCTGTAAGCAGGAGTGTTAGTGAATGAAATCCATCGGGAAACCAGTGACAGAACGGGCGTCACTGCAGTGTCAAGATGTATTGCTGATGAATTGCGCAATCAAAAGCACCGCAACAAAGGGTCTTAAATTGAAAGAAATTTAGCAGAGGTTGGGTAAATTTTGGAGTGTGAAACGGCGAAGACTGTCATTATGTCAAAGTGGATGGTGTCCGCATGAATTAAATATCCTCAAATGTGTAATTCAGCTGGAAGCAGTAACAACTACTAGTCACAAACATTTTACACGTAAATTGAGCTTTTTCAAACATGCCTTTATGTTGTCCAAACTTTAGGAAATGATAAACAGTGGGATATATTACATTTTTAAGTAACAGAATAAGAAATATTTTGCGAAACATAATTCGTATTCAAGTGGATTTGTTTTTGCTACGGTTGATTCTTATGTGATGACGTTGATGAGGTTTGAATAGTGTAATTTTTGTTTTGGTTCGAGCATGCATTATGGCATTACAAGCATTGCCAAATACCTTCGAAGTAGTTGATTAAAAACACGGGTTTAACACGTATTTAGGAAAAATTGTATTATTTTTTGGTGTTGTTACCATTTCTTTACCTGCCATATTTTTGTTTGCACAAGCGTTGCTATGAAACGCTATAAATATAGTTGTATCGCGCAGTTGCGCCAACCTGTTTTGTGAAATGAGGAATTTTAAGGGGACGTTAGACACATATAGTTACACTTAGTTTTTTCGTTGTGTGGACTAATAAGTATAAGTATTGCCGAAGCATCAGGAAGACGTTTGCTTGACAAAGTGTTTAAGTTCACGCCATACAAATTACTGAAATTAACAAACTACTTGCTATAGTGCTTGTGCGAAATAAAATAATTTGGAAAAGTGAGTGGCTTACCAGTGCTGCAGTGTATTTTAAATTCTAAACTATCGCAATTGTAGAACGCGTTAATTAAGCAATGCTTAATATCAGTAGGTGAAATAGTGTTTTAATTTGCAAAATCCGGCGCGAATTACTGGTCATGGATTGAGGAATAAACATTCCTTCATTTCTCACATACCTTACACATAAGTTGATAATTAGTGAACGGGTAATATTCTCAAAGCAATGCAATAACATCAAGCGATAAATGAGCAACAACGCCCGAAAGAAAACGTTTTATTAACTTAACCCCAATTTATGTAACACAAATTGAATTTCGCGAATGATATTCATTGTTTAACTTTATCCAAACGAAACAAGGTTGATCACCAATATAAGCGGAATGTAGATCATCATTGCTGGACCAGCAGTAAGTTTTGAACACGCTGGAAATTAAGGTGAAACAGGTGACAATATAGAGTACTTGAGACATGTGTGGAAATAATTATGAGTTTTGAAAATGGCTAAACGTTGAACGTTGAGTAGTTGTCGTCTTAGACTGTGAAGGTGAAAATTTACGTTCTCATACATCGGACATCTTCAACACATTTGCACTCTGTACATCTACACTGTACTGTACACAATTATTTTGTCAGCTTTCCATTCTTTTTATATGAAATCAAATATGCAGGCAAGCAAACTAACATTGGTAAATGTGAGGAACGAAAACGGGTTACGAAGCCTTAATTTTAGGGAATTAAGGTATTTTTCTTTTTCTATTTGTCTATCTCAGATTATTGTATATAGGTGGACCGCCAACCCTGAATAAAATATTAAGCTTGCTGCTTGATATAAGAAGTGTACTACAAGACCGAAATCAATTGAATTAATTGCTTAGTTCCATATTTGTGTCTCCTTGACGTGCTATGAATAGCGATGTACCTGTGTACCATAAGCTGAGAGTGCGCTTGGTTTAAAATGAGCAAACAAGGGTTAATCCAGTTAGCCGAATATATTTTGCATGCCATATTTTACCGAAAAATGGTCACCATATGATATAAAGTTAAAATGTACTTAACATTTTTGATTATGTGAAGGTCCCAAGTGAGTCAGTGAAGTTACGATGAGCACAAGCACGAACAACATGTCGCTTGTGTTCCGATCAAGTTATTTTTTAATTTTTTGTAAAAGTGATCGTGATTGCTGAAACTTACTTTTAAGTGCAGATAGATGCATTTACATATTCGTTATCCTTTAGTATCACAGACTGTTGCAAGATATTGTTCAAATGTAACCACGTGTGTCCTTCCCATGAGAGTAAAAGGTTTAGGAACAAAAGCAGCAGTACATGGCCCAAATCTGGTGTGCAGCTGTAATAGGTTATATTCGCCACGCATGATTTTCATATATAGCATCCAAGTGCCGTTATGTACGTAGTTGTTATACGAATAATCTTATATCCAGGAGTCAAAGAACATCTATAGACATCAGTTTAGTTGTAGATTTCAATTAGGTTGTCCCGGGCAAGGGCAAGCGACTAATCGAAACTTCACTAGATGATTGTTTCGCCCTACTGTGAGTTTCCGATGGCACATATTCCCTCGGTATAATACTGGTTATCGTACACATGACCACTGATATCTTGCAACCCAACCAACAGGTTATGCCACTGAGACTTGAGAGAAGCTAACCGACCAGCCAGTATTGTAAACTAACTGGGATATAGCGGGACTCACCCTCTCTGCGGTGGGAAGAGAGCCGTCATAGTAAGAAATTTCTTGTCATTGCAGTAGTTCCACACAACATGCTGACTACTGCTAGGGCTAAAAGCTGACGACAAATTAGCAGAAGATGAATATTATTATGCTTTCATATGGTTCATTGCAAGTAGATAATAAGCCTCAGATATGTCTGCTCAATTTATAGTAGTAAATGATTTACCCAGTTACCACATATTTCATGTGCAACTTTGAATAAGATGCAGTCTTCTGCCATTGCCTAGGGCAAGATTACATCGCGAGAATTTAAAGGTTTCATGAACTAACAGAGCTACGGGACGCATGCTACGTATTACTTCCTACCAGGCGAAAAACCAAACAGTTTTTCACGATCGATGAAATGTTGTCTGAAGTAAGTATCCGTAAAATATCCACAAAATATTGGTTTTAACTTTTGCTGTTTCGAACTGAAAAAATCGAATTTTCACATGTATTTGAATTTGCCAGAATTGCGCGATGCCATTTTTAGGCGTTTGAAAGTTGGCGCATCAGTACTATAGCGCTTATCTTGCAATTTTTGCATGCAAAGATACCACATAATACCGTCATTTTCTGGAAACAGGTTCCAATTCTTTACATTGGTCTTTGCAACTCCACACGCTTCGCGCAACTTTCTGTCGATTACTTTTTTAATGACTTAGCGATCGACTGTGACAACATCCGTACACGTGGCGGCCTTTCAGTCTCCTGCGCTTCGTCGGATATCATCACATCAGTATCCGTGGCGAAGCTTCGCAAGGTTGTGCGGCGCACATTTAGTTAGTATGTAGTTTACACTGAGTTTGCTATAACTAGTAAAAATAGTTAATAAGCAAGAAGAGTGAACGTCTATGCGAGAAATGCTTAACTTGAAGGTAGGCCGCTGTGTGCATTGAGTTCAATGAGCTGAAAAAAGCAGGATAGAAAAAACGTCATCGTCATTTCCGATTAATTAAACGTTTTATGCATGTTACTAGGTTACGTCGTTTTTCGGCGGTTCGTAGCAGTTGCAGTGACAGCAGAGACATTCCAAATTTGTTTGCAAATGTATGTCTAACGACCGTTTGAAATTTCTTCTGATAGCGCGTCCATATTTTTCTCAGGTTGGCTGTTCCAGTCAGTTAGTACTCTATTTTAGACGGTTTTATCCACGAGAAATTGGTGCATTATTTTTTTTACTCCCGTATGTAGTTTCATGAGGTCGGATAGTCGTTGGATTGAAAGCGCTGCTGTAAATCACTTCCGATTTCACTTCGGAGGATGCATATAGTCTAGATGATATCGCCCCGGCAACAGCGGACTTCAAAGGAGAACGGTTAGCTGCATGATACGAATTTACTAAGTGATATTATGAAGCTTAAGAACATATTTCGTAGCCACACTCTGAGCCTGTTCGAGTTGAACGCGTTCAGAATTTGCAAGCTGCCTAATAGCTAGTAGGCCACGTATTAATGGATGGAGGTATGTAATGAAGGGTGGTAGATATACCTCAAAAATTATTCAAGCAAATTCATCTTAAGGCACCTAACAATCTGCTCCTAGTGGCCACCTTCTTTATACAGCCCTGCGATGTTTTAAGTGTAGAAAACATGAGAACCGCTGGATTTTTCTCGTGTGCGGCATTCTAGAGAAGAAATTCAGCAACGTGGTATGCACCTTACGGAACAGCGCACCTCTCCCGTTTTAATAGCATTTGCATTTGGTAAAATATTCATATAGCTGGCTAGATGCCCTTGTAATCTCTACACCCTACAGCATGGATTCCATTAGACATATCTTAAGGTCATCGGCGTGGATCAAGCAGCTGGTCTAAAGTGCATTCCGGAGAAGGTTGAGGAAGAAGACCTCCGGTACAAAGAAGGAGTTTTTGAGAACGCCCAATGTAATGAACACGAAACCTGAAAGGGTTCGTTTCACACTCGCAGACATTTACCTGTGAATTAGAAACTAGGAAATGCAAAAGGTATGACTTCATGTACTGCAAACTATTTGCAATATGAATACAAATCGATCTTCTTTTCAGAAACGTAAAACATTTGGTCCCCTTCAGCCACTTGATCAAAGCAGAAAAAAGGCACAGGTTGCGATCTGTGCCTTCTTTCTGCTTTGACCAATCGATCTGTTGGAAGTTTTCCTAAGCAATACTAAAGTCGCCAATGATCAAAGCAGTAAGTTTCTAGATAATAATGGCTTTCGCTAATGATTCCAAGTGTCACGCAATTTGGAAATGCATGCGAAGCTAACTGTAAACTGTTCAGTTCAGAAAGAGAAAGCAGATGTAGGGCGCGTTCGAATAGTTGGGAAGAAGAATGATTTTAGGAATAATGTATTTTGGTTAAGTATATTATATAATCCAAGTCCATTAATAAGTTAATGCCGTGCATGCCACTGAGTGGAAATGCTCCGCGGGTATCGAATAGAGGCCAAACATTCTTTATGAGATACTATGAATATGTAGTGGTAATATTGTAGTATTATAGTATGCATTTGAAATATGAGTCATTATGTAATTTCTCACTTAGTAGTTTGGTTCAAGGGAAACATCAACAAGGTCTCGGCGCGGCATTCGCATAATTAATATATATTTATAAGACTATAATTCGAAGTAGAACCTAGGAGATAATAGTCAGATATAATTTGTTTCTTAAAAGATTCATCGAAGCTACACTGGGCCACGCAGTCGCTCTACAATCAGGAAAGCAGGAAACGGATGTGTTAACTGTTAGAGGATCGTGAAATTACGGAGACAATCCCAATTGTGGGATTGGATATTGTGAACATACAAATACTTCCCAGTTAACTACATCATGGAAACCAGCTTAATTGCGATTCTCAGGCAATTTGATACACAACTTCGATACAACTTATCTCACAATAAACTGGCATGCATATTATGAACGCGAATAGCAGTCACTATTGCTTGCAAGCAATTAAACAAGAGGTGGCATGTAGACACCTAAGGCCACTACTATTATTATTGAGTACAGCGGATATTAGTGTGTTCTAAGATCGACGCCAGTTGACTCAGAATGACATCCATCACACATCACGTAAAGTCGTGCGCGACGTTTTCGTCAACTACGGACTGGTCAGTAACGCCCAGCGGCCAGATCCTGTAGGAATCATACCCGTGACAAAAATCTAATGAATAAGTGGCTTATACCACCGAGCCATGAGTGCCCAAGGCGCCATGAGTGACACAAATGGAGGAAAAAATAAAGCTGCGTTGTTAATTTGTAAACAAGATCTCTGAATGTCTAAACAGCTTATACAACGTGCTCACCTGATGCACTGGGTCCTATGTCGATGGAATTCGTCACACTCCCAACCTCCTCGGGAACCGTATCGGATGCAGCTAGGGAATTTAGACGCAGCAGTGTTGTCGGTATAAGTAAAGTCCACACGAATGGAGCAGCAATATTCAATGGATCAATTTATAACGGCTACTAAAACAAAGCATGACAATTCACTCAGGCAAATACTGAAAACAGCTTGTGGTTTTATATTACTCACAAGTAGCAGGATTTTGATTGTACGTCTGAAAAGGCTTTCTGCCCAAAATTTCACAAGCTACATAGCAGAGCCTGGTCCGGAAAAGCGCTAGACGCCTTTGGCCCTATTGGGGCTCGTCAGTGGCGCGCATTCCCTCGGTCCTCTAAGGAAGATCGAACCCATGACCGCTAGAGGCAGATGCCAACTGGTCAGCAGCTTAAGCCACTGAGCCAAGGGGTACGTTGACTGGGCTACATAATTTGCAAACTAACTGGGAGATAGCACCACCTATCTTTCACTATCACTGATGGTGGTTAGCCTGCTAGGTGATAACGTCCTCTCCCTAGAGGCTATATCCATAGCATTTGAAAATAGGAGAAGCTATTTTTATTTTATATAACTCGGAAGTAGCAGGATTTAGTTGATATTCTGATAAGGCTTTCATCCCAATAGTTCACAAACTACATAGCAGAGCCTAGTACGGAAAAGCGCAAGACGCGTTTCGCCCTACTGGGGCTCGTCAGTGA
>OX104066.1:6925535-6996715 GCA_944474145.2 Dicrocoelium dendriticum
TTTTTCGAAGCTGTCCGCGTCATTTTCTATCACTGTAAGCTAACTAGGCCCGAAGCCTAAAAGCAACTGAGCGTATAACTGGTAAGAATCGTGTATTCTCCAGAATACTTTGGTGAGGTAAACACACTTGGCGGCATTCTGTCTGTAGTTTCATCATCACTGCGCCTACAGGGGAGCATTTGTGGCTTGCGCTGCACCAATCATAACTCTATCAGCAAACACCGTATGCTGCGTAAACCCGAAATAATAAGACCGCGAGACATGAGGCTGGAAGCCAGGCTTCATTATCGGAGGCAGCCCACACTCCTTTAAAGACAAAAACCAGCGTGCTGTATATGGAAATGAATCGCACACAAGATGGGGGGTGGAACATGGCCTGCTTTAAATTGATTGCATTAAACCACTCTTCGGGCTCATCACGGTCACAAGGACCATGTCAGCATGTATACCAAGCGCAGCCACACCGGGATGACCAACAAACGACTAATCACTTGAGACGACGATGACAAGTAAACTTACTCTTTAGTTGCATACTGTTATGGTGACGTACAAGCGTAGTACTCGGCAGCATCTAACGGGCATATGTACGTCCAACCCGTTGTGGGTAATGAAAACGCGCACACTCGAAAGCCACGCGTGGATTCTCAAAGCCGAGGTTCCACGTCAATATCACCAACTTTAAATGAACACGTGAGTTTTGGGTACACATATTTACATGGTTTCGGGCCGTTGGCACTATAGTAGATTTCAATAACTTGTATACAATTTCCGTTTAATTGGCGACTAGTTATAAAGTCAATCGCCAACATGAACATTGGGTCTCTTCACAGTCTCTGGAACTTATAGATGCTCGCCAGCATATTCCGGCTGGAAGCGAACACAATGAAACTCGCAAAGAGCTCCGGGCGAAACTCCGTGCTATCCTGAAAAGAGACCGCGAATCCTGGTGGTCTCGTCGTGCAACAGAGATGGAAATGGCCTCTGGCCTTGGTAACCATCGTGAGTTATTCCGTCTGATACGGGAAACGGGCAGCAGGAGACTTGGTGTTAGTGAAACTATACGTAACGAGAGTGGACAGCCTATCCACAACTTATCAAAACGCCTGGAACGTTGGGCTGAGGACTTGAAAAGGCAATTTAATCGGTCGAAATTGTTAGATTTCTCGTCGACCAGTGATCGCCCTGCTCCGTGGGCTGTTCTTTTGGATCCACCCTCTCACTCAGAAGTCGAACATGAGATCAAACTGTTGAAGTTAAATAAAGCCGCGGGACCTGATGACCTTCCTCCAGCCCTCTTGAAATTCGGGGGACCTGCTCTTGTGGATGATTTACACGAGTTACTAGTCGAAATGTGGGAGCAGGAAACTGTCCCAACCGATTGGAGCCCCTCCGATATAGTCCCAATTTTCAAAGGAGGCTCACGATCGGAATGCGGCAGCCATAGAGGAATCAGTCTGATCTCCATCGCCTCCAAATTGCTTGCCTCTGTCATTCTTCACAGACTGACTGGCACTCGTGAAAGCCAGATTCGCGAAGAGCAAGCTGGATTTCGTCGGGGTCGTAGCTGCATTGACCACATCTTCACCTTGCGTCAGTTGTTGGAGCACCGTCACACATAACGGCAGCCCACCGTTTTCGTGTTCCTCGATATCAAAGGTGCATTCGATTCGGTGGATAGACATGCACTTTGGGACTGTCTACTCAGGAAAAGTGTACCTGAGAAATATGTGAATATTATCCGAGCATTATATGCGCGTAGCTCGGGCAGAGTAAGGGCTTACGGCAAGTTGTCGTCGCCCTTTAATATCTGCAGCGGCGTGAGACAAGGATGCCCGCTGTCACCTTTCCTCTTCAAATTCGCTGTTGACGAAGTCATGGAAATCGCGTTCACAGGACACGACTTAGTAGGCGTGGAGCTACTCAAGTTGAACGACTTCTTGATTTAGAGTATGCTGACGATATTGCCCTGATCTGTGACAGCTCACAAACGTGCCAAGCGGCACTGGATAGATTAGCACTAGCTGTCCGTCACTGCGAGCTTTGCTTCGCACCCTGGAAGTGCAAAGCGTTTCGCCAAGATTGGTCTGGACCGCCCCCTACGCTGACCCTTGTTGGGGATCAGCTAGAAGTCGTTCAAAAATTCAACTACCTGGGAAGTTGTATCAGCGCCCGTGGGATTGAAGATTAAATCACGAATCGTATAGCAAAAGCTCGGGGCGCTTTTGCAAACCTTCGCCACTTATGGCGCGGGCGCGACCTCACTCTCTCCCTGAAGGGTAGAGTGTACAATGCAGCAGTACGTTCGACCCTACTGTACGGTTGTGAAACCTGGTCGCTTAAAGCAGCGGACCTGAAGAGACTAGTTACATTCGACCACCGGTGCCTACGTAATTTAGCGCACATTTGGTGGGAACACCGCGTGAGCAACGAGCGTGTTCGACGCCTTGTTTATGGCACAGGAAAAGGAAATGAACCGCTCAGCACCGTTATTTCACGCATTAGGCTCCGATGGCTCGGCCACGTGTTACGCATGTCAGCCCACCGACTTCCGCGAAGTGTGTTGTTTGCGCGCCGGGGGTGTGGATGGAAGAAGAGGAGGGGTGGCTAAGCGATGACTTTGTCCAGAGGAATGAAGACCCTCACTTCTGAGCTGGCCTCGGTTGGAGCGTCTCGGCTCCCTGGTTGGGGTCTGAAAGACGATGAACAATTTTGGTTGGACACACTTGCTGATATGGCTAGGAGCCGACCTCAGTGGCGTTCGTGCTGTGAGTTTCTTTGTCCCACCCCATCCCTCTTAGCCTTCCCCTCCAACCACGATCTCATTACTTAGCCTTATATAATTTTGCACATTAATTTTTTTGGGTGCACAGCAGCCGGCTGGTAGCTTACCGGAACGATGCCCATCCGTTACCGTTAGCTCAGCCAGCTTGCACCAGTTGCTTTTTTTCGCCTTTTTATCTATATATTGCGGCACAGTAGCTGAGGTGTTCCCCACTTCTAGCTAACGTGTATGATGATGACGATGATGAGTTATATAGTTAGAAGACTCTGAAAGAAAAGAAAACATTAATATTGTACAGGCAAATTTGATATATACAATTGGGATAGATGTATGCGCTCGTATGAAGGCTTGAGTCCAAGTCTTCTTGTGGGGCGGTTACAAGTTTGGAATTCGGGCCTTATGCAGATAACTCGAAGCGTGGGCGTCTGTTATCCGGCCATTCCAGTTCTGTTGTGTGCGTCTTGACGCAACATAGGTATTAAATAGAGTTCGCGATAAAAGCGCGTTCACCATCGCCCATGACTTTACGTGGTTGGACGCGGGCTTGGTAATGTATAGAGGTCAAAATGAAGTTTTGACGTCGACATGGATCAAGCGGTGTATATCACGTGGTATGTGGTTAGGCTCTGTCATGTGGGCTAAAATACAGTTTCACAAATAGTTTTTAGAAAGCTGTCAATCCACCTAACAATGTCCACGCGTATATATATGGACCAGCCTTCACCAGCACTCAATTTTGTGGAGCTGTATTTTAGCCTACGTTACCTAGCCAAATGAAGCACTACCGCCATACGGCATACGCTACACGCCTACGTCAAAACACATTTAAACCTCACGTATTACCACTCTCGCGTCGGACGCAGTGACAATGTTGGGAACAGCGGAACAAACTTTCATCACACCCACTGTGCTATGCCTATCTCGCAAAAAGTCGCCCTTATCAAAACTGGAACGGCCGGACCACAGACTACATCTTTCTTTCCCTGCTCAAGGCTCAACACGGAAATTCGCAACCGCACCGCAATCTGCCCCGGACTAAGGCCTTCTACAAGCACTTAAGGCTGTCTCGCTTGTATATTATCTTTACCCCACATTGTTGCTATTAATATTATTGCCTAATCTGCTGGTCCTGTAAATTGTCTCTAATTCTGCGACACTGATAGCGCCCGCTAGCTGCATGTTTGCATACAAAGCTTGAGCAATAACCCGCTTATATTTTAGTTTTAAACACATTCATAGTTGCTACCAACATGCAGCAGACTACCGCAGCTTAGGATAAATGAATTGACTCCATGTTGGATGGGATGCAAAGGAGAACTTTATATACACAATAACGGCTTCTCTTATTCCAGCTACCCACTTTCAGCATCGACGCGCTCACCTGTGTTTGACAAGCCCTCGCCAACTTGATGCACAATTTGCGCTTCCATTTATCAGGCTCTACATTATCTGGTACGCAAGTTACATGCTCATCATTCCGATTATTCTTACCATTTTAACGTCATAGTCATAGTAGTGTTTTGTCGGTTTCCTTACCAAATCTCAACGCTGCAACAAATCTGCTCTAAGCACACTTTGGAATTTGTACACTCGTAGGATATATCATTCCAGTGGAATCATGTAAACTTATGTCACGTTTCTCAACTTTCAGTTGCAGCAGCTACCTCGCATCTCATTTATTCTTATAACTCACAGCTTTAAATTGAATTAATTCGAGAACCTAATGCCAATCAACAATCTTTATGAACTAATATGCTAGCCTAAAACCACACGCCCACTGGCGCAGCCAATTCGTCTGCTAGTCTACACGAACTTGACCTTTGTGACTACGTCGTTTGTCCAGCTGCTGTGCGTAACCGACCAGAATCGGAAACTTACACAATGTCGACAAGTACATTGTGCCACATAACGATACCATGCTAAATGACAGAAAGCAAGCTATTGTGAAACTCAAAGGTTTCCAGGTGAAATGATAATGTGAATCGACTGTATGTTAGTAATGAGTTCTATTTGGTTTAGCCTGCTCGCACTGTTGCTAATGGTACCATGCAATGTGTGCGTCTATTAAGCTAAATCGCTAGCGAGATCGAAACATATCCCCAAGGCGGCGGCCTGTTATGTACTGCGTGTTAGTTCATCCTATTAGTCAGATTTGCAATATACGCAGTCCCAACTTGTGATCGCTCAGTAGGAGCAGTTGCACTGCGAATAAACGCAAAGATTATATTATTCTTAAGGGATGGTTCGCCAGCGCAGCGCTGTGACCACTAAGAAAACCAATGACCAAACATTGGATTGGCCCCAATTACTAATGACTAAGTCCTAAGTGTGGTTTTCCCTTCAACTTTGGAAGCCGACCAGGTGATACAAGTTGGCGATTTTAATAGTAAATCTACTCATGTTCACGCAAGTCATGCACCACTTGTAACATGCAATCGATCGAATTCTAAATATGGTAACCGCTTGCATATTTAAAATCGTGAGATAGTCGAAAGCGTGCATTCTTCATCTACGACTCAATGGTCGCATGTGAAGAGGAATTTACCCCAGAACTCCGTCAAATATACAGCGATCGATGCAAATTCCAAAAGTTTGCTACTTTTAGTGCACCACTGTTGCAAACACCACTGCCATGATTGTTTAAGACAAGCAGTACTATAACGTCAATTATTATAAAGCCAGGACAAACGAGCACCAGACCTTATAGCTAACAAAATAGCTCCAAAATTAATGTTCTAATTGTCGCACACCTATGTCTGCGTACCTAGCATCATATTGCTTGGTAATTTGTCCGAACATCAGAATCATTTTAACTCACTGGCGATTGAGGTATGTAAAGTTCAAATCAATATACCGAGCGCATGTTACGAGTAACCCTAAATCTGCACAATCTGGTGAAGTCAGAATAATTAAAGTAAAACTGGAATCCGGGTGCTGTTACTTACGCATCTAACTTGAGGTGATAAGCAGCATGAGACGACGGAAACGAAACATCGCTGAAGGACACAGCAAGCGGGATGCTCTAGAAAATGATAAATGATAGCGACACATGTCTAAGTTGCGATGTCCCGCTAACAAAACTAGACCAAAAATGTAGTGAAACTATGCGACCGCTTTGTAATGCAGCCTACGGAACAAGGACACCCACATCCTTATTATGGGTGAATTTAATTCACATTAATTACAACCTCTGCAAAATTAAGAGCATAGTTCATAGCTGGTCTGCAAGTGCCCGCAACCTGTGTTCGGTTTCCTAAAACGTTCTTTTGCCCAGTTTTTCCAGAACAGGTAGTGGATTAGTGTTGCCGGATCTAGTGTTCACCAAGAAGGATCATATGGTTGATATGCGTGTAGTAGACTGCCTTTGATTCCTAGTAATCATGCAGTCATTATTTCGACTTCATTTGTTAAGCAGAATATTTCACAAGAACCCTGTGATTTCACACACATTTTGCACTCCCCAACGGTTAAGCACAGCAAGTCAAGTTCAAACCTGGTCCGAGCGACTCATGGTCTGACTTGACAGCTATAGAATCGGCAAGCGCGTTGTGGACGCAACGTGCCGAGACATATCGGAATCTTACTCCATCAGACAATCTGCCAGCATACGTCTTCCCGACTCCGAAGCAATACATCTCTTTCACTGACAAAGAAACTGATGTATTACAAAAGTGCCGCTCATCTGGATTCTGTGCTATTCAGGTAGACGCAATAGCGGCAGCAGCATGCATTGAAGAGAGACGTTTCAGCAATCAAAATAAGCACGCCCGTATTTAATCAGTTTGCTTCCTTTAGTATGTTATATTAATGGTTAAATGCGTCACAAGACGGCGTCAAATTAAAGAATGTACTAAAGTTGACCACATAAGCTTTTGAGGAGGACAACTGCAAACTACCCTTTGGTCGACAGTGTTTTTTAAGTTAGTTTAACCTTTGCCCGCTTCTAGTAATAAGGTGTTGTATTGTATACGGTAAAAATGTGTTATTGCTGCTTTGAGCCTCATGTCCTGCTTAATCGTCCATGCACGAATTTGTCAGCAGCAAATACGGTAACTTTAAAGTGCGTTACAGATTGCTGTGGACACATTCAGCGATAGATTATTAAACATCTGATAGGTAATGAACCCTGCTTTGAACCATCGAGAAAGCCGAACTGAACTTCAAATGGTACTACATTGTTTTAAACGATAAAAACACGAGCATTGGTTACTTTTCAGAGTGCTCTAAACAAAATATTTATTTCGTCATTTTGCACATAAACAACAAAATAATTTGGCTCCAAAGCTATGTTATAAGGTTTCACACTGAATTTGCCAAAGAAACCTTTTATCTAATGGATTGTATATATATATATATATACATATAGAGCAACTGGTGGAATGAACCAAAAAACATAATTTGGCATATTAATCCTGTGGCATCTTTAGAAGCAACCCCTTAACTTACATCAATTTAAATACCATAAATAAAACATATAAATGAGAAACTTCCCTTGATGTGAAATTTCAGGAACTGCCCAAGAACCTCTAGAGATCAAGGTATTCAAAACTGGGCTATAAGGGCAACCATCACCCAAAAGTTAACTATATTATTTGCTTATGCCCAAGCGATAGCCTGGATACATTTGTACATAGGGACTTGTTTTCTACATTCAAACTTTCCCGCATCCGAATAAATGTACGCAGTAGTAGGTTACTGTTCTCTATTTTATTAAACCTCAGCGAATCCACGGGAATACCGCTGCATCCGAACCAGTGACATCACTTTGCGTGTCTGTTACTTATGGAACAAAGCCACAATGATTGGCCAGCCACAAACATTTTCCATATACAGGTGCGAAATAGCGCAGACCGTCCTCGAATCGCATGCATGGTTTGAACTAGCAAAGGATAGGACCAGCCCAACGGAGCTACGGTTAATTGCATGCAGCCTATAACAGAGTTGGAAGGTAAACACATAAGGCGATCGCTAATTATTACCGAGTGGTAGGAGCATTCATTGTGTAAATTAGAAGTTCGTTGCAATAAGGCTCCATATGACTAATCACGTTTCAAGCAAAAGCTAGGCGGTAATGTTGTCTGGTATGGGCTTGTCAATATGGCTCACCCGCAATGTCCTGCATAATAAGAAGTCGTGTCATAAATGTTTATACTAGATAACTTGTGCCCTTTGATAAAAGTGAGTGTGGTATCAGCCATAAGGGCAAATGATGACGAAACTAATTTAAGTTTCGTTGTGAACTTGCACCAAAAATGAGATTCTTACTTGTTGCAGAATTTCCAGTCCCATTCGTCTTCGATTTATGCCCCAAAAGTCCGGAGATCTTGTTCGCGGCGGATTCTGCATTCAGAAAGAGCAGGGTTATCCGCGTATTCCATGGTTTATGAAGATAAAACAGTGTAGTTAGTTTTATCAAATTAGCAAATCCACATTGAATCAGAATGTGCAGCTCTAAGTACGTAACATTGATAATGGAATGCATCTGGACACAGCGATAAATGCAGATGATACTTGATATTTATGTTTATACGCATTTAGAGAGAAATGCGGAAACCAACCTTACTACATTTTTTATTCATTAACGTTTAATTGAGCATTCCCTTCCTTTGCTTTTGTGGTGCTTGCCATATAGTGCAAATGCTGCACTGAGTTTCGAAAATACCAAGGATGCTTTTTGAGAGGACAAAAATTTACAGCCACTTTCCTAGTCTGATTGCTTATTTGGTTTATATATTCCATTTTATCCTTTTTCCATTTACCAATTACTTTATATTTTTAACGGGAATATTCTATATTCTATGAGCCAATTTACAACCACAAGACAGATACGGTTAGCTCATTGTCAATACTTTGCGCACCAAGCAGAAGTCATGTATTAAATTACGCACCTAATCGTCCGCGCTCGGTAGATCAGAGTGATAGAGCAACGGACAGAGAATTCGTGAGACCGGTGTTCGATTCCCCGTCAAGGTAGATTATTGTGTGAAGTTTAATCGTGACTTTTACTTTCCACAAGTGGTACACTACTCACAAACCTTCGTAACTATATTCGGTTTGTTTCAACCCTCGTATACTCTCGTCTTTCTAATGCGCAAACGCCATTTCTCATTTCTTGATACCTTATGTTATCCATCCTATGAAAACCAAAGAGGAGGCACTGAATAAACAGACAAGCTTACAGGCGTAATTCTTCGCAGACCTTTCTCCGTCATCCGGATTCTAGTCTTCAGAAAAAGCACTGGATATCTGCTTCGATCTTTTTTCTCCTCAATCGTACGCCATGCCCCGACTCCTTGACATCCGGATGCCAGCAGCCTGTGCCACTTAGCAATGCTTAACCTTCAAATTCCTGCATGACCCGCAGTTGCCTACGATAGAGCGAAAAGCAGAATATAGAAGCCGCTAGCTGGTGACTTTCAAGACTTGTCAGGTTCTCCTGATTGAAAGGAAACTGCGAGAAACCCACATCGCAGATTACATTCAAATACCTAATGCTCATTAATTAAAGTCCCTTCGTCTACCTACTAGGTGCTGTGTCGCGTACATTCAAGATACTGAAAGCCATGGGCAAACATTCTCCTCTGCGTAGTTTGTTACTAATGTGACGGTGTAGAATGCGTCGCACAATATTGTAGTCAACTCTCAGTCATGCAGGCCGCAAGCTGTCACCCATGCCTGATTGTTACAAACTGCTGGAATCAGAAAGTCATAGCACTGGAATCCGGCGAGAGTTCGAGGAACGGGAAGCACGGACAAAACTCAAAAGGTCAACAAGGCTCTCTGTAACATTTCGGATATTTCGGGGACTGCTGACAATCGAGCGAACGCGACGAAATATATCTGCAAATACACCGATCTCACAATTATTCTCTAGTCACTTGATATGACTGCTTAGGATTATTGGTTGTTACTTTGCTCCGTCAGGCGGTTACCGTAACAGATAGTTTGGTGGTGAAACTTCAACCACGCCTGATAACTTTAATTTTTGTCCTGGGTAGCATGGGGGACCGGTAAAGCAGTACGACATTTCCGTCCCATTGATAGTATGACCTAAGTTTTTTCTCACATTGCTGCTCAGAAATCTTGCAAGGTCCATTAAAGTCTTATCATTTGACAAGTTATTAAGTGCGATGAACTATAGGGGCAGGATTACACTGAGTTAGCCAACCTGTCGGGAGGCATGAGAAGCATTTGCTTTGTGCTGATAAACTGCATCCCAAACTACTGCCGTTCGCCTATTCAACAGGAAACACGGCTTAGTTAAGGTAACGTTTTAACGAACTGAAATATTCTAGATTTCATACTTCATTTCGGAATATTATTACAAAATCCCTACGATTGGTGAACACTTAAATGCAGAAAACAAGTACAAAAGGGTGATATTATATCAAGTAACTGATAAATATTCCTGATGCTTGATTGATTCTTTCAACTATTTCTATGTTCGTCTTGACAACTCTCAAGATTTAACAGACGCAACTCTGTTGCCGGTTGGGTTGCGAGCCAACGCAACAATCTATCTAAGGCATATCTAGACTTGGTTTCGTGTATAATTCGCAATAAAAAGTTTTACTCATGGATGCTTTTATTGCAGATGTAGCTTTATCTCGATCTCACCGTTATAAATTTTGGACGTAGGCCACGCTAATATACATATACGACACAGTTCAAAAGGTCCATAGTTAGCACTGTACGCCAGAATCAGCATTCGTAGTTCAGCATTATCATACTGCTGTTTATAACTTACTATGTTATTGTGCAAGTGTTTTTGCCCGTACAATGCAAACAATCATAAGTTCACCTCTTTGCAATGTGTAATTTTCTGCAGCCCCATGCAGAACCAAGCTAGCTGAACAAATAGCAAATGTTCAACAGATGGCATTCGCTTCTGAATTTTTATTAAATGACCTACTTATATTCAACCAAGCTTGTTTAAATTCAATTTAACTCATCGCATCTGCTTTACAATGCACCTCATTGTTATTATTTGCCAGTTTATAGCTTTCGACTTTACTTAGGTTTGATACCACAAATGTTTCCTGTCACCCTATAATTTAGCAGAATTTTGTGGAAAGTTATGGTTTTAACTTGGTACCATTGCAGTAAAAACAGTTTCAAAGCGAATGACCAATACAATGGTCAGCAGCTGCGGAAAGAAGTTAAAATATCGCTGATACATGGATCACACGGAAGGCCAATATCAACTAGCATTGGGCTTGCATCTAAATGTACGATTCTCTTCACTTTTACCATGGATTTTTATCTAATATGACATTCCGTATTTTAGTGTTAAAGCTTCGGTTCATTTCTCACTAAGATTGAAACAACCCTATTTGTTGAAGCCAACTCGATTCACTCACTTTTCTATAATTAATATCAGACATTATCTCTTCTGTCATGTTTGCCCTTTTAAACCTGTCGCAGTGAGAAAGCGCCTCATGGTTTTTGAACACTTTGTTGGGAATGGGAATCAGTGCCGGAATACTAATCAAACGAAACAGGCCAGGCTACCTGACAAATGCCTTGTAACTAGAGTGGCGCGGAGGCCCTTACTATAATGATGACTGCAGCTCCATTACCTAAATATCTCCTGACAACCGCATAGGCCGGTGTCATACAGTATTTTTACGCCGTTATATAAAAGACTGTTCTTATGAAGCAAGCAAATGATGTCGGGGCGATTTTCTAATCGGATAATTCTCCAAAAAGGTGTCATGGCGGATGCAAGATGTTCTGGTGTGCCAAAAACGTCATGGATTTTTCCATGGTATCAGAGCGAATGATATCCTCACCCAGTGGGTTGATATTTGTCACGTTGTTGGGCTCACTGTGTTTTCTTCATGGTCACTCAATATTAATGGTCCTTTTGGTTAAAGTGAATAATGCAGCTGACCTGATGTTTTGGTTATTCGTTGAATCGTTTTACCTTTGCGATAACATACAATTTAGCCACCGCATGTTTATGCGATTTTCAAATGCACGCCTTCAGTGAACCTAACCAAAGCGGTACTCCTGCGACTGCCTAAGGATGCGAAGGCCGATTGAAAACTAAGGAAGCGAAATCGCCAGCTCACACACAGTGTAATTGCAAAAGGCGCACAGCAACTTGAAAAACACTTACATATATATGTCACATAATTTTGTATACAGATATAGGGCAACTCGAGAATACAGACGTCAGGAGAGCAACATTAATAATGACGCATGGTTTGTCTCCAATTAATTGAGTCGAGCGAAAGTTGGGAACAAATCTAAGCATACAACATTAAATTTGCAGACAAAACATTTGCCTATTTAAATAATATTATGCAGTGCTCACCTGCTGCGCCCTTTCCACTCTCGTACCAATGCTTCAGCATTCCACCAACATCTGGGATCAAGCCCGGCGCAGCTAAAAAAATTTTAAAATTTCACACAAATGGAGCATTGATAAAGAAACAATTTTTAATGACAGGCGTAGTTGTTAGATTATTTACACTAATGAGTGTGCACAATGCGTATGGAATAATTCATGACACAATGTTGCTTAGAAAATATCATGAGGCAATCACCAAGTGAGCGTTTAACTACTACTGTAATACGGATGCAAAATATGCGATCCACCTTGTGAATAGAATGTGAACATATGTGATGTCATCCGAAAGAACTTCATCTATTGAGTAACACAAAGTTATCATCAACTTAATTTCAATATAAAATTGACATCCGCTACTACCACTTGATCTGCGTTTCGGTCATGTGGTGTATAATCAAGAATATATCCGATTACATTGCTGTGTTTCTTCATGGTCGCATTTTTAAATGAAAACATTGTTATTTTACTTTAGATTTACACCTTCTTTTGTCCGCCTCTTCATCTATGCAATATCAAATTATATATTTAGTTTTTGGAATATGTGACATGGTCGAAGCTGTAACCGTTTTCTCTACATTCTTCTATTGATCGTAAACGCTTTATCCTTTGTGGAGGAACAGCACATTTGATATGGGTACACCTTAATCTAAACCTAACGTTTGCATATCACACCAGCTGTGAGTAAACTATCAATTGCTGTCCATGTACAGGTTTGTTAACTTAACAGCTTTATCACTCCAATCCGATTATAGGTCGGCCCACACAACTTAAACTACCTAGTTTGAATTGTTACTGGTTACCTCATCTGCTTACGTCTGCGGAGAACACAAACGACAAAAGTCAGCTTCCTTGCTTTATTCTTCTATATGCTTAAAATGTCAGTGGCTTTGTCGATTTACACTTAATTATAACACGTATGAATTCGCAGTATGAAAGACTTAGTTTATAAGTGAAATATTGTCAATGTAGAAGATAATTTAAATAATGAGCAAAGAATTATCACGGCTAACATATTGGTTCATTGAGAAGTCCCACCAGGCGGTAATGAAAGAGTAAATTATCAAAATATATGTGAGCTATTTGTTTAAGCGTCTAACAAGCAGGTGAGCTAATATGAAAACTGGTGTAAATGAGAATTGGATACAAATAGTACGACCATAACGAAATTATCTCCCAATATACTTCGTGAGAAGATATTTGTGATAAGCGAATCCGTATAGAAGGCAGGATTATTTTATTTCGATTTTAGTACCAATTTACGCGCTTGCAGCTCTAAACCTAATATCTAATATAATTTGGTTTCCTTTTTTAAAATGATTGGCAAGGCACACATTTGAAGTTGTGGAATATTATATGCTGCGGACAAATAGGGAGAAGTTGCTTCTGACGAATGAAACGCGATTCTGATAATCCGCATGCAGTCGTGTGCAGTCAGCCTGTTCGAGCTTACCCAATATAACTCTAAAGCAGTGAAGAGACGATAAACTTGGTTCACTTCAAAAACACCACCTCCTTTCATGCAAGAAAAATATTTAACACAAAATTCAAATGATTTGACAGTGCCCGGTTGATCAAGTCGGTGAAAGGCAAATATATACTTTAATTCGTGATTCCAGTAAAGCAGTAAGCGATCAGCAAATAGTCTTGTTGCCATTGCGGCATGAGACCTAGCTCACCAGGTAACAGCTGGATCTCACTGTAGTGATTAGTAACGCCAACAAGCGGTAGTTAAATAACACTATACAGAAGGAATCTTCATATTTAGTATTAATCCGTTCAGGCTATTTAATTATATCATCAAATGTTCCACCCAATTTGGCTTGTATTCAGCCACGCTCTGAACCACCCGACGGTTAGTTCTGCCTACGTAAACGCCACTGCAAATACAGGTGAACTAATAAATCACATGAGAGTAGGTGCTGGCCGAATCCTTTTCTGATTGTCATTAAGAAAACATTTATGATTTGTTTGCATTAGGCAAAACTGGGCATTCGTGTACGTGCGCCTAAGGGCAAACCCGGGGATTTATGAGCTCGCTTAAACTGCTGTAACATGAGTTGCCTTTTTCTATGCCGTTAGCTACTGCAGTTTATTTTGGTGAGTCTGATGCGTGCTTGGAATAAGATTTCAGGATAACCATTCGACACTAACTAGTAGAACCGACTAGAAGTGTGAAACATTTGTTGTAGCGGCTCTTATTATTTATGGACCAAGCTTTTAACGAAACTTTTGACATTCATCCATTATTAGCAACTGCAGATGTGTTTAGCTTAAGTAAGAAATGCAGTTTTGGAAGGTTGCTGTCAATAGTAGGGACCTGTACGCATACAAAAGATGATAAATTATGCGAAATTTGTGAATATTATTTTGAGGCACTTTTATGTGTGAAAAATTTACCACAGGTGCACCTGATTTAATTTGGCCGTACAATTCCTATCTAGCTGATATTATCAATAGGGTATTTCGAATTCCGAGCTAGTACTAGGTATATGGCCTTGCAAATTATGAGCACTAATCTAATTCTTCTCAAACGGTTTCATTAATCGCTGCTTAACAATTTGTTAAGGTCGTATGCATATTTTTAAAAACGCTTGCTGGCCTCCTCTTGACTTTATAATAGAGTGCATCCCTACTCTATCAGCTTTCAGGAGCGGTGATGGTAATCTTCCCACCGACTACAGGCTTGATTTGTTGAAAGCGTAGTATTGATGCTGTTTGCAAACGCGACAGATTCGGTGAAAAATCACCTCAAGTAATTTCACATTCATCGTGCAGCGCAACAAGGATTCCGCTAGTGACTTCCGTGAGTAACAAATACGATTTTAGAGAGTGAAAGCTGAAGTAAAGCGATAGAAGGCGGCCACGTCATATACTTGCGATTCTTGGCATTACCAAAAAACTGTAAACTGTTACTCACCTAGTTCCTACATTAAAATTTAGTTCTTATGCAATTTTGGTGCATTTTTAATTGGTGTTCGCTTTTTTGGAAAGCAGAGCTGCTATTTTGCGTGAGAGGTAATCTATTTCTTAGGCTAGGATTTCTTGATAACTGACCGCAATGCTAAGTTGTAGGGCAGCTACTGTTCCCATTTATTTCAAATGACTTTTCTGAAAAGCTTCTAGTGCGATTCGTAATATTTGTGATGACGGCCTCAAGCACCAATATGTGCGACTACAGCAAGGGACCTAAAGATATTCAGAGTACACTGAATGGACTTAGGCATTGAGCCAAGTGTTCTGTTCTCCGAATCTGAGATGCTTACCCTGCATTCAGAAAGTTCTCGGCGGAGGTGAACTTCCCGTTTTCCCTTAACAAACGTATTGAAGTGTTCAGTGAAATACAATTTACTCTGGAAACTGAAAATTAGTTGTACGGCGTTTTGTACGCGCGTTTATTTACAGCTAATTTATAGATGAACAATCCATATGCTTCCAAAACAATTAACCGCTTTCTTTCGACTTAATTAATATACTCGGTCCAATTTTGTCTACTGTGTCTTGTCATATAACCTAATCAGTAGGAATTATTCAAGTAATCAGTAGGTTACTGCAGGTTAAACAGGAAATTTCCCTGATATTTCACTTAGTTTGTTAAGATACTCAATATACCAAAGCTGTGTAAACATGGACTTACTCGCAATTATATTCATTTAACCGAGAATGATATTTCCAGTCTTATTATACATAATTGTCGACGATAAGTTATTTTGACTCTGCGTTCACCCAGTAAATCTGCATGAAGCGCGGTCTGACGGATTAGGATGCAAACAGCTTTGTTCCACGTAGATATACAGCTATGGAACCTGTTAATAAGTCATGCGTTTACGAAAACTACGGTTATAAGAATAGAGCATAAGCTCCATGAGCCTGGGTAGAAACGCCACGCCTTTCCTTTCTCTTAACTTACTCCTTTATTCAGCAAATTCATAAATCAGAAAATAGCCCGGATTATAATTTTTAGTTAGATTACATATCTAGCCTTGTTTCCTAGAATTTCCTCGTTTAAAAACTTGCGTAATTTAAGGTTCATTGGGTAAGTATTATAGTATTCAACCTGCTACACCATCAGAGATGACAACGTATATGAAACTTTGGGATTTGAGATACACAAGGTCAAAATACACCAATGTGTTGCACAGTGAAAATGGAAATTGAGGATTGCCCAATTCACTTCTCTATTAAAAATAAAAGCACTTTACATCAGAGACGGATCCGTGACCCTCTGACAAATACGAACACAACGAATTAAGAAGACAACATTGGAACACACACATTTAGCTTTAATTGAATACACTGCTGTTATTGGAAAACTAAAAAGAATATTGTTTTAATGAAAACGGATGAAACCAAGAAGAAAAATAGACTCACCAACAGCGAGCAAAGTACTAAATATAAGTATTACATAGACGAGATACGTCTTGGCATGCATTTCGTTCGGAACAGTTGATTTCAATACTCAATTGGTATTTCCTATCGGTTGGTGGCATATATGTGCCGCAAAATATGTCTGTAATTTGGCATTTCATTGATTATCTTATCGCGTCTCTTTTTTGGTTAATCAATCTAAACCTATAGTTAACCTTGAAAAACAATCTCAAACAACAAGCAAATGTTGCTTTTTGTATCTGAAGAAATTTAGCATACAAACCCTTGTGTATGGTAGCAGAAAAACCGTTATTATGTCGTCGGTTAAGTCGTGCATGTTTGCGAAATTGATCTCACGCTCTACTTGTAAATATGAACTAAGATATTTGTTGTTTTGCTCTTTTAGACAATTCCGGTTAGTTTGAGTTAATTAAATATTCTTGCTGTATATTTTGAATTCGCACCGTCGAAAACCATGAGAAAAAAGCACCATTATTTCGCTTGTAACGAGGAGCAGTCTACCTGATTAAATTTGGCGTCAAAAACTTGTTGAGATTAGAGAAAGGTTCCTCTAATATAGAAAAATTACAATCAAAGGGAATATTTTGTCATCGAACCTCATGTTTTGCGAATCGCTTTTTGGCCTAAAAGACCATCGATATTGTCTTTTGGGTAGTGTCCAGCAAACATTTACTAAACACCATTGTGCTTACATTCATTCGACCCAGATTTAGCAGTTATACAAAGTGGACACTTCCTTTTACATATTTCTTATATCCTTAATGAACGATTTATGTTTGTGTTTATGACGGGTTTTTAGCTGGTATTCATGCGTGATACAACGCGGATTTTAATTATATCGTACAAGTTTACACATGCTCGTAAGCGATGTTCGGACCCGATAAGTTAGACAGGAATCGGGCTTCTTCAATTCCATTTGCTGTTGTGCCTTTCGTTATGTTGTTATTCGTCAGCATACAATCGAAAATGCTCAACCTTTTATTCACTTTTCATTATTTGCAAGAATTTAATCCAAAAGGCATGCATAAAGCATTACACGAACCGATAACAAGCATGGAAACTTACGCAACACCACTAATTTACTAGATCAGGGAACGAAACCATGTTGAATGGCAGAAGCAAACAGATATGAATCCAAGCGAGCACCAGGCGAAGGGAATATGCTGATCAATAGAATTTACCTCCTTTATTGACCTACGTCTAGCCATCTCGCATGGATTCAACTGGATCTATACGAACTGCGCAAACTTATCCAAAAAACAGTTGCGAGAGCTGTATAGCTCTTTGGACTTTTTTGGGGTCTGTCTTATGTTTTCCACTATCCATTCGTTAGGTGTATGCCAATTCTAGTCCAGAATTACAGCCCGCTAACAATAGAAGCCAAGAAAATGAAGAAGAATAACATTACTTCATAGAAAGCTTCGGCACTAAAGGATCACAGTAGCTCCAAGCAATAAACGCTGCATAATTTGCTTTCCCTTATCCACAATCACCCAGGTCACCATCCCCGCATTCTCCTCCAAATTCGGAAGATTGCTAAGCCTAAATGGATCTCATGTATGAGAGTTCAGAATTACTCATGTGAACGAAAATAAGGAACTGCCCGAAACGTCTGGTTACTCAAACTCCAATAGACTTGACATTACTTATTAGCATATATGAAGCAGCTAAGCAACAGACCTAAGAATGGGCAGATGAGACGTTTCTTGTCGAGTCAAATTCCCCACGAACCTCAGTTACACGTGGTCAGCTGGGAGGCCACCCTAGCAGTAACTTGCGTTGTAAACACAGCGTACGTGAATAGAGAGAGAAAATACTGGAAAATCATCATTTAACAACTGGTCGCGACAAACGACTACTCAATATTGTATCTCAGAAATAGGATTTAACAATAGTGCTTTGGCTGTTATGTGCGCCAACGTCCCCGATTCTTCCGCCATCAACTTGCGTGGTAAGTTGCTGGACGATTAAGACCAATGGAAGTCATTGTGGGTTTTGAAGAGCGTCAAAGTCAAAAGCATAAAACTACTACGACTTACTCTTCATCCGAATTCTGCACACTATGGCAAAACCAGACTTATTAGAGATAAAATACAATAATCCACTTATGTAGCAAACGTTTCACTTAATTCAAGTACCTAAAACACGGATCCTGTGAAATACCCAACTATTCGGTCGACTCTTACGGCACGAAAAAACGGAAAAGTGGATCTATGAGGCGCACGGTAAGTAGAATCATCCAAGTGCAATCTTAATTCATGCAGTGGCAATGTTTCTTTTCACAGACAAACTAGAGACCGTTAATCACAACGTAAAGCAGTGATAGCAACTTCCTGAAACACAGTCCTCAGTTAATACCTAAAGGGATACATCCTGCGCCTAATTATCAACTAGAAAATAAAAGAAATCGTGATTCAAAGAAGAAACACCACAACGGATACTTTGGATCGATAGTACGGTAACCGGAAAATCCTTCGATCAGCTTATCGGTTTAACATTAAACTCTGCAAATGCCAGATATGAAATCATTTCAAACAGCAAACATACAAGCATCGAAGCAAGTGCCTCAATTGACCGACCCTTTACCCAAGACTGACGAAGTTTTAAACGAGAATTGGGAAGCGCCTCGGCCGAATCAAGTTACAAACCAGTTAGCAGCTTAGTTGCAAAACGATTTACGGCCCACATCACTTCTGTCAACATTCGTCAACAATTTTTACCTTTATCCCTCAGTGGGCTCCTGGACACCAAGGATATATCCTGTCTTTATATCAATCCTCAAGGTCTTTCAATAAACTGGCCAAACCGACAGGTATCTAAATTCCAGAGTCACCTGATGTCACCGGTATCACTGTGACGTGATTGCATGCTGGAATGATGGACGCTGAATTAGCACTGTCGAGCACGTTGCTTATCCGGAACAATATAGTCACGATAGTAAAAGGGATAATTCTCAATTATTCAGGAAACTTAGAGTGCTACACAATAGAGGATACAGACTAATAGTTCGCCGCTTCCCGTTTAAAATCCTCTGCAGTTAAAAGGAAGAGAAAAATGCTTTATAGCTTCGTGTAAAGCCCCATAACATTACACTGGAGGCGGACTGCTACTATGCGGCGGCTCTAAGAGCAACCTAAATAGAAGAAAATCGAACATATCAGTTCAACACACAGTATAAATAATCCTGAAAATATCGTAGAACTATTCAAAGCAGATATTCATGAGTTCATACCGAATGCTTCTATTTATAACCAAGTAACCTTGATTACTTCATTTAGAACAGATAAAAATTGATGTGCGTTGGATCTTGTGCTTATAAACGAAAAGTAACTAAATGATACGTTGGGTTTAGACTGTCTTTTGGATTGCAGCGATCATACTATCATTATTTTCAATTTTTTCTGCTATGCCGAAAATCGGAATGAGAACGAAGAGACCATCAAGCGCTACGATCGATTAGCCCAAATCGTCATCTTCACCACCAGGTGTTTTCGCTAGACCAACACCTGGAATTCACCTGAGTAGAATTTGCCAACAAATTTCGTCAGCTGTTGAGAGATACTTTAGAGGCAAAGGTTTGCAATCGGTCTATGCTCGTATTTTTGGTAGCAGCAGTACTCGAAACTTGACCTTGGTACGTAACGCAGCATGTCTGTTATACATAGTACCGACAATTACAGAAACATGGGATAAATACGTAGGTCATCCTTGCAGCTGCACTTCACTATGCAAAAAATGTAGTGTCGCATATCAGCTGAATATGAGAATACCGTTTGGCACTAATCGCCAATGGTAGCATAAGCACGTCAATGGCCGGCAAAATTTGGGTAAGGATTTCCTCTAATCATGACGGCTATCAGCCTAACATGGACGGTTATGGAAGCAGCAAATGTGTTGCCACATGCCCCTACATTTTTATTGTTTTTCTTATCCAGCGATCTTCCAAATTTTGTCACTTTGCCTCCAGCACTCACGTACATTTTTATAGCGTGGAAGCTGTCTTGGAGAAGCTGACGTCTCTACGACAATCCATCTAATCTGGAGTCGCAGAAGCGTTAAGAGCGGCATGAAGACAACTGGCAGAACAGTTGGTTACTTTTAGCGTTGTTAGAGCAGAAATAATTTCCTGACAAATGGAAGTGCGGTATAATATCACGTATTCCCAAGGCAGAGTCAGGACTGGACCCTTAAACTACCGTTCAGTCGATCTTCTTCCTATATTAGCCAAGGTAATGTAACGCATCGTTGACGATGCTTTGGTGAGTTAGCAGCAGAGCTATAAATTTGTTGCGCCCGAGTACCACAGCCGTCTTCAAAAGCCATCTTGCACGACGAATTAGTGATTGCGGTGAGTAGCTGGGCCTAGTCAACTGTCACTGGAGTGAAAGCTGTAGTGACCTTTCGGGATTTGTCAAAGACATTTTTCCCATTGGATTCTTCTCTTTAAGTTGCAGTAGTATGGCATAGGTAACCTTTATTAATCTGAATTTCCAGCTTGTTCCTTCGACGACAATTGGTGTTCAGAATCTGGACATACTTATTTGAGCTCATACAACTCGAACGTTATGTTGCTCCGGACTCAGTTACAAGGTCGCAATTGTTTTATTATTTATCATTTACTTTGCGCTAACGACCGCTTCAAACGTCCCAGTGCTTGCCGAATACATCAAAATATAGCGTACGATTCAAATGGATGTCGATCGATATTTGCTTTAATAGTAACTAAATATGATGTGCTAGTCGAAAAATGCTAGTGTTCTTGGATTATGTAATGCTTTACCTCAGATTTTCATCGTAATTTAGCCTGCACACACACTCATTAGATCAGGCTGGACATGCTCCTTCCAACATGGTAGGTATAGTGAATCACTGCACTACAATTGCTAAACTCCAGCTGATTATCAACTTTGCGGTTTTCGACGTGATGGTTTACACGAGGAATTTCTTTCAGTTTTCATTCTGCACCTTAAATTGTGACTTTTCTTTGATCCAAAGTAAGGGCTCTCTAACAACTACACGATTACTGTTTTCCGTTGTAGCGCAAGACAGATACAGGCGGCAATATAAGGGATATACCGCTGCTCTTTCTAATTTGTCACAGTTTCTGAGGCTGCCGTCTGAAATCAACTCATTGGCAACACACCACTAGGGTGCACACTAATCTGTGCTCTGACGAAATCGATAGCGCGTGCTCCGTTCCAAAGCGGGACTGTACTCCACAACAGTTAGTCATAACCGGCGAATGCAGTAGCGTGGTGTTATACGGTAACGCGATGCCATTTTAAGGACTGGCGTAGTCCTTTCGTACGCGTTAATTTTCACCTACTTACTTGCTATGATGTATGGTGGAGACGAAATATTACATGTGCACGCAACAAAATGGTGTTTCTTGGTCGCAGTCTACCGCGGCTATTGAAGCTGTAACTTACAACTTTCTTGCATATCTGATTACTTAACAAATAATTCAAATAACCTTTTACAAGTTTTGCCTATTGATGTTTGAGAGCGTTTTAGTTATTGTATTTTTAAATGTTACGCATATTTTACACATTAACCTCTTCGTGTTTGGTATGGCGGCATCCGTATACGGATTTGCCTCTTACTGTGGACTCCAAGGGGAAAGACACGGGAAGCCTGCGTCTACAAAGGGGACCATGGGTGGCTTTCGCTTCAAAACTCACAGTTTTACCCATACATCCCATATTCGGTGAAAACCCGAAGAAATAAGACCGGGAGGAATGTGGATGGGACCTCTTTGTTTATACCTATACGTATGAACACATTGATTTACAAATATATACGTATATCTGTTTTTATATCGGCGTAGTTTTCAACCGACTGATTAAACTATAGGGCTTTTAGATATGGATTGCATCCTGCTATTGCGTCCTGCTATTCGCGAATACGATGCCTTTCATTTACTGACAATTACCGACCGTTCCAAGCCCACTCTATATTGACGAAAAACATCTTATGACTGGCCACGATAAAAATCAGGAAGGCCTGTGCTGCCCCGAGTGCTACCGGTTTGTCATTGGAACGGTGAGACAACAGCACTTTTGAAATTGCTGGAGAGCTCACGTTCCCAAAGTAACAGCGTGTGCTACTCGGAAGCGTCTATTCAAATAGTTCACTGCGGTGTCCTCTTTTTGTTCCTAACGGCATCGCCCAGCTTCCGGGAGTTACAATTTTCATATTAGACTTGGATATTCAAATAAAGATCAGAAGTTAACACCCAATATTAAGGTTTCTTTGGTTTTGCTTCAGTGTAGCTTATATTCAGTTTCATTATCATGTCTAAAGTATAGACACACTGGAAGAGAATAAAAACGTGTCATAAGCCAAGATGCTTCCATCTCCGTTTAAAAGCTAACACAACGAACTAAGTTACTCCGCACAATGGCTGGAATCAGTGGTAACGAAAATACCCAACCCAGTGAAGGTGCTTTTGGAAATTACTTTAGACTTCCTGCTGACTTGAGAAAGACACTTGAAAAATGCCCGTCCGTAGCTAAAAGTGCATATGCTGCTCTTGTATTAAAAGCTGACAAACTCAAATCGATAATGTATTCTTCCTACTGTTTGCATGTATTATTTAACTCGTCCTCAAATAATGAAAACGTGAACCTCACGCAGAGCATTGTCCAGGTGGAATACATTATGACCGAAGTACAAATCGAGTACGCTGTTCACACAATGCCGTAGTTTTTATGTATCGGACAAGTTAACATTGGAAAAACTGATCAGAAAGTGCCTCCCACTGCATGCGTTATGAAATCTTTTTGGTCCATTAGCATCATACTACGCAAAAATGAAATACGTTACGGGCATACCGTGCTTTTCCAGTTCCAAAATTAACTAATTGCTACACTATTCATTTAAAAGCGCAATGGTGCTAAAATCGACCCTCAAACGTTTGAAAATTGTGGGAGTTACAACCCCGATACAAGGGGAGATAAAGAGGTGCAAAGGTGCAATTCAGAGGTAAACCAAAATACCAAACAGCCATCAGACACCACGCAGCCAGTTGCTACTGCTCCACTAAGTGGTCAACACAAGTTGGCGACTAATACCTCACTTGCTACAGTTAAGGATGATGCGATAGACAATAAATGGATTTTTGGAATACACAATAAATCTATGAATTTGTCGACGGCACTAGCACATTAAATGCTGTGTTTGGTGGAACCCCTATTTTGCAAATTTGTGTTAAGATCAACGTCAAATACAAAATTGTAAGACTTCTTCTAGGTTGCAGTTCCACGGCTACGCGTTGTAAGCCGCCCAAGCTCAAAATGACTTCAACCCACAAAGCTAGTAATATCATTGCTGCTTCCTGTTAGATAGTAGGTTCTAGCAGTCATATAAGCTTTCCAAATGCTGTTTGTTGCATGCGAAATAGATTAGGGAATAACAAGTGCTTTATCTGATAAATCTTAACTGCATACGATACCGCTACCTCAAACCTCGACCCGTCATGTCCACCTAAGTCTACTCTGGCCAGTAGCTAAGCTCATCAAGAAGATCAATGGATCCTGTCGAACTTATCTACAGTAAAAGGTCAGTTGATCACAATTTATCGCAAGCGTCACTGGACGACTCTGTATCATCATTTTTTTAGCTACACTTGCATTCATTGGTCACAACTTTGCAAAAGACCTTTCAAATTCTGCAAACTCCACACGGTGTAAGTGTGTACCACAAATTGCCAGTTGTATCAACGAATCACACGGATTATGCTGATGGTGGTGTGTGGAATAACACTGATGTGCCTTCAACCTGTATGGTGAAATTTTGTACATCGAGCGCATGTAAGAGGATTTTATCCTACGATGGAATCAGGCAGCTGTCCACTGATTTCTATCAATGCTTTACGTAATCAACAGCCTATTAGTGACATGATGCAAGTGACACAAATTAATTCTCCAGCTCTTAAAATCAATTACAACGACCATGGTTTATTATACGCGAGTCAATTTCTAGAGGGCCGTACGCATTCGCGACCCTCTCCACTCTGGCCACAGCTATATCATTTTCATCGTTGGTAAAAACCGGTCTGTTTCAAGAATATTTAACCTAGGTCCAGACACACGGATTTAAAAGCCAATGTTTATAATACAGCCTAAACAATCTCCATCATATCCCACAAATATCACAGTGTTTTTAAAAACCCTTCTTTCTCCTCACTCTAAGATCCACATACTGCACTAATTTGTTTTGGTGAATAATCCTGGTATCATGCTTATAACCGAATCTTGATGCCATGATTACATGTCTGATAAAAAATGAACTATTTTCGGATACAAAAATGTATGAGGAATCGGTATAGTCGTTGACGTGGCGGCTGTGTACTTTACATAAAAACGTCGTTCTTAGCATCAATGTTCGTGAACCGATTGATGGTCTATCCCCAGGAATCACTATGTTTTACGATATCTGTTACTCAGCAGTAGCTACTTATGGGAAGTACATACAGCACGCCAAACTGCAGCGTAGAAGAACTAGAATTTTTGACGCATGTATTTGAATGCGCTGCTAGCCTACCATTTATACATAAGATTATTGGTGGTGATTGATACCTGCCCTTCATTTCCTGCTTCATGGGAAGCGTTCCTTTGATATTCCAAAAGCTTATCTCCTGCGTCCAATAGAATGCCTGGCATCAACACTTATTCCAACCAACCAGAGGTGAAGTCAATCTGAATCCCAGTTTCTCTATGGACATGTCAGCAATCAGTGAAACGTTCTAGATGGATTAATGGGGAGCGAACATCACTTGTTCGAATGCCGCCTAAGGGTACGCATGGGTGATGTGCAGAACACAATACATTATCTTTTGTTCAGTTTCGTCAAGTGGGACGCATTCAAGCACCTGGTTTGTTCGATGAATTGGGACAAGTTCTTTCCCTATTCATGTCCAAAACACTCGGCAGGCCACTTTCTTAGTATACTTCGCTGCTGCATCAAATCAGCAGCACTACTAAAATGTGCTTATCAAACTAAACACAAATCTGATCGCAGTGCATTAAAAGCAGCAATAATGTAACATAAGATAAGACATAAGGAAATTCAGGCTAACTGCTGAGTTTGCCATGTTATTACAGCAGTCCAAAATCGTCAAAGAACAGCGGCAACATAATGACAAAACTCTCATTCTGGAAGAATATAAAGATCTGAACGGCCCCAGCAAACATTTGAACTAGTTAAATTATTCCGTGCCTGAGATTGACGTCGCAGCAACAATTCCAAATTTATCACCACGCATATGGAAGATACTTCGACGCACCAAATGATATATGCGAAGCATTCAGTGCTTATTTTGCCGAACCAGTGTTCAGTGAATCATCAGACACTCCAGCACTTATCATGTTGCACAACAGTAAAACTCTATGCACAGCGTAAAATTCCCCAAACGAAATTCGCTTATCAACTCTCGTGCGTATGCACCTCAATTTGCGCAAGCCCTGATGGGATGCCTTTGGTTAATAAAATGCTGTGGTAGTGACTCCCATTGATTTCGCTAAAGATACTTGCACTAACTTTTACCAATGGAGTATATACTTCTCAACGGAAAACGTTGTCGTTTTCCTGCTACACAAAACTTATTTATCTGCACTTAGGTCTTAGTACCAGCTGTGGTAAATGTTATTTGCCGTGGACAAGTGCAATATATTGTCGTACAAATGCTAAGTACGGTCAGGCAGTCTATTATTACGAGGCGCATGCATGTCACAATGCAAAGCGTTTCGTGACATACCCTGATACGCGGTACACAGGATATCAAAGGAATGTAAAGTGCGGAGATTCAGTGCACTTCAAATGCAGGTTTTTAACCCCTGCGATTCGGAGAAGTGGCATGAGTTTTGCCGCTGGTCTCTGGAGCACGGCGGTATACGTTCTGTCATGTTTGCAGACGACGTGCTGTGCCATCTGCATTTGAAAGAAAACAGTTCTCTTGAGCTACCAATAACCCCCAAAGAAATACCGTCTCATGTATACACCGAGGTGTCAAACTAATGGTTTGGGTTGGATTAACAAGCCAGGATGTCTTAGGCCCATATTTCTTCTCCGGGAATGTGACCCGTATGTACAAACCCTTACGTTTACCTAGCGTCATCGTACTCAAAAAGGCTCCAGACATTTTTGTTTTCAGTGATATAGAGGCGAAGGAGCATGCAATACCATTTGTTGGCAGTAGGATGATGCACGGCACATTCTGTTAAAACTTTTCTTGATTAAGTCACCGACAAATTTGGTCACCGTTAGTTTGGATGCGGTGGATCAATGATAGGCCTGCTCGCTCAAGAGGTTTCAAATCTTTAGATTTCATTCTATAGGGCTATTTGATGCAAAGCGTGTATAAAACAAGGTCGCGCACATTAGACCAAGTGAAACAAAATATTCTCAATTCAGTGCATATCTAGATGAACTTTATACACCAGTGTGAAAGCAGTTACAGCAATTCGCACATACACTGCGTACATGTCACAACATAATATCTGTGGGAAAATGAGGTGAACTGACACGAACAACAAAAAGGAGATTACTTTTTAGCAAGCAAAGCTTCTCGCAGTTGTAGCATTATCACTCTTGGGTCCACTAACCAACAAGACAGACAAGGCAAAATGGAGTGGAGTTAGAATGAGGTACGGGAAAACAAAACTCTAAATAGTGACCGCGTTAAATAAATAAATTCCGAACTAGCTAATACGGCGTATAGGTGTTGAAATGCGTCATTTAGAATTTTGGGTAAAAAGCTAAAGCATGAGTCATAATGCTTGCTGACAACAAAATCAAGGAGGTTCGCTCTGCTAATTCCAGTACATCGGGAAATAAAGTTCAATGATCTCACAAGCACATTAGAATCCATTTGAAATATACTGGGGAACATATCAGAGGAACGACACAACCATTAGAAAGAATGCAAGTATTTGCAAGAGTTAGAATTACAGCACGCAGTTCGGAGTGCATTTTGAGCCTAAGGGAGTAAAAGCACAATCTTCTGACATTTGCCCTCTTTCAAGAATATGCATCGACCAGGATAATTTACAGGACAAGGTAACTTCGAGATACTTTAAGGATTATGAACGAGAGATGCATTAGTCACTCAAAACCGAAGCAGTAGTGGCGTTTAAATAAGTGGGCTGTCTTCGGGGTGCAGAAAAATGAATCAAATATCACAACATTCAAAAGGGTGAAGGGAGAGTGAATGGGATCTTGGCATTTCCAAATTTTTCTAATCCCTGCTGAAGTTTTAAACATTCCTCATTTACTGGGGCTATACAACATCAGACGACGTCATCAGCTTATTTACACCCGATGCAATTAGTTGATATAGGCGGAGACTAAACATATAGAGAGAGAAAACAGAAAGGGCCATAGTATAAGTCTTAGTAAGACCCCAAAAGTACCTAGGATTGAGGAAGATCTTCTGCCGCTTAACTGCGCGAAATGTTTGTGATTCGTAAAATAGTTAATTAAAATATAATTCCTGTGGGGGAAAGCCGTTTATGTAAAAAGGTTTGGGTAGTATCGATTTGTGGAAGCTTCTAAAGGCAGGCTAATCAAGAAAAAAGAGCCGCAAATTTTTAGAATTTTATCCAAAGCAAATGCAATGGAATGCACGAGACGCGAAACGGCATCCATAGAAGAGTGCCCTAACTTGCATACGAACTGTTTAATATCTGTCTTTGATTAATTGTAAAGATTCTGGGAAGTGGTAGGTTTTCAATGACCTTCCGCATCAGCGCCCTTGGGATTGAAGATGAGATTACTAACCGTATATTTAAAAGCTCGAAATGCTTTTGCTAGTCTTCGCCACCTTTGACGGCGGCGCAACCTCACTCTCGCAATGAAGGGTAGAGTGTACAACGCAGCGGTGCGTTCGACCTTACTGTACGCTTGCTAAACCTGTCCGTAAGGTCAGCGGACATAAAGAGTCTACTTACATTCGACCACCAGTGCCTTCACAATTTAGCTCACATCTGATGAAAACACCGAGAAAGCAACGACTGTTTTCGACGCCTAATTTACGGCACAGGAAAGGGAACTGAACCACTCAGGCTCCGATGGCTCGGCCACGTTTTGCGCATTCCAGCCTACCGAATTCCGCGACATCCGTTGTTTGCTCACCGGGAGTGTGGATGGAAAAAGGGTAAGCGTGGCCAAGCGATGACTTGGTCGAGAGGTATGAAGGCCCTCACTTTGAAGCTGGCCTCAGTTGGAGCGTGTCGGCTCCATGGCTGGGGTCCAAAAGACGATGAACACATTTGGCTGGATACATATGTTGATGTGGCTAGGAACCGACCTCGGAGGCGTTCGTGCTGTGCGTTTCTTTCTCCCACCCCATCCAGCTTAGCCTCCCCCTCCAAGCACGATCTCATTATTTAGCATTTTATAATTTTGCATAGTAAATTATTTTTTTCTGCTGCATAGTAGCCAGCTGGTAGGTTACCGGAACGATGCGCATCCGTTTCTGGTAGCTCAGCTGGCATACAATTGTAGTATTTATTTTCCTTTACTTTTATATATTGCGGCACAGTAGCTGAGGTGTTTCCCACCTCTAGCTCACGTGTATACGGATGATGATGATGATTCGGCATCAATGAGGCACACGCTATTGACCTAAACTTCTGTGATTCCTTCCAAGCAAAAGCTTATTCTAGCTTCTTTCCAGATGTAGGGGAATGTTTCCGTCATTAAACAACGGCTGAAAATCCCTGTCTGATGTGACAGTAATCCATTAGCATACCCTTTTACAGCGATTAGAGACAAGAAATCAGGGCCATTATTCTTGTGTGGCTGCAGTCTTGTGAGTCCCTTGTAAACACTAATACAGTCAAACAATCTGGGAGGGTCATGAATGGGGAAAGACGGTAGGGAGAAAGTGTTTGCTGTTTATAAGCCAAAATCCGCGTTTAGCTTGCCCAAATCCACCAAGTTCAACCAGAATCTGTTCCGATGAGCGCCTTTAAGAGACTCCGCAGGTCACGGCAACTGCGGTTTCCTACAATGGCTTCAATGCCTATACGAGTAAACCTGTTTATATCGGCTTCTATATTCGCATATGCAATTTGCTGTCATTTTGTATAATACGTTCATTCTTTTTCTCTGAGCAGTTTCTTGACTAGTGTGGATAGAAATCTATCTATCTGAACCTAGATGATCTCAATGAGGCGATAAAGTTTGAACCACAAATTGCTAAATCTGTGAGGTGTTCGCATTTAGCTGAGACATAATCATTGACGAAGGTTGACCATTCGGTTGAATTGAGCGTAGATCCTAGCTTTGCAATGTTTTCTACTAATCAGTTTCGCCGCCTAACAGTTCTAAATGGCCTTTTGTCATCCAAACGTAATTGTTCATACAGTAAATCTTGGCATATCTTCACGATGCAATGGTCTGAATTGCCATGCAGGGCCTGTATTGGTGTGAAAAATATGTGATATTTGTTAATAAATCTAAATACAAACGTGCGTCAAGTCTGTTGGGAATTCTACCAAGTTGCTTAGACCCAGCAGTTTAATTAACTCTGTGTCACTTATATTGAAGTCACCAGCAATTATGCAGAAGGCACATTCTAACTTGGTTTGTAATTCCGAGGTAAGGTAATCTGCAAACAATTTCATCTCTGCGGTGCTGCGTGAGGCGCTATAAAACGTTCCCAAATACAACAGATAGAAAACCAATCAAGAACATTAGTTCACCTTCCAAAAGGTAGCGCGATCACGAGTGATACAAAAGAGAAAGTACAAGGCAGCTGCATCAAGCGGTTTCCGCACTGCAAGCGGCACGCTGGCGGACATTTTGAACATATCCTTCCCTAACATAGATGATGGTTCAAAACTGTTTCTCTTGCCATACTTATCTTCCTTCACAAATGTGTTAAGGACTAAATTAATTCACTGCAAATGGTGCCGATTGTGCGTCCGGTCGGATATAATTCTTAACGTATAGACACTGAAATGACTGATGAATAGTTATACTAGAATCCCTAAGTCTCTGTGAATTGCGGTTCTTCCCGCCTCAATGAAATATTCCCAAATAGATAAATAAACAGGCTAGACAGACGTTTTGTCGATTCGTGCAAACCCGATGGCTAAAGGTACGGTGAAATTGTTCCAGCTAGGTGAAAGTTATGGTCTCCAACACAGACCTCCCTATCCCTCTTCGAGGCAAGAAACCGGAAGTTCGCGAAGTACGATTCTTCTGGTTGACTCAAACACGCGTGGTCACCGTTCGAATAAGCAAGATTTATACTTTGCCTAGGCACGAAATGATGCTATGCTTTAATAGCATTTCACTCGAACCGCGCAGACAAATAAGCGAATCAATACTGAGGAACTCAAGCTTCGTGATTTGGAAACGACAACCAACGAGACAAAACAGTTTAAGGCCTAATTACAGGAGCTACTCTCTGGAACACTTATATACAACAAAGTCACCGGTCCCAACAGGTTCAGAGCAGGAAATAACCTAACAATATTAGATCTAGTGTTCACTAGCGTGGAGCTCATGGTTGATGGGTTAAGTGTAAGCAGTCCTTTGAATCAAAGCGATCATTTGACTTTCCTGTTCGAGTTCATTCGCTACACCAAAACCCCGACGCATAGCTAGAAAAGATGAAATCTGCTACGCATTATAAAATTTTGTCTGCAATAACTGAAAATGCGTGTTGGACATTTATGACTGATTGCACCCCAGAGATAGCTTGGGCAACTATTTTGATAACTTTCAAGCCACTAGTCACCGAAACATCCGCACCAAAATTTTTCCATCATTCTATCCAACCAAAATTCGTCCTGAGAGGTTGAACCAGAAAATGCATGGCCTTCACTGGTCGCACATGGCGCCTTCACAAAAACAATTTCACCGCGGAAAATGGGACAGCGTACGTAGCTCAGTGCAATTATGCTGTGCAGTTGGTTCGTGCAGACAAGTTATCACAAAAACAGTAGGAAGCGAAACAATTATGTTTGAACAACCAGCTTGTTTACAGACACCAGAATGGACTTTGAAAGGTGTAGCACAGAATCACAAAACTCACTAATTTTGATTGGTATACACTCACAGCAAATGAGGCAACCAAATCCTCACTTGCTTAGTACCTGTCTACATTCCGAGGGGTACGAGCCTTAAACAGTATACTTGCTTCTATCATCACACCACAGTCTTATCCAGCATATTATTCGCAGCAAAGCTAATTCCGAAAATACCACTACCTTTAAGTACACATAGCTCTCCTGGAGTGGATAACATTCATCCTGAAACCCTTCAGGTAAAAGGCGTTTAACACTAGCCCAGCCATATGTCGGTTCCTTCAGTGTTGTCTAGAGGAAAGTATAGTTCGGTCAATTTGGGAACGAGGTATTCCAAATCCCATTCACAAGGGAAGGATCCCAACTCATCCTACTAATGACCATGCGATAACACTTCTCCCTGTGCTCAACAAAATCATGAAAGTAATCATCGCTGACGTACTGAATGGCTACCTGAAAAGCTCCGGCGTCATAGCGCCAGAACAGCATGGATTTCACAAGCATCCATCATGTACCACGAATCTGCTGATGCCCCGTGACCATGGGGCCGAAATAATCGACGTGGGACAGGACGCTATATTATTCACATGGTCATTTCAAAAGTCTTCGATAGCTTGGATCATCTACTCCTCCTGCACAAGCGTCAGCTCCACGGAGTCGGCAATCTAGTATTTGCATTACATGGTAACTTTCTGCGCGAAAGACAATTAAAGGCTAGGGTACAATCATGTCTGTTCGACCCGATTTAAGGGGAGGGCGACGTACTAGCAGAAGCCACCTCAAAAATTTTCCTTTCCTCAGATGGCATTAAAATTAGGCGGGCTCTCAAGGGAATGGACGATCACAAGGTCCTCCAGCGCAAACTAGATGGGACCCAGCACTGACCGGCAAGGAATCCACTCTCATTCAATGTGGAAAGGTAACACATTTGCCATACCTGACATAGACACATCTATCTACGAATTGGAGCGCAAGGTCTGCAGTAAGTCCACAGGAAAGTGACCGCAGTGTGCTGGTGCAGAGCGAGCTGGTTTATTCCAGCCAGTATAAATCTATTACAAAAGCGGTAATCAGCATGCTGGTCGCTTGCGGATGACCTTAGGAAGTTTGGATTCCTTAATCTTCTTTCTGATGCTCAATGCTTGTCTGCGTCCACATGTCGAATACGAAATCCAGGCTTGGCACACTTAGTTAAATCGTGACATTGCGGCGCTCGAAAGTCCCTAACGAAGAACAACCTGTTTGTCGAGGGAATGCGTAAACTTCGGTACCAGCAGCTAATGAAGACAATCGAAATCTCCATTGAACGTTACAAGCGGCAACGTGGAGGCCATATTTTAGTCTAGCAGATACAAAGCGATCGCAACCACGTATGCCGTCACTTTCGGAAACCCAGCACGAACACCAACCTCAAAAGGCAATGGCCTGAAACCTAGTCAACAGCACTGTTGTCTTTTCATTAAGTCAAGACAAAACAGCACAGAGCAATCCAGTAATTCCAGTATAAGTAGCCATTGATCATTTCAGTGTCTAGATATTAAAAATTCTCTCCTACCAGAACCTCTATTGACACCATTTGCCAGTGGACCGATTTAGTCCTTAACACATTTTTGAAAGCAGATATGGCAAGAGAAATGGGTTTGAACGGTCACGTAGGTTAGCAAACGAGATGATTAACATATCCGCCGTCATTCCGCTTGCAGTGCAGAAACCGCTTGAAGCAGTTAGCGAGCACCTTATTTAATGTATCACTCCTGATCGCGCGACATTCTTTTACCATTTGTTTCACTTTGTCCAAAGTACGCGACCATATTTTGTACGTTATTTGCATCAAAAAGACCTATAGAATGAAGGCCAGGAAGTTGGAATTTGGTACGCGAGCAGGCCTCTCCATTAGTCCATTGCGTCTTATCCAACGGTGACCAAATTTATCTGTAAGCGCGTGTTGTTTTAGCAGAATATGCAGGTGCATCTTCCAGCTGCCAACACGTGGCATTGCATGCCCCTTCCGCCTCCAGCTTTGAAAAGGAAAATCTTTAGAGTATTTCCAAGTACGATGATGCTAGGAAAACCTAAGGGTTCGTACACACAGGTCAAATTCCAGGAAAATAAATATGGTCCCAAGACATTCTGGCTTGTGAGTCCAGCCCAAACCATTAGCTTGGCACTGTGGTGCATTTGAGTTACCGCATTTCTTTGGGGGTTGTGTTTAGCTCATGAAAAGTGTTTTCTGTTCCATGCAGATGACACAGTGCCTCGTCGGCAAAAGTGACAGAATGTATATCGCCGTGCTCCAGAGACCAGCAGCAAAACGCATACCAGTTGTGCAATCGCAGAGGTTAAAATCCTGCATTTGAAGTGAACTGTATCTGCGAAATTTACCTTCTTTTTATACCCTGTGTACCGCGTATCGGGTCGTGTAACAGAGCTGTGCGATCCAAATAATGCTAAGGTCTGGACTTTCCGATATTTCACTGGTTACAGTGCAAGCTGAGGCGGTAATTGGATGATAGTGACACGACTTGCACTGACTAATATTGCCCTCACCTAATCTAAAACACCTGGTTCCCTGAGATAAAATCAAGTGCGCATATCCATGCCGTAGTTGTAGCAGCGCTTTTCAGGTTGTCGCTTCTGACTTTATAGGTAGCTCTGTATTTCGCATTGCCCAGCGAGACATACTGCTAGTCATCGATCTCTTCAGTGTTCAAGTTTGGTCATGTTCTACAGCACTCAATGCGAATTTAGCCTACAGTTAACCAGCGCGAGAATCTTAACTTGGCTGTCTGCACTCATCTCGCTCGACGACCACAATAGGCTAATGTGGTCTGCCCGTCTGTCCCTCACCATTTTACTCTTCCACTCAGCTTGTACCTCTCAACGAGACTAGAACTTAACGTAGTGCGATGGTTTACGTACCTCATTGACCCATTGAGCTATACTGGGTAATGCCTCTGGGCACCTTGAGAGCAAATCCCATAAGGTTGGTCAATGGTGAGAGGTCAGACAACCTCAATCTCCTGGTCCTCCAGATTCGGGGTTTGAAAAGGGATGGCGTCCATTTCTATAAAAGTAAATCGTTGCCACCTCACTGCTGCTTTGCCGTCAGGCATTTGATCCAAAGGCTTTGGATGAAGACCCTAATCGTCCTTCTTTCTAGGTCTCGGCTCCCTGTCAGTATCTCAGCCCATATACTACCATGAGCTTTTTTCAACATAAACTTCATCCTGCATTGGCTCTCGCGCATATTATCAAGGGTCGCCTTACCTGCTGCATACAGCAGGGCGGATAAGCGAAAACACGCTACTGCTGGCGCCTCCTTTCTTTCTTCTCCTTCTTTCATAACAACCCCTATTACTAACCTTCCTTATGATAACTACCACCTAAATTGACAGCACCCGGAATGCCACTGGAGTAGAACCATCTGCAGCCACCTACCCACAACACGCACCGGACGGATATCAGCAACAGTCCCTTATAAGGCTATGTAGCCCCGTTTTGCTGGCAAGGTTCAACGTTCTCCCTCTAAGACAACTAGATCAACAGGCTGCACTCGCGCGCGCCTTGGACATACTGGGTATTGAAGTGTGTTGTGTGTCTAAAACTAGGAGCAATGACCCTAATGGGGTTGTTGAATTAACTGCACCTGGCTTATTCCCTCGTTATTGGTTGCACATATCCGGAGACGCCGGTGCAGCAATCACGGGTCAAGATGGTGTAGGTATCATTCTAAGCTCCAAAGCTGAGCTATTGTTGGTTGATTGCATTCCGGTGAACAGCCGTTTAAGTGCAGGCCATTTGACGATATCAGCTAAGCTTGATTCACGAAGTAGTACAAAAAGATGTTTGTTTTTAATTTCCACTTATGTTGCAACCGACTGCAGTTCAACTAACGTCAAGGATACATTACATCACGAACTAAAGGCAGTACTACGTCGTGCTATTAGTTCAGATATTATTGTACTTGCTGGGTATCTGAACGCACAAGTAAGAAGTATGAGATCATCAGAACTCAGATGGGTAGTAATTAGGGACTTAACTCCGAACGGACTGTCAACGGCCAGCGTCTGTTGCAAGTTTGTGGAGCACCAGTTGTTCCTTAGTAGCATTGCTTTTGGACACAGCGGGTGCCGAAGTTTTAATTGACGTCCTCAGGTAGCTGGCCAGCGATGTGCCCACATTGACCACATTGACAAAAGTTACAGGAAGCATTGTTTCAGCCTGGATTGCCGCTCACACTGGAATACCCGTGTCGACTCTGAGCATGTCTTGGCACGCTGTCATTTCTCCAAAACTTTCCCGGCAGGTGCACCAAGCATCTCTTCTATTCGGCAACTGAGAAATTGTGCAGCCCTCGGTCAGGCAAGCTTATCAAGACGTCCTGTGTGTCGAACTTTTGCTGTCTTGTTCTAAGGACACTGAGCTTCAGTGAAATAGGATTTCGGTCGCCATGCACGACGCAGCAGCATCTGCTTGTGGAACTATTCGTCGTCACCACAACAGTCACTGGATTTCCGAGAGGTCGGCAAACCTGTTGTAATCTGAAAGAGACCTCCCGGCTGGATTTGTGTAAAATGTGACCAGACGGACTATTAGGCGCGAAATATAGCGGAGCCTACGTGCTGACAAGGAAGCCTGGTGGACCAGTGAGGTTCAATAAATGGAGAAGGCGGGAGCAGTAGGCCATTACTGGAAGTTCTTCCAACTGGTCCGCACTGATGGTCCAAGGAAACCCGACGTCAGTGGGTCAATCAGAGACATCGCCGTTGCACTGATATACAATAAGGAGCACCGTATGGCTCGTTAGGCGGAACACTTTCAATATCAGTTCAGCTAGCCCACTGCTTCCCGATCACATCCTACTCAGGTGATGCAGGACGAGCCATGGACGGTTAGCTTAGTGCCTGCGTCGGAGGCCGACGTCCGAAACGGGATCAAAGCCCTCAATTGTTTTTATGCCGTTGGTCTGCATTCTCTCTAACCTGCACTATTTAAGGATGGAGGCGACATCATCTGCAAAGCACTGACCTCACTATTCGAACGTATCTGGAAGGAAGAGAGAAGCCCGGCTGATTGGAGTGAATTGATTATAGTGGCAATATACAAGAAGTGCAGCCGCACCGACTGTGTTAAACAGAGGCGTATTAACCTAACGCCAGTGGTGAGAAAATTTCTCACCTCGATTCGCGTTCCTCTCCTTCTTGTGAACCGGGAATAGGGGATTAAAAAGAGCAGGAAGGTTTACGCCCAGGACGTTGCTGTATAGACCATATATTTACTTTGCGGCAAGTGCTAGAGTGGTGCCACGCGTACTGCAGACCGACAATAGCTGTGCTCCTCTATTTCGGGCGTGCGTTCTTTCCAGTCGATCAATCCATTCTGTTCCACAAACTTTATTAGAAAGTTGTTACCAAGAAATATGTGAGCAACCTACGTGCTCTATACTCGAACACTACAGGCCGCGTCTGTGTATACGGTGGCCTATCGGATAGTTTTCTCACCACAATGACGTTCGGCTGAATTTCCCGATTTTTGTTCGATTTCGTCCTAAATTCTATCACGGATTGTTCCCTTGGGGAATCTCACGATGCTGAAGGGTTGCGTTGAAGTGTTGCCTGGTAAAAGATTAGTTGATCTTGATTATGCGGACGGTATCCTCTTGCTTTTAGATGATGTTCCGGCCGCACAACCAACCCTGAATTGCCTCTTTAGATTTGTCTCATTATTCGGTATGCGATCCGCACCTTCAAAGTGCAAAATGACGCTGCAGGACCACCAGGCACTTTATGACCCCTGGATCCTTACAAACGGGGAACTCGAGGTGAATTATTAATTCGCTGATCTTGGCAGTTGCACCAGCGACGATGGGGCACAGAAAACGAAGTCTGCTCAAGCACTGCAAAGGCCCGAGCTGCCTACTTGAACCTGCAGCATCTTTGGCGACGGAAGCGAGTTTCTCTCCGTCTGTAAAACCGTGTATACAAAGCCACAGTGAGGGCTGTTATGCTGTATGGTAGTGAGACTTGACCACCTCGGTTTAAAGTTCTGAGGCGTCTTCAAGTATTTGATCATCGTTGTCTGCGAAGTTTTACTTGTGTCGGATGGCCCTAGCGTTTCAGTAACAATGATGTGTGTAGACGAGTACTAGGCAGTGATGATCATGCCATGTATGCCTGGTCACTGATTACCTAGAATCGCTTTGTTTACTCTGCCAGGTGTGGGGTGGCTCAAGACTCGAGGCGAACAAAACTTAAGTTGGCAGCAGGAAATGAATTCACTGACGACCAAACTGGGTGCCGTTGATGCATCCCGCCTACCGGGCTGGAGTCCACGTGACTGGGCTTGTGCTTGGTTTGAGATGTTACAGGACATGGCTCTCAATTGAAACCAGTGGCGCGTCTGCTGCCGTCTCCTAGTCGGATTGCCTGTTTAAAGCGTGTTCGATGCTGAGTTGTCTGCGGTATAATGGCTGATTATGAAGAGAAGCAATGAAAGCCGCAATGAAGTTTCGTTAATGATTCCAAGTGTTACGCAATTTAGAAATGCATGCGAAGCTATCCGTAAACTGTTTAGTCGAGAGAGAATGCGGATGCACGGCACGTTCTATTCGTTGTGAAGAAGAATGATTTTAGGAATAATGTATTTTTGTAAAGTATACTATATAATCCATGTCCATTAATATGTTAATGTCGTGCATGCCACTGAGTGGAAATGCTGCACGGGTATCGAATAAAAGCCAAACATGCTTTGTGAGATACTATGAATACGTAGTGATAATGCCTCACTATTATAGTATGCGTTTAAAATATGAGCCATTATGCGATTTCTCACTTGGTAGTTCGGTTCGAGGCAAACTTTAACAAGGTATCGGCGCGACATTTGCAAAATTACTATATATTAATAAGAGGATAATTCGAAGTAGAACCTAGGATATAATAGTCGGATATAATTTGTTTCTTAAAAGATTCGTTGAGGCTACACTCGGCCAGGCAGTCGCCCTACAACCAGGAAAGCACGAGACGGATGTGTTACCTGTTATGGAATCGTGAAATTACGGAGTCACTCACAAAGGCGGGATTGGAAATTACAAATACTTCCCAGTTAACTACACCATAGAAACCCGCTTAGTTGCGATGCTCATGCAATTTGATACACAACTGCGATGCAACTCATCTCACCATAAACTGGTGTGCATGGTATGGACGCGAAAAGCAGTGGGTCAGCCCATCAAAGTCACTATTGCTTGCAAGCAATTAAATATAGAGGTGGCATGTAGACACCTAAGGCCATTACTATTATTATTGAGTACAGCGGATTTTAGTGTGTTGTAGATCGACGCAAGTTGACTCAGAATGACACCTATCACACATCACGTAAAGTCGTTCGCGAAGGTTTCGTCATTTACGGACTGATCAGTAACGCCCACCGGCCAGATCCTGTAGGAAGTGTACCTGCGACAAACATCTAATGCATATGTGGCTTATACCACTGAGCCGTGAGTGACCAAGCCGCACCGCCTTGACTGACACAAATGAAGGAAAAAATAAAGCTGATTTACTAATTTGTAAACAGGATCTCTGAATGTCTAAACAGCTTATACAACGTGCTCACCTGCTGCACTAGGTCCTATGTTGATCGAATTCGTCACACTCCCAACCTCCTCGGGAACCGTGTCGGATGCAACTAGAGAATTTAGTCGCAGCAGTGTTGTCGACCTAAGTGAATTCCACACGAATGGAGCAGCAATGTTCAATGGATCAATTTATAACGGCTACGATAGCAAAGCATGACAATTATGCAGGCGAGTACTGAAAATAGCTTGTGCTTTTGTATTACTCACGAGTAGCAGGCTTTCAATTGTACTTTGAAAGGGCTTTCAGCCCAATAGTTCACAAGCTACATAGCAGAGCCTAGTCCGGAAAAGCGCCAGACGTGTTTCGCCCTATTGGGGCTCGTCAGTGGCGCGCATTCCCTCGGTCCTCTAAGGAGGACCAAACCCATGACCGCTAGAGGCAGATGACAGCTAGCCAACAGCCTAAACCACTGAGCCATGGGGTACGTTGACTGGGCTACATAATTTGCCAACTAACTGGGACATAGCACCACCTATCTTCCACTATCACTGATGGTGGTTAGACTGCGAGTTGATGACGTCCTCTCACTAGACGCTATATCCACAGCGTACGTAGCAGGATTTTGGTTGATATTCTGATAAGGCTTTCATCCCAATAGTTCAAAAGCTACATAGCAGAGCCTAGACCGGAAAAGCGCCAGACGCGTTTCGCCCTACTGGGGTTCGTCAGTAGCAAGGTTGTGGTTTTATCAACGAAAATCAGTTAACATATATGAGGCAGATCTGAAGTTTTAATTTTGCACCTATTTTGGTTTCATCATGGTGGGTCTAAGTTTATTAGATATTTCTAGTGGTGCACATAGTATACTAGTTCATCAGGTTGACTTTGGAATGTTGGCAAATTAGAAACGGAGATAGAGGAATTTGTGATAACGTTCCAACACAAGGGCATGCGAAGATAGAAAATGTGCCGCCAACGTTACAGTTGACTGCAATGTATGGCTTCCTTCAAGTTATATCCTCGGAGAGATGTTTTTACATATTTTATATTTTAGGTATACGTGGTTTGGAATCTTTAGGATCATAAACACGAAAAAACATCACTGCAAGCGACGTTTTGACGCCCGCAACATTCTTGGGTATGTAGTCTACGTTGTCATTGGAGACGAGCTAAGTCCTTAACATATTTTTGCTGTTTTTTGTGGAGTCTTAGGAGAAGCAAGATTATAGCTTGCCAGATCTACGAGACCTGGATGGCGCATACAATTATGACCTCAGGTATACTTTGAGCATTTCTGACGAGATAGTGTGATCAAACGGACCAAACGACTTCCAAAATATAAACAAGTGATGCATGGTTTCCCTTGCTGCTTTTCGGCTAGTGTTGAGTTACTGAGATCTGCTTGTAGGAATAATCCAAGGTCATTTTCCTGGAAGAATCTTAGCAAAAGTTGTTCTCCTGGGCGGCTTGCGTACGATTTTGGTAGCATATGTTCAGTAATCGACAAACGGCGGCATTGAAATCAGCATGGTCTTTACTATCGAATCGTGAACCCTGTGGATATGATCTTGTATTAGCATGGGACCTACTGCCGTCCACATGGTCTGTAAGATTTTGAGACCGTTCACAATGTGTAAAGCATTTACATTTATTAGTCCCAGGAGTTGGTTAATGTACCATGGAAAAATGGTATATTACGGGTAAAAGAAGCAATGCTTAAGGAGTCCCGTAGTATGGAAATACTTGCGAAAAGTAAATTGCGTGATAAACTGAAAAGGATTTTGTTGGAATCAGCATAGACTTATAGAGAACAGCGAATATGTTTGCTTGTTAAAGGTATAAATCCATATCTCCCTTGCTCGGGAGCTCGGTAAGACATCGTTTGATTGCGTTTTGCAACCCCTAGTTAACTATACATAAAATGCAATGCAAACGATGCAACACATAGTCAACTTGCTTTAAATTTCGACAGATTGGAGCAGCGGCAACATAATTAGGGAGGGCGTTTTAAGGCTTGTACCAGCAGAGACAAAATATATTTCGACGGCATTCAAGCAGGCTATATTGTACTTTCCGTTTTAGAGGATGACCTCGTAGGTTTGTATAGTGGTTTAATTTCAGTAGCGGATGGCAAATATGGTTTGGATTCTTCAGAATCTGGTAAAACATTATGAGATCCTTCCGCAAAGGCCCATATCGACTGCTGTACATTCTTAGCGATTTCATTCCAAGTTGAAATGTCAGATGAAAGAAGTCCTTTACGTCCTTTGTTGGCCTTCGTTGATGAGTCTTGATAACAACACCGCGGCTGGATAGCATATTCCACTTGCGATCGCATGTAGGCATTATGTATATGGGGAAAGATTGCGGGTTCAAACCGAACGAAGACTCTGCGAAACAGACCGGTTTTGGTTGCCTGTACTCGTCGCCTTCGCTGCTTGTTTTGAGCACCCGAAAGCTTCCTGTACCTATACAACTAGGTCACGCTCGTGAGTGGCCTTCTCCAAGGTGTGGTCTCACCGGCTGGTAAAGCGGATGTGTAACCTTGCAATTAGCTATGTGCAGCTGGAGCTGCTTCCTCTCTGACCATTGAAAAAGCGATCTAGTTCAATTTGCTGTAGATCATGATCATCCGTGTTACGAATCGCCCGCCCTATTTTGATGTTATCGGCGAAAAGCAGGAAATTTGAGGAGATAATTCTTGCCAGCTCCTTAATAAATACCGGGAATAAGCGCGTTCCCGGCACTGAGCCTTAAAGAACACGACATTCTACCTCAATCGGCTTAGATAGTGATCAGCTAACGCGCATTTGGAGATTACTTTGGGGAAGAAAGTAGCCAATCTATCGAAGCACAGGATCTCCGATTCCGTATCTTTGTATCCCGTGAAGTAGGATGCGTTGATCCAGGCGGTCAAGAGCATTGGAGGAGTCCAGATAGATTACCTCAACGCCGACTCCATCAACAGCCACTTCCGTCCAACTACAATCATACAGCCAGTAGGTTGGTGGTGTATGGCCGGTGCTGGTGGAAGTCATGCTGCTCCGGTCCCAAGATGTTGCATTTTTCCGGCAAGTCCATTAGAGTCTCACAGACGATCGCTACCATCACCTCCGCGAGTACAGGGAGGAGAGTCACTGGGTGATAGTTTGCTGGCTCTGAACGACCACCGCCTTTAGAAATTTGGGTGATAATGCCACGCTTCCACATAGGGAAAACTTGTTGTTCATCAAAGCACCTTTAGAAAAGCAGTGACAGTCGATCAGGCAGCTTGTTAGCCACAGCCTTAAGTGACTTCTGGCTGATGTTGTCTGCTCCTGGTGAGCTATGGTCGCGCCGTGCGTGTACCTTACTTAGCACAATTGATGGGAAGCAAATTACATGTGTAAAAATGGAGGCGGTAGTGTACATGGCATTATCGGACAAGCACAGGCTGCGAGTTAGAAAAGTGGGCGTATTGTATCCGCAACGCAGGAAGACGAGGGATAACCTTAGTTATAGAACTGAGCCTTGTATGCTCTACACTGCACCTCTATGGGGTCAGATAACGCGCTGCGAACTCTCAAATTTGGAGGCGATTGAATAGGCTTGCACGTATCCCATCAAGGATGGATCGCCGATGCTATCTATCTAAGGAGGGAAGGAGGGTGTTGTAATCAAGATGATCAAATGCTTTTGAGCAACCGTGGTACGTAGCGTCCACTCTTTCCACAAGGTCGTTAGATTCCTTCCAGCTAGCACGGGCTACAAGAATTTCGTGGTACATGAGCGGTTTCGGCGGAACGCATTTTACTCTAGTACGATGATGCTACATCTATCCAAAGATTCTACTAGGGCCTCCGCAATACCTGTTTACATGACCTTAGAACTTGGAGGAGAGTTGTCGGATGGTAGTTTGAAGATTCGGCGTGGTTGTCCCCATTGTAAATAGGAGTGATTTTCTCACATTTCCACATGGTTTGTACCTCCTTTTGTTTGTACAAGTTTGAAAATAATTGTGACAACATTTTAGCTATGCTGTTGGCTGACACTTTCAATAGGCTTGAGTGTAAAATTTGCGCGCATCAAAAGAACTGTGCACACACAGTGACCTAAGTCGCCTCTATGTGTTCACCTCCGTAAGTGCGAGGCGGTGACATAAGCAGGGTGAAAATTGTAGGGGATATTAATGAATTCTAGAAAGTACAAATGAATTGTTTTCCGAGAAATGTGGTCACTTCTTGCTTAGTTTGCTCATGCCCGTGTGCAGGGTTCACAGATGGGATACCACGATGTAGTTGGGAAGTTTATTGGCATGCCGATAAAGTAGCTTGGGTCAGAGTTGAATCGTTTTGCTAACTTCTGATGATGCCTCAATTTACGCTCGCAGATCTGGTTAACACAAGGATTCCCTTCGGTTAATTGGATCTTCAATTTCTCGGTGTTGGTATTGACTTTGTATGTTTGCCTAAAAATTTATCAATGACATACTTTTTCGCGTACGACATCTCAGAAAGACTTTAATTTTTGAACTGCATTTCCTAGCTTATGATGCTTTCGTTACCAGCGTCTTGAACGAGTTGACTAATTTCTCCTAAGTGAACCCAAGCACTTTGTCAGTTGTGAACAACTAATCCTCGGCCTTGATGAACACGGATTTCATATAGTAGGATGTTAGGATACGATTTTTCATTATCTGTGTTTGTGTGCTTCGCCTAACAAGCGTATTGTAAGAGCAGTGTTGATTTATCGCTGCGTCCTAACGAGTTACTCATGCCATTGCAGCAATCATAGGTTCCTCACTGACCAACACAAGGTCAAGGATCGCTGGTTGGTAAGCTGTTCTTACCCTCTCAGGGGAGGTAATGTGATTATAAAACATTCGTCTTCAATATGCTCACTGAGGGTAGCTGTTTCCTCGACAGTATGCAAGTTGAAATCCCTGACAAGGAGAGAATGTAGGGTTGTGCCAGAACGGTTTTCAATGCATTAGCTAAGCGGTTGTCCATTCCTGTATTTGACGTCGTGGTGCAGTGTACGATGGCCAACAAACCTGTGTCGCTACACCTGAGTTGCAAGCGGCACCAAAGCAATTCAGCAACCCGGGTCTCTGCGTTGTTACTGAATTCAATATGAAAATCACTGCGATGACACAAAGTATGCTGCCGCCTATACTTAGTTGAACATTTTGTGGGACGGACACACCTAGTAAGGCGATCTCAGTATCGATGCTTTCGTTGTTGAGCCAAATGTTGTTTACCATGATCATGTTCCAATTCGACGAGGCATGGCAATGATAAAGCCTAGAATATTTGCTGAGGAGGATTTCTGCGTCCGTTTAAAATCAGGCCAGTATTTCGAATGTTGGAAGCGTGTTCGGATGCGTGGGATTCGGGTGACAATTTACGCCGACCTTTGTGAGTTCGGCAACTAATCCTTTTTATGTGAAATACAGATATCAGACTTAGACGCACTTCATGTCGCCTGATAGAATGCGCACGTGTTGAAGTTCTAGATTAAACGGTCATTGAGCAAGTCGTTTTTCCTGTGGGTGCCTGTCTTGCATCGCAGCTGCGCGACTCAAAGGTTAGGTCTGCTGGGGTAATTGATAAGCCTCATTACTTTTGTTCTGCTTTGGTCGACTGGCCTCGTGTTAAAGGTCTTCAAGTCAAACCCCAATAAGTGCCCTCTAGGACACTTGCACCACATGCCAGGTGTGTCTGACGCTGTACAGTTGGACGAAAACACAATTTGCCGCACTTCATGGCCATGTCGTTGGTAGTTTGATGACATTGGCAGCTTTGACTTGCATTTGACTAACAAATTGCTCAGTGAGAACACTTCACGTACGTAACGCTAATCCTCCCTGTCAAATGATTAAACTTCGGGTACATCTGAGGATTCAAGCTCCGGAAAATCATGATTGGATACTGATGTTTTGTTCTTTAGCTGGAGGTGGTCCACTGAGTTATGTCTTCTTCGCTGAAGTTCTCTCAAACTGATGTCCGGAAAAATGCAAACACTGCACGATGCATTCCGAGGACTAGTGGCTGACAGCAGAACCACCTCAGGCATGTCCGATGATTGCAGTGTTACAAGTTATGGCCTGGGTTAACGTAATTGATTGCGTTTGGTTGCCGTACGATGTCTACCATGCCGGCCATTTTGTTTTGGAAGTACACTGAGAGACATAAGAAGGCCCACCGTTTTTTTCCTTTAGCAGCTTACCTTCTGTGGAGTTTGAATTTGACTCACGGAAATCGAAGCCTACAATTGTTAGTAACTATTGGGCTTGTATAAAGCGGAGATTATGGTCAAGCATGTACAACAAGACCAAATCATATATCGCACTTGAGGTGGCAGAGTATAGAATTAAACGAGCAAGCTATCTGTGCTTTCAAAAGACGCTTGTATTAGGCATCCCCAAATTTGTGCACAATTAAAATTTCGCTTGGAACAACGTTTAATAACTCTGGGATTTATTCCATAGTGTCGATTGCATTAACGTTGGCAATTGTTCTGTTACCGCGTCTGCGGTAGTGGATGGTCAAACGCAGAGTTTAGTGTGGTAAGGGACACATAGTCCTGTCGAGTGTGTTAGCACGCACATGCATTTAAGGGAAAAATAGATTTCGGTAAAATTCGGGTTTCGCATCGACACAAACGACAGCTTTGAGAGTATAAGTGAGGTTCAAGAAAAAAATACCCTAATGCGTTATACACAAATGGTAGAACAAACCGAAGGAGCATGATGAAGCTAGTAGGAATGAATATAGGCTCGGTGAAGGAGATAAGACTTGCATGCATAATTTCAAAATACGTTCTAGGGAAGACCTTCGAAATTTTTGCAGTGACTATAAGTGTTAAAATTCAAAGTAGCAGTCGTGTGGTCTTTTGATTTGCTTTGACAAACTTATGAAATATGAAAGGAATGTTTCATTGTGCTACGTCAACTGAGGATATCACCGGCCAGTTTTCAAGTAGACATTTGCTGCTCATAATTGACCGCTGCTAATATGCGTTCTACCTTATAGCATATGCGGACATGGTAAGTGGCGTTTAAGAACACGTCTTCCAGTGCGTAACATGTTACCATCAATCCGTGCACGGTTTAACACTGAACTTCACGAATGCTGCATGAGTTGCCTAAGGCAGTTGATGAGTGCATATAGGCAGACAGCGTGTAATTTGTTTACCTTTCATGCTCGCAAGAAACATTTGTTTAACTTCGTTTGACGTTTACTGTAGGTGGTGGACGGATCTGGTCCCATCAACTTTGTACGCGTTTCTAAAATCCATTATTGGTACTATATTCGATGAACTCACTTTGACCGATTATGAAATAATCGTCGTAGATTTTATTTGTCTTGCTTGGAAACTGTCTCAATATGTTCCCTTTAAATACAGTTGTTTTACTCAGGCTTCGCCATCAGCATGCTGGTTTAATTATTTCTCTATATCCCCCAGCAAGAAATGTCCGATAGCATAGAGTTAAATCAATCCTTTTGTGGCATTTATGAACGTTGCGTTAGATTACTATATAATAAGCCTAAAGACGTTTAGAACAAAGACATTAACGCACCCCGGAAATCAACCCTTGCACTTCTCCATATATCACTGGTAAGTTTTGCATATATATATCTAAAATAATACCCATGTTGGTAAGTAACAAATAGATTAGCAGTTACACACGGATCCACCCTGCTTTCGTATGCTTCCTTGAATGTGCCCCCAAAACCCTTTACCATTTTATCACATTTTTGCATTGTCTTAAACTAAGTATCGATTGCGAAAGGCCTTTGTTTTACTATACGACGTAAACGCTACCAGAGGGACTGAGATTGATGTGGGATACATAATTATGGGATGGTAGTGCAACAGCTTCTGAATAAACCAGTCTCTTCCGACCAATTCTAAGAGCCTGGTCGAACGTCGCTCACCAGACGCAAGTGTGCGCAAAAATCTTGCAAAAAATTGTTTCTGTGCTACCTATAAACACCTACATAGCCAACTGAACTACGCAGCATTCCAATGCTGTTTATGATGAAAATTTGATAGCATATTGCATGAACAGCTAAAGGGAACCTACATACAAGGGAACCTGTATTTGCTCCGAATGGCTTGGACTATCATAATCCAGAGTACTGTCGTTCAGAATTAAAGCGATCACATATTTTGGAAAATTCTTCACGAATTGCCTGCCCACAACTGAGCTTACATTTAATCGACTCGATTACATTTGCTCCACAAGTTGCACGCTTATCTTCGGGATTATTCATAACGTTTCAACCTCGGATCCAGGGCTGTATGTTGGATAACATTTTTGCAAAACTCAATGCAGTAGTAATCCCTTTTCAAACACATTTTGGACTTTTACAACCGTTCGGAATAGCATTCTTGTGGCATCCACATCAACTCAAGGTGATCTGCCCTACTAACATTTGCAGCAGCTATCTAGCATTTATTTCAAACTAGCGAGTCACCCAACATTCAATTGCAGTAACTTGATAACCCAATGCTAATCGACACTAGTTGTGAACCGGTGGGCCAGAGTGAAAAAGCAGGTTGACCAGCGCAGCCACATTGTTTTCTAGTCTGTCATAATTTGACACTTATAAATACAATGTTTACCCGAATGTTGTGAGCAACCGACCAAAGTCGGAAAATTATACAGCATACAACAGCTTACTGGACCACGTATAGATACCATGCTATGTAGCAGAAGGCTAATATTTGCGAAACTTAAAGGGCTTCAGGCAATATGAAAAAGTGAGTCGACAGAAAGTAAGCAATTGGACAAATATGGTTCCACCTGCTCACATTGTTTCAAATGGTACCATGTGTATCTTCCCCAACAACAAGGGAGAGCTTTAAACAGCTCTCAAGGCTACCTCTTGTTTCGCACTGGGCGTTTGATCATCCTATTAGCCAAGTGTACATTATTGCTAGTCCAAAAAAGCGACCACTTAGCAGAAGAATTTGAACAACTAAAGAACGCTAAAATTATAAAAAGTCGGTACGCATTTGGACAGTACAGCGACTTATAACAAAAGCTCTGTTGCAAAATTTGTTTCCTCTGAATTACGATTGATTAGGTCACCACTGTACTTATCCCCTTAAACTTTGTTAGCTTGCCTGTCGAATACAGAGCGCAGCTTTGATAGAAAATTCTATACAAGATGAAAAAACTAAGGTATAACACGAAACGTGTGACCGATCGAAGAATTTTGCCGGAGTTAGCCACTTATATCTTTAATAAGGATGGGATAGCCGAATACTAGCGTTATGCATCTACAACTAAGGGGTTTCTGGGGGAGATTGAAGCGAACTGGAATTCGAGCGCATATACAGAGATCGCTGAATATTTCTTCGGATTGCTGCTTGATTGCCTCCGCTGTTGCAATGACCGCTAACGCGAACGTGGAGAAAAACAGCCAACCTGCAACCATTAAAATAACGTCAGCGCAATCGAACACCCGACCTCGTAGCTCAACACAAAGTGCTCCTACAATATCTTCCTGACTGTCGCGCACATATGTCCCCCAATGTAGCATCACATTGCTTGGTCAGTTGTCTGACGATCAAAACCAGTGGAACTCACAGTGCAACTAATGAACTTAAAAGCAAAACGCAAAAACCTTGTGCACGTTACGCGTCACCCGAAAGCTGCACACACTGGCGAAAGCAGATTGCTTAGATTAAAACTGGAATCCGTCGTTGATATTGAAAACCTTTCACTCCTTGCTACTGACTAAAACAAGGGTTCTATAAGTTACGTATCTATCTTGCGGTAGCACGCAGCGGGCGATGGTCGTAAAGAAACCTAGCTAAAAAGTACAGCAGGGTTCTCCAGAAAAACTTAATATTTATGACGTGCCAGGAAAGCCTTCACACGGTAGTCAGGAGGCCGAGAATCATGTTTTGGAACTTTGGTGGTTTATTCCTCAAACAGCTTCCCTGGACAAGGTTGTGTCGCAATCAATCAAAATTAAAAAGCATCATCATATTATAGTGGTTGCGATTGAAATATATCGAAAGTCCGGGTTATTCAGAGCAGACCGAAGCGAAATTGTTAGAACATTGGAAAAAGACGTAAAAGGCGTTACAATTAAATTATGTTAAAGAAGCACACAAAGGCAATTTTAAGTATGAGCCTACTCAATAAAGCAAACCTACCGGCGAATATAAAACTAAAAGTAACCGCCAGGTAAATATATTCGGCACTTTGTCCGGACGATGGCTTAGCGTACGATGAAACAATCAAGCTGTGGACATTGCGACATTAGCCCATGGAATAGGCAAACAGATGCCGACATCCCATTCAGCTGCATTCTAACAAACTTCAATCCCTTATCTCACCGTGTCCTGCGAGACATGCAGAATCAAGACGGCATTAGAACAGCGGGCAAGGCATTGCCAATAAGCTGGTCAAAATGAAAGATTGCCAACTTACGCGGTCATGCGATACTACTGGTTTCACAGGGAAATAACAGCACACTAAAACGACGGACGTTAAATTTTCGCTACCGAGAACAGCACTCAAACGATTAGACAGACTTAAGAAGGGTGGAGGGATAATTTTAATATACAAAGCGACCTACTATGCGAAGCCGTGGATTGTTCGGACGGATGCTTCGACAAATCTCATTGACGCCACCTCCAATTGAGTGACAGCGACACCCGACGTAGAAGCAGTGTACCACCACTAAAACTACACTTAAAATGTACTGTGACTGGAGAGCACAGTACTAAAACTCCTGCAAAATTTAGAGAAGGAATCAATACGGACCTGCAAGAGCTCGTAAACTGTGTTCAAATATATATGCACGTCATTATGCCCACCCATTCCAAAACAAATAATAGATCATTTCCCCCTGATATTGTGTTCACCAAAGGGGAACATATGCTTGATGTACTCGTAGTAGGCTGTTCTTGCTATCTAGTGATTATGCAGTCATCAGGTTCGACTTCATTTGGTATGCGAAATGTTGTCACGAAAACCTTGTGGTTGCACGCATCAATACACTCCAAGATCTATTCGAACAGCCACCAGTTCTACCACCTTGTCGTACTTCAATGAAGGTCACTCGGAAGTCGACTGCCTTAAATTCGTTGACAAAATCAATCAGCTGCTTACGGGTGCTTCGAAGACAATAATTGTAATATGCCTAAAGCCGTTTCCGTCGTAAGGAGCTGACCTAGAAAATGGCGTGCGGTACTCAAAGTAGGCTGACGAAATTATAGACACCACCAGCGCCAAATAATTAGGATAAATATGTAGCCCAGCGTAACCACTGCACTGTACCATTTAGACAGTACTAAGCCGCATACTAATAGAAAACTGTGTAATTGTAGAACTTAACACAAGCTGCTGTCAGTGGCCGTTGTAAGGTGAGGCCGATAAATCTTCAAATCGCGACGGCAGATGCTCTAACTAGAACAGATATAGAAGCAGCGAACGCGCTGAGGACGCGATATGCTGTGAATTCCGGAGAGTATTACCATCACGCGATCTTCCAGCATTAGTCTTACTAACTCCGGAGCTTACCCACATCTCTTTCATTACCAAAGCTCTATTGCAGAAGCTGAAGCATCTGCGCCTCCACAGCTCTCCCGCAGTCCACATTATTCACGCATAGGCACTGGGAGCAGCGGCATGGCAACTGCGGTACATGTGCTTCGGTTATTTTAGCAATGCTTAGACAGAACCAGTCTTTTCTAATGTGGAAGCCTGGAATTATAACAGATTCACACAAGCGGAAATAGAACTGAGTCCGCGAACTACCACCCAGTATTTCTTCTCCAGGGACATCAAAAGAAATTGGAATTTATCTTTGCCAAAGTGTTAATGTGTAAGTTCGAAAATTTTAATATTAGTGCATCCGCGGAAAGCGACTTTCGTCGGTCAAAATCGCACACAACGAATTAATTAAGCGCACGGAGTATCTGTATCCATTCAACCAACTTGGAAAAATCGTTGTATTGTTCTACTACTACGATGTGTCGAAGGCATTCGATCGTTCAGATAATTGGAGTATTCTTTCATGCTCCAATATCATCGGTTTGATTACCATTTCCTGAAATGGATCGCCAACGTTTTCTTGCAACGCAATCAAAGGTTGGATCCCGGAGTTTCTTAGCAGATCACATAATATTAAAGGTTGGTGCGCAATGGGCTCAGTTCTACGATCACTATCCCTTTCAGCATTAATAATGAACTAAAACCGACAATCGCATTCAAAGTCTTAATGCTTGCTGACGATATAAAGTATGAGCAGGATTCAGGCGGATGCCGATTTGAATTTACATCATCGCGACAACCAATATTACTTTAGTGGTTAAGACAAAATCCGCAAATGCAAGGTACTCTCTGCACGACATCAGGATGCCCACTCTGGTAGTTTGGAAGTTTTGCAGCAATCATCCGTCGAACGCAATCCCTGCTTGCATGTGCAGGGCTGCCTAGGTTCTTCCGAGTATACAGGAAAGCGTGGAAACTGATAAGTAAGACGTCGGCCTGCTAGATTAGGCGTCCGGAATGTGGACACCTCTTTTTATGGCAAACATTAAATGCGTACATTATCCCCAATGTTCATACGTAGTTCAGGCCTGGTTATCATAGATGAAGCACGACGTTACTGCACTGGGTCAATCTCAACAACATGCTTCCAGAAAACTCATTGGAATACACCACCTTCCATGTCAGCAGAAGTTGATTCTTTTCGGAATATCCGGCAGACGTTACCGCCGAGTAGGAGGTGAATAGATAGTGATGTGCCTTACCTTGCATAATTAATTCATGTGAGTCAGTTATTACATCAACTCAAAAGCAGCACCTATCCTCCAGGTCACCCTTGAAATTAGTGAACATGCAAACATTGGAGTGCAACAGAAATTTACTTTATCATCGTGTCTGTCATCCATGGGAAGACATTCCTGAATCGGTTGTGCACAAATAAATGCCCTATATATAGTAATGATGGATGACGCACTTAGCCACTTATTCCCTTTTACTAGAAACTATAATCCATCCCACTGCGGAGAAAACAAACATCATTATCTTTGCGAATGGAAGCATTGGGAAAGCCGTGATTTCAGGCTAATGAAGCGAATACGACATTCCGAGTCATTTAAAATTTAATTCAAAAAGTGCATTTTTTCCACAAGTTTATTGTGATAACAAATCAGCCACCCGATATCAAGAATACATTATTTAATTAGTTAAATCATGAGCCTTGTAAGGCAGTTCTGTTTCACCCGTATAAACAACTAGCTCCATGTTACTATAACCACTGTGTAATGTGTCACGAACCAAAATCCTACTCGACAACTTGATGTCCCAATCAAAACAGAAATCCGGCTCACCAAATTTGCTTATTCTACCCTCGGACAAATAATGCGCAGTCCTAACATTTTCGGTCATCTTGACCAAGGCAGCGGCTGGATTCAGACGAAGCAGCATAGTTCGCGTTATTCCATGTTTTGCATGAATGGAACAGGTAGGTTTCAGCAATCATTATAAACAAGTTCGCAATCAGTATTTGCATTGTTGGGTGTTTTATAATGGGAGGTTGAATGCGTCTCAACATAGGGTCTACTTTAAACAGTGTTTTACTTTTGACCACATACTTATTAAAAGTAGCGGCAGCAAGCTAGACCATGGTCGATCGTGCTCATAGTGGCTAATATTTACGTATCCAAAACATAAGCTCTTATGGTGCATGGCATTAAGTGGAAATCTGACAGATAACGCCTTCGAAAACCGTATCCATGGTGTCTGAATAAATTTCCGAAACACGTGGTTGGCGGTACGGTTTCGGATTTGCTTGTCACTGTGACCAGCCACAGGACGCCTGCGCCTACAGACGGATCATGGTTGGCTTGCGCTGCACCACCCACTGCTCCAACCACACACACAATATCCAGTGTAAACCCGAAGGAATAAGACCGGGAGGCATGTGGATGGGAGCCACGTCTCATCAACGGAGCCGGCCCACACTCCTTCACAGGCAAACACAAGCACACTGTATTTGGCGAATCAAGCGCACACAAGGCGGTGTCTGGACCGTAGTCCGCACCACATTGAGTGATTGGAGCAACTCTTCTAGCCTAGCACGGCCACGAGGACAGTGCACCCCATCCCCTCCAGCAACGACCAACTGTCTCCTAGAGACAGTATGGACGAGGTAGTGGGTAATAGACAGGTAGGCACTTTGTCAACATGCACATCAAGCGTAGCTACACCGGGGATATCAAGCAACAGCCAATCACCTGGAATGATAAGATGAACTAAAACAAATCCAATAATGCATACAGATACGGTGGCATAACTCTAAGCTAAATTAGCACATGAAGTAAGTTGGTTAGCAACGAATCCGCGATAAGGAAAAAATGTCCACAAGTTAGTTAAAACTGCTACAAATCGTAACAGTTACCGAAGATAAACGCAATTAATGTAAGCAAGGTGGCCAGTTAATAGAAGAATATTCAGGTAGGCAGAACAAACCAAATAAATTAGAATGAAATGTAGCCAGCTTAAAAAGACCTAGTTTAGGTGTAAGTTGGTTTAGCCCAACTACGGTGCAGAAGCATCAAGAATGCTACATCAGCTTCAGCATGGGGCACTTCCGAAACACATAACATTTCGGCCAACAGCCCCTTTCATTACACTTTTTTCTCTCGGCACAAATATCTGTCATGTAATTGTGAAGAATCCTGATAAAATGGCAGGAAAAAGTGGCACAACGATTCTGATTACTCTGTATAACCTAATTTGTAATTGCCCCATGTTTAGTTCTGAAAATGTGTTGATGAAATGTCATGGAAAGCTTGTACCATTATTTGATCTGTTCCTTCTAGGGAACAGCTTCTCGCATCGTCGAGGAATATACAATTTATTTATTTATTTAAAGAAACGGTAATACTTTGTCCCCTATGTTTTCAAAGGATGCTTAATGATTCATCATATAAAAAGCATTATTACAGTGGGCAGAGATACTCACCGGGTGAACTGGTCACACTCTCAGTCGAAGGGCTCGAAGTGGACGCCGTGGATGTTGGCGGCGAGGTGCCGCCGGATGACTTGCTTTGAGCTGTAAAATATATCGCAACAAATGTTGTGCAACGTGTAGACACAATTCATGTAGACTTTATTTCGGTTCCACAGAAGTATATTTGTAGAATAGTATGTCATATAGTGGAAATGTCACATCCCTAGGGTTGAGTGTCGTGTTACACACCCGCTTCATCCAAGCGTGCCCCAGCTACATACACGACAATTTGTGACTGTGTTACCATATTGCTGTGGATGTATGCAGATGCATGTTAATTAAAATTAATACATTAATCGCCAGCTGCACGCCGTAACGGCGCTTCGCTGCAACGCGGCCACCACCATCCGCGCGAGTGCTGAGTACACCGCGAGGACGCCCGCCCCTACGCGGATTCGAATCGGTGACCTTATGGTTGCGAAAATGACGCACATACCACTCGGCTATCGGCCGACACAGTAGCGCGTTACAATGCAGGTGATCGGTGAGAACACTACCTTGAGTTATGGAGAATGTTACACTGCACGACAACTCGTACCACAGTGTTTTCAAAGCTTGTAGACGTCCTGCTTTTCAAAATGCTGCAAAAATACTTATACGCATCTTCCTACAGGCTAATAAAAATATCTCAGCGCAGAAGATTCGCGATAAATTTTCACAATGAACATGCAGAGAAACATCCGTGCTAATTTTTTTCTAAATATAGCTATTTGTGGGGTAAACCAATAATCACAATTAAGTCATGTTATTAGCTGGAACTTTAAAAATACTCTATACATTACTGATCCAAATAGCATTAATAATGTATTCAAATAAGAAAATTCCTTTGATGCAAAATTCTATTTGGGGCCGAAAACATCCAATCGCCAATGTTCCTAAACTACGTAGCTTTTAGCCAATATTGTCCGTCAGAACTTTGCTATATTATTTGCCTATGTTTATGCGATAGCTTAGGCCAATTTTGTACAAGCTGATCTGTTTTGCTACCGACAGCATTTACCGCATCAAGATAAATGTACGAAGTATTATGTTAATATTCTCTGGTTTTATTAATACCTAGCGAATTCAAGCAATACCTCAGCATCCGAACCCGTGACATCACTTTTGCTTGTCTGTTACTTACACAACGGAGCCACACTGGATGGCGAGTCTCCAACCATTTTCATATACAGGTGCGAAATAGCACAGCTCATCCGCAAATGGCATGTATGGTTTGAGCAACCAGAGAACAGGACCAGCCCAACGTAGCTACGGCTAATTGCATGCAGACTACAACAGAGTTGGATTACTGATTATTACTGAGTGGTAGGAGAATTTATTGTGTAAATGAGAAGCTCGATGCAATAGGGCTCTGTATGACATTCATCACGTTTCATGCAAAAGTTAGGCAGTAATTTAGTCCGGTATGGGCTTGTCAGTATCGCGCACCCGCAATGTTCTGCATAATAAGAAGTCGTGTCTTAAATGTTTATAATAGATTATTTGTGTCCTTGAGTAACGGTGAGTGTGGTATCAGCCATAAGGGAAAATCATGACGGAAATAATTTAAGCATCGTTGTGAACTTGCAACAACAATGCGATTCTTACTTGTTGCGCTATTTCTAATCCCAGAAGTCTTCGATTTATGCCCCAAAAGTCCGGCGATTTTGTTCACGGCAGACGCTGCATTCAAAAAGAGCAGGGTTATCCGCGTAGTCCATGTTTTATAATGATGAAACTGTGAAGTCAGTTTTGTCAAATTAGCACACCCATATTGAATCAGGATTTGGGTCTCTAAATACGTAACATGGGCATTGGATTGCAACTGGACACGGCGTTAAATAAAGATGAACCTTGTTATTTTAGCGTATAATCATTTGGAGAGAAATGCGGCCAACTGAACCTTGCTTCATTTTGTTTGCAAGCAGTTTTTAATATGTGTTCTCATCGTTTCTTCATGTTGTGATTAGCATAAAGAGTGAACATTACACTGTGTTTCGAATAAAACCAAACATGCATTGTAAGACACCAGCAATTTCCAGTCATAGTTCGCAGGGCGATTACTTGCGGGATACACCTTTTCCGTTTTATATTTTTATGTACCGTTGTCCAAGATGAATTTAAAGACTTATTTTTTCACCCAGGATCTTCTCATCTCTGTGTGTACTATTTATTTCAACTTTCGTATACTCTGGTTTTTCTAATGGGCAATAGGCTTTGTTCATTTCTTGGTACCTTGTCTAACCCATGACTTGAGAAAGTAGGCACCAACTGACCAGGCAAGATTATAGTTGTAGTTCGTTGCAGTCCCCTCTGTTAGAAGAATCTGTTCATTCTGAAAAAGCACCAGAAAGCTGAATCGACCTCCTCTGTCTCGTCATTTGTGCACTTTGCCCTAACTCCATGACTTCCGGATGCCAGCAGCTTGCACCACTCAGCAATAGTTAAAGGCCGAATGCTTGTACGACTGGTAGTTTACTACCATCGAAAGAAAATCAGCAGGTAGAAACATCTATCGGGTTTCATGTCAGAGGCTTCTGATCGAAAGAAAAGTGCGAGAAACTACATCTAAATTTACATTCAAATCCCTAATGCTCATTAATGAAGAAAAGTCCGTGCGTCTATATTCTAAGTGCTGTGTCGTGTACATTTGCTTTACCGAAAGTCACGAGCAAAACATTCTCCTCTTCACAATTTGTTACTGGTATAACAGTGGAGGATGAGCCGCGCTGTATTGTAGACAACTCTCAGTCATGCATGTCCTAGGCTGTCACCCATTGCTTGTTGGCACAAGCTGCTGAAATCCAAATGTCACGGCATCGAAACCCGGCGAAGGTCCAAGGAGCGAGCAGCTCTGATGACACCCAGAGTGTCAGCACAGCTCTCTAGTAATTTTTGGACTTATTGAAGCATGGTGACATTAGAGACCGCGACGAAATACATCTGCTAATACACCAATTTCGCAGCTACTCATTAGTAACCAAATAATATTTGTTGGATTTATCCTGTTTAATTTTCGTCAAGCACTCACAATAACAGATATATTGGCCGTGAAATCCCAAACCCCCACAAGTAACTCCATATTTTGTACTGGGTAGCATCTGTGACCATTGACACAGTTCATTTGCATGACATCTCCGTCATATTGTGACGCCCTAAATATTTCCTCATGTTGACGCTCATAAAGCTCGCAACTTCCAATAAACGCTTAAGTATTTAACGAGATTACTGTGCTGCCACCGATACGGGCAAAACTACATTGAGTTAGCCGGCATCCTTGCAGACATGATCAGTATTATCCATGCTGCTAAATTGCATCCCAGCATTTGACCATTTGTTTATTCAATAAAAAGCACGCCGTAGTTAATGTTAAGTTTGCAAGAAAGCGAAAATCGTTGATGTCACACCATCTCGGAGTATTATCTCGAAAACCCTACGATTGGTGAACACTTAAAAACAGAAAACAAATATAACAAGCGATATTATTTCAGGTAACCAAACAAGTAGTCTTGATTTCTGATTTCGCGACTGGTGGTGGTCGCGCGGCAGCGAAGCGCCGTTACGGCGTACAGCTGACACATTATTTTATTTTGTTATATTCAACGGACGCAACCCTGCTGCCGGTTTCGGTGTGAGCCAACGCAACCATCTATCTAATGCATACCTATATTTGTGTTTTGGAGAATTTGCAAGAGATGTTTAACCCATGGATAATGTTATCTCAAATGTATCATCTTGTGTAGAATTTGGATATATGCTAAGCTAATAAATATAAACAAAAGAGTAATAGTGGGAGTTGAATGGTATAGGTCGAAATTCGTCACATCTAGACTCACTCAGAGAGCCGTCACACGCCCGGAAAAGCGCTGTACGCGCGTTTCATCCTTTCGGGAATCATCAGCAGTGGATAGTGAGCGGCGCTATATCACATCTATTAACTTATTCACGATGGTCGTTGCCGTCCCCCGTAGCTTAGTGGTCTCAACCACGGACTGGCAACAGTCGAGTTGCGGGTTCGAGCCCTACCAAGGGTCCGAAGGAATGCTCGCTGCTGATGATTCCCGAAAGGATGAAACGCGCGTACAGCGCTTTCCGGGCGTGTGACGGCTGTCTGAGTGAGTCTAGATGTGAAGAATTTCTACCTAAACATTAAAAACACAGACCCGAATTTCCATATTACGCACAGTACGCCGGAATCAGCGTCCGTGTTTCAGAATTGGCGCACCCTTTTACATAACTTACCATGTTTTTGTGGAAGTTCAGTTTGCCCGTACTATGGTTGGTGGCACCCGGTTTCGGATTTGCCTGTCACTGTGACCAGCCACAGGACGCCTGCGCCTACAGACGGATCATGGTTGGCTTGCGCTGCACCACCCACTGCTCCAACCACATACCCCATATCCAGTGTAAACCCGAAGGAATAAGACCGGGACGCATGTGGATGGGGGCCACGTTTCATCAGTGGAGCCGGCCCACACTCCTTCACAGGCAAACACAAGCACACTGTATTTGGGAAATCAAGCGCACACAAGGCGGTGGCTGGACCGTAGTCCGCTCCACACTAAGTGCATGGAACCACTCTTCTAGCCTAGCACGACCACAAGGACCGTGCACCCCATCCCCTTCAGCAACGACCAACTGTCTCCTAGAGACAGTATGGACGAGGTAGTGGGTAATAGACAGGTAGGCACCTTGTCAACATGCACACCAAGCGTAGTCACACCGGGATGTCAAACAACAGCTAATGACTTGTAATGATATTACCAATAAATTATGCCTGTTAAAGCATACCTCTGTGCAGACATAACTCTTTACTAAATTAGCATATGAAGTAAGTTGGTTAGCAACGAATCCGCGATAAGTACAAACGTCCAGAGGTTACTCAAAAATGCTACAAACGCAATAAAGTTCACACAGATAACCACAGTTAGCGTAAGTAAGTTGACCAATTAATAGATTAGTCAGATTGACAGAACGAACCAAGTAAAATAGAACGATAATTAGCTAGCTTAAAGAGATATATTTTAAGTGTAAGTTGGTTTAGCCCGTACGATACAACCATTCTTAAGCTCATTTTCTGCAATGTTCACTCTTCCGCAGCCCCATGCACACCCAAGTTCGCTGAACAAATGGCAAATGTTCAACAGATGGCATCCGCTCCTGAGTTTTATTAAATGTTTTTCTTATATTCGACCAAGCTTTCCTAAATTGTATATGACTCACTGCATCTGCTTTACAACGCACGTAATTGCTAATATTAGCCCGTTTATCGTGTTTCCGGCTTACTTAGCTTTGATAACCAATATGTTTCCTGTCACGTTATATTTTAGCGAACTTCTTGTGGAAATTTATGGTTTTGTCAAGGTACGATTATCTCAAGCACTGTTTCAAATCGCAAGCTCAACTACGATGTTCAGAGGCCATGGACGGAAGTCAAATTGCCATTGATACCTGGATCACACGGAGAGCTTATATCACCTAACATTTGCTTGCATCCAGATTTACGATTCTCTTCATTTTTACCATGGGTTCTGCTGTTAAATTGACATTCTGAATTTCAGTGTTTAAGATGTTCTTTCCTTTCTCACTAAACGTGAAACTACCTTATCTGCTTGGGTTAACTCTATTCACTCACTGTTCTTTAATCAATATTAGACATTAACTATTCTGTCATTTTCGCTCCTTTCAACATGTCGCAGACCAAAAGCGCCTCATGTTGTTTAAAACATTTGTTGGAAAACGAATTGATGACGGAATCAAAATCAAACAATATAGGCCGTATAATCTCCCACTTATCTTGTGACCAAAGCGACGTGTAAACCCTTATTGGATTAAACACTGCAGCCCCACTATCCAAAACATCTTCTGGAACAGGCATAACCCGCTTTCATATAGTAGCTTTATGCTGTTATATAAAAAGCTGTAGGTTAAAAACAAGAAAATGAAATCGGGGCGGCCTACGGAGCATGTACTTCTTTAAAAAATGGTCATTGAGGATGTAAGTTGTTCTGTTTTTACAAACTTTTCGTGTCTTTTTCTATGGTATCGAAGTTAATGATATCCTCACCCAGTGGGTTGATATTTGTCACTTTGTTGGGCTCACTGCGGTTTTATCATGGCTGCCAAGCATTAATGCTCTTTTTGGTTAAAATATGCAATACAGTTGATCTGATGTTTTGGCTAGTCTTTGAGTCGTTTTCCTTCGCGGATAAGACACAAGTTTGTAAACGCATCTTCATGTGATTTGCAGTTGCAATCCATCAGTGAACCTCGCCAACTCATGCGACTGCCTAGGGATGTGAAAGTCGGGATGCAAATCAAGGAAACGAAAATCGGCAGCCCACACACTCTGTGAATGCGGTAGGGGCGCAGCACCATGAAGAACACTAGCACATCAATGTGCTGTGATTTTAAAAAGAAAATATACGGAGACTCCGAAGTGCAGAATGAGAAGAGCAACATAAATAATGTAGCATGGTTGGTCTCTAATCAGTGAAGTAGGGTAAAAATTAGGGACAAAAGTAACATACAACATTAAAGTTGCATACAAGATATTTGCTTGTTTAATAAGGATTATTAGGTGCTCACCGGCTGCGCTCTTACCACTGTCGTACGATTGTTTCAAACCCTCAGCAACTTCTGGGATCAAGTCCGCGGTAACTAAAACACATGTAAACGTTCACACAAATGGAGTGTCGATGTAGCATCAATTTATATTTGCAGCAGCGTTGATACATTGTTGTTCTGACGAGTGTGTAGAATGGAATAATTAATGTCACAACCTATCGCAGAAAATATAATGCGCCAATCACAAAGTGTACGTCTGACTATCCCTATATTACGGATGCAAATTATACAGTCGCCCATGTGAGTAGAATGGGAAAATATGTGATGTCACCCGAAAACACTTTTAGATTGCGTGACGCGAAAGTTGTCATCAAACTCCTCTCAATAAATAATTAACGTCCGCTACTACCACTTGAACTGCTTTTCGCAATTGTGATGTATAAACATGCAAATTTCATCTTATTAATGCTTTATTCCACTAGTGCCTCTTCATGGTCGCATTTTTAAACGATAACATTGCTTTTACTTTAGATTTGCACCCTTTGTCTGCCTCGTCATCTATGCAAATACACATAACATAATTAGTTTTGAAATCTGCAACAAGGTCAAAGTTATGACGGTTTTCACTCTATTCTCCTATTGCACGTAACCGCTTAATCGTTTTGGAGGAAGAGCATATCCGATAAGGGTACACCTTAATCCAAACCTAACTTCGTCAAACCACACCGGCTGTGAGTAAACTAAGTTAGACTGACCATGTGTGTGATTCGCGAACTTAACAGCTTCGTTTCTGTAAACCTATTTTATTTCTGCCAACACAAATCGAACTACCTTGAATTGCTAAATTCTGCTAAGAGCACAAACGACAAAAGTTATTTTCACTGAATTGGCCCTTTTAGATGCTTAGCATGTAAGTGGCTTTATCGAAATACCCTTAATCATAAGACCCATGACTGTCGCAATATTCAAGACTTAATTTTTCAGGAAAACGTTGTCAACAACGAGCAAAGACTTATCACGGCTAACATATTGGTTCCTTGAAAAGTCAAGCAGAATGCTAATGGCAAGAGTACACAATCAAGAGATATGCGAGCTGTTGTTTTAAGCGTCTAACGAACAGGTGTGCTACCGTTAAACACTGTTGTAAATTAGAACCTGATGCTAATAACACGACCACACAAGGGAAATTATCGCAAATATACTCCATGAGAAAGTGTATTTGACATTTAAATCCGACTAGAATGCATGATTATTCTATCCAAATTTCATTACCAACGAACTCTAAATATTAATAGTTCGTTTGCAGCTCTAACCCTGATATTTAATATAATTTGTTTTATTTCGTTTAAAAGATTAGAAAAGCAATCATTTGAATTTGTGGAATCTAATATGCTGTAGACAAATACAGAGATATTGCTGCTGAGGAAGCCAATGCGATGCTGATAATTGGCATGCAGTTGGGTCCAGTCAGCCTGTTCGAGTTTACGCATCATCAGTCTACAGCAGTGAAGAGTACCGGACAAGACGAGCCTTAATAGGGCGAAACGCGTCTGACGCTTTTCCGGACTAGGCTCTGCTTTGTAGCTTGTGAACTACTGGGATGAAAGCCTTATTAGAATATCAACTAAAATCCTGCTGCTCGTGAGTAATCTAAAATAAAAATAGCCTCTACTAGTTTCAATTGCTATAGATATAGCGTCTAGTGAGAGGACATCATAACCTAGCACGCTAACCAGGCTAATGAGTTACAGTGGTAGATAGGTGGTGCTACCTCCCAATTAGTTTTCTAATTATGTAGCCCAGCCAAAGTACCCCATGGCTCAGTGGCTTAAGCTGCTGGCTAGTGGGCATCTGCCTCTAGCGGTCATGTATTTGATCCTCCTTAGAGGACCGAGGGAATGCGCGCCACTGGCGAGCCCCAATAGGGCGAAACGCGTCTCGCACTTTTCTGGACTAGGCTCTGCTATGTGGTTTGTGAATTATTGGGATAAAAGCCTTTTAGAAACACAATTACAATTCTGTTACTGGTGAGTAATCTGATAACTCGGTTCACTTAGATAACATCATTTCGCTTCAAACAAGCGAAGTATATAACACAGAATACAAATGATTTGACAGCCAACGGTTGACCTTGTCGATGAAATGCATACATCTATTAACAATTCGTTATTCCACTAAAGCAGTAAGCTGTTAGTAAAGAATCACATCGCCATTGAAGCATTAGACATAGCTTACCATATAATAGCTTGATGTCACGGAAGAGCTTCGCAATGTTAACATATGTACTTTAATAACGCTACACAGATACTGCAACAAATCCTCATATTAAGCATTAATCCGTTCAGGCTACATAAATAAGTCATCATTTGTTCAGTCCAATTTAGCGCCTGTTCAGCCACCCTCTGAGCCAACCGACAGTTATTGCTGCCCATGTAAACGCCGCCTCAAATTAAGATGATCTGATAAACCACATGAGAGAACGAACTAGCCGAAGAGTAGCTTTGCTGGTCATAAAGGAAGAGTTTCCCATTAGTGTGCAGGAGGCGCAACTGTGCAGTCGTGTACGTGCGCCTTAGTAAAAACCTAAGCTTTTATCCGATGTCATTTCAACCATAATCTCCTTTGAACTGTAGTAACAGATAAACTGCCTTTATCTCTGCCGTTATCAACGGCTGTTTTATTTTTGGGGAGTCTGCTGTACACTTGGATTAAGTTTTTAGGATAACCATTGGACACTAAATATAATTATAATTATCCTTATCCAACACGCAGAACCTAAGCGAAGAATCGAAAATTATTCTCAGCTTCTCATCGTTATTAATAAACATTAATTGTAACAAATTTGTAAAGTTCATATAATATTAACAAATGCAGAATTACTTAGTTTAAGTCAGGGACGTAGTCTTACAAATGTGTCGAGACAAAGGTTACTGCCAAAAGATGGGACCAATGTGCATACGGATATGATAACATATAAAAAAGTTAGCAGACATTATGAGGCATTCTCTTGTGAGAACATTTAACACAGATCAAATCGATTTCCTTTTTATTGTAATAGTCCTACCTAGTTGACAGTAGCATAATGGAATTTAGAATTTTGCGCGATTACAAAAATATTTCCCTTGGACATTAAGGGCACTGATTCAATTCATCCCGACTCTTTGATAAATTGCCGCTGAACAATTTGTTGGACTCGTAATTAAGTTTTTGAAAACGTTTGCTAGCTTCCTGTTAAATTTATAATAGATTGAAGACGTAAATTGTCCGATTTCTGTAGCGTTTATTTTAATATGCCCACCGACTACGGGTGTAATTTTGTAAAAGCGTAGAATTCTTGCTGTTTGGAAACTGGCGACAAATTCGGTGGAACATCACCTAACTTGATTCCACTTGCCATGCGCAGCGCAACGCAGATTCCTCAAGTGAGCTTCGTGCGTAACATCTACGTTTGGGATCGTGAAATCTGATGTGAAGCGATAGATAGCGACCACGCCAATAACATGCTATCCGTGGAATTTTCAAACAACCTTAAAGCTTTCTACTCACCTATGTTCTAGATAAAATATTGAGTTCTTATGGGATTTTGGTGGACCTTTAAATTGCTGTCTGCGCTTTTGGAAAGAGCTGTCTTTTGCGTGAGAGGCAGCCTATCCTTTAGGCGAAGATTTCTTGATAATTTAACGCAATGCTCAGGTGTAGAACGTCCATTCTACCCATTTAATGTAAATGGTTATTCGTTAGATCTTGGCGCGCCATCTGTGACCTTTGCTGACAGTAGCAAGCACGGGACTTAAAGCTATTCAGAGTATCTTGCATAGGCTTAGGCACCGCCCCAATTGTTCTGCTCTCCGAATCTGAGCTGATAACTGTGCAAAACGACAAGTTATCGGCGGAGTTGAATTCCTCGTTTTCCCTTAACAATCATATTGAGGTGTATCATCAAATACAACAGAAGATTACTTGCAGGGAGTTTCCTATGAGGTTTCATCAGCCACATATGAATATTTTAACAATACATGTCTTTGCAAAACAATTAAAGGCTTTCGCGCGACCTCAATTAAATTTCGTGTTAAATATTGTCTACTATGTCTTGTCTGATAACCATACTTACTTATAGTTTTTTGGACAATCAATAAGTTACTACAGGAATAATGGGAAAACCGTTTCCTGCTATGTCGCTTCGTTTGGGGTTGTACTCAATGCATTAATGCTGTATGAACAGTAACGTGATCACAATTATCTTTATTCAAATGTGAATGATAATTCCAGACCTATCTTGGATAATTGTTGATGGTAAGTTAATTAGACTCTGCATTCACCCATTACAGCTGCACAAAGCGCGGTCTGATCGGATTAGGATGCAAACACTTTTGTCTCACGCAGCTATAAAGCTATGGAATTCACTAATATGTCAAACATTTATGAAACCTACGGTCAAAAGTATAGATCATTAACTCAATTTTCCTGGGTAGTAAAATTGTACCTTTCCTTTCTCCTAACTGAATCCTATATTCTGCAATTTCGTAATTCGTCAAATAGCTTGGTTTATATCTAGTTAGTTTCGTTTTATCTCTAGTCTTCTTTTCTATAACATCCTCGTTCACTAAATTGCATAAATTTAAGTTCATATGGTAAGTGCTTTTGTTTTCGACCTCTTACACCGTCAGAGATGACTACAGATGTGCAACTGTTGGAAGTGTTACACAGTGAAAAAGGAATTTGTAGATTGCCGCATTCACTTCTATTGCAAAAAAACAAAGCCCTTTACATTAGATAAGGATGCATGACTCTGTGACAAATACGAACACAACGAATTAAGAGGTTATTGTAGGAACACCCATATTTAGCTTAACGAGATTGAACTGTTGTCAATGAATGTCGTTTGTTAGTAAACGACCTATAATGTATTATCCAGGAATTGAACATATTTTATCGACGCATAAATACAAAAGCAACAATAGCTTATTACATTTCAGAAAAATAGACTCACCAACAGCGAAGAAACTACCAACCATAAGTACTACATAGACGAGGTAACTCTTGGTATCCATTTTGTTCTGAATAGTTTATTTCAGTGCTCACTTGGTATTTCCTATCTGTTTGTGGCATATATATGCCGTTCGATATATCGTTCATTTACCATTCTATTGATTATCTGATTGTGTCTGTTATTTGGTTAATCAATCCCGTGCCATAGGTAACTATGAAAATCAATCCCAAATAAAAAGCAGACATGTTGTTTTCATATCCGAAGAAATGTTGCCTGCAAAGGATTGTGAATGGTTTCGGAAACACCGCTAAGTCGCTCCCCTGGGCGACATCGATCTCACTGCCTATTTGTTAAGATGGGCTAAGTATTAGTTGTTTTGCTCCTTCAGACAAATCCGGTTAGTCTTTGTTAACTGAAAATTCCTAATGTGTATTTCACAATTGCACTATCGAAAACCATGAGAAAAGTCCACTATAATTTCTCGTTAACGAGCAGCAGTCTACTTGGTTTAATTTCGGCTTTAAAAGTTGTAGATATTAACGGAATGTTGCTTCTATTATAGAAAAATTACACCACTAAAGGGAAATATGTTTTCACTGAACCTCATGTTTAACGCCTTGATTTTCGTTCCTACAATACCGTCAAACTGGTCTTTTGTGTATTGTCCATCAAATATTTGCCAAACACCACTGGGTTTACGTTAATTGGACCAGGATTTATCAGCTACCAAAGGTGGAAATTTTTTGCATAATTCTTATGCCTCAAAGGTCGATAGAGGTCTGTGTTTTTGAAGGATGTTTTCTGATATATCTATGCGAAAAGCAGCGCGGTTTTCAGTTATATTTTAGGAATTTACCTACGTTCAAAAGCGGTCCGGAGGTGATAAATGATTAGAAATTGGGCATCTTCAATACCATTTGCTATTGTTCATCTTTCGGTATGTTGTTTCTCGTACGGAGTTTAATCGGAATTAATTAACATCCCAATCACTCTTCATTATTTAATACCTATATGTCCAATAAGCCGGCATAACACATTACACGAACCGCGTATCCATGCAGTCCGCTCGTTTGACCGTAATCACAATGTTCCCCTGACCCAAGTACGCCGCTATCAAACATGTAAGCGTACGAATATCAGTAATTCACTGGATCAAGTAACGAAACTACAGTGGATGGCAGAAATCAAACAAATGTGAATACAAGAGGGTTCCAGGCGAAGGGAATATGCCGATTACCTACAGACTTCCGCAGTGCTGAAGTAATTTGTTTTCTCCACGCGTGTGTTATCCGAAGAAAAATATCGCCGAATCGGTCAATTGTGCACATATAAATGATATATTTAAAATTTGGGTGGTTTAGGCCCTCCGCCACCAATTTTCTTTTACTCGAAATTGTAATTCGTCCAACTACCAGGATATAATATATGGTTATTAATAGGCGCTAAAGAATCTATGGAAGGGCATTTCGTATAAGGATAAATAATCAAATGCTATATATTAAATCATTTGAAATATAATCCAGCAAACTCATTATTTGTAAAAACGCCTTACAATTACGAAGATTACTAGCTTGTCAAAAATATAATAATTTATTAGGTAAATCAAAAATCGCGTAAATAAATGTCACTTAATTCTTATAAACAAATTGCTCCATGTTCCTGTAACAGCAGTCCAACTAGCCATGAACCAAAATTCTACTCGACAAATTGATATCCCAGGCAAAACATAATTCCTGCTCACCTAATGCGCTTATTCCACTCACGGTCATATTCTGCGTAATCCCAACATTTTCTATTGTCTTGACCACGGAAGCGGCTACATTCAGACGGAGCAGCATAGTTTGCATATTCCGTGGTTTGCATGAATGGAACATTGAGGTTTCAGCAATCATTATAACTACGTCCGCATTCAATGAGTATTTGCTTTGTTAAGTGAGTTAAATTGATGGTTAAATGCGTATTGACAAAAGTCCAATTTGATGGGTGCTCGACTTGACAACATAAATATTTAAAAATAATGGCAGCAAAATCGACCTTGGTCGATGTTGCCTATAGTGATTAATATGTGCTTGTTCAAAACATAAGCCGTTATGGTGCGACATTTAGAATAAATCGAACAATAAAGTACGAATACAAATAATGTAATACTTCTGTATTTATTTGTTTAACTAAAGTTAAATGTTTCATCACATAAGTAGAAACTGCAATGTGCAGATATACTCACCAGACAAACTGTTCCAAATCTCCGTCGAAGAACTCCATGTGGACGCTGTGAATGTTGGCTGCAATGCTCTGTCGGATGTATCGCTTTGAGCTGTAAAATATATTAAAATATTTGCTGCGCAATTTGGAAGCACAATTCATGTGAACTGTATTCCGCTTCCACAGAAGTATAGACTTTTACCTCGCGAAGCATACTATGCTAATGGAAGGACCTCTCTACTGCATAACATGCCAAAATAAAACAGAAATTAAAATACAAAAAATATTTATGTGTACGTGCGCTTACAACTTTATATCAAATAAACTTTCAGTAGATTAACTTAAGAACGAAAGAGGCGAAATTAAATGCACACTGAAGTATCGTCGCTAAATATCGCAGATAAATAAAGAATAACGATCAGTAGTGCATAAGGAATATTACAATCTATCCATATTCCCAATTATGGCTTATGGGATAGTGTTTACTACATCGTTACTTAAGTCACTTGACAGAAATAATCAAATATTTGTTTTGAGAGAATACGCAGCTTTACAGTAAAAGCAGCGGTAAGAATTTAATCTAACACGTCAACGTTTAACGTTTTTAATCACGAGTTCTTTGCGACGCAAAAGATTTTACAATGAATACTTATATAACGGCTGGCAATTCAGAGCGATGTGAGCACACTAGCGAAAATAATTTTTGTACCTTTTATAAAGGCATATATCGTTATATCTTCGGATATGCTTTCCTAAATAGTCGCAGAATATCATGAAGCAGCTAATTTATTCTTTGAAATATACTCTAGCCTACTAACTACAGCTGGGTTCCTGTACGTAATGCATGTTATAATTTGGTAACTGTGCATTTATGCAAAGCATCAGGAAGAAAGCTACATTCAAAGGCTCTGATCATGCGTGATGGTGTGTCTGTCAGTAAGGAGGATACTGCTAGCTATGGTTAGTATCTACTACGCTTTTGAGCCATTTACACTGAATTCAATCATTTTTATTACTCCTCTACCTAAATGGCGAATGTATGTAGTCAAGTCTGGTAAGCAAGCCCAGCAATTCGTGCAACATTTTCCACTATCCCATAATATAATTGTCACGTAGAATTACTTCCGGTTGCTAGCATTTTACATAGCGGCATAAAACGGTTTCTGGGAAAAGGAAGATGCAATATGCACATCCAGCTCCGTGGCGTTTATCGGACTACTTCTACAAGCTGCGTGTAATAATTCGCGACATCATGCACAACATCAACACCATTTGGCAACATCAGAATATTTCTCTCATGATTGACGGCAGGTAGCGGGGTTTGCATTTGCTAGTGAAAGCAGGCATTTACATGTCCACCCATTCTGTGTCAATCCATTGATATATGTAAGGATGATTCTTGAAACATGGAATGTTGTTGCGCTGCCTCTTTCAACTGAACACAGTGGTGAAATTTGCTGATAATGCTGCGAATGCTTCTGCTGCAGGCAACCTATCAAGGTGCCGGGATTTATAAACTACGTGAAGTCAATTGGTTCCATTGCAAAATGACTGATAGCGAAATGATTGCATATTGTTCCTTTATATAAGGATGTGCTTGACAACAGGATTTAAGCAGTGGTGATAATGCCCCAAGGCTAAAAGTACTGAACGCATGATCGCAGCTGGTAAAACGTATAAAATTTAATGACATAGCGTACGTTACAAATATCAAGGTTTGGACGATGCGGCATCATCCCAAGAAAAAGCAAGCAACGGCCGACCTCCCATCAGTCAGCATGCCAACACCATTCATACAATTATCTCCCCGTGATCTCCGAGATATACGGAATCAGGTCTGCTTTGTACCAGGGTTTAAGACATTTCCAATAAGGTGGTTAAATGTAAGGTCGCCAAGAGATGAATAGTTTTACGGATATATGATTGCACACAGAATGAACGGACGTTAAAGACCCGCTGAAAAGAATGGCACTCAAATGACTAGAGAGAATTAAGAATGCTGGAGTGATAAGTATATTATAGCAAAGCGAACTACAATGCAAGACCGTTGATTGTTCAGGCTTATTCTTCGACATATCTAAGTAAATGACAGAGACACCCAAACTATAAGCGGTGTACCGCACATAGAATACTACACCCATCGTAAATTGCCAGCCAGCGACTGTTTTAATATGCAGCCAACAGTGCATGTACATCCATTTCCTTATCATGTGTGTGTTAGCGAGCACATTATTTAACCCACTACAATATTCAGAGAAAGATTGCTTACTGATCTGCAAGAGCTCCCAACCAATGTTCAAATATATATTAACGTCATTACGCCCAGACTTTTCAAAACAGATAATTGGCCATCGTTTCTAGATTTTCGGTTTATTAAAGGGGAAAATTTGATTGATATATTCGTAGTAGACTGCCGTTGCTACGTAATAATCATGCAGTCATTAGGTTCGAATTCTTGAATATGCAGAATATGGTCACGATAACCCTGTGCTTGCATGCAGCACTAAACTCTAAGATCCGTTCGAACAGCCAGTCAGTTCGAACACCTAGTTGATTATCGCTGAAGGCCACCCGAATGATGATTGTCTCGAATTCGTCAACAAATACTATCACTTGGTTACGGAAGCTCCGAGGACGATAAATTCAGTGAGGCTAAAACTGTTTCCTTCTTAAGGAGCTGAACTACACATTGGAGGACGGTACGCAACGCAGACTGAGGAGAGTAAAGGCAATTACCAACGCCAAATAATTGTGATAAATAAGTAATCACCGTAACCACTGCACTCTACTGCTCTGATATGATCACTTCGCATACTAGCGGAACACGGCGAAATTTTAGCGCTAAACACCAACTGCGGTCAATGGTCGTCATAAGGAAAGGCCGAAAAATCCTAACGTCGAGACCGCTGATGCTCTAACTAGAGCAGCTATAGAAGCAGCAAACGCATTGAGGACGCAATATGCCGCTAAATTTCGGAGAGATTTAGCATCATGTTATCATTCTGCATTAGTCTATCGAATTCGGAGCTTTCCGTCATTTTTCTCATTACCAAGGCTGTATTGCAGAAGCTGACGTATCTACACATTCAGTACTCCCCCGGGAATCAACACTATTAACGCAGTGTCACTGGGAGCAGAAGCTAAACAAATGCCGGCAAAATGGCTCAGTTATTGTAGCGCTGATTAGACCAGAACCAGGTTCTTGTGAGCTGGAAGATCGGTAATAATACAAAATAATGAAGGCCGAAATAGAACTGAGCCTTCAAAATGCTACAGTT
>OX104066.1:6997004-7037865 GCA_944474145.2 Dicrocoelium dendriticum
AGAATTTGTATATGCTAGGCTGTGTTTTACATTAACGTACATCTGCGTGTCCTGCTTCACAGATACAAGAGCACCTTTCTCGGAGGGAAGATGTTAGTCACCGACGTTTCGGCAACTGGACAGATAAACTGGCTGATGAAACATTTCCATGCACTAGCTGGTGCCTCATCTGTCAGCAAGGTCTAGCTGGCTGTCTCACCAGTCTTATCTAGTCGAGTTAATATATCATAGCATATACACGTCCTCGTTGCGTTAGCAATTTACACAAAATATTCTGCATAGACATTTATTCGAACAGTAGGACTAGATGATCGCTGCGGCCCTAAGGGAAGTCAACGATCGCCCCTCAACCATCAATTCTTCGTTGGTGAATATCTGATCCAATATCAAAGGCTTATCATTTTATCGAAATCGGGTGGTGTTGTTGATGTGAATATACAACGAGTAACTATAAATAAACGCCTGGATATCGACCTTTATCTGTTTTTCTGCATCCGCTTGAGATTCCAGAGTGTGGAGGTTGAAATCATCAGTAATGCGAATGTGACCGTACTTTGTTTTTATCTCCCTTCTTATTGCTGATGCTCGATAGATGTCCATCTCGGGCGTGAAAAAAGGAGGGCGGTAAATGACTGCCAACAAGCAAGTGTACTTGCCTTTAAAACATAGTTGACACCAGAGGGAATCTTGCACCATTTTGACCGAATCCTCTATGAGCTCACATTGGAGGTCGTCGCGAAAGTACAGAGCCACCCTTCCACCTTTAGTGCGTCGGTCGTGCTAAACGATGACTTGCTTAGCAGTGCGATCCGGATGTCACTTATTTCAAGGCGTAAGCATGTGCTCGTTATAACCTTGCAATCAGAGGCTTTTGATCCTTGACGCAGCTGCATTTCAGAAAGTTTACTCAGTAGGCCCAGAGCGCTGGTGTACATACAGGAAACCTCCTCGGATGTCAAAAGCGGATGACTTGGAGCATATAGATGACGTGGATTTCCGCCCACCTATGTGAGGTGGGCATCTAATGGTTTTTGGGGTGCCAAACCTTGACATGAATGCGCGCTGTTTTTGTTCTTACTTGCCACTGCAGTACGTAGTCCATCGGCAGCCTTATCGATAGGTACGGGTGTTGGTGCACAGGTTCTAAATGGCTGTTTTAGTTATATTTAGTTGCGTGTGATGTCGTTTCCGTGAGAACAGCAAATGGCAACGACCCTGTAACTGCTGTCGTCAGTCGAAGTTCCGAAGGACGTTTGTTGCGTATTGTCTGCCAGCTACGCATTGAGTTCACGATCATCTCTTGTGACTGCACCGTCATTTTCAGTATCATCGGGCCAAGGCGTCTATAGTTTGGCGACACGGGTAACCTTGTAACCGATTGAAGTATGACGCCGACCGCACAGAGAGCTTCAGAGGTATAAGGTTATTTTTCCAGGTTCTTAGCGTGGGTGCCTTCTTTGCTGGTTGCCGGTAGCTCGGGCACGCCATGAAAATAATTCTTTCGCTATTCTCGGTGTGGTGGTCGTTTGAATTACTTTTGTCCCGCTAGCGTTCGCTTCCTGAAACGTGCGGAAATATGCGTATTTCACAGGTTTTAGTCCGCAGGCGGATGCCCACATCAGCACCGTCACACGGTCGTCTACTAATCCCAATGTTATTCGCTTTGGCCGCAAATCCTCATAGTGATTCATGTTTGGATCTCTAGTGCTGGGCATTAAATTAGACGGACTGGCTTTACCTCCGATTTTATCATAAAGGAAACGCAATTAATTTAAAGCGTTCAGCTGTTTGTCCCTTAGTAATTTTGCCTTGGACCCAGGAACATTGGTGCATATACTTGTCAATACCCCGTAGTACCGCCTGGTCTTCGGTGAAGTAGAAAGCATGGGTATCGAGGAAATTAGTGAGGTCTGTGCAAGTTACAGCTGGTCCTTGTCCCGTTTTGTGGCCGTATTGGGTGAGGCTACTGAGGTCATGCTTTGTTTATAACAAACAGCAATGTTTGCGTAGGAGAAGCGGTCTTTAGACCTCTTCGGATTTCGTTGGTCAACCAGAAGGGTGGGCGGTAGCGATGTTGCATCAGTTGATACATTGGATAATAGGATGTGTGCGGTGGAGCTTGGCATGTCTCTATCGGTCGAGATGACGACTTGGTTCGTGGTTCACAACGGTTTCGATACTGCGTGGTCTTGTGAACGCTTGGCCCTTTTCCAATGTTCTGGGGCAGCAGTTGAGGGAAATCAAGGAGGTACAAGGTGTGCTATTGTCGGCTAAGGCGAAGCATTTTCTGCATATACTGATGTTCAGTTTCGGTGACTAGGCTGTCGTACTATTTGGTAAATCTAGTACGCATTTTACTAGTGGGACCGTCGTGCACTTCGGACAGAACCAAAGGAAAGTCGGCGTATTGTATTTCTTCAGGTTGGTTTGACAGAACTTGACATAATTCAAATGATGTCGGCCATGGCAATTTGTACATAACAACCCTCCTCTACTACCTCAGCACAAGATGGATTAACACACAATGGTTCGTTTCAGGTAACCAATGTGGTGGTCATGATGGCTGATTAGAGCAGAACAAATCCAAGAATGCGCACACAGACGTCAAGTAGGCCAATCAATGAGAACTCCGAAATTAGCCAACGAACCTCCACCAAATTGGCACCGATTGAAAAATACACCAAAAGTATACTTATTAGTGCCCAAATCATAAACATTCACGCGTAACACAGTAATCCCAAAGAAAAAGTGGAATCCAGCACTGTACTCCAAAAATCCGCAGTGTCCTTGAGTACCTCTAGTTATTTATCGAAGTTAAAACAAGCATTGGGCAGGATCTTTTAGCAGCAAATATCGCCAAGCTCCATGCGAAGCTGAAGTCGAATGAGTACCGTTTCCACGTACAAGCTCATGCATTTACTTTGCACACGAGTTACTGTTTATATAAAATACTGCTTTGCTTACATTTTCCTGGGGATAAGAGATGTAAAAGTATGCATAGTTTTAGTTTATCCATTATGAAGCAGCCTAAAAGAAAGAAACAACGTTGAAATGGCTGCGTAGGTTACTCAACTATAGTTGGCAATATATTCAGAAATAGTGAAATTGGACCTTTAATAAATTGAAACAATTACGTTGTCACAATTATCGTAACGCCGGCGGATCGTAAAGCAGCTGCATGACAAAACCTCATAAGCCTCTTGAAAACATGGTGGTGAGTATAGCAGTGTTGGGTTTTGCTCTTCCTCGCGTTTTAGGTGTTTTTGCTCTACTTTATCAACTAATATCACGCAGTCACCATTATTGCTTTGATGCTTGCAGATTGACATAAATATTCGCAGTAAAATAGGACTACTAATCCTGATGCCTCATCCAAAATGGTCTTAAAGAAGTTCGAATATTATATTGTGGTACGCATTACCTACCCCTATAAACGCTGTCTTTTGTTTACTACAATAATTGGATATACGTATCTTATTTATCAATAAGCTTAAAGCTACTGTCGTTTTCATGAACGCTTGGGATTTTGAAGTTTTCGATAAACTAATTGGCAAGCCTATTTCCACATTCATAAGGGCAAACGATTTTTGGCAGTTTGTATATATGCCCATTTGATTAAATTAAACGCTGTTGTGTAGCCAGCACATTCATTATTATATGCACTCGATGGAAACTTCAAAAAGGTGCGCCAGCCTTTTCGTATTTATGCAAATGTTTACGAGAATGTCAACAGTTAAATCGTGCTCAAGCCGTTGCACATGAGTGAGGCTCACACAACCTTTATAGTGTGAATAAAAACTTTATAAAGTGCACCTACTTCAGCCTACTCTGCTAGTAGTGCTTTATTAGGAGTGGTTCGCTCCCCTACTGTGTTATATATATATATATATATATATATATTTATACATCAAGCAAGGTATTACATGCACTAAACGGATTACGTTACTGAGTGTAGCGTTGAAATGCTTACTATTAGGGGTAGTTCGTTAGCAATTGTGCTGTGGTCATCGTCACGATTTGCTCGGAAACCTGTGAATACTGCGATGTTACTATATCTTAATTCAAGTTGATTAGCTTCACACTGTTTTTAACGTTTTTATTCACGAACGAAAGTTATCAACACAAATGCAAGTCAGCAAGTATAAAATATCTTGTTGAATTTCGTCCTAAGGCTGATATGCTTTACCCACTCTGTTGACGTTCTTCACAAAGAGAGAAGACTTACATATTGTGCACCCAGATTTAAGACGATTTCGGTTCCTTGTGGTTTAAGTTTATTTGTTTGAATGTACACATTTTAGCATGATGGCTTTACTGTACTATGGTAAAATTTTTGGACTAATGAATACATATTGATTGTTCGGCCGTTAAAATGCATTCCCAGGTGCAGTGAACTAACTAGAATGATCAATGCTCATTTTATTGCCAACAAACATGTAGACGCATGCACTATTTTCCTTTAACTTAATAAACGGCGCTTTCTACACCAAGCATGGTTATGTATTAATAGCGCTTTAGATTCCTTTCCTAAATTTGAGTCATATTCCCTAATGGGACTTCACACCACAACATTCTCTGTTGAGTAAAACTAATAAAAATGTGTCTTGCCTGTGCCTATTTATCATCCCATACTACAACAAACCTAATGGCATCGTACAAAAATCAACCAACAGGACGATGTCATTCACTACTCCGCTGCATGTTCATTAAGGCTATATTATGGTCACACCCAACAACCCCTTGTTACCGTTTTCGCGGGCATGGACTTGCACCCCTTCGTACCACAGCTACATTCGATGGAGGTTAGCCATCAGATTCCACTCCTCCTCAAATGTGTCTAGAAGAAAAAGTTAGACCAGCACCAAACCAACGGCAGTCTAAGCCAGATATTTCGGTTCCCCTCGTACGCCAGCTTTCTTGACAATAGCAAGTGATACGTTGCAACCACAAATAAACATTCAACTGGCTAAAGTGAGTGCAAGACCCTCGGACAAAAATAATTCATGTAAGATTCTCGAAAGCAAAAATCAGAGGATCATATAACAGACAGCGGAAATAGTTCAATATATTGTAGATTTATAGTAAGTTTGCTTAAAGCCAGATCACCAAACAATCAATCAACAACAGCAGTGCACCAGCCATTTGAACTGATGCTTCGCTGCCATACAACCATGAGGACCTATGAAATAAAGAATAGTAAGAGGGAGAGAAGGCGGACTTACCTGAACACCTTAATACCCCAAGCAAACATTTAGGTTCAAGGCGCCTACACCTTGTGTAGACAACGTACCGTCATTAACAGCTGGCTATCGTACAAGGATAAGGCGGCATCAGCGAGACAGGTTCCTTGCGGCTTTCATTGCCACGCGTACTAATCAGCAAGTACCCCGTAGATAACTCAGCACCAAACACATTTGAAACAGATAATCCCCCTAGGGGAGGGCAGCAGAAGCACCACTGGTGTCGGTTGCGAGGCACGTCCTATAAAGTCTCGATCCAAGCACAACGCGAGTCACGTGGACTCCAGCCCGAAAGGCGAGACTGACTAACGGCACCCAGGTTGCTCGTCAGTGACTTCATTCCCCGCTGCCAAGTCAACTTGTGTCCAGCTCGAGTCTTGCGCCACCCTACACCTGGCAGACTGAACAAGGCCATCCTAGGTAAGCAGTGACCACGCATACGTAGCACGTGTCAGGACCAACATAACCTATCCAGTCCTATCTGTTGTTCTAGGGAGCTAGCATGATTAGCATTACCTAGTACTCGCCTACGCACATCATTGTTGCGGACACCCTTGTGCCATCCGATACCGGCAATGCTTCGCAGGCAATCATGGTCAAAGTGTTGAAGATGTCTAAGATCTTCTGACCCAAGTGGCCAATTCTGACTCTCATAGAGAAGGACGGCCCTCACTGTGGCTTTGTATACCCGGCCTTTCAGACGGGGCGAAAATCCTTCTGTCGCTAAAGATGCCGCAGGTTCAAGAAGGCAGCCCTGGCCTCTGCAATGCGTGAGCTGACGTAAGTTTCTATGCGCCCATCATAGCCCATGCAGCTGCCAAGATAAGTGAATTGATCAAACAGCTCGAGTTCATCTTTCTCAAGGATCAAGAGGTCCTAACGTGTCTGGTGGTCCTGCAGCAACGCTTTGCATTTTGAAGGTGCAAAGCGCATACCAAATAATGGGACCACTTTAGACAGGCAATTCAGGGTTGATTGTGTCGCCGTCACATCGTCGAAAAGCAAGACGATATCATCTGTATAGTCAGGATCAAGTAATCTTTCACCAGGCAGCAGTTCAACGTCTACATCGTGCGATTCCGCAAGACAACACACCATGATAGAATCCACCACGAAATTGGACAAAATTGGGGAAATCGGACAACCCTAACGAACGCCACTTGTGGTCGGAAAGCTATCCCACAGGCCACGGTAGACGCTGACGCGGCCTGTAGTGTTCGAGTATACAGCACGAAGTATGTTCACATATTTCGTGGGAACACATTTCCGAGCATGTATCTCGACCAAAACCCATCGATCGATTGAATCAAACGCACTCCTGAAATCAAGGATTACAGCTGTTTTCTGCCTACGGTATGTGTGACGATGCTCTAGTACCGGCCGCAAAGTGAATATATGGTCTATACAGCAACGCCCTGGGCGGAAACCTACCTGCTCTTCCATAATCCGAGATTACCCTTACACAGTGAGGCCGCGAAAGAGAATCGAGGCCAGTAGCTTTGTCACAACTGGCGTTAGGCTAATACCCCTGTGGTTAGAACCATCTGTGTGGCTGCCCATCTTGTATATTGCTACTAAAAGCCCTGCGTTTTAATCAGCCGGGTCACGCTGTTCTTTCTAGATACGTTCGAATTTGGAGGTCAGCGCTTTTCATAGGACTTCACAACCATCCTCAAATAGTGCAAGTGGGAGGGAATCCGGGCCAGCTGCACGAAAACGATTGAGGGCTGTGATCGTGTTTCGGACCTCGGGCTCCGACGGAGGCTCTAAACTAACCGTCTATGACAAGTTCCGTCTCACCTGAGTAGGAAGAGGTCCGGGAGCAGGGGGCCAGCTGAACTGATCTTGAAAGTTTTCTGCCCAACGAATCTTACGGCGCCCCTAATTCTGTATCAGTGCACCCGCGCTGTCTCTGGTTGTCTCATTGATGCCTGGTTTCCTGGAACCAGTAATGTGGATCAGCTGGAAGAGCTTGCGGTAATTGCCTACTGCTCCTGCCTCCTCCAATTATTGAGCTCTACTGGTCCACCAGGCTTCATATTAAGCACATAAGGTCTGCTTTGGTGCACGTCTATTAACCCGTCTTGGTAAATTGTGCTCAGAGTCAGCCGGGAGGTGTCTTCTAGAATCCAACTGGTTCACCGACCTCTCTGATCTCCAGTAACTGGTGCGGTGACGAGTGATAGTGCCACAAGCAAATACTCCTGCGTCTTGCATGGCTGCCGATTTCCAATTCCACCGAAGCTCACTGTCATTAGAACGAGACAGTTTGGTATGCAGTGCGCCTTGATAGCCTTGCCTGACCAAGGGTTGAGACATGTTCTCAGTTGCCAATCGGAGGGAACGCTTGGTGTTCCTCCTGTTAAAGTTCATAGAAAAAAGACAGCGTACCAAGATATAATCAGAGTAGACGCAGGTACTCAAGTACGAGCGACAATCCAGAATGGAACCACGCTACCTGTAACTTATGGCTATTTGGTAAAGTTAAGTCCATCGCTGGCCAGCTACAGGAGGACGCAAAGTGGCACTTCGGCGCCAACTGTGTCCAAAAGCAGTGCTACTAAGAAATAACTGGTGCTCCGCACACAGTTGTAGCAAGCGCTCGCCGTCGCCAGTCCGTTCGGAGTTAAGCCCATAATTATCCACCAGCTGAGCCTCTGAAGAGCTCAGACGCCCTCCTTGTGTGGTTATATTCCCTGCACGTATTAAGGCTGCTGAACTAGTAGCTTTGAATTGGAGCGCTTTCAGTTAATGAGATAATGTGTCCTTGAAAGCATTTGAACTGCACTCGGTGGAAGCATAAACAAAATCACGAACAGCGTTTTTTACTACTTCGTGAATCAATCTTAGCTGATGTTGTCAAACGGACTGCACATAAACGGCTGTTCACCGGAATCCAATCAACCAAAGCTGGTTCAGCCTTGGATCTTAGTATGATATGCACGCCAGCTTGACCCGTGAGTGCAGCATCGACGCCTCCGGATGTGTGCAACCAATAACGAGATGATAAGCTGGGTGCGGTTACTTCAACAACCACATTAGGGTCATTTATCCTAGTTTCGGACACACAACACACATCAACACACAGTGTGTCCAAGGTGCGTTCGAGGGCAGCCTGTTGACCTATTTTCTTAGCGTGCGAATGTTGACCGTCGCCATGGAAACGGGAAAACGCAGTCTTAAAAGGGAGTATTGCTAATAAGAGTCCGGTGGGCGTCGTGAGAAGGTGGCCGCAGATGGTTCGACTCCAGTGGCAATTCGGCTTCTGTCGATTAAGCTGGATTTTCTAGCAGGAAGGTTAGAAATGGGTGTGTGGATGGGAGTAAGAGAAGCAGGTAGAAAACAAAGCAGGGCGGCGCCAGCAGTAACACATTTTTGCTTATCCACCCTGCTGTATGCAGCAGATAAGCCGACCCTTAATCATCTGCGTGATGGCCGATGCAGGATGAAGTTTACACTGTAAGAAAAAGTCGTGGTAGTTTGTGGGCTGATATTGCCAGGGCGCCGGGACGTAGACCGGAGGACGATTAGAGTCCTTATCCAAAGCTTTTGGCTTAAAAGCCTATCCGCAAGACAGCGGGGAGGTAGAGATGACTCAGGTATACAGAAATGGACGCCATCCATTTCAAAACCATAAACAGGAGGACCAGGAGACGGAGTTTTTCTAACCTCTCACCACAGACTACTCTTATAGGAGCATCTCTCAAGGTGCCCACAGGCACCACCCAGTATAGCTCAATGGATAATGGAGGTACGCAAACCGGCGCACCACGTTAAGGTCCAGTCTCGTGGCCACCGTGATGCCAGCTCAGTAATAAACAAACTGCTTTAATTAAAACAGTTGCAGCAATAAATGACCCAAAGTCATCCTCATCAAAGAAACACGTTTTCCCTCTTAAATATTTCACCCCAATGCATCCAACCTACAGTCTGATATGATAAGACGGTCGCACCAGAAAAGCCGAGTTTTCAACATGTATGCACAAAAAGCATTAACAGCAATAAGCAAATGCTATTCACTATAACAAATATAACCGATTCCACTAGAAATCAGATGCAAAAACCACCACTTTCAGAATGTTCGCCTTTGCAACCGTAGTAAATATTGGTAGCCCTGGTTGTTCAATTAAAAGTTGAACTGTACTCTAAGCTTAGCAAATATTTTCAAACGTCTCCTCACCAATAGAAGCAAAATCATCAGTGCGTTACTGTGCAATGCAGTTAGTATAGGGATGCGTAGATAAGTGGGAACAGGATCGTCACACGCTTGGCTTTTCATAGGTCATGGTCATCGACCGTTTGGGCGCGTGCGTTTTGAAAATGACCGCATCGACCCGTATCTCATGACCATGGACTGTTTGTCTCCACTGCTGAGAATGCTGCCTGAGCCGTTTGTATGGCGCCCATGCCCAATGAGATTATTCGACCGCGGTGGTATTGCATTGGTAGTAAAAAGTAATGTGTCAGCTGTACGCCGCAAAATGCGTTTCGATGTTGTGCGACGACCGCAAGTATACCGCGAGGACGCCCACACCTACGCGTATTTGGCGTCAAGCTAAAGTTGCCGGTTGGTCGAATTCTTTGTGGAGTGCCGTGGTTATAAAAACTCTTTTTCCTGCTTCGTTTTGCCGTATGCTAGTATCTCATATGTTTTCTATATCAAAATGATGACCAGCTTCATTCTCGTGTATGGGAACAAACTAAAAGGTGCCCTGCCTTCTTATGACCTTCTTGTGATATATGATATTTATGAGAGCTTTTTCCCTTGTGTTTGCCATAGTGTTTATCTCATTTGCTGCAGTTTATCCTTCGGAGTACATAGGTTTGCTTCCTCTGTTTGCTTTTTTCATTCCGTATTAGTGGACTTCTCAGTGTGGCAATCTGTCAGTGTGCTACTGTGAATATGTTGATCTATTAATTGGGCTGTTAGTATGGAAACGTTCCTGATATAAGTAAGCATTACCCGTCATTTGTCAGTTCTGGCCGTTGCTAAAGAATTGTGAACCACAGGAATCCTCTAATAACTCTCCGTGGATACCCGTTGTTTTGAAACACCCACCATCGACACAAAGTCGCAGTCGCATAGCGAACGTTTGCTACACTGAGAGAGCTGCATTCAAGACCGAATGGCAACATTAAACAAAGAAACCAACCCCACGTTATCTACAGGATAATCACCACATCAGACAAACGGGAGGCAAAATTTCCACCAGGATCACAGTACACGAGAAGGCCACAAGAATGCAGGGCACTTATTTATTGGTTCCCACACACGAGGTTGAAGCTGTTCATCATTTTGATGTAGAAAACCTAGAGATTCTAGCACACGGGAGTAGGAATCAGGCAAGAGAGTTCTTAGAAGCATGTCACTTCAGAAAAAAGTCCATCAATTGGCAAATTGAGTTTGGCGCCAACTACTCACATCTACGAGCAAAGAAATACCACCGCGGTCGAATAACCTCAATGGAATTGGGTGCCATACAAATAGCTCAAGCAGATTTTTCAGCAGCGAATACAAACAGGCCGTGTTCACGCAATGTGGGTCTTAGAGGCCATTCTCAATGTTCATATGCCGAAACGGCAGATGAAGATGACCTATAAAAAGGCACGCGCGTGACTACGAGTTTCACACTTACATACCCAATGCTACACTAACGCACTGATGATATCGCCTCGACTGGTGACGAAATGTTTGGAATTAATTGCTAAGTGCAGTGAACAGTTCATCTAACAAAGGAACAACTTGAGCTCATCATAGTATTACACGCTAGCTGCAGGCGGATTACAACTCAGCTATGGTGCTGCAACCTGGGACACCAAATGCAAGCAAGAGGGTCGTTTTGCCGTAAATGAAGAATATATCTGAAATGACTGCCAGATTGCTCAAACAATACAACATCGTGGTCGCTCATAAGTCAACCGCTACTTTGAGAAGAATACTATGAAACCCAAAGGACATTAGGAATGCACAAGAACGAACAAACGTCGTGTATAAAATAAATTGCAATAATTGGGAAATAAAATTGTGGGGCAGACAGGAAGGAAATTGTCTACAAGAATACAAGAACATCAGAGAGCTTGTAAAAAGCATTATGCATCGTCTCTTGTCTCAGCGCATGTGGATGAGGATGGACATAGCTTCAATTGGAACAAAACAGTGATTTTAGCTTAATCAACAACACCGAAAGGAAGAGAGTTCCTAGAAGCATGGTACTCCTCTAATAATTTGATCAACATGCGCATCGACATCGACCCGGTGTACCATGAACTCAGAAAGAAAGATCTCCCTGGCGAATCGCAAGAGGTGGTTCAGCCGTGGAAGCAAATAGGCAGAGATCACGTGGCGCAAATCAAAATTGCCTCCTTCAAAAGTCACCTGCCCGTGGATGACGGACTGATAGTTCAATAAGCAGCATTATACACTGCCTATTACTGCACTGAAGATGTCACCTCGCGTGGTTGTAAAACGTATGCTATCTCTTAACCAAGCTCGGAAAAACGATCAACAGGTGAGCAACCAAGCCGAGCTACCAGTGTTCCCAATTATTTCGAATACCAACATTTACTTTCATTTCGTAGATATTCTGGAGTACAACGCTACAGCATGGTGGTCATTGGGCAAACTTTGCCAGTCCACAAGATGCAACGCGCGAATAACTATTTTTGCTTCATGAATATCCCAGAGGAATTGTTCTCCCACCAAGAAAGAAACAAAGACCGTCATTATACCATCCAGATACCTGGACTTTAACCAGGCACTATAAGAAGCGTCTGGTCAAATTGATGATAATAGATGCCCACAACTGTTTTCCAATTAGGTCAAGGCCATAAAAGGAAAATGGAAGTAATTTTTCGATGTCATGGTTCCCGAGGAAGGCGCAGAGCTTGAATCCGCAATCAATGGTCAAGTTAAAATCTCGAGAAACAAGCGTAAATCAGCATAAGGCGCCAAGGTGGGGAAGCTCACCAAGAGGATTGACCATGTCATCGGCAAAGGATAGTTAAGAAACTTGTTGCACCGCCCATTCAACACCGCTGAAAAGAATGTTTTAATCAAAGTACTCAATATAAACGTCAGGGATGCTTTCCACATAGGTTATTTGGCTAGCCTGTCATACGTTCTGAAGACAAATGGATTGACAGAAGTAGCTCAGCAGCAAATTTGCCGAAAAGTCGCTTTAATGATCTCTCAGAACCAAATGACACAAACCCTTACCAAAGAAAAACAGGAAGCGCGCAATAAGCTAGTGTGAAGGTTATGTCCTTAGCTTTCTAGTGGATAAGTGACGCAAAGCGGTAGTGGTGAATAAACCGGATTATATTGAAAAGGCCAAACAACTATTATCCGGCACGTACTTATTACCACATCGCTCAGGACGCAGCTCAAAATTGGTAGTGGCATCATTGCACAATCCTAAAGAAGCAGCAATCGACAACTGAAATTCAAAAACAAGAATGACGGAAGATTAAAGTGAAGATGCCGATAAGAGAAAATTCGACAGGCTACCGAATTCAAGACCGAGTGACAAAATGAAACAATGAAATCGAATTCATGTAATCTACAGGATAAAATGCAGCAAATGAGATAAACCCTATATCAGACAAACGGGAGGCAAACTTTCCACAAAGCTCACAGATCACAAGAAGGCCATAAGAAGGTATGACACCCATTCATTAGGTTTCATAATCGAGGATGAAGCTGATCATCATTTGCGACAGAAAACATAGCGATTCTTACACACGGTTGAACGAAGCAGGAAGAAAGTTTTTATAATCATGGCACCCCACGAAGAATTCGAGCAATCGGCAAATTTGTTTCGACACCATCTACGCGTAGGGATAGGTAACCTCGCGATACACTTGCGGTCGTCGCACAACATCGAAACGCATTTTGCGGCGTACAGCTGACACATTACTTTTTACTACCAATGCAATACCACCGCGGTCGAATAATCTCATTGGACATGGGCGCCATACAAACGGCTCAGGCAGCATTCTCAGCAGTGGAGACAAACAGTCCATGGTCACGAGATACGGGTCGATGAGGTCATTTTCAAAACGCACGCGCCCAAACGGTCGATGACCATGACCTATGAAAAGCCAAGCGTGTGACGATCCCGTTCCCACTTATCTACGCATCCCTATACTAACTGCATTGCACAGTAACGTACTGCTGATTTCGTCTCTACTGTTAACGAACCGTTTGAAAATGTTTACGAAGTTCCGAGATCAGTTCATCTTACAAATAGTGTTTGCCGGTATCTAAAATTAACAGGATATCTATCGTAATTATCAACCTTATTTCCTCACACGCAGCATCAAGGATTCCAAACAGAGAGAAGATGATTTCCGATGATTTCATGTTGCATTAAATCTAATGACCATCCCTCACTCCATATTCTTGGCACAGACGTTTTCTACATCTCATAAGATCAGGAATTTTGAGGCTGTTGGCTACCATTCTAACCAGCTCGATCAATGTATCTAACATAATGTTTATGTTAGTGTTCCTAACCTACAGACTTGGATATCATACTGTCACTGGTAGCAACCTTAGAATCATTCGACTTATTTTCTATATCATAACTATCAGTAAACCCGCATGTACACCGCGACGAGTAACTCAACAAATAGGGTATACTTAACTTAGTTATATGATCAAAATTTTGAACTAAAAGGAAAGCACTGCAATTGTCTCACCTTACCGAAAAATGGATGCACATTTCTTCGCTTTACGCTTATCCAGCTGCCGTGGCCACTAAAGCCACTAGATCATTTGGAAGACCTGTTTTTCTCTGCTCATGCTAACTTTTATCCGAGTGTCTGAAAACTAAAATTTCACCTAATCTAGAGTGAGCGTTTTACACAGACATGTCGCGCTCACGTACAAATTAATCAAAGGGATTAAAATATTGTTATGCCCCTTGGTTTTGTTCTTAATACCATAAGTGTCGCAGACCACAGCATTAAAAATATCAGTGCTATAAGTCTTTTATGGAGCGGCGTAGTCAGGACAAAATATTGATGAATGTATCAGTAGATTAAAGGTGATGTTTTAATAGCTCGGCTTCATGCAATTGCATTTCTGATGCTACAATTTAGAACACAATTTTGTGTCGTTTCTTTCAATAGACTTTGAAGTTCCGCTTTGCGAATTTCACTCTAATATTTTTGTCAAATCTATGTTAATTTTCAAGCAATGCCGAAGAAGTAACCAGGTATTTGCGTTTCGAACATTTTGGAGAAGCGGCAAATACACAGGCGGGATTTGATTGTTGAGCAAGAATTAAATTTTTGCGTGCTGGTGTACCTGACGACTATCATTGACTTTTGCTTTCCATTCAATAATAGTTCATTCACCGATAGGGTAGCAACCTAGCTTGTTCTTGATGAGTTACCTTAATTTCATTAATACATGTGGAATTATTCAATAAATTAAAAGAAGCAAAGATTTCATCCTAATTGTGTGCAATGCTTGTCGTAGTCAAATCCAGCCAGAAAATCGTGCAACCGATAACCGATGCAGATTGCGGCTAAAAATCTTTATCAGTGAGCAGTTCTAGCTATATTGTCACGCAAAAATGCATAGGATATATTTAAATTTCAACCCAGCCATCCTCTAACGATTCATTACCTTATCATCCTAGTCCTTGTAGTACGACACTAACTGAGAACAGCGATCTACTCAAAGAAAGAAGAGACCGCAAAACAACTAAAAGCTTCCTTCGGCTGAGCAAAACAAGCCGGACCATGCGCAGCTCCAAACTACCCATCACCATCAAGAATCCCTTCGAACAATAAGTGGGAATCAAATCTCGCGGTTTTTCGCAAGCCTTAAATCACAGGCCCAATTCCTCAGATTAATTGTGATCAGGACATGCAGTTTTTACAGGGCGTGCTTTTTACTTATTATTGTAATTGATAAAGGATGGAAATTGTGGCTGTGCGTACAATTTGTGCCTTTATTTGTCAAACATTTGAGGCTGTTAGGCCACATTGACTTAAGAGGTAATCAGGTGAATAGTGTCAATGACAGCATAGGCTGTGGACCAACCACTTTATCTCTTGCTCGTTCGGAGTTTATGACTTGTATGAGAAGCAGCACATTGTCTGTAACATTGTGAAAGCAAGCAACCACAGGCATTTGCGAATAGCAGCTTGTAACTGAAGTAAAGACTGAAACGACGGGAAGATCTGTATACGCAAAGCGGCACCGGAAGCAGGAAGGCGAACCACCGGCGAAAGAGGACGCAAACGGACTGCCTCTAGCCTACAGCACTGAGTGTATGTGTTTACCGAGTTCGATGTGCATCGTATTTACCGAACTCAAGAGCATGGATTGTGGTGTGAAAGTGGTGCTTCAACTATTCCCCAAAGTTGGCGGTACCAATTCTTAAGGGGCCTGTTGGTCTCTCGGCTCAGATTCGCACATATTTATCTGCCATCATCTGGTCCACTGTAACTGACCCGTTCAACAATTCGCTTTCAAATCTTTATTGTCCATTGACTGGAAATGTTTGGTGATTTGCCTACTACCGATGGGCGGAAACCCAGCAAATTAGATAACTACAGGCCAAGTATTTTGACATTTAATTTGATGGGGGTGGTGGAGAATATTTTAAAGAGTCATTTACTTCAGCTGTCCTGATGAAATAATCCTCTGACATTCGCACAGCACGGCTTTATTCCAGGTCGTTCATGCAGCGCCAACTTGCTCGTGACGAGGAGTGAGTAGCTGCCGCCTGTGAATCAGAAGAAGTCTGTCCAAGTTTTGTACATCGGTATCAGCAAAGCATTCAACAATGTAAACTAGGTGGTCATCCTAGAAAAACTAAGAGTATGCGTTGTTGGCTGTGCATAGTACAACTGGACGCGCGGGTTTCTCCTTGGACAAATATGGACAGAGCAAATCGATAGCCGGTTGACCAGGTGATTTCATTCGACCAGTGGCGTAACCAAAGGCACGGTGCTGAAGCGTACATGGTTTCTGTTTTACATTAATGATCTCTTTCAGCTATTCTGTTCGCTATACACCCTGTTTGTGGATGGCCTGCAGATGTGGTGACGTAAAAGTATTTGCGACGGGCTTGGTCCAGTTCGGCATGACCTCAACTGACGTGTAATTTGTTTGCAGAATTAACGCCGCTTCATCAACTTAAACAAGCCGGTGTTGCTTAGCATGGGCGAGGCTATTGACGGCCGAACCTATAATCTTATAGGTTAACTGCTGCAGTCGCAGCTTTGGTAAGGAACCTAAGCGTTCCCTTAATTTACAAGTTGAAGTCTGTGTGTAAAAAGAAGAAACTGCGTAGGCTCATTTGGATCAAAGCCGGCTTCGACACGTGCTCTGAATTGGTTCTCTCCTATGATACTTCCTCTTCAGACTAATGCTAGCGTACTGTTCGCCCGCCTATTGTACGACCGACCGAGGTGAAGCACACGAAATATAATGTGTCCAACAATTCACCACCAGACTCACACCCATTTTTAACGCTTACCGAAGGGTGACAAGCGCGAGAACCTAGGACTGTTCGGGCTGGGTCATAGCCGCGAAAGAGTGGACCTTATCATGGCGGATCGCATTCAGCGTCCAGGTGGCTTCCTCCACATGCTGAGGCCATTGATCTACTTGCGCTTACCTAGCGACACACGAAGACACAGTTACATGCTTATGTTCCCAGATCTCAAGCGAGTTATCTATCTGCAGGGCTTTGAACACCGAGAGTTTAATGTTTGGAACGGCTAACCGGAGCATATACTGAAGATAAACTCAGTGCGGCAATTCAAAACAATTTTGAATTTGCATTTCTCCAATGTTCGATTGCGAAAACGATTACCCATTGACAGTGATATTACAAATTTGTGAGCCACAAGATATGAAGATTTATACGCTAATTGTTTAAGAAATAACGTTAAAATTTACAAATTTTTTATGTTGGTAGGTCAGTGATAGCATTTTTAGGTTTTCATCATGTTACGATGGAAGTGTACAAATACCAAACTGCACCAGCAACATTTTGCACCTAACAAGATTTGTAGAGCAGCTTAGACTACTTCTAAGTTAGCGGTAGTTAAGTTTTTAACAGTTTAAGCATCAGTCCTTTCCAGTATTCCTGTATCCTGTACGGCCACGTTACTAAAAATGTGACTAGTTACCAGCTGACAAGCCCTCCCATTCTTAAACCGTGTTATATGACATGTAATTTCTTTGATTCTATTTACGGCACTAGGGCACTTAAAATGGTGTTTCACGGAGTCTTTGTAATACTCAATCACTCTTTCTAGTAAATAGACGCGGTCGATGGCAATTTGCTATACATAGCAATTAGACAATAAAATGAAGTATTGCGAACTGGTGATGATGGTTAATTATTGTGCATATACAGTTGATCTAAGTTTCATATTTTCTAGCGTCTGGCATACCATATTCGAAAGTCCAGCGGTAGTGAGTACATTGTTAGTTTCAAATGCAGTTACGCTACTATGCCACACAAGTAACGCTGGATAGCAAAGCTTGCTTGAACGTTAGTCTCGTTTACAGCTTCATTCCAAATTAGACAGTAGAACTAGGTGTGTGGTTTTTTCTTTGAATGTAAGTGTATCCTGTTAGCTTGGTGAATTTCATCGTCCAACTGGTCAGTTGCATTATGTACCACAAACTTTAGGATGCGTTTAACAATACGCGTTGGAATGAAGTTGATAAAGCGGGGAACATAGAGGAAACAGCTGGGGCATAAACAGAACAAGTTGCCGCTTCTAGAACTCCATGCATAATTATAACAACTGTAGTTATCATAAGTAATTTTAAACTAAAGGTTGGTTACCGCCGCACACGTCATATATTTCAGCTGCGAATGCAAAATACTTCTGTCTAATCCGAACGGGACTACACAAACGGTATAATCTGGCCTTAACATTTCCTCGCATTATTGACTAATGGCGGAGCCGAAATATAACATTGCATGAAACACTATTTGTACTAATATTGATCCCCTCTGTACCACGAGCAAGAGCTAACGCAACCTAGAAGCGCTTTTTCCGACATGTTTTACCGAAGATACTGGTGATGCTAAAGCGTTGATTGCAACCTAGAGTTGTTGTAATTCAAGTTGCACTCAACTTACAATATGGAGCGAATACTTTCATTCAGCAACACTGTTAGGAAGTTCGTACCTTACAATGACAAAACAATAGTTCAACTCTTGTATATATATCCACATATCAGCAACCTAATCAATCACAATGCATTTATTCAATAAGATGCTTGCGCCATTGCATTTAAAGTATGCCAGTGGTAACACATGAAAGCAATTGCATACGACCTATGTTCAATAATGTAAATTAATTTTAGGTTGATTGTGAGCAACTAGTTGTTCAACAGCCATTAAGCCAGCTTTCATCACTGTTTCAGGAACGTTCAGAAAGATAAGTCTTGCTAGCTAAATAAATTATGTTTCCTTTGCATTGTCTTGTATTTATACTGTTTGTTATAGTTGCAGATTCGTACAAATTAATATTAATAAGGTGAATCGGGTTTTATGCATTAAATACTAAGACGGAAGAATGCAAACATCCAATACGGGCTAAATGAACTAGTGCTTATTTGAAAGTTTGAATAATATTCTGCCTAGAAAACCAGCTTAATATGATGAGTATTATGTAATGGACAATGCTTTTAAAAGGTTCAAAGAACTGCATTAAAAGCCGATGGTTGTGCCTGGTGCATTATCTAAAACGGCAGTAAAAACTTATGTAAAATTTTATTGGCACATATTTTGTTTACCGCAATTGCACTGCATGTGGTATCACAAGTTTAATATGTGGAGAACGATAAATCCGCGCCATTTTCTAAAGCCACAGCAGCTGTATAGTCTTAGGTGACAAAACGTTATTATCCGAGTACGTCAGCCAGTCAAATTTAAAATTGTGGCTCTGTAAATGCTTGGATGATTGATTCGGGAGAGCGTTCTCTGGGTCATACAGGTGAATAAAAATCGACTTTCTATGACACTGCAGTAACTATACTGTTTTGTTGACTTTAAGGAATGACTTCACACGTTCGTTTAAATGCTAACTTGCACCGCTAACTTGCATCGCTTCTCGGCCCTCTGAGCTAAGATCATGTGTTTAATCTGTTCTTTGCAGTGTAATTTCTGCAAAGGTCTCTGAACTGAGACCAACGAAATTACCTATATTGGCTGGCTAGTCGAACAACCTCCTCGTGGTGCCAGCTGGGTGGTTTGGTTTTAACCCGTTCCAGCAAATAGTTCGTCGGCAATGTTGCAGGACATGGTGGGTTTCGCCTGGCAAGCGTTCCCCCTATAAAAGGCAACAAATGTCTGCTTAACAACACTGACGTGGCGGTCGTGACTCGCCACAAAATAAAAAAACTGCCCCGTGGATCTCTGGATAATTCTCTCCAACCCACGGACAACAATCTCCTGCTCGCAAATTGATGACAATATCAAACATTGAAGACTGGAGCAGCACAACTACAGGCACAAAATGCACTGCTACATACACATACACACACAATGACATACATTCATACCCCCTACACAGACACAAACTGCTATGGCAAACATATCGGAATTTTGCACATTCTTCACGCTCTGGATGACCAAGCAACACCTACGGAACAGTTCAAAGCGGATCTACAAGACCTTGTCTCCAGTTTTCCGCTTTATGGCCATATCGACAATCCTACCAGATTCAGAGCAGCAGAAAGGCCGTCCATCCTGGACCGGATATTTACCAACGAAGAACTCATGGTCGAGAAAGTAATCTTCGACGCTCCTTTGGGTTGCAGCGATCATGCAGTTTTACTCTTCGATTATATATGCTACGCAGAATACCCTGCGGATACTACACGGGAAAGCCGAGTTATCATACGGTACGATGAGCTGGCTCGACTTGCAGAGACAGCCAACTGGAACTTTCTGACAGACGAAGTACCGACAATTGCATGGCCACATTTTGTCAACCAATTTAGCACTCTCGTCGAAGCGGCATCCGAAACTAAGGTTGTCCACTCGAAGAAGACTGTTTCATTTGTGCGAAGTAGGACACGGAAATGTATGGCAGTGAGGAACTCGGCCTGGCGTATCTATAAGGAACACTCGAGCACGGAGAGCTGGACGGCCTATGCAATTCAACGTAATCATTGCACTCAACTCGTTCGTGAGGATAAACTGACATACCAGCAGCATCTGACGGAGCGCATGGTTTCGAATCATAAGCTGCTCTACCAACATGTAAACAACCTGCGCAAGGTGAAACGAGGAGTCCCTCCTCTTCAAACGCCAGATGGCATGACGCTGACCACGGAGGATGCGGCGAACGCCTTGCGGCTGCAATATGCTTCGAACTTTCAATGCATTCCTTGGTCATCTGTTCCTTTGTCAGCAGCTGTTATACAACCAAAACTTACGCACATAATTTTCACGGAGGGGATGGTATTAAAGAAGTTGTTGTACATGCGTAAGCACAGCTCTCCTGGAATCGACAACATTCACCCTAAGTCCCTTGCGGTAATGGGAGAAAGTTTAACAGAGCCACTAGCACGATTCTTCCAACGCTGCTTCGATCAGATGTATGTACCCGAGATGTGGAAATGTGGGATCATAACCCCAATTCACAAGGGCGGTAGCCGTTCTGATCCAGCCAACTACCGTCCTGTAACCCTTCTCCCGGTCCTGTCGAAGGTTATGGAAGCTATTGTTGCTGACGTATTAACAGCCTAGCTAGAAGAGACTGCCTTCCTTGCACATGAACAGCATGGTTTTCGACGGAATCGATCGTGCACCACAAATCTGCTGCTAGCAAGATCGAGTTGGACCAAATTAATTGACAGCGGTGCAGGAGTGGACGTGGTCTACCTAGATTTCTCAAAGGCCTTCGATCGACTAGACCATGGAATCCAGATCTGCAAACTTCAGAGCTTCGGCATTGGTGATCCGCTCCTAGGATGGATCACAAGCTTCCTTCTCCACCGGCGCTTAGAGGTAAAAGTGCGTGGGTCCCTGTCCCACCCAATCCAAGTCGAATGTGGTGTACCACAAGGATCGGTACTGGGGCCACGATTGTTTTTGATGTATATTGACGACATAGCGGCCCTCATTCTTTCCAACTGCCAACTCTATGCAGACGACATCAAGGTCTGGAGAGCAATCAATACACCAGACAACTCCGCAATACTTCAAGAGGATCTGGATAAGGTGTATGCGTGGTCAGTTCAGAACCAACTCCCATCCAACACAGAAAAATGCAAAGTATTACACTTACGTCACCAATCAGTATTTGTCTATAAACTGGGTGACCAGGTGCTTTACCCAACTGCTGAGGAAAAGGATTTGGGAGTCTTGATTCAGTCCGACCTTGGTTGTTCAGCCCAGGCAAAGAAAGCATCGAACGCGAGCATTCGAAATTTGGGCCTTCTCAGGCGCACGTTTGGACGCTTCGATCCATCCGTTTTTCACCAACTTCTAGGTGCATACATACGACCACACGTGGAGTATGCAATACAAGTCTGGCAGCCGTGGCTGAGGAAAGACCTCTTTGATTTAGAGAAACCTCAACGACGCGCAACGAAGAACGTGAAAAGTTTAGGCCAGTTACGCTACGAAGACAGACTGAGATCACTCGGGATATTTAGTGGTCAATATCGAAGACTACGGAGAGATTTGATTTTGGCTTATCAGATTCTGACAGACCCCAATCATACCTGCCGCCATCTGCTGGAGCTCAGTAACAACAACAATCTGAGAGGCCATCATCTGAAGCTGGTAGTGCAGTACAGCCGTTTGGAATGTCGACGGAATTTCTTTTCCGTGCGTGTTTGCCAAGCCTGGAATGCTCTCCCAGAATCTGTAGTCAGTGCACCAAACCTGATCGAGTTCAAAAATCGAGTTGATAGTGCACTCACTTCATTGCACTATCTCCCATGGTACAGTCTAATATTGAGAGATCCAAAATCCATACTTTAAAAATAATTTTCCCCCACGCTTATTTCAACAGTGGATTTATATTTTGACGCTTCAAACTCAAACACTTTGCCCCATGCGAATTTCAAGGGGCGGTGACTCTTTTAACCAAATACTCCATACCTCATGATCCCCTCCGGAGTTATAGTGGATTATTATTTTGACACTTCAAACTCGGTGAGTCCACAAGCTTGTAGTGACTCGTTGTTAAACGATTTTACTGAATTGGTTTCCATTGAATTTTTCACACTTCTATGATTTTCGCACTGATCACCCTACGGGATTTGTCAAGCCTTAGCTTTTATACCCGCATAAATCCATTGTTCCATTGTTCCATTGTTCACCATGCATCATTATGTCAAAATGATTATGCCTGTAAAGGCGTACCTCACCTTTTTGAGAATAAAAGATTTATTTATATATTTATTTTATATGCGGCAAAGTATGTGGATTATTTAAAACTAACTTAGACATTAACAGGGCGCCTTGTATTCCGCGATTGCCCTCGTGGTAAAATCCAAAAACTAAAGTCTTCACTTGTATGGCGGATTGCTCATTTAATTGAAGTATTTGGAATCACGACGCTTAGGCTACTCCAGAGCAGGGACGTCACGCTTCAGCTTTACAATCACGGCGAACATAGGCAATAAGCATCTAACAAAAAGTGATAGGCAGATTTGTCCAAAACAACAAACGTAAAATATCGGCGGGTCGGTTATCAGTTTTTGAATCCTTTCGATTTGCCAGATGTCATCCAACATCAAGAATAGCATGATTCGATAATGCCTTCCCAACTCTCCGAAGCAGATACTTCGGTGTAGTTTAAGGCGTATGTTGGATTTGCTGACGTTAAACCTATATATATCCGGGCGTTAATTAATTATCGCCAGGTACGGATCACATGGAGACAAATGTTGTTTCGAAAAAGCCTGAAAAGGGCGCGAAATTTTGATGAAACCCAGATACCTTGATAAGCTTGCAGCGATTACCTTTGCAGGGTGGGGAGTATCTATCAATGATATCGTTTTCTTAAATCTGTCTTCGAATGCACATTACACGCGAATTATTTTTAATCAGATAATAAGCTTCGAACTATGGTCGTTATTTGTATTTGCAGGCGGACGTTTATGATACAGCTCAATGGATGTTGAACGATGCCATTTTAATGGATTTTGAAAATCCAAATCCCATGGTCTAGACAATCGAATGCTTTTGACAACTCAACAGTAGCTAAAACCAACGACCTCTAATTGGTCAACTGAATTTGTTTAACCAATACAATTTTGTCAATATATTCGTTGCGCTCGATTGTTGTCGAAGGAATTTAGGCTGATCGGGACCAAAATATTGCAATTATTCAGAAAACACACTAACGCATCCGCAACAATGTGGTTCTTGACCTAGGACAGTACACGGTAATAGAAAACATGTGTTAATCTGAGGTCAAAGTGTTATTTCTGCACTTGCGAATCAGATTGAGTATTCCAAGTTTCTACACGGCAGAAACATGGTTGTGGTCTAACCAGCGCTGAAAGCACTGAGACAATTTTCCGCCACTTGTCGTGTTATTGTTCCGAAGGCCTTTAAGAGAAATCTTCGAAAACTGGGGCTGTGGTTGTGCGTGAAAATCACTTTGTGCTGGAGTATTTTCGCGGTAAAAGATACAGTTTGATCTCCGCTACTTGACAAATAGCTGGAACATATTCTGATGAGAGTTGCATTCGAAATGTTGAAATATATTTGGTTCTCAAAAAGCTTACGGATTCGGTGACGGTTCCTGTTAGAACATAGGCTCTCCTACGAGAAGGAAGTTGCTAACTTATCTAACGAAAGCAATTGACGTGTAGTAGCTTTGATGAGAAACCTTGTACGAAGTACATAGCGTAGTAAATGATAATTACTCTCATGGCCTCCTGGCAATACACTCTGCACTTCTCCAACTTGAGACGCATTTGAATAATGAGCCGGAAGTAGACCTCCGGCTCACCACCCGAAAATCAATCATTCGAAGACTAGTTTCACCTGCCTCGCGACGAGCTTTAAGGTCCTTTATGGCAGCCTTCAATTTCAAGCAATCAGCCAATGAAAGGTCCATCGCAATGACGCTGGACCTTACCGTGGTGCGATGGTTTGCGTGCCTCAGAGATCCATTGAGCTATGCTGGGTGGTGCTTTTTTTGCACCTTTAGAGCCACTCATACCAGATTGGTCAATGGTTAGAGGCCAGACAAACTCAGCCTCCTGGTCCTCCAGGTTGGGGGTTGGAATGGGGGTGGCTCCTCATTTCATAAAACGGGCTCTGTAGTCCAATGCCAAAACCCGCTGCCTTGCGGTAAGGTTTTTGAACCAAAGGCTTTGGTTGAGTACCCTAATCGTTCTCCTGTCTAGGCCTGGGCAACCTGACAGTATTCTGCCCACGCAATACAATGAACCTTTCCTACAACAATTTCTTGATGCTCTGGCCGTCGCAGAGGATAATAAACGGCGCCCTATCTGCTGCATCGAGCAGGGTGGATAGGGGTTTGGATGCTACTGCTCAGGCCTTCCCGTCTTCTTATACCCCTTCTTGCGCTTCTGCATCCTTATTGTCCCGCTCCAACTTTACTTATATCCCCCCCCATTTTCAATCCCCCAATTCTTGGCCCTCCCCCAGCTTACTTCAATAGTCGCTTGTCTTCTAATTTCAAATCACACACAATCGCAGGGCCTCGCTCCAATCCAGTCGACAAGTCCATGTTCAACCAAGCGGACAACGTCAGTTCATCCGTTTCCCTTTGGAGTCCTCGTGTCTCGCTAAGATTGGCATGCCTCAACGTGCGCACTTTGCTGCAGATTGGCCAACAGGCAGCACTTGCCCGCACACTAGAGACCCTATCGATCGATATTTGCTGTTTATCAGAAACCCGCCTGCAAGGTTCGAGCTCCGTGCTTACCCTGAGATCCCCCACATGCGACACTGGCGGCACATTCTCATTGCGCCTATCTGGCGATGATGCAGCTTCAAATGCCGGTCAAGCTGGCGTCGGCATTGTTTTGAGTCCCCGGGCTGAAGCTGCCCTGCTTGATTGGATCCCAGTAAACAGTAGAATGTGCGCCGTTAGATTAGCTGGTTCGTTCCGTGCTTCGAAGTCGCGCGGGGACAAACGGTGCCTGTTTGTCATTGCGGCCTACGCCCCTACAAACTGTAGCACTGATTCGGTAAAAGATGATTTCTATCAGCAACTTCACGAGCTCCTTCGTTACAGAAGGAGTACGGATACTGTGGTGCTGGCTGGCGATCTAAACGCCCAAGTCGGAAAGTTGTCCTCTGATGAGCTTCATCTGGGCGGCCAACATGGTGTAGGCTCCCGTAATGATAATGGTGAGCGATTGCTCCAGCTGTGTGAAGATGCTCGCCTGTTTCTCGCGAGCACTAACTTTCGACACAGCACCCGCAGAAGTGTGACTTGGCGGCCACCAGCCTCGGGCCAGTCATGGACGCAAATCGATCATATCGCGATCAGTTACCGCTGGAGAGGCTGTGTCCAAAACTGTCGCTCGATTTGGAGCACGAGCGTGGACTCTGACCACGCACTTGTATGTGCCGACCTCCTGATGCGTTTCGGTGGACGTCCGCAACGTCGATGTGAACGGATTGACACTAGCCAGCTTGCGAAGCCAGATGTTCTGAATGTGTACCAAGATGCGCTGACATCTGGGCTGAGTAAGCGCCCACTAAACACCGTTGAAGATCACTGGTCGCATACTCGTCAAGCGTTGCTGTTAGCAGGCATGTCTTCATGTGGCAAAACAAATTGCAAAACCGGACATTGGGTCTCTACACAGTCTCTGGAACTTATGGATGCTCGCCGACGTATTCCGGCTGGAAGCGTATACAATGAAGCTCGCAAAAATCTCAGGGCGAAACTACGTGCTAGCCTGAAGAAGGACCGCGAAACATGGTGGTCTCATCGTGCCTTTGAGATGGAAACGGCCGCTGCCATTGGTAATCATCGTGAGTTATACCGTCTGATACGGGCAACAGGCAGCAGAAGACCTGGTGTTAGTGAGACCATACGCGACGAGAGTGGGCAGATGATCCACAGCCTGTCAAAACGCTTGGAGCGTTGGGCTGAACACTTTGCTATGCAATTTAACCAACCTGAGTTATCGTTTTCTTCTTCGGGCATTGAGCGCCCTTCTCCTTGGGCCGTCTCCTTGGATCCGCCCTCACGCGCAGAAGTCGAATGTGAGATCAAGCTGTTGAAATTGCATAAGGCCGCAGGAGCAGATACAATTCCTCCAGCCCTCTTCAAATTCGGTGGACCTGCTCTAGTAGATGATCTACACGAGTTGCTAGTAAAACTTTGGGAGCAGGAGACAGTCCCGACAGACTGGAACCGCTCCGTCATTGTCCCAATTTTCAAGGGAGGCTCCCGTTTAGAATGTGGCAATCATAGAGGGATCAGTCTGATTTCGATTGCCTCTAAATTGCTTGCCTCTCTCATTCTCCACAGACTGACTGGCACTCGTGAAAGCCAGATTCGTGAAGAGCAAGCCGGATTTCGTCGAGGTCGGGGCTGCATCGACCACATCTTCACATTGCGTCAAGTGTTGGAGCACCGCCATGTTTATTGGCGACCCACCGTTGTCGTGTTTCTTGACATAAAAGGTGCCTTCGACTCAGTCGGTCGATGTGCCCTTTGGGACTGTCTGTTGAGGAAAGGTGTGCCTGATAAATATGTAAATATTATCAAAGCGCTGTACGCACATAGTTCGGGCAGGGTGAGGGTTTATGGCAAACTCTCGCCACCCTTCAGTATCACCAGCGGTGTGAGACAAGGATGCCCGCTGTCACCTTTCCTCTTCAACTTCGCTATTGATGAAGTCATGGAAACAGCGTTCGCTGGACACGACCTAGAAGGTGTGGAGCTACTCCCTGGTGAGCGACTTCTTGACTTGGAGTATGCAGACGATATTGCCCTAATCTGTGACAGCTCCCAAACATGCCAAACAGCACTGAACCGATTAGCACTGGCTGTCAATCGTTTTGGGCTATGCTTTGCTTCATCGAAATGCAAAGTACTTCTCCAAGATTGGCAGGGACCCAACCCTGCGCTAACGCTTGGTGGTGATCTGCTAGAAGTCGTTCAGGAATTTAAGTACCTGGGCAGCTATATTAGCACCCGTGGGATTGAAGATGAGGTTACGAACCGCATAGCAAAAGCTCGAGGTGCTTTTGCCAATCTCCGCCACCTGTGGCGCAGACGCGACATTACTCTCGCCCTGAAAGGCAGAGTTTACAACGCAGCCGTCCGTTCTACTCTCCTATATGGCTGTGAAACCTGGCCCATCAGGTCGACAGACATGAAGAGACTCGTCACATTCGATCATCGCTGCCTTCGCAGCTTAGCTCATGTCTGGTGGGAACACCGCGTGAGCAATGAGCGTGTTCGGCGTCGCGTATTTGGTACAGGAAGAGCGAGTGAACCGCTCAGCACGATTATATCACGCACCAGGCTCCGATGGCTGGGCCACGTGTTGCGCATGCCAGCACACCGACTCCCGCGACGTGCTTTGTTTGCGCGTTGTGGGTGCGGTTGGAAGAGGAGGAGGGGAGGCCAAGTGATGACTTGGTCGAGAGAAATGAAAACCCTCACTTCGAAGTTGGCGTCGGTTGGTGCATCCCGACTGCCTGGTTGGGGTCCTAAGGACGGTGAACACGTTTGGTTGGACACACTTACTGATATGGCTAGGTGCCGGCCCCAATGGCGTTTGTGTTGTGAGTTCCTTTGTCCATCCCCCTCCTGTTTAGCATCCCCCTCCAATCACGATCTCAATCGTTTGGCATAATATGACTTTCTTTTACGGCAGCCAGCTGTTAGCTCTCCGGAACGATGTCCATCCGTTACTGGGGACTCAGCGGGCGTGCCACTGTTTGTTGTTGTTGTTTTGTTTTTTCTTCTTTTCTTGCCTTTTGTATTGCGGCACAATAGCTGAGGTGTTTTCCACCTCCAGCTAACGTGTAATGATGATAATGATGCCAATGAATGATTTGGTTGAATACTGACCCCAGAACCCTTGAGCTTAAAAGCGAAACGCGGAAGCGTATTACGCTCGTCCAAGGTGGAAAGAACGACTCTTAGGAAACGGGGTCTGACGCCCGATGCATCGACCGGCACAGACCCAAGTCTAATGAGTTTCCGTACAGTTACGCCAGGAAACCCGCGCGGTAGCCGTTTAGAAACGAAAATCTTAAGCCATTGTAGGTCATCAAACATTAGCTCTTTTGGAAAAACGGCAGTGTACTCCGTGACGTTCCTAAAGAGGATACTGCTATCAGTGTAAGAGGCGCTGCAGCGGGGGCGCCTACTCCACGCACCACAGTCAAATAACCTTGCGGTTGGGTGACTGGTTGCTTGGATGCACCAGCAGCGTGAGAAGAGGCTTTGGGAGGAGACGAGGAAGGACTCAATATTGAAGGCCGTGCAAGTGACGTGCTAATGTGACCCACTGTACACCCCAAGACTACGGCATTTTGCAAGTTTACAGCTTTCTCCTTCTTGCTTGGCTTACTTTTCGCTGGCAAGGTCTGCAATATTTCGTCTTTAGCTGTACAATCACGTACTGTTTTCAATTGTTTAGCGCCAATTAGCTCACAATCAGTTACTGGATAGTGTGTTAGTCGAGGGAATACGTTTGCGTGCTACCATCCGCTAATTGCACCTGGCCGTGAAAAACGGATGGTGCCAGGCGATCTACTAAACCTTCAAATTCCCATCCAAGGTTCTCAACAGCAAAGCCAATACGCTTTCCATATTTGTCAGTCTGGAAACAAGTGAATTGAATCAATCCTTCGTGGTTACAAAGCGACGCGCTTTCAGATTTAAACGATCTTCACGGCTATAAAGGACCCTATCACTGCTTGCCAAGAGAGAATACTGATTAGCCGGCAAACCGGTGCAGGCTTCTTGGAACCATCTACCGCAAAGATCGCACTGCATACTACCCGACAAGTCATTTGCAGGTAGAGAGCATCTCTCTAAGCCGCATAGGTAAACTGAATCAGCTGTTTTAAGACCCGCTTGCAAACGTACAACTTTTCTAACCATCTTGACAGCAAGGAAGAAAAGGTAAGAGCAACGAAAAGGTGAGGACCTGCTTGCGAATGCCTACAATGCAGACAGCGAGAGCAAAGTCGGATAGTACCGCAAGTAAAACGTACGGACTGATTTGAACTCAATATGATATGATGATGTACTTTTTCAAGCAGCACAGTGCCCACACGCGTTTTGTGCTTCTGAAGGAGTATTCAGCGTATGCAAGGAGAAGCAAGCCGTAAGTCGTAAGGAGACTCCAAGGAGAATGCGTCGTGACAATGTAGACACCCACAAGATATTACGAGCATTGTTAGCCGGATATTTGTGACTGTTTAAATAGAGAAAGTTTGCCAGGCGAAAACCCACGAAGTCCTGCATCACTGTCGTAAAGCATTTTGAACACTAATGTATACCTGGCAAAGCCGCTTGACGACTGTTTTCAAATTTGGTTATCCGCAGTCAAAAGGCTTCCAATTTCCTCTGTTGGCTGGACAAGTTCAAGTTCAGATGGGACTGGAACGATAGGAGAATCCCGTGGGTGTTACATGTTGAGTGGATGGTTGAGCCAGGAATTGATGAAGTGCTAAGTAGTTGATGGACTTTAACGGAACACCCGTACCGCACCCTGGCCAACCAGTTAATGCCCACGTTTCTTGCCCTCGCAGTCCCTGATATGGCAGTCAAGTGAAGTAAGCAAAGGATGAGAAATGAAATCGAAGGTAAAGAATATGGAAGTGCACTTGAAATAAGAAAATAACACCAATACGTGAAGAAATATGGAGAAAAGTAAATCGAAGTACGAAGACGCCAGTTACTCAGGAAAATGGAAAGGTTTCGTGTTGCCACCCAAGAGCGTCAACTGGCAGCTCAAACCCCTTAACCGTAGATTCCATGATAACACTTTCCGGAAGCACGTTCCAGCGCTCGATGGCTCTACGTCGCAGCGGATTTCCGCCCTAATCCGATCGGACCGCGGTTTGTCTAGCTTCAAGCAGTGACCGCGTAGAACAGACAATCTAGCGGGGCTGAATAGCTCGGATAAACCTGGACCATCCTTACCAGTTACGATACGGTAGGTTAGGATTAGGTCTCCTTTAAGCCTTCGGTAGTGCATTGCATGCATTCCCAAACTAAGTAGACGCTCGGGGTACGTCCTTTCCCGTAATCCCTGGACTAACCTAGTATTTTCTCGTAAAACCCACTCTAGCTCTATTTTGTTCCTGACGCGGCAGGGCGGACAAGCCTGGCTGCAGTATTCCAGATGAAGCCGAACAAAAGCCATGAACAGTCTCGTAATGATGTTGCCTGTCAAGACTCCAAACGAACGTCGTATTAACCACAACATGCAAAAACCTCTGCTTGCGGCCTTATTCCAGTTGTCCCCTGAGTGCAAAGCCGTAGGGTGTACAACGCCTGTGTCAACCTGGATAGACACACTTAAGGTTCGACACCACCGACTAAGTACTTCGTAGGAAGACAAGCTCCTCCAATTCGAAGAGTGGAGCACGTTGCCTGCTTTATGGGAAATAACCATAAAGTAGACCAGTCCCAAAGCCTATCCAAGGCTTCCTGAATAGCTTTGGAACCCCCAGGAACATCAACAATTTTCCACTGCTTCAGGTCATCAGCAAATAGCAGCAATGGTACTTTAAGCTCCGGCGGATAAGTCATTCACATAGATAGAGAACCGCAGCGGTCTAAGGATGGAGCCCTGCGGCACTGAAGACAGGCTGCCTAAACGATAGGCCCCGGCCTACTCGTACACACTGTTCTCTATCCTGCAAAGTTGGCATTCACCCAATGAAAAGCGTGGCTAGATACCCCGTAGGAGGTCAGGTTTGCGCGAGCCTCAAATGGGGTACCTTGTCAAATGCCTTCGAAAAGTCGGCGAAATGCACGTCCAGTACGTGGCCATTATCCACTGATGACAGATAGCTAGATCACGGCTGCCATAATTGTTGAGGCTGGTTGCGGATTGGAACATTACGAATAGCCGTCGTGTTGTGTGTTCAGGTACGCGCAATTTCAAACTTTCTGCTGTCTGGATGCATCAGATGTATAAGTTTCGGGAGTGTGAAGACGTGTCCATCACTCCATCCTGGAAAACGGTTGTGGTGGTGAATGTAGTTGAGTCCCGTTGGTATACAGCCATGCTCCATGCAGATCCTTGTAGGTTATTACGTCCGTCTTAAGTGAACACTGTTCCTCAGTCAAAGCCCTGTCTCGAAGTCATTCTGGACCTCGGAGAAAAGGGAAAATGTGGGGCAACCGAGAGAAGACCGTAAGAACGGGCCTAGCATTAAACATTGAAAAAGCTTGTGTTACGGCATATAGAGTTGAGACAAAATCATCTGCGCTGTGCATCGATGCTTGTGCTGAAAACGCCTTTTGAATATCCTGTAGAATTAGTAGACGGATGGGTAGATTGCTACCGCCTATCTAGGGACAATAGCGTTGTACCAGAAGGTAATCCACGAAGTACCAGTTTAATGTGAGGCAACAATTCCTTGAAGAGGGAGGAAAATATGTTAGTAGACAAGTAGGGATTGAATGGGGAGTGAACAGCACGTAGCTAGCCTACAACCGTAGAGACTGGCTGTAGATTCCTAAACTGTCCCAAGAAGTTTCTACCTACCTAAAGTGAAATGGCAAACGGGGATTGGGATCCCAGCTCCATCCGCTTCTAAGGAAGGTAACGTTCTCTTCGGCGATCATGAAAAGTCAAACCTACTGGCTGCACAATATTCCTCGGTCTACTCAGTGGAATCTCCGCTGCACAACATCTGTTTGCCTGCAACCTACTCCTCTATAGACCAAGTTGAAATTAACACCGAATTAGTCACTAAGCTCCTCCTCGAACTAGACCCGAACTCCGCAGGCATGGAGCGATTGCATCCTAGCTTCCTCAAAACGATAGCTAAGTACGTCGCTGCCTCTCTGCCACCTAATTCGGCTATCCTTTGAAGCCGGTTGCCTACCCACAGGCTGGAAGGCAGATGCCGTCCTACCTAAGTACAAGGGAGAAACCGAGAAGACCCAGCGAACTACCGGCCAATATGTCTGACGTCAGTCCTACGCAAATCCTTGAAACAAATATTCAAGTGTGCCCTCCAGATACACTGTGGGAATACAAACCTAATCACACCTGCTAAACATGGCTTCCGGAGAGCACGCTCAAGCAACTCTATCTTCACCATATCCAGGGAAATATGGGCAGAAGCCATAGATGCTCGGAAACAGGTTGACGTTTTATGTTTCGAGTTTAGTAAAGCATTTGATAAGGCTACACACGTACAGTTGTGACAAAAGCTCCAGGGAATTGTCATTACAGGAAACCTTTGCTCCTACATTGCTGATCTCTGAAGAGGTAGGACAATGCGAAGACATGTGAACCAAACCCTCTCTGCTCCAGTGCCCATGACTAGTGACATTTCTTAAGGATCAGTGGTTTACCAGAGCACTTCAAACGCCACATTAACGATCTTCCGTCTACACTTCAAATCGACTGCTTGGTCTACGCCGATAATCTCAATTTATAGTTAAGAGTATGCAGCCTTAAGGACGCGGACAGACTACAAAGGGTGCTAGATCTGCTACACGAATAGTTCATCAAGTGGGAAATGTCAGTATACCGAGATAAATTTGCCGCTCTCCCAAGTGGTAGCACTGAACCGTTCGGTGCATTTTACATTGGTAGGTTTCTCCTCATGAATACCACGCACGAGCGAGACCTCCGGGTTCTGGTACCATCTGAGCTTAGAACGACGCATGGCAAGTTTCAGAAGGTAGCCAATGGAAGGAGCTGGTAGGTGCCTTAAGAAGTTAATTCGCCAGAGTGGGTCCTTCGATTTTTCTACCATTGTTCACTTCGTACGTCCATCCAAAGTTGAAATATGGCATATCAGCTATCCAACCGCTTTCAAACTTTGAATGCGCTTTTCTGGAAATGGTTCAGAGACGCTGCAGCGGTTCATTGTAGGTAGCATACATCTTCGCGCCAGGAGCCACTTTTTATCTCTCCAACTAGTATTCTCGAGGACTGTGTGCATCACATACCTTCGCTGGTTCGTTGACTTAATCTCTCAATGTAAGTAACCCCTAACGAGAAAAAAGCTTAATACGAATGCGTTTGCTGTGTACTGTTCTCTCTCTAAGCCCCATTATCCGTCGTTGCTCCTAACTTCATCACGTTTGCTGCAACGATTCGTCGTACGCTCCATACAACTTTGCGAATATCCGGAGCTATTAGGAGATACCCTTGTTTCGCCATCCTGTAATCTTTTAGAAGGTCTGTATCACTTACTTACGCTGGCTGGTTGCTGTATTCTGTCGCACTCAATGCATCCACTACTGACCAACCTGCTTAATGGAAGGGTTACATCTGGCCACCGGATAGCTTTCATTGAGACGTTCTCTGATGATCGCCTTAACCACGGCACATCTGTTTAGTAGCAACTATCCGCGTAGGCCTCATGCATTTCGGTGCATATCCGGAGCTTGCTGCGAGCAACGTTTTGATCTCTACAACCTTTATTCTCTGGGTGAGTCTGTGTCCTATCCATTTGCGGAGTAAATCGGGGACACCGTTGGTATCCACTAGTGGCAAGAAGACTTCATCCAAATGCCATTGCTAGCCACCGATTCTCTCCCACCTAGTATCATTATCAATTCTTCGTCTTACCTTCTTTACCTCTTTTCAGTGGCGGCGCGTTATTGCAGGTACGCTGGATCAGTGCGTTAGGAGCCAAACGTTATTTCTCCAACTTTCACTCACTTGGATTGTTCGCAGCACATACCCTCACTGGGTTGTTGACTTATTCTGTATCACTGTAGGTATCCAACCGTATCCAGAAGGTGTACTCCAAATGGAGTTGCTAGCCACTGATATTTTCTCTCCCAGCGCCAATACCTGTTACTCTACTTACTTTCCCCTCTTTGTAGCGATTCGTCATAGGCTCTGCGCACATCTAGAGCTCGATAGGATACACTTATTTTCTCTCCTTTATATATTCTCCTGGTATGTCTGTGTCAGTTAACTTCACTAGCCTTTCGTGCATTATGTGACACCGTAGGTATCCACTGTCGACCAAAGCTATCGATGGAATGATTATATGTGACCATTGCTAGTCGCTTCTAGCGCCATTATCCGTCGATCGTCTTAAACGTCGGAACATCTGTGTAGCAGCAGCTGGTGGTCGTAGGCTATATGCATCTGTGGGCATATCCAGCCCTTGTTAGGCGACACCCGTTATCTCGAAAACCTTTATTCCCTTAGAAGGTCTTCATCCAATCTTTCCGCTGCCGTACCACCAAGTAACATTTGGAACGCACTCTCGGTAATCTATTTACATTTTAACTTTCTTATTCTGCGCTCCCTATCGTATTAGGCCGGCTACCTGCTGTTAATTCACACTTCAATCACCACCACTCTTCTTACTTTCTTTACTTTCGCTTCCCGCAATGGTTGCCTCATGCTAAAGTGATACTTCGTGGATTACATACTGCTACAACGTTCTTGTCTCTACTTAGACGTTAACAATCTACCCTTGCGGCTATTGATTCTATAGGATATTCAAAAGGCACTTTCAGCCCCCCCCCCCCCCCCCCCCCCCCCCCCCCCCCCCCCCCCCCCCCCCCCCCCCCCCCCCCCCCCCCCCCCCCCCCCCCCCCCCCCCCCCCCCCCCCCCCCCCCCCCCCCCCCCCCCCCCCCCCCCCCCCCCCCCCCCCCCCCCCCCCCCCCCCCCCCCCCCCCCCCCCCCCCCCCCCCCCCCCCCCCCCCCCCCCCCCCCCCCCCCCCCCCCCCCCCCCCCCCCCCCCCCCCCCCCCCCCCCCCCCCCCCCCCCCCCCCCCCCCCCCCCCCCCCCCCCCCCCCCCCCCCCCCCCCCCCCCCCCCCCCCCCCCCCCCCCCCCCCCCCCCCCCCCCCCCCCCCCCCCCCCCCCCCCCCCCCCCCCCCCCCCCCCCCCCCCCCCCCCCCCCCCCCCCCCCCCCCCCCCCCCCCCCCCCCCCCCCCCCCCCCCCCCCCCCCCCCCCCCCCCCCCCCCCCCCCCCCCCCCCCCCCCCCCCCCCCCCCCCCCCCCCCCCCCCCCCCCCCCCCCCCCCCCCCCCCCCCCCCCCCCCCCCCCCCCCCCCCCCCCCCCCCCCCCCCCCCCCCCCCCCCCCCCCCCCCCCCCCCCCCCCCCCCCCCCCCCCCCCCCCCCCCCCCCCCCCCCCCCCCCCCCCCCCCCCCCCCCCCCCCCCCCCCCCCCCCCCCCCCCCCCCCCCCCCCCCCCCCCCCCCCCCCCCCCCCCCCCCCCCCCCCCCCCCCCCCCCCCCCCCCCCCCCCCCCCCCCCCCCCCCCCCCCCCCCCCCCCCCCCCCCCCCCCCCCCCCCCCCCCCCCCCCCCCCCCCCCCCCCCCCCCCCCCCCCCCCCCCCCCCCCCCCCCCCCCCCCCCCCCCCCCCCCCCCCCCCCCCCCCCCCCCCCCCCCCCCCCCCCCCCCCCCCCCCCCCCCCCCCCCCCCCCCCCCCCCCCCCCCCCCCCCCCCCCCCCCCCCCCCCCCCCCCCCCCCCCCCCCCCCCCCCCCCCCCCCCCCCCCCCCCCCCCCCCCCCCCCCCCCCCCCCCCCCCCCCCCCCCCCCCCCCCCCCCCCCCCCCCCCCCCCCCCCCCCCCCCCCCCCCCCCCCCCCCCCCCCCCCCCCCCCCCCCCCCCCCCCCCCCCCCCCCCCCCCCCCCCCCCCCCCCCCCCCCCCCCCCCCCCCCCCCCCCCCCCCCCCCCCCCCCCCCCCCCCCCCCCCCCCCCCCCCCCCCCCCCCCCCCCCCCCCCCCCCCCCCCCCCCCCCCCCCCCCCCCCCCCCCCCCCCCCCCCCCCCCCCCCCCCCCCCCCCCCCCCCCCCCCCCCCCCCCCCCCCCCCCCCCCCCCCCCCCCCCCCCCCCCCCCCCCCCCCCCCCCCCCCCCCCCCCCCCCCCCCCCCCCCCCCCCCCCCCCCCCCCCCCCCCCCCCCCCCCCCCCCCCCCCCCCCCCCCCCCCCCCCCCCCCCCCCCCCCCCCCCCCCCCCCCCCCCCCCCCCCCCCCCCCCCCCCCCCCCCCCCCCCCCCCCCCCCCCCCCCCCCCCCCCCCCCCCCCCCCCCCCCCCCCCCCCCCCCCCCCCCCCCCCCCCCCCCCCCCCCCCCCCCCCCCCCCCCCCCCCCCCCCCCCCCCCCCCCCCCCCCCCCCCCCCCCCCCCCCCCCCCCCCCCCCCCCCCCCCCCCCCCCCCCCCCCCCCCCCCCCCCCCCCCCCCCCCCCCCCCCCCCCCCCCCCCCCCCCCCCCCCCCCCCCCCCCCCCCCCCCCCCCCCCCCCCCCCCCCCCCCCCCCCCCCCCCCCCCCCCCCCCCCCCCCCCCCCCCCCCCCCCCCCCCCCCCCCCCCCCCCCCCCCCCCCCCCCCCCCCCCCCCCCCCCCCCCCCCCCCCCCCCCCCCCCCCCCCCCCCCCCCCCCCCCCCCCCCCCCCCCCCCCCCCCCCCCCCCCCCCCCCCCCCCCCCCCCCCCCCCCCCCCCCCCCCCCCCCCCCCCCCCCCCCCCCCCCCCCCCCCCCCCCCCCCCCCCCCCCCCCCCCCCCCCCCCCCCCCCCCCCCCCCCCCCCCCCCCCCCCCCCCCCCCCCCCCCCCCCCCCCCCCCCCCCCCCCCCCCCCCCCCCCCCCCCCCCCCCCCCCCCCCCCCCCCCCCCCCCCCCCCCCCCCCCCCCCCCCCCCCCCCCCCCCCCCCCCCCCCCCCCCCCCCCCCCCCCCCCCCCCCCCCCCCCCCCCCCCCCCCCCCCCCCCCCCCCCCCCCCCCCCCCCCCCCCCCCCCCCCCCCCCCCCCCCCCCCCCCCCCCCCCCCCCCCCCCCCCCCCCCCCCCCCCCCCCCCCCCCCCCCCCCCCCCCCCCCCCCCCCCCCCCCCCCCCCCCCCCCCCCCCCCCCCCCCCCCCCCCCCCCCCCCCCCCCCCCCCCCCCCCCCCCCCCCCCCCCCCCCCCCCCCCCCCCCCCCCCCCCCCCCCCCCCCCCCCCCCCCCCCCCCCCCCCCCCCCCCCCCCCCCCCCCCCCCCCCCCCCCCCCCCCCCCCCCCCCCCCCCCCCCCCCCCCCCCCCCCCCCCCCCCCCCCCCCCCCCCCCCCCCCCCCCCCCCCCCCCCCCCCCCCCCCCCCCCCCCCCCCCCCCCCCCCCCCCCCCCCCCCCCCCCCCCCCCCCCCCCCCCCCCCCCCCCCCCCCCCCCCCCCCCCCCCCCCCCCCCCCCCCCCCCCCCCCCCCCCCCCCCCCCCCCCCCCCCCCCCCCCCCCCCCCCCCCCCCCCCCCCCCCCCCCCCCCCCCCCCCCCCCCCCCCCCCCCCCCCCCCCCCCCCCCCCCCCCCCCCCCCCCCCCCCCCCCCCCCCCCCCCCCCCCCCCCCCCCCCCCCCCCCCCCCCCCCCCCCCCCCCCCCCCCCCCCCCCCCCCCCCCCCCCCCCCCCCCCCCCCCCCCCCCCCCCCCCCCCCCCCCCCCCCCCCCCCCCCCCCCCCCCCCCCCCCCCCCCCCCCCCCCCCCCCCCCCCCCCCCCCCCCCCCCCCCCCCCCCCCCCCCCCCCCCCCCCCCCCCCCCCCCCCCCCCCCCCCCCCCCCCCCCACCCCCCCCCCCCCCCCCCCCCCCCCCCCCCCCCCCCCCCCCCCACCCCCCCCCCCCCCCCCCCCCCCCCCCCCCCCCCCCCCCCCCCCCCCCCCCCCCCCCCCCCCCCCCCCCCCCCCCCCCCCCCCCCCCCCCCCCCCCCCCCCCCCCCCCCCCCCCCCCCCCCCCCCCCCCCCCCCCCCCCCCCCCCCCCCCCCCCCCCCCCCCCCCCCCCCCCCCCCCCCCCCCCCCCCCCCCCCCCCCCCCCCCCCCCCCCCCCCCCCCCCCCCCCCCCCCCCCCCCCCCCCCCCCCCCCCCCCCCCCCCCCCCCCCCCCCCCCCCCCCCCCCCCCCCCCCCCCCCCCCCCCCCCCCCCCCCCCCCCCCCCCCCCCCCCCCCCCCCCCCCCCCCCCCCCCCCCCCCCCCCCCCCCCCCCCCCCCCCCCCCCCCCCCCCCCCCCCCCCCCCCCCCCCCCCCCCCCCCCCCCCCCCCCCCCCCCCCCCCCCCCCCCCCCCCCCCCCCCCCCCCCCCCCCCCCCCCCCCCCCCCCCCCCCCCCCCCCCCCCCCCCCCCCCCCCCCCCCCCCCCCCCCCCCCCCCCCCCCCCCCCCCCCCCCCCCCCCCCCCCCCCCCCCCCCCCCCCCCCCCCCCCCCCCCCCCCCCCCCCCCCCCCCCCCCCCCCCCCCCCCCCCCCCCCCCCCCCCCCCCCCCCCCCCCCCCCCCCCCCCCCCCCCCCCCCCCCCCCCCCCCCCCCCCCCCCCCCCCCCCCCCCCCCCCCCCCCCCCCCCCCCCCCCCCCCCCCCCCCCCCCCCCCCCCCCCCCCCCCCCCCCCCCCCCCCCCCCCCCCCCCCCCCCCCCCCCCCCCCCCCCCCCCCCCCCCCCCCCCCCCCCCCCCCCCCCCCCCCCCCCCCCCCCCCCCCCCCCCCCCCCCCCCCCCCCCCCCCCCCCCCCCCCCCCCCCCCCCCCCCCCCCCCCCCCCCCCCCCCCCCCCCCCCCCCCCCCCCCCCCCCCCCCCCCCCCCCCCCCCCCCCCCCCCCCCCCCCCCCCCCCCCCCCCCCCCCCCCCCCCCCCCCCCCCCCCCCCCCCCCCCCCCCCCCCCCCCCCCCCCCCCCCCCCCCCCCCCCCCCCCCCCCCCCCCCCCCCCCCCCCCCCCCCCCCCCCCCCCCCCCCCCCCCCCCCCCCCCCCCCCCCCCCCCCCCCCCCCCCCCCCCCCCCCCCCCCCCCCCCCCCCCCCCCCCCCCCCCCCCCCCCCCCCCCCCCCCCCCCCCCCCCCCCCCCCCCCCCCCCCCCCCCCCCCCCCCCCCCCCCCCCCCCCCCCCCCCCCCCCCCCCCCCCCCCCCCCCCCCCCCCCCCCCCCCCCCCCCCCCCCCCCCCCCCCCCCCCCCCCCCCCCCCCCCCCCCCCCCCCCCCCCCCCCCCCCCCACCCCCCCCCCCCCCCCCCCCCCCCCCCCCCCCCCCCCCCCCCCCCCCCCCCCCCCCCCCCCCCCCCCCCCCCCCCCCCCCCCCCCCCCCCCCCCCCCCCCCCCCCCCCCCCCCCCCCCCCCCCCCCCCCCCCCCCCCCCCCCCCCCCCCCCCCCCCCCCCCCCCCCCCCCCCCCCCCCCCCCCCCCCCCCCCCCCCCCCCCCCCCCCCCCCCCCCCCCCCCCCCCCCCCCCCCCCCCCCCCCCCCCCCCCCCCCCCCCCCCCCCCCCCCCCCCCCCCCCCCCCCCCCCCCCCCCCCCCCCCCCCCCCCCCCCCCCCCCCCCCCCCCCCCCCCCCCCCCCCCCCCCCCCCCCCCCCCCCCCCCCCCCCCCCCCCCCCCCCCCCCCCCCCCCCCCCCCCCCCCCCCCCCCCCCCCCCCCCCCCCCCCCCCCCCCCCCCCCCCCCCCCCCCCCCCCCCCCCCCCCCCCCCCCCCCCCCCCCCCCCCCCCCCCCCCCCCCCCCCCCCCCCCCCCCCCCCCCCCCCCCCCCCCCCCCCCCCCCCCCCCCCCCCCCCCCCCCCCCCCCCCCCCCCCCCCCCCCCCCCCCCCCCCCCCCCCCCCCCCCCCCCCCCCCCCCCCCCCCCCCCCCCCCCCCCCCCCCCCCCCCCCCCCCCCCCCCCCCCCCCCCCCCCCCCCCCCCCCCCCCCCCCCCCCCCCCCCCCCCCCCCCCCCCCCCCCCCCCCCCCCCCCCCCCCCCCCCCCCCCCCCCCCCCCCCCCCCCCCCCCCCCCCCCCCCCCCCCCCCCCCCCCCCCCCCCCCCCCCCCCCCCCCCCCCCCCCCCCCCCCCCCCCCCCCCCCCCCCCCCCCCCCCCCCCCCCCCCCCCCCCCCCCCCCCCCCCCCCCCCCCCCCCCCCCCCCCCCCCCCCCCCCCCCCCCCCCCCCCCCCCCCCCCCCCCCCCCCCCCCCCCCCCCCCCCCCCCCCCCCCCCCCCCCCCCCCCCCCCCCCCCCCCCCCCCCCCCCCCCCCCCCCCCCCCCCCCCCCCCCCCCCCCCCCCCCCCCCCCCCCCCCCCCCCCCCCCCCCCCCCCCCCCCCCCCCCCCCCCCCCCCCCCCCCCCCCCCCCCCCCCCCCCCCCCCCCCCCCCCCCCCCCCCCCCCCCCCCCCCCCCCCCCCCCCCCCCCCCCCCCCCCCCCCCCCCCCCCCCCCCCCCCCCCCCCCCCCCCCCCCCCCCCCCCCCCCCCCCCCCCCCCCCCCCCCCCCCCCCCCCCCCCCCCCCCCCCCCCCCCCCCCCCCCCCCCCCCCCCCCCCCCCCCCCCCCCCCCCCCCCCCCCCCCCCCCCCCCCCCCCCCCCCCCCCCCCCCCCCCCCCCCCCCCCCCCCCCCCCCCCCCCCCCCCCCCCCCCCCCCCCCCCCCCCCCCCCCCCCCCCCCCCCCCCCCCCCCCCCCCCCCCCCCCCCCCCCCCCCCCCCCCCCCCCCCCCCCCCCCCCCCCCCCCCCCCCCCCCCCCCCCCCCCCCCCCCCCCCCCCCCCCCCCCCCCCCCCCCCCCCCCCCCCCCCCCCCCCCCCCCCCCCCCCCCCCCCCCCCCCCCCAGAAACAAG
>OX104066.1:7038356-7066949 GCA_944474145.2 Dicrocoelium dendriticum
AAACGAGAATTGAGACTAATATTTTTGTCACTACTGATGTTAGGCTAATACGTCTGTCTGGCACAGTCGATACAACTACTCCACTACAGTCAATTCACTCCACTTAATTTGTTGGTCTCTTCCTTCCAGACATGTTCGAACAGAGAAGTCAGCGTTTTACAGAGGACCTCACCATCATATTTAAATAGTGCGGGTGCGAAGGGATCCGTGATAGCAACTGGAAAACGATTAAGGGCTGCGATCACGTTTCGGATCTCAGCCCATCACAATGAAGCTTCTCCTTACCGTGGTGCGATGATTTGCCTGTCTTAGCGATCCATTGGGCTTTGCTGGGTGGCACTTTTTGCACCTTCAGAAACACTCGTACCAGACTTACTAATGGTTAGAGTCCAGACAAACTTAGTCTCTTCGTTCTCCACCTTAGTGTTGGAGTGAGGGTTGCTCCTCATTCCTTACAACGGATTACTTGTAGTCCACTGCCAAACCCGCTGCCTTATGATCAGGTTTTTGCACCAAAGGCTTTGTTTGAGAACCTTAATCATTTTCCTATCTAGACCTGGGCAACCTGACTATATCCCGTCCACGCAACACCATGAACCATTCTTGCACATATCGCTTACGCTACTTGTGGTTATCTTCGTTAACTTTATTGCGTCTGTGGCATATTTTGTGTACTTGTGGACATTTCGTACCTATCGCGGATGCGTTGCTAACCAACTTACTTCATATGCTAATTTAGCGAAGAGTTTTGTCGGCATTGCCGTATGTTTTAACAGGTTTATTTTATTTGATAATGTTATCACAAGTGGTTGACTGTTGCTTGATATCTCCGGTGTGGCTGCGCTTGATGTGCATGTTGACAAGGTGCCTACCTGTCTATTGCCCACTATTCCGTCCATACTGGTTCCAGGAGACAGTTGGTCGTTGCTGGAGGGAACGGCGTGCACGGTCGTTGTGGTTCTGCTAGGCTCGACGAGTGGTTCCATGCACACTCACTGTGGAACGGACTACGGTGCAGCCACCGACTTGTGTGCGAGTGATTCCCAATTATAGCGTGCCTGTGTAGGGGTGTGGCCGGCTCCTTTGATGAAACGTGGCTCCCATCCACATGCCTCCCGGTCTTATTCCTTCGGGTTTACACTGGATATGGGGTATGTGCTTAGAGCTGCGTGTGGTGCAGCGCAAGCGCAGGCGTCCTGTGGCTGGCCACAGTGACAGGCAAACCGGAAACCGGATGCCGCCAACCATCCTTTGGTTTCAACTCACGTACCAACGCGGAGCTTCGTTCCTGCTCTATCGACGAGTCCAAATCTAACCAAGTGGACAAATCAAGTTCATCGGTTTCTCTTTAGAGCCCTCTATTCTCTTTCAGATTGGCATGCTTCAACTTACAGGTCGGTCAGCAGGCATCACCTACCCGAATATTAGAGACCCTGTCGATCGATATCTGCTGCCTATCGGAGACGTGCCTACAAGACTCGAGCTCTGTGCTCCCTCTGCGATCCCCTTTAGGTGACGCTAGCTTGTTATTCACTTCGCCTATCCGGGGACGATGCAGCTTCCTGTACCGGCCAAGCCGTTGTTGGTATTGCCCTGAGTTCCCAGGGTGAAGCCGCTCTGGTTGCTTGGATCCCCATCAGAGCTGGATGTGTGCAGCCCATCTGGCTGGTTCGTTCCGCGGTTCAAACTCGCGTGGGGCTGATAGATAACATAATATAACATAACATAATAGATAACATAACTCTCTAACGTAACTCTTTAACATGACTCTTTAACATAACTCTTTTTGGGTCTGACGCATTGACTATGCAAACACTGTTGGATAGACTGATTTGTAACGCCGCACTCTTCAGCATGTGCCTTTCACTTTCAAAGTGCAAAGTACTGTTGCAGGACTGGACCGACACACCTCCGGTTTTAGCCATTTCCGAACATGCACTGGAAATGGTAGATCGCTTTACTTACTGTTGTATCACAATACTCACACTAGGCCCCCTGCGAAAGCAGGGTCTTGAATCAATACGGCCGAACCCACTAAGGACAGCAAAGCAAGGGGCGGACACGTTCTGGACACTATTTAAACAACTGTGTCAGTTAGGGTACATGCGTAATGACTTGATATTGATCCATCAATGAAGCTCGTTCACTCATTTGCATGCTACAGTGCGTGGTGTGACGGACGTGACTGGAAGTTGCGGTAGGCGCTACATCACTCCCTCGCTGAATGAGCGCATCCGCATGAGTGACAATTGAGCTACTGGACCCACTGCTTTGGACCTCGCTCCTGGACATTGACTCTGTGTTCGGTTGCAGAACTGTGTAAAGCTGTCTGACATCGGCCGTCCCCAAGCTCTTATGTTCCAGGCCCTAATGTCCGAGTACTTCTGATGGAGCGCGATAATGTTGGCTGCGCTTTACGTGCTACCTTTCCTTTAACCGGACTAACGCTTCGGGACGCAACGGTATGGGTTGCTTTTCGTAAGAGAAATGATAACGTCCGCGACACTCCAGTTGGTGGGGATCGCTGCTTCCTGTAATCGAAACAGCTGCGTTTAACTTCGTGCGTAACTTTCTGCCGATCGGTTGCTCTGTGGTGCGACGTTCTGTGGCTAAACAGAGCATCGACTACGGCATCTTCCCAATGCATGCCGGACAAACGTGATGTCTGTATACTTCCCTTTAGGGAGCGATTTGTGCACTCCCTCAGTCTATTGGCAACTGGATTGTATGGGGCAGTTCATACGTGAAGTTGTAGGAAATATCGTAACTCGTAGTTTGTGAACTGCCGTCCGTTGTCCGTCACAATTTCTTCGGGAACCTCAAATCTAGAAAACAAGTGCTTCAGCCACCTTATAACGGTTGAAGTGTTCACATCGCCACAGAGGTGAATATCAGACCACACTGTAAAAGCATGTGGCCACTAAACAGTTTCTCTGGTGATGCGGTGCAGAATGGAATGGTCCTATGATGTCAATCGCCACCTTCGACCAAGGTTTCACTGGATAAACGATAGGTTGGATGGATGCATCGATCGGCTTAGACCTATTATCGGCGTTTTGACATGCATAGCAAGATCGGACACGCGCCTCTGCCATTTTCGTCATTTTCGGCCATGAAAAGTGTTCTTGCAGTCGGCGCTTCGTTCGTACCATACCCGGATGTCCCTCGTGTGCACATAGTTTAATTTTTGACGTCTGTGGAGCCACGAATTTCGATCCTTGCATAAGGCAACCATCAGTGACCGCCAACTCGTGTTGTAAAACATAAAACGCCCGTAGTTCATTACTGAGCTTCGTGTAGCGAGGCCAGGCTTGAGAGAGGTAGGGGAAAACGGCTTGTACATTTGGGTTAATTTGGTTAGCTTCTTGAAGCTCTTGCTTTGTTGCGGCGTAAAGCTCATTTGAATGTAAAGCAGAAGCCATGACTTTTTTCTTGTCGTCCTCATTCTTATCGGAATCTCCCAATGGAAGACGTGATAAGCTATCTGCTACTTGATTTTCGGAGCTAGGGCGGAATGTGATTTGAAAATCATAGTTCAATCAACGCGCATCCCAGCGGTTAATCCACAGTGGCTTGTGACTGTTGCTTCTTCGACTGAGGAGGGTACTTAGAGCAGCGTATCTGTACGCAATGTAAACTTCCAACCAAACAGTAATAGATGCCATTTTTCACAGGCCCAGGCACAGGCGAGGGCCTCCGTTTCACCGGCGGAGTATGAAACCTCTAGGGGTTAATTCTCTAGAGGCGTACGCGATCACTTTTTCCTTTCCTTTCTGCATCTGCGACAGGACCACTCCTAAACTGATGTTTGACGCATTCGTATTGAAGTTGTCATCGCATATGGCCAGTATTTGTAAAATGTTTTTTAATGTTTTAATGTTTAATGTTTTTTAATGTTTTACTGTTTTTAATTTTTTAATTTTTTAATTTTTTAATTTCTTCCAAGGCAGACTGCTGTTCAGATCCCAACCCGATTATGACGTTTTTCTTTGTCAGCATTCTCAAGGGCTCTGCTAGCGTAGCAAAATCGGACAAAGTTGTATGAGCATAGAAAAAAATCCTTAACTTCCGATGCATTCTTCGTTATGTGGGCTTCTGTGCTAGCCTGAATATTGGCGACGCATAATCGGATTCCACCGGATGAAGATGTACCCAAGGAATTCGACTTTAATAGCATAAGATGTACACTTTTCAAGATAAAGCCCGAATGTCTAGGCTCTCTAATCGGTGTAATACAGCGCGTAGGCTTGAGTCGTGCTCTTCTCTTGAAGACCTAAAAACACAAATATTATCCGTGTAAGCGACTTGCCCCGGTAGATTGCTAGTGACTGACTCATGAACTTCTGTCAAGCTGCGGGAGCAGAGCTGAGCCCCATTGGGCACAACTTTATACTGGAACAGACCGCTCGATGTCAGAAAAGCCATTAATGGTCTCGATTTTGGTGTCAATGGCATGTTAAACATAGCCTACTTTGGGTCTAATTTTGAAAAAAAAATCGTGCGCCAGTTATCTTGATTAGCAACTCATTAACTGTTGGAAGAACGCACTTTTCGATGACCACCTGACTATTCAACGCTTTCAAGTCATTACATTTGCGCACAGTACTGTCCTTCGTTAAGGCCGTGACCATTGGATGCACCCATTAAGAACGCTTAATTGGCTCTACCAGATCGTTGGATACCTTCGCACGTTTCCCCAGCGGCATAGGACGTGGCCTGCGATATTGAAAACGGCTTGGCGTCTTGGTTAAAGCAATGCGATGAGCGGCAGATGGAATCCGGCCAATCGTCTCAGTAGATAATTTGGTATATAAACCTTTAAGCACTGCTACATTGTGTGCCATGATGCGCATTCGATCGACAGTTGACGTTGTGTTATTAACGACCATAGCATTTCGCCCCAGCAGGGTTGGGTTGTCTTTAGATGCCACGTACACAGCAATGTCGGATGCGGCCGACTGTATATCCACGGAAGTACACAGGGGCATTGGTGTAAGAGTCAAATTTATACGAAGTGGGATGCAATGGAATGTCATGTAAGTAATTATCATAAAGGTCAGATGGAATGATTGCTATTGGCGATGCGGAATCTAATTCTATCGCGACTGCCACAGTGTTGTGGGGCCACGGAGCATAACTGTACGCATGTCACGGGAAGGGAGCTTAGGCTCCATCAAGAGCATGAAACTAATTTACAAAATCATCTGGTCCCTTGTGGGCACAGCTTTTAGCGGATGTCTAGTGATATACCTTTTTATTTTTAATTTTTAAAAGAATGCTTGCCGATTGTCTGGCTGATGCAGTTTCTGACCGCAACAATATTTTCCGTAGCAGACGCAGAGGGAGACTCCGTCGATGGTTGTTCAACTAGTGCTACACGGCGACAGCGACAACTCCGGACGAAATGGCCTCACTTACCACATATTTTGCAATCTACTATACGGGTCGGACACGTTTGACAAACTACTTTGTGTCAAGAACTTCCACATCGAAAGCACAAAACAGTGCGTAGAGTTCATGCTCCAAAGCCTGCTGGTATCGAGTGCTTTTTGGTGCTGAACAGACGTGGCTGTTCATGAGTTGTTATTTTGAATCTAGCGCTCTCTATGGCTCTATCCCAGAAAAGCTTCGAGTGGTTTTCCAGAAGTAATTTTTCTCGTATGCGATGATCCGTGATGCTGGATAATAATTGTTGTCTGCATAACCCATTTAACTCTGTTCTTTGGAATGCTGGAGTAATCGCATGTTTTTACCGTACGGGTCAATCGGGAAACAAAGTGTTCCAGGGGCTCTGAGTCCTCTTGTCTCAAATGCCAGAATTTGTAACGTTCAGCAAAGACATTAGGTCGGGCGTTCCAAGATCTATCCAGTACATTTACCGCCTTTGTGAGCGAGTCCACTTTTTGTAGTTTCACTGCAAAGTAATGCTGGCCCACATTTCCTAACAGGTGACGGGGAAGTTTCAATTTTTTGGGCCTCATTGTAAGTAGCAGTTGACGGTAGTAAGTCCAAGTAATTTGTAAAAGATATTTTCCATTGAACCCAGTCGCTCTCAGTAGGTTTGACACTTGAATCACACCAGAATGCGTCCGGAGGTGGAAGATGGAATGCCATTGTAGCACTTCACAGCCGTAGTACCCCTATGCACACAATAAGCCCTTGCTCAATTGGGGGTCTTGAATCACCCGGCCTAACCCACTAACAAAAGCAGAACAAGGAGCGGACACGCTCTGGACGCACTATTCCAAAATGTGTAACAGATAAGGTCATGCGTAATGACCTTCATATTGATCCATTGATGACGCCCATGCAATCATTTGCAGGCTACGGTGCATGGGGTGACAAACATGACTGGAGGTTGTGGTAGGCCCTACAACACTTCTTTTTGTAGCTGTGTCACCTGTGGTGGTCACATCAGTGTGAAAGTTACTTCGCGTATCAGCCAGACCCATGTGGTTTTCCATAGCCTGAACTATCTATGGAGACGGCGGGATTTCAACCTGCCAGTGAAAAGTAGGGTGTATAGCGCTGCGGTAAGCCCGGTATTACTGTATGCATCTGAGACCTGATCAGTTTGCAGTGAATACAATAAACGTTTGGTCGTGTTTGACCACTAGTGCTTGCGAAGTATTGTCCACATTTGCTGGGAAGACTGGGTGAGCTATGCTGCGTTCCGGCAGTTGGTTTCTGGCAACAAGCCTTCGAGTGCCTCACTCTATTGTTTACTGAATCTTAATCGTTTACTTTGGTTATCCAGGCCCTCCTTATGCCCGTTGACTGGTTGTCTCGGCGTACATTATCCGCCGTGAGTTCACCAGCTTGTGTGAAACTGCGAGGTGGCCAGTCCATGACGGTTCATAATAGCGTACAGAAATTGTCTCAGACTTGGCTAGGCGGATGCGTACCGTCTTCGTCGATAGGGGTCTGAGGCTGGCCCACACCATTGGTTGGATACACACACACACACACACACACACACACAATACATGTTAGCTAGAGGTGGGGAACACCTCAGCTACCGTGCCGCAGTGCCTAGAAGCAAAAGGGGAATAAAATGCAACAGGTGCAAGCCAGCTGAGCTACCGGCAACAGATGGGCATCATTCCGGTAAGCTACCTGCCATCTACTATGCGAAATTATCAAATGCTACATGACGATCGTGGTTGGTGGGGGAGGCTAAGAGAGATGTGGTGGGACAAATAAACTTACAGCACGAACGCCATTGAGATCGGCTCCTAGCCATATCAACAAGTGTATCCAGCCAGACGTGTTCATCGTTTTTCGGACCCCAACCAGGGAGCCGAGACGCTCCAACTGAGGCCAGCTCAGAAGTGAGGGCCTTCATTCCTCTGGACCAAGTCATCGCTTGCTCACCCCTCCTCTTCTTCCATCTACACCCCCGGCGCGCAAACAACGCACGTCGCGGGAGTCGGTGGGCTGGCATGCGTAACACGTGGCCGAGCCATCGGAGCCTGTTGTGTGAAATAACGGTGCTGGGCGGTTCATTTCCTTTTCTTGTGCAGTAAACAAGGCGTCGAACACGCTCGTCACTCACGCGGGGTTCGGTTGGATACGCTGTCAGACATGACGTAGTCACGAAGACAGTGACGTTCCTTCAGTTGGTTCCTTGCATCTGGTTGTTATCGTTCCATTCTGATGCATTTTATTCTTGTCTCCATGTTGTGTTGCTACTGACGCCTTCATCCTAAGTCCGCAAGCAAAAGTCAAAAGACGAGCCAGAAAGAGACTTGTATACATGAAATCACATTTGCTTATATAGCTTCGAAAGCAAAGTGAAGGGAAGCTACTAAATTACACTTGAGTCAACCAGCAAAGGGAAACGTCAAATTCAGAGGGCGAATAGGCAATCGTGTAATCCAGAGCGAATCGCATAAGTCCTTAAACTTGGCATCATGGGACCCCTAGTGTAAAGCGAACATCCATTTACATTGACGGGCACTGGCCACTCGGAATGACGACATGTAGCGTTTAAACAACTGTCACGAAACAATCAAGAATAAGAAGTGCAGACTTAAAAATTAAAGATTAGTACAATACTTGTGTGGCAACTAAATATTTCTTTAACCTAACCAAGTAGAAAAGTGATTTGGGGAAAAACCAATGGAATGTGTTCTTGCAAATGGCACTGCTGAAGATTACACAGAGATGAGCGTCCATTACCATTGACGTGTGTGTACCAATCGGGCCAACACAGTGGAGCGTTTACACAAATGTCAAGAACCAAACAGTAACGAAATGAATACAGGCAACAAATGATTGTCATAAAAAATATAAGTCCAGTTGTCAACCTCCTAACACTCGATTTTCTATACATTCCATTTGCATCCAACCCCGCTATCTTGCCGTTGTTGTTTATTGTTATCCTTGTTATGGTCGTCGTAGTAACCCCACTTCGGTGCTGGGATCATTGTTGATCAACTGAAAACAAAACGGGCTCATAGGTATGTGTTTCTCATCGCTGCCTACGTCCCCATAAACTGTAGCGATGACTCGGTAATAAGCGACTGCTATCGCTAACTGCACGAACTTCTTCGCTACAGATGAAGTTCGGACACTGTTGTTGAGATTCTGAACGCTGAAGTTTGGAGATTGTCCATTCATCAGTTGCATCTGGGCGGCCATCATCATCAATAGCAGCAGTACATCAGTCATTTTAACTGATACTTCGCTGCCATACAACCATGATGACCTGTGGAATTAAGGATTAATAAGCGGGCTAAAAGACGATCTTTACCTGAAACCCTTAATGCCCTAAGCAAACATTCAGGGTCAAGGCGCCTACACCTTGTGTTAACAACATACAGTCACACACAACTGGCTATCGTGCAAAAATAAGCCGACATCGGCGCGAAAGTCTCTTTTTTCACTGTCCCGCGTCATAGTTAGCCATTGCCCCGCAGATAACTCAGCACCAAACACATTTTAAACAGGCAATCCGACTGGCAGACGGTAGCAGACGCGCCACTGGTGTCGATTGCGAGCCATGTCCTTTACTCGCCTACGCACATCATCGTTGCGGGCACGCTGGTGCCATCCGACACTAGCAATGCTTCGCAGACAACGATGATAAAAGACTTGAAGGCACCTCAGATCTTCAGACTGAAGGGGCCAAGTCTCACTACCATTAAGCAGGACGGCCCTTACTGTGGCGTTGTATACACGGCCTTTCAGACGGAGGGAAACTTCCTTCTGTCGCCGAAGATGCCGCAGGTTTAAGAAGGTAGCTCTGGCCTTTACGGTGCGTGAGTTGACGTCAGTTTCTATGCGCCCATCGTTGCTGATGCAGCTGCCAAGATAAGTGAATTCATCAACCCCCTCGTGTTCCTTGTTAGCAAGCCTCAAGTTTCCATAAACTGGCTGGTGGTGCTGCTGCAACACTTGCAGTTTGAAGATGCGAAGCTCATACTAAATAATGTACCACTCTGAACAGGCTTTTCAAGGTTGATTGTGCCGCCGCAACATGGTCGTAAAGCAAGATGATATCGTCCGCCTAATCAAGATCAAATAACCTTTCACCAGGCAGGACCTCAACGCTTCCATCATGAGATTCCGTAAGAGAACACTCCATGATAGAGTCCGTGACGAAATAGAACGAAAACGGGGAAATCGGAGAACCCAGACGAACGCCTCTTGTGCTTAGAAAGCTATCCGACAGGTCACCGTAGACCCTGACGCGGCCTGTAGTGTTCGAGTATGGAGCACGTAGGATGTTCACATATTTCGTGGGAACACCTTTCCGCTCAAGTATTTCGAACATAATGCATCGATCGATTGAAACGAACGCGTTCTTGAAATCATAGAACACAGCTATTGTCGGTCTGCGGTATACGTGGCGCTGCTCTAGCACCTGCCGCAAAGTGAATATATGGTCTATACAGCCACGTCCTGGGCGGAAACCAGCCTGCTGTTCCCTAATCCGAGATTCCCATTCCACAGTGAGGCGACGAAGAAAACTTCGAGGCCAATAATTTTGTCATAACTAGCGTTAGGCTAATATCCCTATGGTTAGAACAGTGTGCGGCTGCCCTTCCTGTATATTGCCACCATAGTCGTTTTGCTCCAATCAGCCGGGTCACTCTCCTTCTTCAAGATTCGTTCAAATAGGGAGGTCAGTGTTTGCAAAGACCTCACCTCCATCTTTAAATAGTGCAAGTGGGAGGGAATCCGGGCCAGCGGCACGAAAATGATTGAGGGCTGTGACCGCGTTTGGACGTCGGCTTCCGACGGGGGCTCTAAACTAACCGTCCATGGCTCTTCCTGCATCACTTGAGTAGGAAGAGGTTCGGGAGCGGAGAGCAAGCTCAACTGATCTTGAAAGCGTTCCTCCCAAAGAGTCATATGGCGTTTCTTATTGTGTATCAGTGCATCCGCGGTGTCTCTGATTGGCTCACTGACTCCTGGTTTCCTGGGACCATTGGTACTGATCAACTGGAAGAGCTTGCGATAATTGCCTACTGCTCCTGCCTCCTCCATTTCTTGTGCTTTACTGGTCCACCAGGCTTCCTTTTCAACACGTAGGCTCCTCTTTACTTCGCTCCTAATAGCCCATCTGGTTACTTTGTGCTCAGAGCCAGCCGGGAGGTTTCTTCCAGATTCCAACAGGTTCACCGACCTCTCGGATATCCAGTGACTGGTGCTGTGCCGATTGATACTGCCACAAGCGGATGTTCCTGGGTCGTGCATGGCGGCCGAGATCTTTTTCCACTGAAACTCAATGTCTTTAGACAAGACAGCGAGAGTTCGCTATGCAGTGCGTTTTGATAGGCTTGCCCGACCGATGGCTGAGACAATTTCTCAGTTGCCGTTCGGAGCAGACGCCTGGTGCGCCTCCCGGTAAAGTTCATGGAGAAACCACCGTAGTCAGGCATGATCAGAGTCGACGCAGGTACTCTAGTATGAGCGGCAATCCAAGATGGAACCACGCCTCCTGTAACTAATGGCATTGTGGTCAATTTGGGTTCATCGCTGGCCAGTTACAAGAGGACGACAATTGGCACTTCTGCGCCCACTGTGTCTAAAAGCAGTGTCACCAAGAAATAACTGGTGCTCAGCATACATTTGCAGCGGACGCTCGCCGTTCTCAGTCCGTTCGGAGTAAAGCCTATAATTACCACCCAGCTGAGCTTCTGAAGAGCTCATACGCTTTACTTGTGCGTCCATATCCCCTGCAAGTACTGTAATATCTGAACTAGTATCATTGCGTAGTAGCTTGTTCAGTTCGTGGTAGTATGTGTCCTTGACAGCATAAGAAATGCAGTCGGTGGGGGCATAAACGGAAACCACAAACATCATTTTGTAGTACTTCGTGAATCAACCTTAGCTGATATCGTCAAACGGGCTGCACATGAACCGCTGTTCACCAGAATGCAATCAACCAACGGTGGTTTGATCTTGGAGCTTAGAATGATACCTACACCAGCTTGACGCGTGAGTGCTGCATCAGCGTCTCCGGATGCGTACAACCGATAACGAGAGGATAATCCGGGTGCAGTTAATCCAACAACCCTTATTAGGGTCTTGGATCCTAGCTTGTACTGAGTTGACTTCATTCTTCGCAGTCTCTGAAGCTTATCGTTGCTCGCCAGCACATTCCAACTGGAAGCGAAAACAACCGACTCGCAAAGACCACAAGACAAAACTCCTTGCCAGCCTGAAGAGAGACCATGAATCCTGGCGGTTTCATCGTGTGTCGGAGATGGAAGTGGCCCGTGCTCCTGATAACCAACGGAAGTTATTCTGTCTAATACGGGAAACGGAAAGCAGGCGTCCTGTTGTTAGTAAAGGTATTTTTGACGAGAGTGGACAGCCTATCTACAGCTTGTCAAAACATTTGGATTCTTGGGCTGCGCATTTTGAAAGACAATTTAATAGGCCGGAATTATTAGCTTTCTCCCCGGTTTCTGATCGCCCTGTTCTCTTAGCTGTCATTTTGGATTCACCCCTTCGCTCAGAAGTCGAACAGGAGTTTGGACTGCTGATGTTTAATAAAGTCGCTAAACCAGCTGATCTTTTTCTAGCCCTCTTCAAATTCGGGACCCTGCTCTTGTTACTTATTTACACGAATTACTTGTATCTGTAATCATTCACGGACTGACTGGCGCTCATGAAAGCCAGATTCGTGAGGAGCAAGCCGCGTTTCTTCGAGATCGGGGATACATCGACCACATCTTTGCGTCAGTTGTTGGAGCATCGTCACATACGTTGGCGACCAACCGTTGTCGTGTTCCTCGATCTTAAAGCTGCCTTCGAATCGGTGGATCGATATGCCCTTTGGGACAGTCTGCTAAGGAAAGGTGTGCTCGAGAAGTATGTAAATTTTATGCGCGGGATTTACGCCCATAGCTCGATCAGAGTGAGTGCTTACGGCAAGCTATCGTAACACTTCAATATCTCCAGCAGTGTAAGACGGATGCCCGCTGTCACCTTTCCTGACGAAGTCATGGAAATCGCGTTTACAGGTCACGACTTAGGTGTGGAGTTGCTCCCAAATAAACGACTTCTTGACCTGGAGTATACTGACGATATTGCCCTCATTTGTGACAGCTTCTAGACGTGCCAAGCGGCACTGGACAGATTATCACTGTCTGCCCGTCACTTCAGGCTTTTCTTCGCACCCTCGAAGTGCAAAGCGTCACTTCAAGATTGGCCTGGACCGCTTCTTCCGCTGATCCTTGGTGAGGATCATCTAGAAGTCGTTCAAGAATTTAACTACCTGGGAACTTGTATCAGCACCCTTGGGATTGAAGATGAGATCACGAGCCGTGTAGCAGAAGCTCGAGGTGCTTTTGCTAATCTTCTCCATCTATGGGGCCGGCGCAACATCACTCTCGCCCTGAAGGGTAGAGTGTACAATGCAGCGGTACATTCGACCCTACTGTACGGTTGTGAAACCTGGCCCCTTAGATCAGCGGACCTGAAGAGGTTAGTTACGTTCGACCACCGGTGCCTTCGTAATTTAGCTTACATCTGGTGGGAACACCGCGTGAGTAACGAGCGTGTTTGACGCCTTGTTTATGGCACAGGAAAAGGAACTGAACCGCTCAACACCGTTATATCACGCACCAGGCTCCGATTGCTGGGCCACATGTTGCGCATGCCAGTCCACCGACTCCCTTGACGTGCATTGTTTGCACTCCGGGGGTGTGGATGGAAGAAGAGGGGGGTGGCCAGACGATGACTTGATCGAGAGGAATGAAGGCCCTTAGTTCGAAGTTGGTCTTGGTCGAAGCGTCTCGGTTCCCTGATTGGAGTCCGAAAGGCAATGTACACGTTTGGCTGGACATAGTTTTTGACATGGCAGGGAGCCGATCTCAATGGAGTTCGTGTTGTGAGTTTCTTTGTCCCTCCCCTCCCGCTTTGCCTCCCGCTTCAACCATGATCTCATTTATTTTGCATAATGTTGCTCTTTTTTGGCACAGTAACCGGCGGTTAGCTCTCTGGAACGATGTCGATCCGTTAGGGGTGACTCAGCAGGGTGCCTTTGTTGCATTTTTTTATTTTTTGTATCGCGCCTGAAGTGTTTTTCACCTCAACGTCAGGCGGAGCTTTCAAGCTACCCGTCCATGACTCAGCCTGCACAACCACAGTTGGATGGGGTCCAGAGCACGGATACCTTCCCTGTCTCTAATTGTTTCACTGATGCCTGGTTTCCTGTGACTACTGACGCTCGGTTAAGTTGAACGTCTTGGGATAGTTGCTTACTGCTCCAGCCTCCTCCATTTTGGGGCCCTACTTACTCCGCCAGGCTTCCTTGCCAGCATGCGGGCTTCACTTTAGTTAGCGCCTAATAGTTCATCTAGTTTCATTGTGCTCAGAGCCAGCCGGGAAGTTTTCTTCCGGATTCTAACAGGTTCAGCTACCTCTCGGATATCCAGTTACCGGTGCGATGACGATTGCTAATTTCACAAGTAGAGGCGCCCGCATCGTGCATGGATACCGATATCTTAGTCCATTAGATCTCGCTGTCATTAGTACACGATAGCGAAAGTTATATACGCAGGGCATCCTGGTAGGCTTACATTACTGAGGGTTGAGATGACTTCTCAGTTACCGATCAAAGGAGGCACGTGATATACGCCTCCTGGAGAAGTTCGTGGAAAAAGGTCAGCTTGCGAAAGCATGATGAGAGTCCACTCATTATGGAACCACTCTACCTGTAACTTATGGCAACGTGATCAATTTGGGTCCATCGCTGACCATCTATAGGGAAACGCCAATAACACTTCAGTGCGCACCATGTCTAGAGGCGGTGCTACTAAGAAACAACTGGTGCTCCACACACTGTTGCAACAGGCGCTCGCGTTGTCCGTACGGTCAGAGTTTGATCCATACTTTCTGCCTAACAGGACTTCTGAAAAGCTCAGATAACCTACTTGCACATTTATATCCCTTGCAAGATCCCTGATTTCTGAACCTGTAACACTTCGAAGCGGCGTGTTCAGTTCGTGGTGGAATGTGTCCTTGGCAGCATCAGAACTGCAGTCGGTGAAAACATAAGACGAAGCCCCAAACAAACAGCGCCTTTTTCTACTTCGTGAATCAACCTTAGTTGATGTCGCCAGACGGGCTGCACACAAACGGCTGCTCACAGGAATCCAATCAACCAACCATGACTCAGTCATGGAGCTGAGAACGTTGCCCAGCCATCCAGCTTGACTAGGGATTGTCGCATTAGCGTCTCCGGATTCGCGTAACCAATAGCGAGAGGGAAGACCGGGCGCAATTCATTCCACAATCCCGTGAGGGTAATTGATCGTAGTTTCGGACACACAACACACGTCAGTACCCAATGTGCCCAATGCGCTTGCGTATGCAGCTTGTTGATTCATTTGTCATAGGATGCGGACGTTTAACGTCGCCAGGGAAACGGGACATTGTGGCTTTATGAGGGGGCTTTTGCCGATTGGCGTATAGTTGGCGGTGCGGGAATATAATTGTAGTGTCATTACGGCTACTGTCATTTAAGCAGGGAATTACGGAGGGAAAGGTAGTAATGGGGTAGAGAAGGGTGTATGAGAAACTGATGGAAAGGAAAGAAGCGAGGCGCCAGCAGTTGCGTATTTTCGCTTATCCATGCTGATGTATGCAGCAAATAAGGCGACCCTTGATAAGCCGATGCAGGATGTGGTCGAAGTTTGAGGGAATGGTCATGCTTATACTTGGACTGAAACACTGTCAGAATGCCCAGATATAGACAGGAGGACGATTTGGGTACTCAATCGAAGACTTTGGTTCAAATACCTGTCCAAAAGGCAGCTGATGTGGCAACGATTTGGTTTTACAGAAAATGGATGCCCCAACCTAAATGATCAGGAAACTGAGTTCGTTTGACCTCTCACCATTAACCCTTGATAGGAGTACTCTCCAAGGGCCAGCGGTCACCACCTGTGTAAAGTCCAAAAGGAACTTTGATGTATTCCCAACCTGGATTGCCAACATAAGGACACGGTACCTTTATTCCCTAATTATTTTACTATTTTACATTGCTTCACCCTGTGTCCTACAATCGGTTACCATATCGTATATTTATTCCTTTCACTATCGATCACTGACATATCCTTGAGCTTCCAACGTCATTCATATTATTACGTTACTGTGATACTGCCCAATTACTCACAAGCCGCCGCACGCTGTCCAATTGCTGCCCTCTTGCATTACGGTTGCAAAACCGTTCGTAAGTTATGTACTGTATTTAATATGCCTTATAGAACCACGGTTACAGGATAATTCATTTTATTTTTCTGACCAGACCATGCGTTAAGTCCAGGTTTATTTCTTGTTTCTAGTTTACTTTTCGTACGACGTACTTAGTTTAGGCTTCGTATCGTTTGTACAACCTGTATAGGTCAATGCTCTAACAAGGACACAACTCGTTGCACAATGTTAAGGCATCGTTGCGATGTAGCTGATTTGCATTACGGATCAAATGTTTTTGTCCTTCTTGTGTCTACATATTACAGATTTTCGGCCGCTATCCTGATTCCGTTCTGGCTGTCTGCGAGCCACTGAACACATTGAGCTATTTCTATGATATTGTAAGAATCGGTAGCACGTCTATCCGGTCCAGCATGTAGTGTTGCTTCCGATGCACGACTAGCAAAACCCACGTCGTGTGTTCGATTCTCTGCTCCTGCATCGCCCCTGCTCGCCTTCGACTGCTTGCGGTCAAGCGACAGCGAACCGTCAATACGCACTGTTGATACATTGCTGATAGCGACTTTCGTTTTTCGATACAGTCTTTGCACTTTAAAGTTGCGAAACGTATGTCAGTATGATGACGCACCAAGTTTATTTCAGTTAAACTCTAGATTTTCCGCGTCTGTCATGTTGAGCCAGCATTCGTGGCCCGCTAGTTCTTTGGCTACCTCATTTTAGTGGTGCTTACCGACGCCTTAACTCCAATCTATTCGTCCTGTAGCCTTAGCGTACAGTTTGATTGTTCCTGTGTCTCACTTGAACGAACCAAAGGCGTAATGTGTTTTTACTCAAAGTTTTTCTTGTGCATCCGGAAGCCAACTCAAAATCACACATCTGCGGACTAGTTGTGAGTAGCTCGTCGAAGTTGTGCGCCACATCAAATCTTTTCTCCTCGTAAATTCATGCCTCCCATTTTTCCTTCTTTAGGTACCCCGCTATGTGTACACCATTTCCGAGTTGGTGACCACCTGGATGTGACCGCAAGAACGTAAGCACTCTTGACATTATTTATTGAGATGCACTTTGCACTGACATTGCATTTCTTCTCGATTGCACATCGATCCATTGTGTAGTGGCACTCAGAATCGCCTTGGTCAATCGTGTAAACCTCAGGACGACTTGTACCCCTGCCAATATCTTCGTTAACGCAGTAAGAAGACAGGTTGTGATGTGTTAACATTTCTATTGCTCTCGTCAGTCACGATGCAATACAGGCAGAACAAAATACGCATTAAATGTGGTCCAAACTTGGCAACATAGATAAACACACAAAATTCATGTGTATGACGTACTCAGGTTCATGGCAACGTAATTGTTTGACCCCTTGACGCTTGCTAACGAGGAACTCGGGGTGGTTGATCAATTCACTTATCTTGGCAGCTGCATCAGCAATGATGGGCGCATAGAAACTGACGTGAGCTCACGCATTGCAAAGGCCAGAGCTGCCTTCTTGAACCTGCGGCATCTTTGGTGACAGAAGGGAGTTTCCCTCCGTCTGAAATGCCGTGTATACAAGGCCACATTGAGGGCCATCTTGCTCTGTGGTAGTGAAACTTGGCCCTTTCGGTCTGAAGATCTGAGGCGCCTTCAAGTCTTTGATCATCGTTGTTTGCGAAGCATTGCTGGTGTCGGATGGCACCAGCGTGTCCGCAACGATGATGTGCGTAGGCGAGTACTAGGTGGTGATACTCATGCTAGCTCCCTAGAACAACAGATAGCACTGAATAAGTTGCGTTGGCTCGGGCATGTGCTACGCATGCCTGGTCACCGCTTACCTAGGAGGGCCTTGTTCAGTCTGCCAGGTGTAGGATGGCGCAAAGCTCGAGGTGGACAGAAGTTGACTTGGCAGCGGGAAATGAAGTCACTGACGACCAAACTGGGTGCCGTTGGTCCGTCTCGCCTTCCGGGTTGGATTCCTCGTGACTCACCTTGTGCTTGGCTTGAGACTTTACAGGACATGGCTCGCAGTAGACACCAGTGGCGCGTCTGCTGCCGTCTCCTAATCGGATTGTCTGTTTAAAGTGTGTGTTGGTGCTGAGTTATCTGCGGGGTAATGGCTGATTATGACGCGTGGCAGTGAAAGCCGCAAGGAAGCTTTCTCGCCGATGCCGCCTTATCTTTGCACGATAGCCAGCTGTTTGTGACGGAATGTTGTCTACACAAGGTGTAGGCGCCTTGACCCTGAATGTTTGCTTAGAGCATTAAGGTTTTCAGGTAAGTCCTCCTTTCTCTCCCTCTTCTTATTCTTTATTTCATAGGTCCTCATGATTGTATGGCAGCGAAGCATCAGTTCACATGGCTGATGTACTGCTGTTGATGATGATGATGATGATGAATTGTTTGTCCCCGTTGTTTCTGGGCACATAGCGTGGGACAATTCAAACCTATCAGTAGCGCCTCGCTAATTGCCGATAACTTCGGGTTTCTGTTGCCCAATAGCACCTTGAATGATTCGCATGGGTTCACCTGGTGACGAGTCGTCATTACGTGTTTCTTGGTAGACGACGCATAGTTCCGGTTCATTCTTTAGTGCACTCCGCCTTGGTGAGACAGCGGCTGTCTTAGCCACAATGGGAAGTGTTCAGTCACCTTTTGAGCCGGTCGGCGACCAGTCCTGCCGTTGTAACTCACCGCAACTGCAAGTGAACTTGTAGTTGATGTTAGAGGCCGAGCTGATTGCGGAGCTAGTCGGTCGGCTGTGGAGAGGAATCCTTCGTGTAGTGTGGATTAGTCGTAGTTGGGCGGTAGAGTAGGTGCGCATTAAAGCGGACCTGAGCTTGTGACCAACTTCATTTACCACATGACCCCCCTTGAACAGTAACAATGAGTAAACATCCTTCTTTGTTTGCACTAGCAGCTTCTCCTTGGGGTTGGGGGGGGGTTGTTATGAATCTGAATGAATTTCTTCGGATACCCATTGGATAGCAGAATCCGGTATAAAAACTCATGCCAGGTGCTATCGCGCAACAGAAACCCGAACTTATTGGCAATTAGCGAGGCGCTACCGATAAGTTTGCATGGTCCCGAGCTCTGTGCCCAGAAACAACTGAGGCAATCATTTACGTTGCCATGAACCTGAGTACGTCATTCACATCAATTTTGTGTGTTTGTCTTTGTTGCCAAGTGTGAACCGTATTTAACGCGTATTTTGTTCTGCCTTTATTGCATCGCGACTGACGGGAGTAAACGTAATGTAAACATATCGTGTCTATCTACTGCGTTGATGAATTGGTTGATGGTGACTCACTGTTTCAAATTTCTTAAAAGACTACTGCCAACGTATGAGTAATTCAGCACCGTGCTTAATTTCTTGGTCAATTCCCTTCACGCGATCACCGTACTACTTCGGCCTTCATTTAATTCTTATCCCATTTCACGATTACAATCGCCATTACTTCTCGTTCTCACTTGTATCACCCTACAACCATGGATACACCTTTATTTTACTGTTATCAGAGTTGCCTGTTAGCTACAGCCGCCTTTAATTAAATTCATGATTTGTATACTCTTTGATGATGCGTGAAGCCGTTCCCTCGGCGGAGAAACAGATCAAATTGTTTCTGAACATTCAATGCTATCGCATTAACAAAAAATACTAGGCATAAATTTCAAGTTTACATATATATATATGTATATATATATATCGGATTGCTTGCTACTGACGTCTGTGTTTTTTCTAAACACGTGATAGTTATGCGGTCCTGGAAGAATGCATGTTTTCAAAAGCGTTATCCAGGAACTTTGAACTCTCAAACATTACATCCGCGTCTCGAACCTTCAGCTGACCATTAATTGCAAGGTTGCATTTGCGCAGTGTACAATTAGTTCTGCTCTCTTGAAAATCTGTTCCAATTCTCCTAGTACTGGCTTGCCAACAGATGTTCTCTGATCCTCCATCTATAGCCGGTCACTCTTAGTGGATTGGATCGATCATTACCGTTTAAGAGGATGACAGATATGTCAAATTTCATGGAATTACAAGGTGTTGCGGGGTTTTAACTATTCCCTAATGGAATGAGGCCGTTGTTTAGCGCTATTCCAGGTGTGTGCTTATTCCTTGACTTTTAACTGCCTGCAGAAGGTCACCTTACTGCTAATCGATATTTAGATCATAGTCGGCTAGTTAGGACATTTAGACCTCGCGGTATCCTATGGATTCACATCCGCATAGAGCAGACCAAGAGTTGCTTTGTGAGTTGTTTGCTAGGATCCTTGTTACACCATCCCACTTTTACATCAATTTAATGCAGCTTAAGTCGTTAAACGACGTGCTTTTGTGCTACATACATTCCTCTCTTGCAACTCAATCGACGTCCCCATTCCCCTGTCACAACCACACAGCATCAACCGAGGCTTTCAAGGAGTCATCGAGCGATGGGGGATGAAGGGCGGCCCAGCCGCTCACGGTTCCACAAAATTTCACCGCAGAATGGGCAGCGCCGCTGGCATGGGTGTGAGTTGTGGTTGTTTTTATGTGGCATCATTCGCAGTTATTGTGGATCGGTGCATGTAGTTGTGTTGGCATCTGAATTTCTCTGGTAATGTGAACAGAAACCGGGCACTTGTTCGAGACGTTGATTTCTTTGCAATGTGTTAGTTAAGAACGGATTACCTGTGCCCACCGATGCCGGTTTATTGTTGCCGCTACAATCCATGACCAATATTGCACTTGTAGTCAAAAGCATAGCGTTGAAATTCCTAGAATCAACTCAGGAGCGGGATGGTTGTTTCAAGGCTAGGTTGCATACAGATTGAAAACAACATGCCATTTTTAACTATCCTCCCTGCGCCAAAATGAAATAAGATTGACGCCTGGTGCAGCGATACTTCTTTCTCAGGTACCACATTCTTTCAAAATCTTACACTATTTGTGGCTTCCATTTACATTCTGTTCGTATGTATATTTTAAGCAAATGGTTATTTCCCTGAGCCGGAGACGATCATATCTTAATGTCGTAGAGTATAATCTTCCTCATTATTTTCCCCGTACGCGGCCTGTGGAACTATGGAGAACCACCTGCTTGCATTAGGTGCGCCACGAAATCACGGACTTAACTTAAATTTAACTTCAAGAACCATACACCAATCGCTGTTGGGTTCTTTTTCAGGGGTAGGTTGTTTAATCACTTCTGGCTCTTCTGTTTGCAAGTAAACTGAAGTTTTTGGTCTCGATGCGCATATGGAGGGCGGGAATACGCCATGGAACTTGTTCATGGTTAATGTCTCCGGCTCGCAGTCATTGAACAACAGTCACGGTACACTGACCCCTGTTAGAGGTTTCATCATTCCTCCGTCATGGAAATTGCTGCAAAGGATGTGAAGCTTTTTTGTGCTTTGTGAGGATTCAGCGCAACATCACCCCGTTGGGAAGCCTGCACACACACACACACACACCAGAAAGTGCCGAAGTACCTTAAGATTATTTTCGGACTCTTGCACTCGTCTAATCGTCTTGCATCCAAACCCACAACCTTGCTCTTACGAGTCAAACACTTAAGCCAATGTTGGAAAAATGCCATATTTCTCAAGAACTATTCTAGCATCAGCCAAAACGATGGACCTATTGTTAGCCACTATTTTTGCTTTTTAAACGCTGCGTGCTATCTGTTTCCGCTCCAGACGAGCACTGTGATTGGTTGATTTGACAAGGCCTTTGGATGACTTAAATCAATCATGAGTTTCCACAACTTTCTGGTCTTCTGTTTTGGCTTGCGAATAAATCTGTTGTCGGAAGTCTTTTGTTTCCGCTGACGGTACGGATAACCGATATAGCCACCCGGGTCACGACACAGCCATTTCCCAACTCAGAAGACAGAGGCCGCCGGGAATTTGTATGGTGCACCCGGAAGACAGTATGCACAACTAAAATATGGGTTCGTGAGAGAATGACCTAATTGGAATTTCCTGATTATAGCAAAAAATCGCTTGTTGATTGTTCGAGTAGTGCGCTTACTGGAGGACTTCAAGGCAGGTCATTCTCATTGCTCCACTTCCAGGTAAACGATGCCATTAGCTTACTCTCATTGGCTAGCAAATCAAGTACAGGCGGTTTACGACCAATCTTCTGTGGGCTGCTTCAGAGAAAGAGGAGAGAGAATGGGTTCGAGGGCTGCTACGGACGAGCTCCTGTAACAAGGTTTTGTCTTCTTTTCTTCCGGGGTTGGAGCTATATACTGTTGCTAGATTGGGGTTATATTTGTCATTCTGTGCCGTGATTTCTTTGTGAGTGTTCTGTTTCCATGCATGTTCGTTCCGAATTGCGTTAGTGGCCATAGGATCGCTACAGTTACTGAGCCATGGGTGACTGAAACCGATATATATATATATATATATATATATATATATATCTTCACAGTCTGTTAACAAACATTGTGCCGTCAACACCATGGCAGAAGAAAAAAGTGTGGAAGATTGGAACACTAATGCGATTAAAAAATATGGGAAACGATTTTTTTGGTTTTACACACGTCATTTTGTGCTTTTGTTCTGTTTTGTGAGTTTTTGTGTGCATCAAAGGGATGGTGAAATTGCAGAACAACATTGACGCCAGTGGTGTCTGTTGCGAGCCATGACGTCTAATGTTTCCAACCACTGCGATTCAGGATCTCGTGGTACCCAACCCTGAAGGCGGACTGGTCCGACTGCCGCCAAATTTGAGGTTGCCTTCTTCATACTCCTCCACGTCATCGGCTGTCCACCGCGGCACTTTTTCCAATTGCTCCCTTGGAGTGCAAATAGCGCTCGACGTGGAAGGCGATGGGCTGGCATGCGCAGAACGTGCCCGAGCCAACGCATGCGATGTTGGAGAATAACGTCCTGAAGACTGGCACTATTCGCCCCAAGCACACGTTCTCGCACCTCTGCGTTGCTTACGTGGTGTTGCCACCACACCCTAGCAATCCTTCGCAGACAGCGATTATCAAAGACTGACAGCCGCTTCATGCCTTCTGAGCGAATAGACCAAGTCTCACAGCCGTACAAGAGTACTGCACGGACGGAAGCATTGTACACCCTGCCCTTGAGCTTGAGACTGACATCACGACGACGCCATAGGTGCCTCAGTTTGATGAAAGCAAGGTGGGCCTTTGTAATCCGTTGTGAGACTTCATCTCCAACACCGCCACCAGCCGTAATGCAACTCCCTAGATAAGTAAAGCAATGGACTTGCTCCAGAACATGTTCAGCAATGGTGAGCGCGGGTTCAGGCACCTGCCAGTCCTGGAGCAGCGTTTTACATTTTTCCGGAGTGAAGAATAAGCCGTACTTAAACGCCTCCATCGCCAAGCGGTCCAAAGCGCTCTGGACGGATTGTGGGTCATCCCCCAGCAAGGTGATATCATCGGCGTAGTCGAAGTCCGTGACTCTGTCTCCAGGGAGGAGCTCAACACCGCAGTCCTGGACATCTTCCAGTGCTCTTTGGAGAACATCTTCGATGGCGAAATTGAAGAGGAAAGGTGAAATAGGGCAACCTTGGCGAACACCGCTGGTCAAAGCAAATGAAGAAGGTGTGCGTGCCGCAAGCCCGACGTGTGACTGTAAAGTACTATCAGGATAGTTACAAACTTGTCGGGCACATTTTTCTTCAGCAAACACTTCGCAACGCAGATCTATCTACTGAATCAAATGCCACTCGGATGTCCAAAAACACTACGATTGTTGACCGCCAGTGGATGTGACGAAGTTCGAGAACTTGCCGAAGTGTGAAGATTTGGTCGATGCAGCCGCGGCGTGGACGAAATCCGGCTGGTTCTTCTCGGGAAAGCTCCTCTCTAGTCGTTGAAAGCCTGCCAAGCAGGACCGACACGAAGATTTTGGATGCGACAGAGATTAACGAGATTCCGCGGTAGTGGCAGCAAGCGTCGCGGGAGCCCTTCTTGTGAATCGGAACAATGACTGATTCTCCCATGAATTCCGAGTGGTACACGGGAAGGGCAGGTAAAATGGTGGCGTGTGCTTGTGCAGTTGGCATAGTAACATGAGTGGATAACATGATAGCAGCAAGACGGCGGATGAATGGTTGTGGTTGTAAGTCCATGGTTCGTCAGTGTGCAAGATACTACCCGGTTGCCCAAGCCGAAGTAGAGGGTTGTCTTAGCGGGCCCCACCCCGAGCCTTTGATCAAGGTTCTAACCTACAAGGCAGCATCGCAACCCCTTGGGAGCCGGTGACCAAACGAGTGGTTCATACGCCTTTAGGACCGCATAGGACCAAGGACCCAACGCACCCTTGAATTACAATGCCACTCAAAGAGCGGCAAGGAGCAGTGACTTTATTTAGTGGCGACTCACATCCGCCACGTCACAGTGTTGTTAAACGGACATATGTGGCTTTTTATAGGGAGAACGCTTGCCAGGCGAAAACACACCACGTCCTGGAACACTGCCGCCGAACCATTCGCTGGAACAGGATAATCCCGAACCACCCGGCTGGCACCACGAGGAGGTTGTTCGGCAAGCCAGCCGATCGCCATGACTGATTCCTAGCTGCGATATGGTGCGACTTGCCCTCCACTATCTTGCGTTTTGTGAAGGTGCAGTTGAAAGCCGTCGCAAGGAGATTGGACTCCGTCGCAACGAGACTCGACCTTAACGTGGTGCGACGGTTTGCGTACCTCATTGACCCATTGAGCTATACTGCGTGATGCCTTCGAGCATCCTGAGAGCTACTCCTACCAGGTTGGTCAATGGTGAGAGGTCAGACAAACTCAGTCTCCTGGTCCTCCAGGTTGGGGGTTTGAAATAGGATGGCGTCCATTTCTGTAAAACTTAATCACGGCCACCTTGCTGCCTTGCGGACAGGCTTTTGAGCCAAAGACTTTGGATGAGGACCCTAATCGTCCTCCTGTCTAGGTCTGGGCGCCCTGGTAGTATCTCAGCCCACATACAACCATGACATTTTCTTCAAACATAAACTTCATCCTGAATCGGCGGTCGCGCAGATTATCAAGGGTCGCCTTATCTGCTGCATACAGCAGGGCGGATAAGCGAAAATATGCTACTGCTGGCGCCTCCCTTCTTTCTTTTCCACCTTTTCCTCTTACTCCCATCCCGGCCCCCATTACTAACCTTCTATAATTCCCAGCTTAATTGACAGCAACCGAAGTGCTACTGGATTAGAACCATCTGCAGCCACCATCCCACAGCACCTATCGGACGCCTATCGTTAAAAGTCCCTTATAAGGTCACGCTTTCCCGTTTCCATGGCGACATTCAACGTCCGCACTCTAAGACAAACAGGTCAGCAGGCTGCACTCGCGGCACCTTGGACACACTGGGTGTTGATGTGTGTTGTGTGTCCGAAACTAGGATCAATGAGACCCTAACGGGGTTATTGAATTAACTGCACCCGGTTTATCCTCTCGTTATTGGTGTCACGCATCCTGATTGGCCGATGCAGCACTCACGGGTCAAACTGGTGTATGTATTATTCTCAGCTCCAAGGCTGAGCCATCGTTGGTTGATTGGATTCCGGTGAACAGCGGTTTATGTGCAGCCCGTTTGACGATATCATCTAAGGTTGATTCACGAAGTAGTACAAAACGCTGTTTGTTTGTGATTTCCGTTTATGCCCCCACCGACTGCAGTTCTTATGCTGTCAAGGGCACATACTACCACGAACTGAACGCGCTACTACGCAGTGCTACTAGTTCAGATATTATAGTACTTGCAGGGGATATGAACGCACAAGTAGGGCGTCTGAGTTCTTCAGAAGCTCTGCTGGGTGGTAATTATGGACTTAACTCCGAACGGACTGACAACGGCGAGCGTCTGCTGCAACTGTGTGCGGAGCACCATTTGTTTCTTTGTAGCACTGCTTTTAGACACAGTGGGCGCCGAAGTGCCACTTGGCGTCCACCTGTAGCTGGCCAGCGATGGACCCAAATTGACCACATAGCCATAAGTTACAGGTGGCGCGGTTCGATTCTGGATTGCCGCTCGTACTGGAGTACCTGTGTCGACTCTGATCATGCCTTGATGCGCTGTCGTTTCTCCATGAACTTTACCGGAAGACGCACAAAGCGTCTCCTCCGATTGGCAACGGAGAAATTGTCCCAACCCTCGGTCAGGCAAGCCTATCAAGACACACTGCGTACCGAACTTTCGCTGTCTTGTCCTAATGACACTGAACTTCAGTGGAATAGGATCTCGGCTGCCATACACGACGCAGGAGCATCTGTTTGTGGCACTATCAATCGTCACCGCACCAGTCACTGGATATCCGAGAGGTCGGTGAACCTGTTGGAAGCTAGAAGACACCTCCTGGCTGGCTCTGAACACAATGTGACCAGACGGGCTATTAGGCGTGAACTAAAGCGGAGCCTATGTGCTGACAAGGAAGCCTGGTGAACCAGTAGGGCTCAAGAAATGGAGGAGGCAGGAGCAGTAGGCAATTACCGCAAGCTCTTCCAGCTAATCCGCACCACTGGTCCCAGAAAACCAGGCGTCTGAGACAATCAGAGACAGCGCGGGTGCGCTGATACACAATAAGGAGCGCCATGTGGCTCGTTGGGTGGAACACTTTCAAGATCAGTTCAGCTGGCCCCCTGCTCCCGGACCTCTTCCTACTCAGGTGATGCAGGACGAGCCATGGACGGTTAGTTTAGAGCCTCCATCGGTGGCCGAGGTCCGAAACGCGATTATAGCCCTTAGTCGTTTTTGTGCCACTGGCCCGGATTCCCTCCCACCTGCACTATTTAAGGATGGATGTGAGGTCCTCTGCAAAGCACTGACCTCCCTATTCGAACGTATCTGGAAAGAAGTGAGTGTCCCGGCTAATTGGAGCGAATCGATTATAGTGGCAATATACAAGAAGGGCAGTCGCACAGACTGTTCGAACCATAGGAGTATTAGCCTAACGCCAATTGTGACAAAATTACTGGCCTCGATTATCGTTCGTCGCCTCACTGTGGAACGGGAATCTCGGATTAGGGAAGTGCAGGCCGGTTTTCGCCCAGGACGTGGTTGTATAGACCATATATTTACTTTGCGACAGGTGCTAGAGCAGTGCCTCGCAGACCGCTGTGTTCCTCGATTTCAAGAGTGCGTTCGATTCAGTCGATCGATCGATTCTGTTCGAAATACTTGGGCGGAAAGGTGTTCCCACGAAATATGTGAACATCCTTCGTGCTCTATACTCGAACACTACAGGCCGCGTCAGGGTTTACGGTGTCCTATCGGATAGCTTTCCGGCCACACGTGGCGTTCGTCAGAGTTGTCCGATTTCCCCATTTTTGTTCAATTTCGTCGTGGATTCTATCATGGAGTGTTCCCTTACACAATCCAACAATGTAGGTGTTGAAGTTCTGCCTGGTGAAAGGTTAGTTGATCTAGATTATGCGGACGATATCGTCTTGCTTTTCGACGATGTTGCGGCGGCCCAATCAACCCTGAATAGCCTGTCCAGAGTGGTCCTATTATTTGGTATGCACTTCGCACCTCCAAAGTGCAAAGTGTTGCTGCAGGACCACTAGCCACTTTAACAAACCTTGACGCTTGCTAACGAGGAACTCGAGGTGGTTGATCATTTCACTTACCTTGGCAGCTGCATCAGCAATGATGGGCGCATAGAAACTGACATGAGCCCACGCATTGCAAAGGCCAGAGCTGCCTACTTGAACCTGCGGCATCTTTGGCGACAGAAGGGAGTTTCCCTCCGTCTGAAATGCCGTGTATACAAGGCCACATTGAGGGCCGTCTTGCTCTGTGGTAGTGAAACTTGGCCCCTTCGGTCTGAAGATCTGAGGCGCCTTCAAGTCTTTGATCATGGTTGTTTGCGAAGCATTGCTGTTGTCGGATGACACCAGCGTGCCCGCAAGGATGATGTGCGTAGGCGAGTACTAGGTAGTGATAATCATGCTAGCACCCTAGTACAACAGATAGCACTGAATAAGCTGCGTTGGCTCGGGCATGTGCTACGTATGCCTGGTCACCGCTTACCTAGGAGGGCCTTGTTCAGTCTGCCAGGTGTAGGATGGCTCAAGGCTCGAGGTGGACAGAAGTTGACTTGGCAGCGGGAAATGAAGTCACTGACGACCAAACTGGGTGCCGTTGGTCCGTCTCGCCTTCCGGGTTGGAGTCCACGTGACTCGCCTTATGCTTGGCTCGAGACTTTACAGGACATGGCTCGCAACCGACACCAGTGGCGTGTCTGCTGCCGTCTCCTAATCGGATTGTCTGTTTAAAGTGTGTTTGGTGCTGAGTTATCTGCGGGGTAATGGCTGATTATGACGCGTGGCAGTGAAAGCCGCAAGGAAGCTTTCTCGTCGATGCCGCCTTATCTTTGCACGACAGCCAGCTGTTTGTGACGGAATGTTGTCTACACAAGGTGTAGGCGCCTTGACCCTGAATGTTTGCTTAGGGCATTAAGGTTTTCAGGTAAGTCCCCCTTTCTCTCCCCCTTCTTATTATTTATTTCATAGGTCCTCATGGTTGTATGGCAGCGAAGCATCAGTTCACATGACTGATGTACTGCTGTTGATGATGATGATGTTAGATATCACCAACTTTGTAAGCCGCTACCCATCGTCATGGTATTTGGGCTGCTAAATCTAACACGGATTACTAGAGGGCATTATGGGGAATTCGTTGTTTTTTGTTAAGGTTCTTGGCAGAAAAGCTCTAGACGGACGTTTCAGTAGCGCGTATTCGCCGGATCCGAGCCCATAACCTTACTTTCACGAATCAGCGATTTATGCCACTGAACCATGGGTGATGACGATGGACCGCCATGGCTGATATCTAACTGCGATGTAGCATACATGTTATGAATGCGTATAGGTGGGGTTTGGCCATCATATCTGCGATTTTGTTTGCATGCTACCAGCAGTCGGTGTGTGCAGTAGGCTACCAAAGCGGTTACTGATTGATAGAAAGTACC
>OX104066.1:7067044-7362659 GCA_944474145.2 Dicrocoelium dendriticum
GTTTGCGCGCCGGGGGTGTAGATGGAAGAAGAGGAGGGGTGAGCAAGCGATGACTTGGTCTAGAGGAATGAAGGTCCTCACTTCGAAGCTGGCCCCAGTTGGAGCGTCTCGGCTCCCTGGTTGGGGTCCGAAAGACGATGAACATGTCTGGCTGGATACACTTGTTGATATGGCTAGGAGTCGATTTCAATGGCGTTCGTGCTGTAAGTTTATTTGTCCCACAACATCTCTCTTAGCCTCCCCCACCAACCACGATCGTCATGTAGCATTTGATAATTTCGTATAGTAGCCGGCAGGTAGCTTACCGGAATGATGCCCATCTGTTGCCGGTAACTCACTTGGCTTGTACCTGTTGCATTTTATTCCCCTTTTTTCTTTTAGGTACTGCGGCACAGTAGCTGAGGTGTTTCCCACCTCTAGCTAACGTGTATAGTGTGTGTGTGTGTGTGTATCCAACCACTGGTGTGGACCAGCCCCAGGCCCCTATCCACGAAGACGGCACGCGCCCGCCTAGCCAAGTCTCAGTCAATTTCTGTACGCTATTATGAAGCGTCATGGACTGGCCCCCTCGCAGTTTCACACAAACTGATGAACCCAGGCGGATAATGTACGTCGAGACAACCGGTCAACGGGCATAAGGAGGGCATGGATAGCCAACGTAAACGATTAAGATTCAGTAAACAATAGAGTGAGGCACTCGAAGGCTTCTTGCCAAAAACCAACTGCCGGAACGCAGCATAGCTCACCCAGTCTTCCCAGCAAATGTGAACAATACTCCGCAAGCACTAGTGGTCAAACACGGCCAAACGCTTATTGTCTTCACTGCAAACTGATCAGGTCTCAGATCCATACAGTAATACCGGGCTTATCGTAGCGCTATACAACCTACTTTTCACTGACAGGTTGAAATCCCGCCGTCTCCATAGATAGTTCAGTCTATGGAAAACCACATGGGTCTCGCTGATACGCGAAGTAACTTCCACACTGATGTGACCACCACAGGTGACACAGCTACAAAAAGAAGTGTTGTAGGGTCTACCACAACCTCCAGTCATGTTTGTCACACCATGCACCGTAGCCTGCAAATGATTGCATGGGCGTCATCAATGGATCAATATGAAGGTCATTACGAATGGCCGTATCTATTACACTTTATTGAATAGTGTGTCCAGAGCGCGTCCGACCCTTCTTCTGCTTTCGTTAGTGGGTTCGGCCGGGTGACTCAAGACCCCAATTGAGCAAGGGCCTATTGTGTGCATAGGGATACTACGGCTGTGAAGTGCTACAATGGCATTCTATCTTCCACCTCCGGACGCAATTTGGTGTGATTCAAGTGTCAAACCTACTGAGAGCGACTGGGTTCAATGGAAAATATATTTTACAAATTACTTGGACTTACCACCGTCAACTGCTACTTAAAATGAGGCCCAAAAGTTGAAACTTCCCCGTCACCTGTTAGGAAATGTGGACCAGCATTACTTTGATGCACTGGAACTACAAAAAGTGGACTCGCTCACAAAGGCGTTAAATGCACTGGATAGATCTTGGAACGTCCGAGCTAATGTCTTTGCTGAACGATACAAATTCTGCAGTTTGAGACAAGAGGACTCAGAGCCCCTGGAACACTTTGTTTCCCGCTTGATCCATACGGTAAAAACATGCGATTACTCCAGCATTCCAAAGAACAGAGTTAAATGGGTTATGCAGACAACAATTAATATCCAGCATCACGGATCACCGCATACGAGAAACATTACGTCTGGAAAACCACTCGAAGCTTTCCTGAGATAGAGCCATAGAGGTCGCTAGACTCAAAACAACAACCCATGAACAGCCACGTCTGTTCAGCACCAAAGAAGCACTCGATATCGGCAGGCTTCGGAGCACGAACTCTATGCAATCTCAGAATATGACTGTTTTGCGCTTTCGATGACAAAGTAGTTTGTCAAACGTGTCCGACCCGTATAGTAGATTGCAAAATATGTGGTAAATGAGGCCATTTCGCCCGGAGTTGTCGCTGTCGCCGCGTAGCACTAGTTGAACAACCATCGTCTGCTATGGAAAATAGTTTGCCGTCAGAAACTTCATCAGCCAGACAATCGGAAAACATTCTTTTAAAAGACATCTAGACATCTGCTAAAAGCTGTGCCCACAAGGGACCAGATGATTTTGTAAATTAGTTTCATGCTCTTGATGGAGCCTAAGCTCCCTTCCCATGACATGCGTACAGTTATGCTCCATGGCCCCACAGCACTGTGCCAGTCGCGATGGAATTAGATTCTGCATCGCCAATAACAATCATTCCATCTAACCTTTATGATAATTACTTGCATGACATTCCATTGTATCCCACTTCGTATAAATTTGACTCTTACACCAATGCCCCTGTGTACTTCCGTGGATATACAGTCGGCCGCATCCGACATTGCTGTGTACGTGGCATCTAAAGACAACCCAGCCCTGCTGGGGCGAAATGCTATAGTCGCTAATAACATAACGTCAACTGTCGATCGAATGCGCATCATGGCACACAATGTAGCAGTGTTTAAAGGTTTATATACCAAATTATTTACTGAGACGATTGGCCGGATTCCATCTGCCGCTCATCGCACTGCTTTAACCAAGACGCCAAGCCGTTTTCAATATCGCAGCCACGTCCTATGCCGCTGGGGAAACGTGCGAAGGTATCCAACGATCTGGTAGAGCCAATTTAGCGTTCTTAATGGGTGCGTCCAACGGTCACGGCCTTAACGAAGGACAGTACTGTGCGCAAATGTAATGACTTGAAAGCGTTGAATAGTCAGGTGGTCATCGAAAAGTGCGTTCTTCCAACAGTTAATGAGTTGCTAATCAAGATAACTGGCGCACGATTTTTTTTCAAAATTAGACCCAAAGTAGGCTATGTTTAACATACCATTGACACCAAAATCGAGACCATTAATGGCTTTTCTGACATCGAGCGGTCTGTTCCAGTATAAAGTTGTGCCAATGGGGCTCAGCTCTGCTCCCGCAGCTTGACAGAAGTTCATGAGTCAGTCACTAGCAATCTACCGGGACAAGTCGCTTACACGGATAATATTTGTGTTTTTAGGTCTTCAAGAGAAGAGCACGACTCAAGCCTACGCGCTGTATTACACCGGTTAGAGAGCCTAGACATTCGGGCTTTATCTTGAAAAGTGTACATCTTATGCTAGTAAAGTCGAATTCCTTGGGTACATCTTCATCCGGTGGAATCCGATTATGGGTCAACAATATTCAGGCTAGCACAGAAGCCCACATACCGAAGAATGCATCTGAAGTTAAGGATTTTCTTTTTCTATGCTCATACAACTTTGTCCGATTTTGCTACGCTAGCAGAGCCCTTGAGAATGCTGACAAAGAAAAACGTCATAATCGGGTTGGGATCTGAACAGCAGTCTGCCTTGGAAGAAATTAAAAAACATTTCGTCTTTTTACGAATACTGCGATGAGAACTTCAAAACGAATGTGTCAAACATCAGTTTAGGAGTGGTCCTGTCGCAGATGCAGAAAGGAGAGGAAAAAGTGATTGCATACGCCTCTAGAGAATTAACTCCTAGAGGTTTCATACTCCGCCGGTGAAACAGAGGCCCTCGCCTGTGTCTGGGCCTGTGAAAAATGGCATCTATTACTGTTTGGGTGGAAGTTTACATTGCGTACAGATACGCTGCTCTAAGTACCCTCCTCAGTCGAAGAAGCAACGGTCACAAGCCACTGTGGATTAACCGCTGGGATGCGCGTTGATTGAACTATGATTTTAAAATCACATTCCGCCCTAGCTACGAGAATCAAATAGCAGATAGCTTATCACGTCTTCCATTGGGAGATTCTGATAAGAATGAGGAGGACAAGAAAAAAGTCATGGCTTCTGCTTTACATTCAAATGAGCTTTACGCCGCAACTAAGCAAGAGCTTCAAGAAGCTAACCAAAGTAACCCAAATGTACAAGCCGTTCTCCCCTACCTCTCGCAAGGTTGGCCTCGCTACACGAAGCTCAGTGGTGAACTACGGGCGTTTTATGTTTTACGACACGAGTTAGCGGTCACTGATGGTTGCCTTATGCAAGGATCGAAATTCGTGGCTCTACAGACGTCAAAAATTAACCAATGTGCACACGAGGGACATCCGGGTATGGTACGAACGAAGCGCCGATTGCAAGAACACTTTTCATGGCCGAAAATGACTAAAATGGCAGAGGCGTGTGTCCGATCTTGCTATGCATGTCAAAACGCCGATAAGAGGTCTAAACCGATCGATGCACCCATTCAATCTACCGTTTATCCAGTGAAACCTTAGTCGAAGGTGGCGATTGACATCATAGGACCATTCCATTCTGCACCGCATCACCAGAGAAACTGTTTAGTGGCCACGTGCTTTTACAGTGTGGTCTGATATTCACCTCTGTGGCGATGTAAACACTTCTACCGTTATAAGGTGGCTGAAGCACTTGTTTTCTAGATTTGAGGTTCCCGAAGAAATTGTGACGGACAACGGACAGCAGTTCCCAAACTACGAGTTACGATATTTCCTACAACTTCACGTATGAACTGCCCCATACAATCTAGTTGCCAATAGACTGATGGAGTGCACAAATCGCTCCCTAAAGGGAAGTATACAGACATCACGTTTGTCCGGCATGCATTGGGAAGATGCCGTAGTCGAGGCTTTGTTTAGCCACAGAACGTCGCGCCACAGAGCAACCGATCGGCAGAAAGTTACGCACGAAGTTAAACGCGGCTGTTTCGATTACAGGAAGCAGCGATCCCCACCAACTGGAGTGTCGCGGACGTTATCATTTCTCTTACGAAAAGCAACCCATACCGTTGCGTCCCGAAGCGTTAGTCCGGTTAAAGGAAAGGCAGCACGTAAAGCGCAGCCAACATTATCGCGCTCCATCAGAATTACTCGGACATTAGGGCCTGGAACATAAGAGCTTGGCGGCGGCCGATGTCAGACAGCTTTACACAGTTCTGCAACCGAACGCAGAGTCAATGTCCAGAAACGAGGTCCAAAGCAGTGGGTCCAGTAGCTCAATTGTCACTCATGCGGATGCGCTCATTCAGCGAGGGAGTAATGTAGCGCCTACCGCAACTTCCAGTCACGTCCGTCACACCACGCACTGTAGCATGCAAATGAGTGAACGAGCTTCATTGATGGATCAATATCAAGTCATTACGCATGTACCCTAACTGACACAGGTGTTTAAATAGTGTCCAGAACGTGTCCGCCCCTTGCTTTGCTGTCCTTAGTGGGTTCGGCCGTATTGATTCAAGACCCTGCTTTCGCAGGGGCCTAGTGTGAGTATTGTGATACAACAGTAAGTAAAGCGATCTACCATTTCCAGTGCATGTTCGGAAGTGGCTAAAACCGGAGGTGTATCGGTCCAGTCCTGCAACAGTACTTTGCACTTTGAAAGTGAAAGGCACATGCTGAAGAGTGCGGCGTTACAAATCAGTCTATCCAACAGTGTTTGCATAGTCAATGCGTCAGACCCAAAAACAGTTATGTTAAAGAGTTATGTTAAAGAGTTACGTTAGAGAGTTATGTTATCTATTATGTTATGTTATATTATGTTATCTATCAGCCCCACGCAAGTTTGAACCGCGGAACGAACCAGCCAGATGGGCTGCACACATCCAGCTCTGATGGGGATCCAATCAACCAGAGCGGCTTCAGTCTGGGAACTCAGGGCAATACCAACAACGGCTTGGCCGGTAAAGGAAGCTGCATCGTCCCCGGATAGGCGCAGTGAGTAACAACCTAGCGTCACCTAAAGGGGATCGCAGAGAGAGCACAGAGCTCAAGTCTTGCAGGCACGTCTCCGATAGGCAGCAGACATCGATCGACAGGGTCTCTAATATTCGGGTAGGTGATGCCTGTTGACCGACCTGTAAGTTGAGGAATGCCAATCTGAAAGAGGATAGAGGGCTCTAAATAGAAGCCGATGAACTTGGTTTGTCCACCTGGTTAGATATGGACTTGTCGATAGAGCAGGAACGAAGCTCCGCGTTGGTACGTGAGTTGAAACCAAAAGATGGTTGGTGGCATCCGGTTTCGGATTTGCCTGTCACTGTGGCCAGCCACAGGACGTCTGCGTTTGCGCTGCACCACGCACAGCTCCAACCACACCCCATATTCAGTGTATACCCGAATGAATAAGACCGGGAAGCAGGTGGATGGGAGCCCCGTTTCATCAAAGGAGCCAGCCCACACTCCTACACAGGCAAACACAGGCACGCAGTAATTGGGAACCAATCGCACACAAGGCGGTGGCTGCACCGTTGTCCGCTACATACTGAGTGCATGGAACCACTCATCGAGTCTAGCACGACCACAACGACTGTGAACGCCGTCCCCTCCAGCAACGACCAACTGTCTCCTGGATCCAGTATGGACGGAGTAGTGGGTAATAGACAGGTGAGCACCTTGTCAACATGCACATCAAGCGCAGCCACACCGGGGATATCAAGAAACAGCAAACCACTTGTAATAACATTAGCAAATAAAATAAACCTGTTAAAACATAAGGCAATGCCGACAAAACTCTTCGCTAAATTAGCATACGAAGTAAGTCGGTTAGCAATCCATCCGCGATACGCACAAATTGTCCATAAGTTACACAAAATATGCTACAGATGCAATAAAGTTAACGAAGATAACCACAAGTAGCGTAGGCGAGATGTGCAAGAAATTGTTTGAGGAATGGTTCATAGTGTTGCGCGGAAAGGATATAGTCAGGTTGCCCAGGTCTAGATAGGAAAATGATTACGGTTCTCAAACAAGGCCTTTGGTGCAAAAACCTGATCACAAAGCAGCGGGTTTGGCAATGGACTACAAGTAACCGGTTGTAAGGAAGGAGGAGCCACCCTCACTCCAACACCAAGGTGGAGGACGAAGAGATTAAGTTTGTCTGGACTCTAACCATTGGTAACTCTGGTACAAGTGTTTCTGAAGGTGCAAAAAGCACCACCCAGCACAGCCTGATGGATCGCTAAGGCACGCAAACCATTGCACCACGGCAAGGAGAAGCCTCATTGCGATGGGCTGAGATCCGAAACGCGATCACAGCCCTTAATTGTTTTCCAGCTGCTATCAAGGACCGCTTCGCACACGCACTATTTAAAGATGATGGTGAGGTCCTCTGCAAAACGCTGATTTCTCTGTTCGAACAGGTCTGGAAGGAAGAGACCAACCAAGTAACTGGAGTGAATCGATTGTAGTGGAGCAGTTGTATCGACTGTGCCAATCACAGAGGTATTAGCCTAACGTCAGTAGTGACAAAAGTACTAGTCTCAATTCTCGTTTTTGTCGCCTCACTGCGGAACGAAAATCCCGGATTAGTGAAGAGAATACAGACTTCCGCCCTGGTCGCGGCTGTATAGACCATATACTCACTTTACGGCGGGTGCTAGAGCAGTGAGACAAGTACCGCAGGCCGACAATAGCCGTGCTCCTGGATTTCAAGAGTGCATTTGACTCAGTCGATCGATTCAGTCTGTTCGAGATAATTGTGCGGAAAGATGTTCCCATTATATCTGTGAACATTGTATGTGCTCGATAATCGAAAACTACAGGCCACCCCACGGGTCTACGGTGACAACAAGTGGCGTTCGTCAGAGTTGCCGAATTACCCAGTTTTTGTGCAAACTTAGTCGTGGACTCCATCATGGAGTGTTTTGTTGAAGCATCTCACGGTGCAGGCACTTAGGTACAGGCTAGTGCAAATCTAGTTGATATTGATTGTGTGGACAGCATTGTATTGTTGCTGTAGCTCATTTCACTGCGCAGTCCTTGTGGTTTGTTCGTTCTTTTGTCCTCACTTGTTGTTTGTGCAATGTTACTCCAGCCAATGCACACCTGTCTTGTCAGGGTCCATACTGGGGTTTGTTCTTGATGGGCTGCACCAACACTGTATCGTCTATCTAACCTCTGCACTTATGGTCAGTCTGTGCGGATGGCGCTCAAATGGCTTACGCTCAGCCGAGTGCACAATTCTTGTTATTCAGTCACCGTTTGCGACATTACATGAAATCGATGGCGTCTTATCTGGCCATCGCTGACCCCTTTCGAGTTCCCGACCGGGAACCCAAAGATGAAGAACTCCAATGGCTCACGACGCTGAAAGCAATGGCGTAAAACCGGTTGCAGTGGAAGCAGTGCGCACAAGTCTGCCTGATCACACGTTTACAAAAGCACTAACTCTTAAAAACCGCTAAAAAAGTTCACTCTGGCGTGTGTCAAAGGACAAAAAAATGCCGATGTGTGTGTATTTCGTCCGTGCTGAGCAGAACCAGATCTGCAATTGCCACTCGCATGTACAGCGGTGGCTAGTGTCTTCCTCCGCATTAGCCCAACGCCTATTCCGTTTGTCACACCAGGTGGCCGAAGGATGGGGTGGGAACTCAGAGAAAGAAAGGTGGAAAATATTGCATAACCCGGTGAACAGCGTTCATTGGAATAAAGCCAGTGGATCGGTCATACCATTAGCTGGATATGTTACCCACTAGTCACCGGTTAGAACATTACGAATTTGTTTCTCCGACAGTAGAAGTGTATGTGGTGGTCACTCGATCACTTTCTAATCACCAGTTTCATTGACCATCTACCATTTTTCTCACATTCAGTTAACTAGCTTTTCACCAATAAGGATAAACATCAATTAGGTGCTCGGTGAAGTATACCGTTATTCGAATGCAAACCGGATTGTCTTTTCCATAGTCAAAAGTATCGGTTAACCCAGGTGCAAAGCTGTCTAGGTTCAACCAAAACCAGTTGGATTGCATAACAGCATCTAACCATTGTGATTATTGGAATCCGCAAACAACACAACTGCGGTGCAAAGTAAGAAATAACCATAAGAGATGTGCGAGAAATAGTTTGCCCTAAAAGGCAAACATCAAAAGTATGCATCAGATCATCTAAAGGACAGAATCAGGAAAATGGATAGCCGAAGTGAAGTCAGACTGATCACCGTCTCGATGCAACTCGGATTGACCGTATAGGTTATTGGGTGATGGGGCGAAGCCACGCACATACACACAGCCGGTCCACATTGCACCAGCCGGTACGCCGTACCAACGCTTCGCTGCCACGCAACCATCACCAGTCACGCATGGGCTAAGGATACTGCGATGGTCGCCCAGTCCCCTGCGCAGGTTCGAACCAGTGACCTCCAGATTACTAGGCAGGCGTGTGATCCATTCGCTCATCGGCCGATTGGTCATGATCCATGTGACCGAGACAGTTAATGACGTCGTAAATTAGTGTCAAAATGTTTCTCTACACACACACACATGGTTGCCGGCATCCGGTTTCGGATTTGCCTGTCACTGTGGTCAGCCACAGGACGTCTGCGCCTACAGAGGGACCATGGATGGCTTGCGCTGCACCACCCACAGCTCCATCCACACACCCCAGTGGAATAAGACCGGGAGGCATGCGGATGGGAGCAACGCTTCATCAACGGAGCCGGCCCACACTCCTTCACAGACAAACACAAGCACGCTGTATTTGGGGAATCAAGCGCACACAAGGCGGTGGCTGGACCGTAGTCCCCTCCACACTGACTGTATGGAACCACTCTTCGAGTCTAGCACGACCACAAGGACCGTGCACCCCGTCCCCTCCAGCAACGACCAACTGTCTCCTGGAGGCGGTATGGACGAGGTAGTGGGTAGTAGACAGGTAGGCACCTTGTCAACATGCACATCAAGCGCATCCACACCGGGGATATCAAACAACAGCCAAACACTTGAGAGAGAAAGAAAAAGAGAAAAACTCGATCAATGCATAAGGAAACGGTGACACAAACCTTAATTAAATAGCATATATAATAAGTTGTTTACAAACAAATCCTAGCTAAGTGCACGAGGTCAGAAAGTATAGTTCACGGAATACCACGAACACAAATATGCTCCCGAAATCTAATACAATTGGCTTAAGCGAAGTGTGCAAGTTAATGGAATAGAGTATACGTAGATATCTATACGAGAAAGAAAAGCATTAAGGCAAAAGTGAAAACCCACCACCTGAAATAAAGAGACTTAGCATGCAAGCACGAGGTTAGCAAATCGAATTCAGCGTGAATACAAACGCTGCGCCGGCTCAGCGTACTTTTCTGCAGGACCCGTCGTCGCTTCTGTAGTGGTCGCGAATGGCCTAGCTCATGGCCCACTAGACATTTATATGAGAAAGAAAGGCATTAGGAGAGAACCGAAAACCCACCACCTGAAATAAAGAGACTTAGCATGCAAGCATGCGGTTAGAAAATCGAATTCAGCGTGCCTACAAACGCTGCGCCGGTGCTGCCTACGTTCACTGCGGGACCCGTCGTCGCTTCGGCAGTGGTCCCGAGTGACCTCTCTCATGGCTCACTAGGCCTGCTTGACTAAGGCACTCGCGACCGCATGTTCTACAGCACCATGAGCTCGATGTCAATGGAGTACAATTCATTGGTGCTTGTATATATATATATATATATATATATATATATATATATATATATATATATATATATATATACATATATATATATATATACATATATATATATATATATATATATATATATATATATATATATACAAGCACCAATGAATTGTACTCCATTGACATCGAGCTCATGGTGCTGTAGAACATGCGGTCGCGAGTGCCTTAGTCAAGCAGGCCTAGTGAGCCATGAGAGAGGTCACTCGTGACCACTGCCGAAGCGACGACGGGTCCCGCAGTGAACGTAGGCATCACCGGCGCAGCATTTGTAGGCACGCTGAATTCGATTTTCTAACCGCATGCTTGCATGCTAAGTCTTTATTTCAGGTGGTGGGTTTTCGGTTCTCTCCTAATGCCTTTCTTTCTCATATAAATGTCTAGTGGGCCATGAGCTAGGCCATTCGCGACCACTACAGAAGCGACGACGGGTCCTGCAGAAAAGTACGCTGAGCCGGCGCAGCGTTTGTATTCACGCTGAATTCGATTTGCTAACCTCGTGCTTGCATGCTAAGTCTCTTTATTTCAGGTGGTGGGTTTTCACTTTTGCCTTAATGCTTTTCTTTCTCGTATAGATATCTACGTATACTCTATTCCATTAACTTGCACACTTCGCTTAAGCCAATTGTATTAGATTTCGGTAGCATATTTGTGTTCGTGGTATTCCGTGAACTATACTTTCTGACCTCGTGCACTTAGCTAGGATTTGTTTGTAAACAACTTATTATATATGCTATTTAATTAAGGTTTGTGTCACCGTTTCCTTATGCATTGATCGAGTTTTTCTCTTTTTCTTTCTCTCTCAAGTGTTTGGCTGTTGTTTGATATCCCCGGTGTGGATGCGCTTGATGTGCATGTTGACAAGGTGCCTACCTGTCTACTACCCACTACCTCGTCCATACCGCCTCCAGGAGACAGTTGGTCGTTGCTGGAGGGGACGGGGTGCACGGTCCTTGTGGTCGTGCTAGGCTCGAAGAGTGGTTCCATACAGTCAGTGTGGAGGGGACTACGGTCCAGCCACCGCCTTGTGTGCGCTTGATTCCCCAAATACAGCGTGCTTGTGTTTGTCTGTGAAGGAGTGTGGGCCGGCTCCGTTGATGAAGCGTTGCTCCCATCCGCATGCCTCCCGGTCTTATTCCACTGGGGTGTGTGGATGGAGCTGTGGGTGGTGCAGCGCAAGCCATCCATGGTCCCTCTGTAGGCGCAGACGTCCTGTGGCTGACCACAGTGACAGGCAAATCCGAAACCGGATGCCGGCAACCATGTGTGTGTGTAGAGAAACATTTTGACACTAATTTACGACGTCATTAACTGTCTCGGTCACATGGATCATGACCAATCGGCCGATGAGCGAATGGATCACACGCCTGCCTAGTAATCTGGAGGTCACTGGTTCGAACCTGCGCAGGGGACTGGGCGACCATCGCAGTATCCTTAGCCCATGCGTGACTGGTGCTGGTTGCGTGGCAGCGAAGCGTTGGTACGGCGTACCGGCTGGTGCAATGTGGACCGGCTGTGTGTATGTGCGTGGCTTCGCCCCATCACCCAATAACCTATACGGTCAATCCGAGTTGCATCGAGACGGTGATCAGTCTGACTTCACTTCGGCTATCCATTTTCCTGATTCTGTCCTTTAGATGATCTGATGCATGGAGAGAGAGGAGGACGGAGATGACACCTATGCTTGCACCATCCATACTGCCTTTACAGTTACAACGTATATATATATATATATATATATATATATATATATATATATATATATATATATATATATATATATATATATACACGTTGTAACTGTAAAGGCAGTATGGATGGTGCAAGCATAGGTGTCATCTCCGTCCTCCTCTCTCTCCGTTTGAATCGAAATGGTTGTGGAGGATCGTGGAGTGATTCGGGGATACATAGATCAAAATAAACCTGTCTGCAAGCGCCACTGATGGGGCTGAAGCAAGGGGAAGAGCATATAGGTAAATGGTATGCACAATAAAAATGGAAAGTGGCGGCACAAATGTAGGTGGTGCACCACCGGTCATTCCAAGTGGCTGGTAATAGACGTATTTTTCCCTATTAATCCGGTGATGAAAGATGTGGCGTGGCTCTCAATTCAGGTGAACAAATTCGATCAGGACGCCGAAGTTGGGTGGACCCAAGTTGCTATGACATGACACCATGAAAAGTGAAACTGAGAACAAATAAAAGGCAAACGAGTTTACAGAAGATCGGTCAGAAGAAAGAAAGAACTAGAAGTATAGGACTAGAACGTTGACAAAGATAATTGGGAAACTGGAAACAAGGGCGCCGCTGACTCAGCGTATAGACCTCCAACCGCAACTTTAACCGATCTCAACGACCAAATACTTGACGCACTGACTTCTTTGGCTGGTTACCGCGAAAGTGCGACCAACCAGGCGCGACAACACCAAGTAATACATGTCGAAGCAGCAAATCAGCAGACTTTCAAAGTGTGACCTAATGGAAGTAGGTGATACAACAAAAAGAGATTTTGTGAAGAACCGCCGCAATTCGACTAAGTCAGACAGCCACCACACATCCAGGGAAGCGCTACACGGCCGTTTCGTCCTGTTGCGATTCGTCAGTAGCGCACACCTTCCGAATTCTGCCGGACTCGAACCTATGACCTAACTTGCGAGCCAGCGACTTATGCCATCGAGCTATAGGTGACGGCAGCAGACCGCCATGACCGATACCAAACTGCGATATAGCGATATTTAGAGATTGTTTGGTGAGGTGATAGGTGAGTCGTACCCAAACAAATAATGAGTTGTTAGGGGGTATTTTTGAAGCACGCGTTGTGCGAGTGGATGGCGACGGGCAATCTCACTGTGGACTGTGATTCACTCTGGCATAACATCTGGATCTGAAGAATTTTGGGCGTCGACCGTTGACCGAGATGAGAGGGTAACACTTAACATCTATCTTCAAACAACGAGGGGCATAAGCATTGTCCACTCAATAGTCTTGCAAGCACGGATTGGTACTGTCTGCCCCTAAATATGATATTTGCTTTGAAAATCCGCGGTTAAATGAAGCAGCGCTGCAATATCTCTTCATACCTGGCCAACCATCAAATCATTGACACCCGTTCGATTGCCTGCCTGCACTACCTCTGCAATGTGTCCAAAGGCTAAACAAGCAGGCGACATCGTCTTTTCGGGTGCAGACCTAGCGTTTTCATTTGAAAGGTACCAATCTCCAGAAATATTCGTGCCATTATGCTGTGTTACATTATTCCAGACTCATCTTCCACTGCGTCTGTATGTGAGTTAGTCGACCACTTTCCCATTTGTTCATAACCTGTGTTAATTCTCTCTCTATCATCATAGTGGCTCAAGTTATGCCAAGATGGTTCGCTACAAATACAAGCAGGGATAGATACTGATAAAGTGACTATATACTCTCAGAAGTGCCTAATCACTACTCTTCGAAAATAAACTGTTTCATTATGAATAAATTGAGCCAAATGTGCACAAATATAATTTACGAGTGTCAGCCTCGAATAATTAACGTGAGACAAGAAACAATACAGTAATTACTAGAAATATCTGTAGCTCTAGATATGGATTGGGACGTTGGGTGGATCATCTGAGCAACATGCGTACTCTTACTCTAAAAGACAACAACACTCTGTCGGAGAAATTTCGCTAGTGGAAATGAAAAATGTGTTGCTTCTTAATGGAAGCTGCACATAGAGCGAAGAAAACGATTCCCAGCGAGCTTTTTAAAGTTATGGATAAGTTGAGCCGAAAAAATGGAGTGATTTACATATACTGATGATCGCGGAAGCACACGGCCACATGAACAAAGCCCAGCCATTCGTCGACAGGACCAGAGATGATTGATGTCTACGTATGTGGACGCTGACAATAACCAATTCGTGTTGGAAACATCAAAATGATAGGAAGGGCAAGAAGCCGAACCGCGCGTGAATTTATCGAAGTATAATCAAATCAGAAAGCACTTGGGTCAAGAGGCTACACCGATGCGCTAAGGACAAAACGAGTAATGTCTCATTCCAATGGACAACAAACCATCCACACAATGCAACAGGCCTGTGAGGAATATATGGGAACAAAAACAGATTAGGATAACATTCCGCAAAGCTCTACGAACTGAGATTGTTGCCTGGTGGTAGCAAAAACAAAATGCCAGAAATTAGGTATTCTAAATCACAAAATGCAAACGCGATCAGAAGGGATCTCGAGATAAAACGGCAACGTATCATCATCAAAGTGAAGCTGACTGCTTGAATTAAATTACCTGGCTTCAAAGCCGCATCAGGACTGACGAGAAAACGTGATATTTTCCTTTTCGGTGGCACTCCGGCCTCGTTAAACAAACCACACCAAGCTGGAGTGAACTCCAATGGGTCTGCGCTGACAGCCCCAACTAGTTGTAGCCCCCAACGACGTTGAGTGATCCAGGACGGGACTTGCTTGTCGTTGAACCAATAACCCCGAGGATCCCGCAGGCTGAGGTAATCGTCTATTTTGGCAGGGGGAACGTATCGAAGCGCATGGTTATCAGGGATCTGGAAAGAGAAATAGAAGCATAAGGTCAGCATCTCAGAATGGCATGTTAACAATCGCTTTATGCATTTTCTGTACAACGTTGCGCTTTTTGATATCAGGTCAAATGAAATAGACAAAAATTGGATAACACTTTATACCAAATGTTGACGAAATTCGAAACAAAATGTTGTCAATAAGGGGACTATAGGTGTAGTTCAGGTTGCCAGCTTAAATGAACCATTGAGGGAAAACTGGTCCAACGACTGATGGAAAAGTGGATGGGTAAATCGGGACCCATCCGCCAACTACGATCAACTTTGCCGGAGTAAGATTGAACGCGAATCCCCCGATCTGCGTACCCCATCTATTCTATCAGCTCGGTTGTGGGCTTTGGCAATTTGCATCGCCTCAACAATTACTTACGTGAGGTTGATCACAACTCCCTCCTGATGGCCTCGCCGGTTTCAAAATCGACTTCATGTTCAGCATCTATTTATTTAATAAACCACTGCTGACAAATCTCTTGCAATATATATGGAGACCTGAGATCCGGTAAGTAATTGTGCTCGAGGTTACAGGAATGAATGGAATGCAGAAACGGTAGTACGGAGATAACAGATTTCGATAGGGCCCAAAACCTGACAATTCACACGAAATAACAGATAACAGATTGAGAGGGACTGATTGCGCAAACATAAGAATAGATATACCACCATCGATCTACCCAGGAAAGTACCTAGATCTTAAGGTTGAAACGGCCGTCTAGTGCTTTTCCACACGTGTGGGAGTGTGCCTGAACGAGAGGCGACTGCAATGAACAATATCCACATTACACTCAAAAGCCCTACTACTAAAGATTACCTAGAATAGCAACTCGAGGCTGAAAATGCATCCACTTGTAAGGTGCTCATAAACCCAGGTGGCTCCGTCGCGCAGTTTATTAGTTGCCCACTAGAAGATAAACGATTCAGCTCATGCAGCTATGATGATTAAGGACAATCAATATCTAAATGAAAAAATAGAAGATCGTTGTCACAGAGTGGAGGGGCAACAGTTGAGGTGCCATCGATTTCTGGAAGGTGCCAAGCAATTCAGGTTTGATGTGACAGCAAGTGGCTGTAGGCCGGGGTGCTTAAATCTAAGCAGGAGACTTGCTCAGAGGAGTAGAAGCTTCAAGTACCTCGGTTTGGAATACGCCTTCCCAGCATGCAAAAGACACACAATGTCTCTGTCAGGGAGGCAAAACCGCCGACTAAAAAACTACAATAAATCGCCAGCTGTACGCCGTAACGGCGCTTCTCTGCCACGCGACCACCACCAGTGCCGCGTGGGCTGAGTATACCACGAGGACGCCAGCCCCTACGCGAATTCGAATCGGTGACATGGTTGCAAATCAGATGCGCATACCACTCGGCCACCGGCCGACTACGATGGTGCAACTTAGTAGGGCGAGACTAACCAGTTCACGCGTGCGGCTGACAGATTCATTGCCATGGTCAAACAGTAAGTTGACGAAATCGCACGACATCGTACCAGCCGAGCAATGCCGGGTTTCGCCAAGCGAGCAGACAGTCAAGGGTCGATCAGCCAGGCTGCGCCACAAAAATTGGTGAGTGTCTTATAAATATCAACCCTCCTCGTACCCAATAGACACTTGTGGGTCGAGTACGTATTCTGCTTTTCCCCGGGCTGGGCTGGACGGTTGCACAACCAAAGTGGGGGGCAAAGCGCACACGTTAAGGGATCAAGGCAAAAGACGCGCACATGTCAGTATTCGTGAGCCTCGTACTGCAGGAAGGTAGGTGAACGCCTTAGTAGTAGCAAAGCAGAAAGCAGAGAACAAAGGCGAGGCTTGGCGGTTAACTACAGAGGCAACACGAACGAACGAAATGAGCGTTACAACAGTCTTCCAAAATACGGATTTTCGTTTACGCATCATTAGCCGTCTTCTGGTTTCTGTGGAGAGTTAAAACAGTCATTCCACATGTTAACTTGAGGCGAGATACACCTCATATATTGGGCAACAACATGAAGCAATTATATGAGTGTAAATCAGCTCAGTTCAGTTGAAAAACTGACTGGAGCACCGAAGTGCGGTGGATCCAGTTACGACTCACATCACAAAAATAACAAGGGCAAGACAGCGATGTTGAATCTAAATAGAATGTAGAGAAAATGGAAACAAGAAGGAAATGGAACGAAGATTAACAACCAGATGCAAGGAAACGAATGCAGGAATGCCACCGACTGCGTGATAGAGCGATCTCTGACAAGCGTACAATTTGGTGTGGACCATACCGAGCTGCCCAGCCGCAACGGAGCGCAACAACCAAACCGAGTCTCTTTGTCAATTTCTTCATGCCACTATGCCAAGTCATGGACTGGCCACCTCGCAGTTTCACCCAACTTGGTGCACCCACGGTGTATAATGTACGTCGAGAAAACCGGGCATACGGGCATACGGAGGACACGGTCTAGCCAAGGAAAACGATTAGGATTCAGTAAACACATGAGTGAGGCACCAGAAGGCTTCTCGCCAAAAACCAACTGCCGGAAAGCAGCATTGCTTACCCATTCTTCCCCACAAATATGAACAATACTCCGCAAGCACCGGTGGTTAAACACGGCCAAGTTTTTAATGTCTTCGCCGCGAATTGCCCAGGACTCTGCTCCATACAGTAGCACCGGCATTACCGTAGCGTTATACACCCTAGCTTTCAATGACAGGCTGATATCTCGTCGACGCCATAGATGGTTGAGCCTCTGGAAAGCCAAACGGGACTTGCTAATATGTGAAATAACTTCCTCAGTGATTGACCACCAGAGGTGACACAGCTACCATGGCAAGTGAACCGATCCACCACTTCCCGTGGCTGTCCGGTGATAGCTAGAAGCCAACATGTGTCGGCTCAGTTCTGCAGCTGTGCCAAGAATATGTAGAAGCGTGAAGCACTATGCACAAGTCTGAGCAGTAGTGTTTGTATAACCAATGCGTCTGACCCGAGGAGATCCGAGTCGATCACCTGACAAAAGTTCCATTCTGGAGTAGTCTTAAAGAGCCGAGTCTCATGATCAACAGCACAAAGATTTAGGACAACCACAGAACAACCACACTTGTCGTGGGGAACTCAGGAGACAGCTTCCCGTAGACACTTACACAACCGCGGGAATCACGGTAGAGAAACTTCAGGATGGGAGTTCAGATGACATGCCCTTCATGGATAATAAATAAATGGATAGATAGTGTCACAAGCTGGCGCGGTCGACAAAGTCGAAGGCGAGTTCCAAGTCAAGAAAAAACATCATAATCGGTTGTCTATACGTCTCTGCTCTAACGCTTGGTGAAGAGTAAATAGGTAGCCGATGCAACCATGACCAGAGCGCAAGCCAGCCTAGCTTTCAGTGATTCGGTAAACATGGGGGCCAGTAAGTCGTCAAAGAATGATACTCGTGAGAAGTTGGGAGGCAATAAAAATAAGGCGAATGTCCCGATACTTTTCGCACAAAAAGCGCTGGCTCTACTTGAAGATCAGCACGATAGTTGACAGTCGTCAGTTTGAAGACACACCTTCAGTGTCCCAAATCGTTTTAAAAAGTGAAGCAAATTCAATGAAAAAAGTCACGAGCTTTCACTGAAGATGATAGTAGATCGTCGGGTCAAGGAGCCTTGTTTTGTTTCAACACGGAAAGTTCACGTGGAATCTGTTCCCAAGTAGGAGATGTGACATCAACTTCCCACGTAGGCTCAGTTGATTCGGCAAGCCGACAGTGTTGGAGCAAGCCTGCTGAACTGCCCGCCCAACGGGCTAGTCAACGAAGCTGAGAATGGTTCAACTGTTGATATAGCCCAAATATTGACTCGCTAAATGATGGCTTTCACAGGCCCGTGTTCCGGATGAGCTGGAATAGCACTCGATTGTTTCCAACAGCACTGGCTTTTTCCATCTCATGAGCCATTGCAACCCTCCCCCAGTCCCCAGTCAATTCGAAGACTCCATATCAGACATCCGTTCAGGGAGTTACTGACATAACGAAAGTCAGTGCCTATTGAAACCCTTGACGTGCTTCGATAAAACTGAGTAATGCCTCAGAGACCAATTCACAGTTACGACGTCTAAAGTCGGGTGCACAGCAAACGTCATGGCACACTTGAGAAGATCCCAGACAGCGTTCGGCTCATCAACCTCATACATCAATGATGAACAGCAGACTTTGATTCAAGTCACAGGTAAGAAGGTTAGAGGATACGCGCTGCTTTGAAGCGTGAAGGGTGAGTGCCTGGCGTGCGCGCACTAGGGCACTGTTGCATTCCAGGCACGTACTCCGGCAGTCTTGGACTGATGTGCATCATCCTTAGCTAATGACAATATAGTCAATTTGGGTCCAAGTCATTAAGGAATTCGGTGGGCACCAGGTGACGCGGTGTGAACGTTTGTGCTGGAAAGTAGTGCTGTAAGATAAAGATTGTTATTGGCGCACAGTTGCAGGAGTTGATCACCACTGTCTGTTCGGCATGCATCGATCCCGAAGCGTCCCCCTTCCCAGATGTTGTTCAGGATCTGAAAGACGACCTACTTGGGCATTCAAGTCACCAGTAATAATCGCAATGTCAGTATTCTTCGACACACGGAGAGGAGATAAAAGATGGTGATAGAAATCGTCCTAGGTCCCTTCTGAAATGCAGTCAGTAGGTGTATAAACGGAGGTAGTTAATAGGCAGTTGTGTTCATACGGTGATGGTTAACCTCAATAGAAATTCGAAGTCGAGCCGTACATATGTGGCTGTTCACCGGTACCCAGTCATGTAGATTACCTTCAGCGTGTTTCCTGAGATCGATACCAAGATCGTAAACACGTCAAGTCATTGACGTAGTATTACCAGAAACGCAAAGAATGTAGTCGTTTTCGTCAGATTCGGAAACAGGTGGTGGAAAATTCGTCCAAAGACTGTTATCTTGTATACGTGTTTCGGAGACACAACTCACACCAATACCAAAAAAGTGAAGAATGAGAGAAAGTGCTGCCTGTTGACCGGTCTGATCCTAAGTGAAGATGTTAAAAGAATCTGTGAAATGATGGACGAGATACGAGTATCGATGGCAGCAGGGGCGGTCAGTAGCATATTCTTTCTCAATAAACGGGGAAGAAGAGAGTTGAGAGGAAAAAGAATGGTCGACGTGGTCGAGTGGGCAAATGATACTTGCCGACTGCTCATTCCGAGTGTGGCTTTGTTCGTGGTATCCTACCTCTAGCCTTCGGCTCAACAATCTGACTCACAAGGCAGTGGGATACGTGGAAATCCGCTCTAGTGAGTTCACCAGGAGTTTTGGCTCAATAGCCTGATCCACAAGACGGTGGGGAGCAAGTCTAGTTCGGGAGTGTGAGTACAGAGACCCGCTGTGATCCGCTCGAAGCCTATCGCATACAGTCTTTGAAGAGTTAGAACAATGCACATGCGTTTTATGACCATATTACGTTACGCACCTGAGACTACGACCATCCGCATGTAGGAGTTGGCGACTTTGCACCAATACGATGAGGGGCTGCCTGGCTTGAGGCGGTGGTAGCAAACCATTAAGCATCGGAAGGTCTTCTCACCGTCGGAGACAAAGGGTTGCACTCGTGCTCTACGCCAATCGAGCTGTGAGCTTATAACCTGTAGACTTGTTGTCTCCCGCAGCTACGTTTCTAAAGAAATAGGGCCATCGACTTCTCCATAATCTCCGAAGAGAATTTGGTCGTGAAACTGGTTTAGCCTGGCCCCTATGCATTGAAATGTCTGGTATGAGTGGCTCTGAATGCAGTTGAAAAGTGCCACCCAGCGTAACTCAATGGGTCACAGAGGTCCGCGAACTCTTGCGCCACGTTAAGGTCGTCTCGTTGCGATGGATGACTGCAAAGAAAGGGACAAAAATAACGGAACAAATGATTCTTGCTGTTGTCTTCGCATGTCAAGAATGTGATCATGGTACGGGGAGGGGCAAAGTGGGAGGGGGAAACAAAGAAACTCCCAACATAAACGCCACTGAAGTCCACTAATTTCTATGCTGTCTCTAACCAAATTTGTTTAGCACATGAGATCACCAACCATGGAGTCTGGAGGCACTAATAGCCTACAGTCCCCTTGGGCAAGTCAGTTCGTCTGAATCTCTCTGTTGTCTTCCAGACCCCGGACGCGCAAACGAGCATGGCGGGAATCGGTTTACAGACATGCGCAACACATGCCCAAGCTCCATCGGAGCCTGGAGCATGAATTACCGGTGTTGAGTAACTCACTCACGCGACTTACACAAAATGACAAGACAACGAATGCTGTTATCGCTCACGCTATGTTCCCACGTGATGTGATCTACACTATGAAGACACCAGTGTTCGAGTGTAACTGGCCTCCTTTGTCTGTCGATCTGAAGGGCCAGGTTTCGCGACCGCATAGTAGGGTTGAATGGGTGGTAGACTCTACCTTCTTTGCGTTCAACTTTATGTGCGTATTATTGTTACGTATTGTTATCCTGGCGACGCCATTCGTGACAACTGGATCCACCGCACTTCGGTGCGCGGATCAGTTAGATAAGTGAAAGGAATTGTGAATCTAAACATCAAAAAGAGGGTGACAAATCGCGATTAAATATAAGAACGATCGCATGTGGTATCAGATTTTGATGGCAAGCACCATGAGTGGATCACAATAGCATTCTTGTGGTTGTACCGCCAGTGAACAGCGAGGATTATCCAGATGATCTACCGGACAGAATAGTCCGCGTTGCGGTGTTATACATCACGACCATAGAGAGAAAAAGACATCAGCTGTACGTTAACACACCGTGCCTATGATTCACCTCCACGCGAGCATCACGAAGTCGCCAGGACCTATACAAGCTTGAATCAGGGACTTGAAGACCATGATCCTTTCAGTCACTGGCCGATACATAATGGGCTACCGTTGCTGCGGCTGACGTGACATCCGAGGTACAGGTAAGGATAAAGGTAAGTCCACATGATCTACTTTTTCTCTAGAGCGTTATGTTATGTGAACTGCCGTATGGCCGCACTCTAGCCGCGCTCCCACTAAACCCTGTTACTGGCTAGCCGAACAACCTTCATGTGGTGCCATCTGGGTGGTTCCGGTTAATCCCGTTCCATCTAACAGTTCGGCGGTAGTGTTTCAGTACGTCGTGGCTACCCACCTGGTAAGTATTCTGCCTATAAAAAGTTACAAATGTTGAACAACACCGAGAAGCGGCGGTTGTGACTCGCCACATAATAAAGTCACCGCTCCTTGATTTTCCGGAGGATCTTACGCACTTCACGAAGGTAATCCGATTCAAAGACTTCTTTTGATCATTGCTTACATTGGTGATCACATCTCACAAATCCACTTAACATGGTTACCTACACATGGTTGGCGGCATGCGATTCCGGATGCGTCTGTCACTGCGACCTCCACAGTAAAGTCGCAGGACGTCCGCGCCTACTGAGGGAACATGGGTGGCTTGCGCTACACGGCTCACAGCCCCAACCACACACCCCATATACAGCGTAAATCCGAAGGAATAAGACCGATAGGCTTGTGGATGGGAGCCACATTTCATGAAGGCTGCCGGCGTACACTTCTTAAACATGCACAGCAACAGCATTCTTGTCTACCCATGTAGAGAATCATGCGTACCAGAAGTACACGAGGCGGTGGCTGAGCCGTAGTCCGCTCCACAATGAATGGAACCATTCTTTGAGCCTAGCACGGCCATGAGGGCCGTGCATCTCGTCCCTTCCACCAATGACTCACAGTCTCCTGGAGCCAACAGTCGGGATCACGGTCCTAAATCCCAAGTCTGAAATACGTCCATGACAATGCTTGGTCACAAGGTGGGTCAGGGTGAGCTAAAGCCGCTGCCGGAAAAATATTGGCAATTCGAGATACCCCAGTTCCGAACTCTGTAGTCTTAGGGTATTTTTAGATGATGATGCCTTTTACTAGCTCACCGGGCGTCCAATCAAGCAAGCGCGAGGCAATCACCATTTCAGTTAATGTACGGTCGTGCAACTCTAATTCCCGTGGATCCAGAGGTAGGAAGGTGGCCGAGCTGCCAGTTACCGCCGAGGAAAGCACGGAAAAACAGGAAGGTCGCAAAGCTAAACCTGAAGGCAGCCCCGGATCAACATGAAAAACCTTCCAGAGACTTTCCAAAAGGTTTGAATGTAAACTACAGAGATCACCAACGCGCGGCCGCATGTGCCCCAGGCAAGAGGGAACTCCTCCCGAAGTGGAAGGGACCATATGACGTAAGGGAAGAACGAGTCCCCGTAAACACCATCGCTCGACATGAAGATACACGCGAGTTCAGGCTAGAGAATTGAGGAAGTGACATGAGCGACGATAGGAAACTAGGACATGCATGGGGTAGCCCCGAAGATCGGAGAGATTGCGTGCGAGGTCAACGGCCGGGGATACTTTAGGGAGGGTGGAGTGTGGTGCACTACCTATGAGTAGTATGGTGAAACCAGAAGGCGCGATAAACTCAGCGAATAATGGATTACTACGGACGACAGGCGCGTAGCGTACAGTTCAACTAGTCCTGAAAATGGATAGCGCTGGAGCGTTGAACCTATATAGTACCGTCACGGCAAGTTGAGTCGATAGCACAAGCCGCAGCGTGGAATCAAATAGCCTCGTGAATGATGTGCGTAAATGAGTCCGACAGTTCTGTTACAGATGTTATATCATGTATATGTTCGTTCTCCAATACACAACTCGTTCGCACTGAGACACCTTTTCCATAGCAGTGCACGTGAAAAGAACTACGTGGGATAGACAGAAAGGAGAGTATCGACGAGTACACACGAATATCAAAGGGCCTGTAAAAGGCATTATGAATGTTCACTGGTCTCAGCGCATAATGGTGAGGAGGGGCATAGCTCCAATGGCAATAAAACAGATTCTGGCTAAAGATAATAAAAAATAATCCTCAGCTTCAAGCCATAAAAGCATCCACTGCCCCGCGGCCACCAGCCGGGCGTGGGCTGAGTATACCGCGAGGACGCCCACCGCTATGCGGATTCGAATCGGTGACTATATGACTATAAACAAGGCGTACAGACCACTCGGCCACCGGCTTTTCTGGCTAAAAAAGTGATACAAAAAGGAAGAGAATTCCTAGAAGCATTGTTCGCTTCCAATAATTCAATAAAAGTGCGCACTAACATCGAGTCCCTGCGCCCAAAACTGAGAAAGACAGATCAGCTGAGAATCGGAAGGTAAATTTCGAAAGACATGCGACGCACAAGTCGAGTGAGCGCTTTAGGCACCTGGAAAAAGGATCAAAGATCACGGGACGCAAGTCGAAGGTATCACCTGTCAGTCGATCAGGGAAGGACGATTCAATAGAGAAGATGGCCCAACACAACCGCACTGACGATGCCACTCCGTGTGGTGGGGAAAGGTATGCAGTTATCTAGCCAATAAACAGATGATAAAGGAATAGTTAACACCTGCCCAGTAGAACGAAGTGCGTTCACCATAAGTTTGATCCAGCGTTAGTTATCAATACGCTGCCAAGTGACTTACTTGGATGATGGTGCAGTCCAACTTCTTGCCTTCTTTCGTCCACAATGGATACATGCCCAATTTTATGCCAATGAGACCACAGCGTTGAGTGACATTCGGAATCCATGAGCTTTGAGTCCATTGTTCGGCAATGAGAGGGCTTTTTCGCTCTGCCAAAAGACGCATACGCTCAGCCTCCAGAAATGCTTTATTTTCTTGCGTCAAATCTTCATCGGAACGAGGATCAGCCTCTTGATCCACCCAATACGGTTTGCGCCTGTTCATCCATGGATAAATTACTTTGGAGGATTTTCCAATGAACCGTTTATGAAATTGGTTAATGGACGTGGGTAGAAGTAAGCTTGGAAAGCAATAATCAATTAACCTTCCATACACAAAGATCGACCTAGTGGACGTGATAAGTGACATTTCAGTTCAAAGAAAATGACGTTTCCGTAAGCAAGCAGGCTTCGAGAGAAGGATGCGCAGTAGCAGCAAATTAGACTCGCCCCATGAGTAGCCTGTGCCAGCAGACAGGAAGGTAAAACAGCTAGTGGGCAAAGAAGAGAAACATTGACATAAGGAAAACAGCCCAAAAGCAAACAACTGAAGAATGCGGAAACAACATTGAGGCCGTGGCTCGTGGCCTTAAGGATCACAAGCCTACCTTGTAATCTGGTGGTCGGGGGGTTCGAGCCTGCGTAGAGGGCCAGGCGATCCTCGCAGTATCCTTAGCCCGTGTGCGAAAGGTCGCTACTGCGAATTGACGTAGTGCGGATACTTCTTTGTTACCAGGAGTTTAAACGATGTAGTTGCATACATGAACATCCAATAACAAAGAATGGTCAAAACGATGGGACCAGAGAACAGAGCGGGTAAGTAAAATTTGGAATTCATGAAAGCTTGAAAGTAAGGATAGCATAGCAGTGTTACGTCATACCGAGGCTCCGCTTTAATAATTAAGTCAGGTTTCAAACTATAAGCCACGCATGATGTCGTAAGGTTATAATTATTACTGCAAGAATTGAAAACAATAGGAGTAAATTGACTGGAGTGAATGAATGAATCGATGCCATTGACTTCGTCATTGTGCCATATGGTAGATGCATCATCTTCAGCAATACACGTTAGCTGAGGGTAAGAAACAGGCCTCTGCTAATGTGCTGCAATATAAAAGGATGAAATACGAAAAGTAACATCACAAAAATTCAAAAAATCAAGTGACATGTTAAATACCACATAATCAATTTACTATGATATTATGATTGGAGGTGAAGCTAAAAGAGGGGGATGGACGCATAAACTCACAGCACAAACGCCACTGAGGGTGGCTCCTAGCCAAACAATCAATCGAAAACAGCAGTAGATCAGTCATTCGAACTGATGCTTCACTACCATACAACCATGAGGACCTAGGAAATAAAGAATAAGAAGAGAAGAGGGCATTTACCTGAAAATCTTAGTGCCCTAAGCAAACATTCAGAGTCAAGGCGCCTACACCTTGTGCAGACAACATACTGTCTCACACACAGCTGGCTATCGTGCAAAGATAAGGCGGCATCGGCAAGACAGCTTCCTTGCGGCTTTCACTGCCACGGGTGATAATCAGCCATTACCCCGCAGATAACTCAGCACCACACAATCCGATTAAGAGACGGCAACAGACGCGCCACTGGTGTCGGTTGCAAGCCATGTCCTGTAAAGTCCCGAGCCAAGCACAAGGCGAGTCACGTGGATTCCGGCCCGGAAGAGGAGACGGAACAATGGCACCCAGTTTGGTCGTCAATAGCTTCATTTCCAGCTGCCAAGTCAAGTTCTGTTCACCTCGAGTCTTGCGCCACCCTACACCTGGCAGACTAAACAAGGCCCTAAAAGCTAAGTTGTGACCAGGCATACGTAGCACGTGCCCAAGTCAACGCAACTTATTCAGTGTTATCTGTTGTTCTAAGGAGCTAGCATGATTATCACTACCTAGTACTCGTCTACGCACCCCATCGTCGAGGACACGCTGGAGTCATCCGACAACAGCAATGTTTCGCAGACACCAATGATCAAAGGAACTGAAGGCACCCCAGGTCTTCAGACCGAAGGGGTCAAATCGCACTACCATAGAGCAGAACGACCCTCACTATGGCCTTGTATACACAGCCTTTCAGACGGAGAGAAATTCCCTTCTGTCGCCAAAGATGCCGCAGGTTCAAGAAGACAGATCTTGCCTTTGCAATCCGTGAGCTGACGTCAGTTACTACGCGCCCATCATTGCTGATGCAGCTGCCAAGATAAGTGAATTGATCAATTACTTCGAGTTCCTCGTTAGAAAGGATCAAGCGGTCACACAGTGCCTGGTGGTCCTGCAGCAACACTTTGGACATTAAAGGTGCAAAGCGCATACCAAATAATGGGACCACTCTAGTAAAATAATCCAAGATTGGTTGTGCCGCCTCAACATCGTCGAAAAGCTAGACGGTATCGCCGCATAATCAAGATCAACTAATCCTTCACCAGGCAGCACTTCAATGCCCACATCGTGAGATTCCGCAAGGGAACACTAAATGACAGAATCCACGACGAAAGTGAACAGAAAGGAAGGAATCGGACAACCCAGACGAACGCCACTTGTGCTTAGAAAGCTATCCGACAGGTCAACGTAGACCCTGACGCGGCCCGTAGTGTTCGACTATACAGCACGAAGGATGTACACATATTTCGTGGGAACACATTTCCGCGCAAGTATTTTGAACAGAATCGATCGATCGACTGAATCGGACGCACTCTTGAAATCAAGGAACACAGCTATTGTCGGTATGCGGTATGCATGGCACTGCTCTAGCACCTGCTGCAAAGTGAATATATGGTCTATACAGCCACGTCCTGGACGAAAGCCTACCTGCCCTTCCCTAAACCGAGATTCCCATTCCACAGTGAGGCGACGAACGAGAAAGGAAGCCAGTAAATTCGGCACAACTAGCGTTAGGCTAATACTCCTATGGCTAGAACATTCTGTGTGACTGCCCTTCTTGTATATTGCCACTACAATCAATTCGCTCCAATCAGCCGGGACACTTCCATTCAGAAAGGTTGGAATAGGGAGATCAGTGCTTTGCAGAGGCCCTCACCTCCATCCTTAAATAGTGCAGGTGGGAGGGAATCCTGGTCAGCGGCACGAAAACGATTGTGGACTGTGATCGCGTTTCGGACCTCGGCCCTTGACGGAGGATCTAAACTAACCGTCCATGGCTCGTCCTGCATCACCTGAATACTGAATACTGTATTTTAGAGCAAGTAGAAAATAATTCTGTACAACTCCATCGGGTGATAATCAAAAAACATTTTAAAAAATAAACACGTCCGGTGGTTATCCTGAGATGGTTTAGCAACTCCTTCTGTAGCACACAAAATGCTTGTTCACACAGTGAATCACAAGTGGGTGATATCGTTGTCAAGTGGCAACCGTTTTCTGAAACGTATGTTAGCGAAGTGTAAATCCAACAAAGATTTGAGTTTCTGCACAGATTCGGCCTCGACGACGTGTTCTGGCAGTGTTCCAGGCGTGCACAACCCTCCGCTCAAAATACAGGGGGTGGGATTTTCTTCAGATCAGGTACCACGAGTTTGTACCTGTGCGCACGTGTGGTGCATGATACTCGCAAGTGGAGTAACGCCCTCAGCATGGGGAAATGACCGAGATGTAAAATACGGTAGGTCATGATAAGATCCACTCGAACACGGCGATATGACAAGGCGTAGAGCCCAAGTTTCATGCACCGGTTTTCATACGATAAGCCTCTCAAGCTGGGGATCAACTTGGTGGTGACGTGTTGTACTCGTTCGATCTTTTGCGCTTCGCCGCGAGTGATCGGACAGTATGCAGGAGAGCCGTACTCTACCATTGGTCTGACGACGGAAGAGGCGAGTGGCGACGTCCCCAGACCAAGTGAAGAAGCTGCGTTTCAGCGCCCAGAGCATGCGCAGTCCGTTTCGATACAGTTTGTTGGTGTTGTCGACGGACTTCAAGTCGCAGCGTGAGAGTACACCTAGGTCTTTCACGGAAGGTATGGGATGCAGTGGTTGGCCGTCTAGGGTGTACGTTCGTCCGTGAACAGCCTTCCCGAGATTCATGAATAGGGACTTTGCCGGGTTGACCGGTAGGTGGACTTCAGCAGACCATACTGCGAGGCGGTCGAGGTCTTGTTGGAGAATGTCACAGTCATCGAGAGTATTCATTTCTCGCTAAATTTTGAGGTCATCTGCAAACAGTGCACACGGCAACCGTAGAAGCTGGGGCAGCTGGTTGATATGGATGAGAAACAAAGTGGGTCCCAGTACCGTACCTTGAGGTACACCACTGGTCGAGGGATACCAATCGGTTAGATGGTCGTCCACCTGTACCCTCCACTTTCTTCCAACGAGAAATTTATGGATCCATCGATGTAACGATCCTCCGACACCACGCGATCTTAATCTGTCTAGAAACAATTCATGATTAACTTTGTCGAATGCTTTGCTGAAGTCGATGTAGATTACGTCGACGGACTTTCCCCGGTTCAGTGCTTGCAACCATTCCTGTCTCGTCACAAGTAAGTTGGTAACACAAGAATATCCCATCCTGAATCCGTGTTGTGCCGGTGTCAGAAGTTCTTTCGATTGCAACAGATGTATTCGATGATTTTTTACTATCTTCTCGATCACTTTGGCCAAAACGGGCGTAAGACAAATTGGCCTGTAGTTATCCACCTTACCGGGGTCGCCACCTTTCGGGATCGGCCTCATCACCGAGCGCTTCCAGTCGTTTGGCAATGAGCCTTCAGACAATGATTTGTTGAATAGATCAGTAACAGCAGGCGAGATAATGGCAGCTAGTAATTTGATAATAAGCGGATGAAGCCCGTCAGGCCCTGCAGGCTTGGTACCGTCAAGGTTCGCAAGTAGCAGGCGCACCTCGTCGACATCACAAACCAAACTGTTGAGTACTACAGGAATGTTACTCGCTGAGATGGGTATGGACGCCGCGTCGTTTGCAAACACGGAAGCGAAGTGAGCGGCCAGTGCGGACGCGCGATCGGAACTGGAAGTTAGCAGGTGTCCGTCCGCGTCTTCCAGACATGAAACGTCATCTTTTGGCTTCAAACAGCGTTTCACATAAGCAAAGATCTTCTTTGGGGCCATCCTCGCGTCAGTTGCAAGCTTTTCTTCGAACTTCCGACGCTTCATCAATTTCACTTGGTTGCAAATAATTCGCTGTCTTTTATATGTTTCGTAATCAGTGGCGGAGCCAGAGAGGCGAAATGCGTCCCACATTCTTCGGCGTAATCGAGCCAGCCTACCATATTCCTTATCGAACCAGTGTGGTTTGATTGGTCCGAATTTCTGAAATGTCAACGGCACAAACTGAGAACAAAGCGAAGCCAATCCTTCCTTTATTACTGTCCAACCGTCCTCCACAGAGGTAACATGCGGTAGAGACCAATCCATTTGGCTCGCTGCTCGATTTAATCCATCGAAATCAGTTTTCCAGTAGTTGTAAGCTGATTCCACCGGAGATACACTCGGCAAGTTCAGTTCCATAGTGGCTATCAGCACGGAATGGTCGCTTTTAGCTAGGGGCTCCTGGATTCGTATGTCATGCAACCACTGTTCGCAATTCGTCACCATCAAATCAAGGCACGATGGGTTCGAACGCGCCGTCACGCGCGTAGGTTGGTATATGTGTTGCGATGCCCCAGTTGCAAGCAACAAATCAACAAACTTTGATTCGACTTCAGAATACCCGGGCATGAGTTGGATTTCAGGCCATTGAATGTCAGGACAATTGAAGTCACCCATGAGTAGAAAACATGGACGACTCATGTTGTTCCGAAGATGCGGTAGCCAATCTAAAGAGCGGTTCAGTGGGCTACGGTAGAATGCACCTACTGTCAGCTTGCCGCGCCTGAGGTTGATCGAGCACCATACCTGTTCACACAATCCAGCTCCACTTCGGTACACGTTTACAAGCCTCCCACGCAGGGAAGACCGTATATAAAGTAAGACACCACCACGAGGATTTGATATTCTATCGCAGCGAAAGCATGAGTAGCCACTGAGATCGACTTCCTCTGCCATTACCTCAGAAGTTAGGAAGAGGTCTGGGAGCAGGGGGCCAGCTGAAGTGATCTTGAAAGCGTTCCGCCCAACCAGCCATAAGGCGCTGCTTGTTGTGTATCAGAGCACCCGCGCTGTCTCTGATGGTCTAAATGACCCTGGCTTCATGGGAACAGTGGTACGGATCAGCTGGAAGAGCTTGCGGTAATTGCCAACTGCTCCTGCCTCCTATATTTCTTGAGCGCGACTGATCTACCAGGCTTCCTTGTCAGCACGTAAGCTCCGCTTTATTTCGCGCCTAATAGTCCGTCTGGTCATATTGTGCTTAGAGTTAGCCGGGAAGTGTCTTCTAGATTCAAACAGGCTCACCGACCTCTCGGATATACAGTAACTGGTGCGATAACGACTGATAGTGCCACAAACAGATGCTCCTGCGTCGTGCATAATGGCCGAGATCCTATTCCACTGAAGTTCAGTGTCATTAGGACAAGACAGTGAGAGTTCGCTATGCAGTGCTTCTTGATAGGCTTGCCTGACAGAGGGCTGGGACAATTTCTCCGTTGCCAATCGGGGGAGACGCTTTGTGCGCCGTCCGGTAAAGTTCATGGAGAAACGACAGCGCACCAAGGCATGGTCAGAGTCGACACAGGTACTCCAGTACGAGCGGCAATCCAGAGTGGAACCGCGCCACCTGTAACTTATGGCTATGTGGTCAATTTGGGTCCATCGCTGGCCAGCTACAGGTGGACGCCAAGTGGCACTTCGGCGCCTACTGTGTCTAAAAGCAGTGCTAGTAAGAAACAACTGGTGCTCCGCACACAGTTGCAGCAGACGGTCGCCGTTGTCAGTCCGTTCGGCGTTAAGTCCATACTTACCACCCAGCTGAGCTTCTGAAGAGCTCAGACGCCCCACTTGTGCGTTCATATCCCCTGCAAGTACTATAATATCTGAACTAGTAGCACTGCGTAGCAGCGTGTTCAGTTCGTGATAGAAGGTGTCCTTGACTGCATTAGAACTGCAGTCGGTGGGAGCATAAGCAGAAATCACAAACAAACAGCGTTTTGTTTTACTTCGTGAATTCACCTTAGCTGATGTCATCAAACGGGCTGCACATAAACGGCTGTTCACCGGAATCCAATCAACCAACGATGCCTCAGCCTTGGAGCTGAGAATGGTACCTACACCAGCTTGACCCGTGAGTGCTGCATCGGCCCCTCAGGATGCGTGTAACCAAGAACGAGGATAATACGTGTGCAGTTAATTCAACAACCCCATTAGGGTCATTGATCATAGTTTCGGACACACAACACACATCAATACGCAGCGTGTCCAAGGTGCGTGCGAGTGCAGCCTGTTGACCTGTTTGTCAAAGAATGTGAATGTTGAACGTCGCTATGGAAACGGGACAGCGTGGCCTTATAAGGGACTGTTGCTGATAGGCATCCGGTGCGTGTGGCGAGAGTGCGGGTGCAGATAGTTCTACTAAAGTGGCACTTCAGTTGCTATCAATTAACCTGGGAATTATAGAAGGAAGTTTAGTAATGGGGGTCGGGATGGGAGTAAGAGAAGCAGGTGGAAAAGAAAGGGGGCGCCAGCAGTAGTGTTTTCGCTTATCCGCCCTGCTGTATGCAGCAGATGAGGCGACCCTTGATAATCTGCGCGACGGCCGATGCAGGATGAGGTTTATGTTGGAAGAAAAAGTCATGGTTGTATGTGGGCTGGGATACTGCCAGGGCGCCCAGACCTAGACAGGAGGACGATTAGGGTCCTCATCCAAAGCCTTTGGCTCAAAACCCTGTTTGCAAGGCAGCGGAGAGGTAGCAATGATTTAGTTTTGCAGAAATGGACGCCATCCCATTTTAAACCCCCAACCTGGAGGACCAGGAGGCTGAGTTTGTCTGACCTTTTACCACTGACTAACCTGGTAGGAGTATCACTCAAGGTGCCCGCAGGCACCCAGTACAGCTCAATGGGTCAAGGAGGTACGCAAACCATCGCATCAAGTTAAGGTCCAGTCTCGTTGCGACGGCTCCTAGCCATATCAACATGTATATGCAAACAGACGTGTTCATCGCCCTTCGGACCCCAGCCAGGCAGTCGGGATGAACCAATCAACCAACCTCGAAGTGAGTGTTTTCATTCCTCTTGACCAAGTCATTGCTTGGCCTCACTCATTCTGCCATCCAGACCACGGGCGTGCAAACAATGCAGGACGCGGGAGTCGGCGTGCTGGCATGTGCAACATGCGGTCTAGTCATGGGAATATGGTGCGTAATATAATGGTGCTGAGCGATGCACTCGCTCTTTCTGCACCAAATACACGACGCCGAACATATTCATTGCTCAGGCGGTGTTCCCGCCAGACGTGCTATGCTTCGGATGCAGCGGTGACCGAACGCAGCTAGCCTCTTTATGTCTGTCGACCTGATGGGCCAGGTTTCATAACCGTACAGGAGGGTTGAACGGACGACTGCATTGTAAACGCTGTCCTTCAGAGTAAAGGTGACGTCGCATTGGCGTCACAGCTGACGAATATTAGCGAAAGCACCTCGAGCTTATGCTATACGGTTCGTAACCTTATCTTCAATCCCACGGGAGCTAATATAGCTGCCCATATATTTGAATTCCTGAAGGACTTCTAGCTGGTCGCCACCGAGGTTTTGAGCGGGAGTAGAACCCTGCCAATCTTGGAGAACTTGTAGTTTGAGGGAGCAAAGCACAGCCCAAAACAATTGACAGCCAGTGCCAATATGTCTAGTACTGCTTGGCACGTTTGGGCGCTGCTATATTTGAGGGCAATGTCGTCAGCATACTTCAAGTCAAGAAGTCGCTCACCAGGAAGAAGCTCCACACCTAAATCGTGACCAACGAACGCTGTTTCCATGAGTTCGTCAACTTAAAGAGGAAAGGTAACAGCGAGCAAGCTTGTCTCACACCGCAGGAGTTACTAAAGGATGGCGGCATTTCACCATAAACCCTTTTCTGACTGAACTATGCGCGTACAGCGTAATGACAAGGTTTACAGAGATTTCTGCCCCCCCCCCCTTTCCTGACAAGACAGTCACAAAAGGCACATCGATCAACCGAACCGAAAGCACGTTTGATGTGGAGAAACAAGACGACGATCGGTCGAAAATAAATATGTAAATAAGTAATAGTAAGTAAGTAATGTGTCAGCTGTACGCCGTAACGGCGCTTCGCTGTCGCACGACCACCACCAGTCGCGCGCGGGTTGAGTAGACTGCGAGGACGCCCAACCCTATGCTGATTCGAACCGGTGATCTTATGGTTGCAAATCAAACGCACAGACCACACGGTCAGCGGCCGACTCGCCAATAGATATGGTGGGGCTCCAACATAAAGTAAATGGGTGGTCGGTGATGCCTCGATTTCGATGAAACGCGGGTTGCTCCACGTGAATCTGACTCAAGAGCGCCAGTCAGTGTGTGGAGAACGACAGACGCAGACAATTTAGAGGCACATTGAGTGTGTGCAAAACATGAATATTGCTGACAAGATAATGGACGTACAGTCTGGTCACTAACATTAGGAGAAATGGTGAATTTCTTATGTGAGTTTACCATGAGCAATAAAGCAGCCTTACCAATTCCCGTGGAATATCTTAGGGATTTGCTGCTACTATGCACGAGAAATGTGCATTTCTGATCTGAAAACAAGCCGTATCCATAGTGTAGCTACAGGAAGTCCGTTTGGTCCGGTATTGGTTGACATCTTCATGACGATGGCTGAATTGAGATGTGAGCTGTATATCAAGCAAATATAGACAGGCGATACGCAGATGATACAATAGTGATCGTCCAAAGTGGAGATGCTGCTCTGTCTCTTCTCAATGTGCTCCGTAACGCACATTCAAACGTTCATTTCACCTGTGAACTGGAGGACAACAAGTGCCTTCCTATTTTGGATGTGTCGTTGACCAGACGAGAGGACGGCTCCATAATGCGTTCTCTTCACAGGAAAGCTACATGGGCAGGACTGTAGGAAAACTTCAACATCTTCGCCACTATTCAATACAAACGTGGTTTAGTCAAGACGCTGTTCAATCGAGCCCGAAGAATATGCAATGATCACTGTTTGGAATCGGAATTGGTTTTCACACATAAGTTCCCGGCCAACGGGTATCCAGAGGCGTTTATTCGATTTAATAGTCAACTGAAGGAAAACAGACCGAGTGTACTTACTGTGCCCAAACTGTCTATCTACTTTCAATTACCTTTCATAGGTGATTTCGTGGCTGCACAACTTGGAAGACGTCTGCATACAGTGATTCACCGGACATTCAATGCCGCCTTCAGGGAAGTCTACTCAACCTATCTCTGCCACAACCTATTGTATTCACCAATTCATTTGTATTTGTGATGTAGTTATGTTGCCAGAACAGATCGATCCTTGGGCAAGCGCATTGGACAGCATATGCCAAAACGGATTGCAAATCTATCGACATAGCAAGCAACCGAACAAGAAAATGTATCAAAACTACCGGCATTATCTATGGCCAGACATCTAATCGAAACAGGTCATCAGATAGACCCTGGACCAACATTTACTGTTATGCATGGAAATAAAAACCACAAGTTTTCGAGATATGTCAAAGCCGTGGCGCTTAACCAGCATCACTCTATCCTTTGCGTACAGAAACAACTAACTGTTAAGCCAGACGAAAATAGAAAAACAGCTGTGTAACAAGACGGTTATTTGCATAATAGTAAGTCACAAAAAATACAGCAACCGGACGTGCGAGGCACTCGAGGTTACATGAACAGAGAATCTAAAGTATCAATTCATAATTACGGCAGACGGACGCACGCGTTTAGCGTCCAGCCATGCACATCATTTGGGTTCACTGATCCATTCGTTAGGAGGTGCCTCCCTTAACACCGCCGAGCGACGTCCTCTTGAGTGTTACGTTCCACTGAGATCTTCTGGGCTAAGAAAAGAGAATGAAGATCGTTTCTGGAGAATTATTTAGTGAATATTTGGACTTCATCTTCCATGGCGTCCAAATGCTTGTCCTATAGTAAAGGTGTCATCACTCGTTCCAAAGCAGTGCAGTGCTCTGAATGTGATGTGTGGATGCACATCGCCTGCTGCGGCATCTGTCCTGATCATTATGTGCTTTTGCAGCGATTCACCTCGCCAGCCATTAACTTCTTTTGCGACAACTGCCGTGCTTCACCGAATTGCAAGCGTCTTCTCACCGGACTACCTGCGTTGAGCCTTGATTCTTCTTCTGCGACGAAGCCTGATACTATTCAGGATACATCTGCTCCACCGTGCCCACCGTCACCATCTACCTTCACTTGGATCACCCCCATGGGTAAGCGAAGCCGAACCACGTTCACTACTCATTCGGATCCATCTCCACAGGTCCTGCCCATTGAGCCCACAACAAGATCTTATGCGGCAGTTGTGAGGGAAAGCGCGGTCTCTGTTCCTATTTGCAAAAGCCCAAATACAAGTGGCGCCAAGACTAGGCCTAAGCCAGTCGAGAAACCCAAACCTAAGCTATTATCTCAGTCTCAAATGAAGCTAGTTCTCGACAGACTATCCGAGCTGGAGAAAGTGGTCAAGGAAAATCCGTCCCTTAGCAAGCCACAAGTTCCTGAGCGCACCCACTCATCTCACGACTGTTGTCTCATCATCAGGAACGCAGTGGAATCGGGAAAAGCAATCCCTGCGGAAAGAATACTAGATGACCAAACACTACTTGAGCGGCTAATCTCGTTGCTATTTGATGAAGGCGAACAGGGGATCAATATTGTATCTGCCTTCCGTCTTGGTAAAAAAACAAGAAGATACCTCGAGAACTCGCCCCATTAAAATCGTTTGCCGGATGAGGAGGAATGCCGAGGCATCCTGCGAAGGACCTCGCGTTTCAAAGTTGAGCCATTCTACGTACTTCGTGACCTCTCTCCGGAGGATCGAGTCAAAATGAAAAAGGCTGTAGAAGAACTACGTGATAGACGGGGAAGTGGTGAAACAGACCTCCATATTGTGGATTTTCGAGTAGTTCGGAGGACTCCGAAAACCCGTTGGAGGCCCATTCACCTCATTCATTCATTTATTCATTATGCACATCAGCTAGAGGTGGGAAAACACCTCCGCTATTGTGCCGCAAACCTCCACTATTGTGCCGCACCCATTCACCTCACCTCACTCCCGGAAAGTAAACTATACGAACAGACTGCGTGTGTTTTCCGCTAATTTGCAAAGTCTAAGGAATAAGCTAGACGAGATTCATTTGCTTGCCTCAGAGACTCATGCAGACCTGATGGCCTTCAATGAAACGTGGTTATTCTCAGAAATCACAGACTCAGAAGTGTCTATTCCTGGATATCACCTCACCAAGTCCGATCGCCAAGGCGGAAAGTCTGGTAGTGGCGTAATGTTTTATTGGAAGGCGGAGCTCAAAGCGCATGTGGTTGAAGCTATTGGTGACCATGATAACAATTTTGAAGCCCTCTGATGCCGTGTGCATGACGGATACAGATCTCGCTTGATTGGTATCGTCTAAAGGAGGCCATCAGGCTCCGGGGCTAGTTTGTTGGACTCGACCAGAGCACACGTCGGAGGCAAGGACGGTCTTATCTTGGGGGATTTCATTGCACCAGATATCGATTGGAATTTTCTTCTTTGTGATCACCCATCCGACCACTTCGATGCCGCCTGGATTGCAACCTTTTTCGTCATGTCATGACGCCAACTCGTAGTTTCCCAGATCAGACACCGCGCATCCTGACCTTGTGCTTTCCTCAGCGCAATCAGACATCAGAAACTTAGCTGTTATCGAGCCCATTGGCAGAAGTGATCACTATGCTGTTCCTTTTCAGTGGACTCGTCGCTTCGCTGTCCACAGCCAATGTGCCGACCGTCGGAATTTCTGGCGTGTAGATTCACTACATTTGAAAACGGCTGCAAGCGTTGTGGATTGGAGTATCCCTGGGCATCTCAGTGTTGATGATGCGTGGAATTTTTGTACTCCAAGCTGATGTCGCTCATCGAACAGATTGTCCCTGTCTCCAAGAGAAGACCGTTTTCTAAGGGCCGACGGATAGATCGCCAATTAAGATCCCTAATGAACAAAAGGCGTAAACTGTGGAACCGTTTTAAGCTAACACGGTCAGACCTCGATTATTTTCGCTATAAAACAACCAGGAACTTTTCAGAAACGGGAGAAACGTCAACTATACGAACTGTTTTCAGCTACTCTTTTCAGGACCCCATTCAAAACGCTTTTCTCGCATCAAGCGAAGTACCAGAGCCGGCAGTAGCATCCCTGAGGTTCACTGAGTTCCACTGCCAATTCGTGCAACAATTTTGTATGAACGGAATCTGGCCCAGAAGCCTTAGTTGGGTTTACCACTCTTAGCAAGCGGGGAACTTGGGACTCAGTTACGGGAATTTCATAGAGATCAATAATCCCCAGAGACTCTTGAAGCTAATTCTTTGCATGGCGTATTTGTTTCGCAGACAACGACGCTTGAGTACTGCTCACCAAGCACGCATGCCGTGTCATAGTCGCTATAGGCATGGGTCCCATCGTCTCGAAGCAATAGTGGTATGGGCGAGTTAGCACCAAAGCGTTGTTTAACGTAAGCGAAGAATTTCTTGGGATTTTTCGAGGCAGTATCAGCTAAGCCCTTTTCATACTGAAGCTGTGTCAACCTAAGGTGTGGCTTGCACTCATTTCGAACGGCAAGTTCAAGTTCACATGGGACTGGAACCGTGAAATAAATCCTCGTGAATGTTCCTTCCGTGGCGTGTCGTCGATCCAGGGTATTATTCGTCCGCGATAACTCGAATCTAGAGGAGTCGGATCAGCGCGCGCAAATCACGCCACGGTTAACCAGTTACTACCCATGCAACCTGCATTGGCCGTCCCCGCCGCACCGGTCACTTGAAATAGGAAACAGAAGTACGAAAGTAATAAGAGCGGCAAGAAGAAAAGCGTAATAAATTTAATAATGCAATAAGGCGAATAAGCTAGGACGTGAAGGGGAATGTTAAGAATTGAAGGCCAAGAGCGTCGAGTCGCTGTTCGAACTCTTTCACCGTTGGTGCCAATACCACGTTCTCGAGCAGTGCATTCCAGGAATCCACCACTCCGCGTGATAAACGAAAGTCCGCCCGGACTCCATCCAATCGAGGTTCGTGTGGCTTCATCGGGTGACCCTGGCGCGATGAAAGCCGAGCCGGTTGGAAAAGCCTGGATAAATCAGGTCCGATTTTACCAGTACGTATGCGATAAGTTAAGACTAGGTCGCCTCGATGGTGACGATAGTGCATTGAGAACTGTCCGGGAGAAAGTAAGTTCAAGTTCAAGTTCAAGCGGGACTGGAACGATAGGAGTATCCCGTGAGTGTTCCTTCTTCGGCGGGTCGTTGAACCAGGAGTTGGCGAACTTTGAAATACTGATGGACCTGAAACAAAAACCGCATCACACCCTGTCCAACCAATTAATGCCTACGTATCCTGCCCTAGCAGTCCCTGCTGGGTCGTTACGTGAAGTAAGAAAGAGAAGAAAGTAAACTCAAAAAGCAAAAGAGAAAGTGAAAAGAGCTAAGCAAGTAGAATACCAAGATATTTGGGTCATTAAAAAAGAACTGAAAAGTGAAGGTGAGTCAGCTAGGAAAACGGAAAGGTTTGCTGTTGCCACCCAAGAGCATCAAGCTGGCGAGCAAAACCCTTAACCGTAGGTTCCCTAACCACGTGATCTGGAAGCGAATTCCAGCGATCTATAACTCGGCGCGATAGACGAGTTTCCGTCCTAATCCTATCAGACCGTGGTTTATGCAGTTTCAGTGGGTGACCGCGGAGATTATGTAACGTAGCGGGACTAAATAGCCCTGACAAGTCCGGGCCAATTTTACCCGTCAAAATAGGATAAGTGAGAATCAGGTCCCCTCTTATCCTTCGGTAGTGCATGGAGTACATACCCAAACTGAGCAAGAGTTCAGGATACGCCTGTCTCCGTAGACCCTGCACTAACCGAGTGCCCACTCGTAACACCCTCTCCAAGTCCATTTTGTCTCGGTTAAGACATGGTGGACAAGCCTGAATACAATATTCCAGTTGGGGTCGGATGAATGCCGAAAATAGCTTCACAAACAAATTGGCCGTTAAGCTTCTGAAAGAGCGGCGGATAAACAACATCATACGAAACCCTCGACAAGCAGCCTTCTTCCAGTTGTTTCCAGAATGAAGTGCTGATGCGTGCACGACTCCTAAATCAACTTGCTGAGTGACAACAGGGAGTTCACTACCGCCGACAACATATCGGGTGGGAGGATTTGCAGCTCCGATTCGGAGAACCGAGCACTTGGTCCTATTTATGGGCATCAACCATAAGGTAGACAATTCCCAGAGCCTATCCAAGGCACGCTGAATTGCCTCAAGACCCCCGGGATATCCACAATATTCCAGAGCTTAAGGTCGTCAGTAAACATTAGTGATGACACCCCTAGCTCTCCCGACAAGTCAAGTTCAAGTTGGACAGGAACGGTAGGAGAATTCCCATGTGTTTTCCTTCTTCAATGCGTCGTTGAACCAGGATGGAGTTCGCGGGAGCGATTTGAAGCCGAGAGGAACCAAATTAGTACACACGAATCACATAACGGTCAACCAAACAATGCCCACGCTGCCTGCACTAGCAGTCCCCACTGTACCGGCCACGTGAATAGAATAAAGGTTAAGAGAAGGGAAACAACAAAGACAAAATAATGGTAATTGTAGTACAGGAGAGAATGTGTGGATAAGACAATAATAGTAATAGATGTGAGAAGCCAAGGAAATGGATGTAGCAGTTAAGAACCAAACGGAAAGGTCTGAAACTGTAACCCAAGGGCGTCGAGTCGATGTTCAAACTCCTTCACCGTTGGTGCTAATACTACTTCGCTGGGTAGTACATTCCATGAGTCGATGACCCTGCGTGACAAACGAACGTCAGCTCTAACGTGATCAGATCTAGGTTTATGCAACTTCAGAGGGTGACCGCGAAGAGATGGCATCTGAGCCGGCTGGAACAGTCCAGTTAGATCAGGCCCAACCTTGTTGGTCAATATACGGTACGTAAGACTTTTTTCATATCTGTGAGTGTTACGCGTTGAATTAACGTGGAAAACAGTGTTTGAATAAACACTTGAAACGATATTTGACTATTGTCAAATTTCCTCTGATCCAAAATATCTTGGATCGATTAAAGCGGTTCTGGTCAAAGCGTCTTTGGCGCTTACTGGTAATTTTTCCAGTTTTTCCCAGTTTTAACCCCGTTTTGCACCCAGTTTTTTGCCTTTTTATTGTGGTCGTTTAACTATTGCATACGTGTTATAATCACTCTGTTTTCCACTATGTCGGTCTCGCAATGCACCGAAGCTGTTGTTCCTGATGGCTCGGATTCTGAGATTATCGCACTTTGTGTCGGACCAAGCTGCAATGTACCAGTAACTGACGATTCAGGCGGTATGCAATGCGATGTCTGCAACCGATGGTACCATCAGCTTTGTACGGAGCTAAATACCGAGCAGTACGCAGCGCTGGCCTCTAGCGAAAAGTTGCTGTTCCGTTGTGCCAATTGCTGCAGCCGCCGGCAAGGCCGCACAGCCTTTCGTACGAGAGATGAATCTCTTGATACCCGGCTGCGAAATGTAGAGCGTTCGTTCTCGATGCTCTCTGATCTTCGCTCTAAGATTGACCTGCTTATGACGACGCTTCCGGTCTCCAACAAAGCAGATTTGATCACTTACACTGATGATCAGCTTGTGGCACCTATCATTATGTCACCGGTCCAGATGGCTACCGACCACAAAAATGAAGCAGCTTCGGACGTCGTATCTATACCTACGCTGATCGATGCCGAATTGCTGGTTCAAGGGTCACTTCGAGTTAAGCGAAGAAGAGCCAGGAAACCTCGTAAGCCCTCTGCTAAACAAGAAGTTGTCTCGGCACCGGAAACAAGCCAAGTGTCGTTACTTGGCAAACCGTTTGACGGTTGTGCGAAGGCGAAGATCACAACACGCACTACTTATCAGCCGAAGTTGCCGGAAATCTTGGTTCTCACCGACATATTCTGAAGGTGTGCTTGATTCTGCTCAAAGCGAAAAAGCCTCACGGGACCCTACTCCTGTTATCAAGAAGAAAAAGCAGACAATATCTGCTATAAAGCCTTCCGGTGAAATCGATGACCTTAACAAAAGTAAGACATCGACAATGGAGCGAAAAACTTACGCTGCCGTTGCTACATCATCGGAGGGGCTGAAGAACAGTTCAATCACCAGTAGTGAAGCCACCTGCTCCGAGTGCCGAATCAAAGACCCGTGGGGTTAATACACCCCGTCGTGGCGATTCTTTCACGGATAGTAGCGTTATATTCCGTAACGCGGCTGAATCTACTGCTGTCCTTCCCGCTGATCGCATGTTGGACGACCTTCAATGGTTTAAAATGTGCGTAACGAAGCTTCTTTCGCCTGGTTTTCCAGGCGTTATTGTCAGGAAGCTGATTAGACTGGGGAACGTCCCAGTTAACGTACCAAACCCGCGACCGCGGCTACTTCGTGTGGTACTCTCTACCCCGGAGGAACGCAATGCTCTCATGCGGTTTGCGTTTAAGCTGAAAGGTACAAATATTAGCGTTCAGCCGGACCTTCCACTGGCCGATAGGCTGAAGCTAAAGGAGACCATCAAGGACCTCAAAAGCAGGCGAGCGGCCGGTGAACAAGGTCTCCGTTTAGTGGGTTTTTGGGTGGTCAGCCGGCGGTCTTTTTCCGCCCTACCAGTGCCAGTACTGGTAGCGCACGACCTAGGCCTGGATCTAACGAAAAACTTCAGATAGTGATAAGTAATGTGCGCAGCCTAAGGAATAAGGTGTACGAGTTAGGTCTGCTTGTAGATGGGTCTCATCCCGATATACTCGCATTCACTGAAACGTGGCTGTCTCAGGACATCACGGATGGTGAAGTACATCTACCTGGCTACGCACTATTTAGATGCGATCGCTCTGCTGGCCGACAGGGAGGGGGCGTTGCTCTTTATGTGAGCTGTAAACTTGACGTTTTGAAGACTTGCTTATTTCAGTCGGCAGACAAAACTGTTGAAGCTCTATCGGCTGTTATTAGCACATCCTCGGCTCAGGTTACAGTTGTAATGTGTACAGAAGCCCTGGGAGCGTATCCAAAGAGGTACTTGAATTCATTCGCTCCCAGTCCGCAAATAAGTGTTTGGTGATGGGCGACTTCAACCTCCCAGAGATTTGCTGGGCAGATCTTTCTTGCGACTCAGCGTCAGGCACATTCGGCGCTGATCTGCTTGAACTTACGCTCCAAGTATCTTTGCACCAGTTCATTGACCTCCCCATTAGGTACATGGACGCCCAAGTACCGTCTATCTTAGACCTTGTATTCGCTAAGTCACTCGATTTTGTTGATGACATTACTTACGGACCTCCACTGGGTTCCAGTGATCATGTTTGTTTGCTCTTCAATTGTACTCTGTCTAGACGCTACCAGAGTACTGTTGAGTCTCGCCCGAACATATGGCAAGCAGACTATCAATCACTGAGAGCCAAGGCTTCTGGTTTCCATTGTGAGATCTCAGACGACGATACTGTCCAGGTTGCCTGGGATAAATTTAAGTCCTACCTCACATAGGTCTCTGCTCCCTTCATACCAGTCACAAGGAGAAGGGAGGCCCGAGCACAGCCGCCCGGGATAGATCCCACTGGCAGGCATCTGCTCACAAAGAGGTCTAGATGTTGGCGGACTTACCGAGATGCTCCGTCCACCGATACTTATGACAGGTACCGTAAAGCTAGAAATAGGTGTAAGCAACACCTAAGGGATGCTCGGCTCAATTTTGAAAAAGAGTTAGTGGACGATGCTTCAGAGAATCCATAAAGATACTTCGCTTATGTCAAAAGGCGCTGCGCTTCGAACATGTCAATTTCAGTGTTGGTGCGTGATGACGGTACTCATGCGCATACGGATTATGATAAGGCCTGCGTACTCAGTGGGCAATATGCGGCAGCGTTTGTAAGGGAAACCTCTTTGACAGGCGTTGAGCTGGTTTGCAGGACCCCAGAGGGTTCAGAACTATCTGAATTTATTGTAGCGGAGACTGCAGTTCGTAGGCTGTTACAAGGGCTGAACCCTTCTAAGGCATCTGGGCCTGATTTAATTCACCCGAAACTGTTGCATGAGTCAGCTGCGGAACTAAGTGGACCGCTCGCTATTGTGTTTCAGAAATCGCTTGGTAGTTGTGCATTGCCTTCCGAATGGAAGGAAGCTGTCATCTGTCCCATCTTTAAACATGGGGACAGGGGTCTGCCTGCAAATTACAGGCCAGTTAGTCTGACGAGTGTAGTAGTCAAACTCCTCGAGAAACTGGTGAGAGATTCATTGGAGAGTCATCTGAGTAGATTTAATCTACTTAGCAATGTACAACACGGATGCCGGAAGGGATTTTCGTGTCTGACGAATCTGTTGGTGGCTCGCGAAAATTGGGCGGATGCAGTGGATAACGGCCACACACTGGACGTACTTTTCGTCGACTTTTCGAAGGCACTTGAGAAGGTACCCCATTTGAGGCTCGCGCAAAAGCTGTCCTCCTACGGGGTATCTGGCCGCGCCCTTCATTGGGTGACTGCCTTCTTGGAGGGTAGAGAACAGTGTGTACGGGTAGGCCGGGGTCTATCATTTAGGCAGTCTGTCCTCAGCGGCGTGCCGCAGGGCTCGGTCCTTGGACCGCTGTTGTTCTCTATCTATGTGAATGACCTACCCGCGGAGCTTGAGGTACCATCGCTGCTATTTGCTGATGACCTGAAGCTGTGGAACATTGTTGATGTTCCTGGGGGTTCCGAAGCTATTCAGCGAGCATTGGATAAGCTTTGGGACTGGTCTACTTTATGGTTACTGCCCATAAATCAGGCAAAGTGCTCCGTTCTTCGAATTGGAGGAGGCTGTCCTCCTGCGAAGTACTTGGTCGGTGGGGTCGAACTCCCCCGTGTATCTAGCCAGGTTGACCTAGGCGTCGTACACTCTTCGGCGTTACACTCCGGCGACAACTGGAAGAAGGCCGCAAGCAGAGGTTTCCGCATGTTGTGGTTAATCCGACGTTCTTTCGGAGTCTTGACGGGCGGCATCTTTACGAGGCTGTTCTCGGCTTTCGTTCGCCCTCATCTGGAATACTGCGTCCAGGCTTGTTCGCCCTGCCTCGTCCGGGACAAAATGGAGCTAGAGGGTTTTACAAGTGGGTACTAAGTTAGTCGAGGAATTAGGAGGACGGACGTACCCCGAGCGTCTACTTAGTTTGGGAATGCATTCAATGCAGTACCCCTCAGAGGATACCTAATCCTAACCTACCGTATCTTAACTGGGAAGGTTGGTCCAGATTTATCTTGGCTATTCAGTCCCGCTAGATTGTCTGTTCTACGCGGTCATTCGTTGAAGCTGGACAAACCGCGGTCCGATCGGATTAGGGCGGAAATCCGGCTGTCACGCCGAGTTATCGACCGCTGGAACATGCTTCCGGAAAGTGTTATCAGGGAATCTACGGTTAAGGGGTTTGAGCGGCAACTTGACGCTCTTGGGTGGCAACACGAAACCTTTCCATTTACTTGAGTAACTTGCATCTTCGTACTTCGATTTTCTGTTCTCTACTTTTCTTCACGTATCAGTATTATTTTCTTATTTAAGTGCACTTCCCTACTCTGTACCTTCGATTTCTCTTCCTATCCTTTGCTTACTTCACGTGACTGCCACAGCAGGGACTGCTAGGGCAGGAAACGTGGGCACTAACTGGTTGGCCAGGGTGCGATACGGGTGTTTCCGTTTTAGATCCATCAATAACTGAGCACTTCATCAATTCCTGGCTCAACGATCCACTCGAGATGGAACACTCACGGGATTCTCCTATCGTTCCAGTCCCCATCTGAACTGAACTGAACTGAACTAAGAATCAGGTCTCCCCGAAGGCGCCTATAGTGCAGCGAAAACATCCGCAACATGAGCAGCCTATCGGTATACGAGAGATGCCTCAAACTTGTACCATTTTTGTACCAACCCTCAGAACTCGTTCAAGTGTCATCTTATCGCGTACCAAGCATGGAGGACAGGCCTGCACGGAGTACTCCAAGTATGGCCTGACGAAGGCTGAGAACAATATAACGAACACTTCATTTGTTATAATGCCGAATGACCTACGGATCATCCACAGCATTCGGAAACCCTTACGGGTAGCATTTGTCCAGTTCTCGCTGGATTTGAAGTCAGAGGATAACGAGATACCCAAGTCGGTTTGTTCAGTCACTTGACGCAATACATTCCCGCCAAGTACGTAAGAAGTTGTGGAAGTGCTTGATCCTATGCGCAGGACCGAACATTTGCAAGATTGACTGGCAGCTGCCACAATTCTGACCACTTCCAAAGCTTGTCGGGAGCTGTCTGTAAAGCCGTGGGCTCAACAGAATCGCTCAGTCATTTAGATAGATCGCGAATGGCCTTGGAAATTCACTATTTCAGCGAGTAATCGATAATTAACGATTATCGCATCGATTTCGAACATTCTGGAATGTTCTTCTGCACTTGATTAAAATCCACCTGACCCCTCGGCAAAAGATATGGGGAACCACTAGAGAGTGGCTAATTTTTACATGAAAAATGGGCCTGGAGGGGCTTTGTTTTCCGGTACACCTGGCTAAATGGTGATGATTTCATAACTGGATTTGAAAGAGATGGGTATAGGACGCTTTGTGCTTAAGTATGTACAAAAAATGGTAGTTGGTATAATATGTTAGTTGTAAATTTCGCTTTCAGTTATCGCAATTTTCAAAAATGCGAAAAATACAACAAGCAGACACGAGATATGTATACCCCTTGTTCAAGCAAGTAACTTACGGCAAACCTAAACTATACATACATAAAACTATTGTATTAACACTTATTTGCTCAATAATTCGGCCGTTCACACAACTTTTATTCAGCATTGGCTTGCTTTCCATTATGCCGTGAACTTCAACTACACCTGTAGTCATCACTTTATGTTATCATTACCGTTTTCACGAATCAAATTCATATAGCGTTATTTTCTATCTCCCGCACCTTAATACCACCAAAATTTAGAACATACTCTGCAGCTACTCAAACAAACTTGGATGTTACCGAGGAAAACGGTAGCGAAACCTTTCCCGCCATGACAAAAATTAGAACTTCCCGAAACACTAACCTTGGTAGTTGAACTTCCAATTCTAGAAATCGAAGGTCAGTGGAGACCTATAAATACCGAGAACGTCCTATCCGCCACTTGGAAATAACGCTCCTTCGACAGTGTTATTCCGGTACACAGGGTTGCAGTTGATGCGAGGTAAATTTGAGGCCATTGAACACATAGTAATGTTTATTAATAATTGAGGATGCTTGATGAAATCCTACGATCACAATTAGTACTCATTATACTAAGGGGTTTAAATGCGTTACGATGGTTTCTCAGTTTCCCGCCTCACGCGTAGCAGCCATGGTGGATGACTAGCTTGTATTCCGATGTATGCTTAAGGGTCCTTAGCTGGACTTCGCATCGGTGAAGAAGGATCTGAAAGTGTTTCAGATTGGAACGGCGACCTCGTTTGTTCGTCGGAACGTTGTAACTGCGAAGGCGTAAGCAAGGGAGGCTGGACAGGTGCCACCGGAAGGAAGCCCATACCGGTATATTTTATTTGTATGTGTGCATGCGAGGCGCAGCAACGTTGCTGGAAAGCGGTAAGTGCATTGTAATTGCCTGACTTGATGATTACTATAGGTACCGATGTTTCGATCGCCTTGCGCTTTTTTCTGTTACGTATAAAAGCGAATGTTACGAAATTGGGAATGCGTATCTGTGGCATTCGCACAGCTTTCACGTAAGTAAACCTTGGCTGTATGTGAGAAATCGGAGGCTAACGGAAGATCAGGAGCGGCTGATGCTTAACTTAATGAGAACATTTCGTCAGACCCAGGAGATGCGTGCGTTTGGGCGGCAGCAATATAACATTCGTTTAACAAAGAGGGATTTGTATGTCATACGGCGGCGTCATCGTAATGCTTGTGTCACTGAGGTGGAGGAGGTGAAGCAGCTGTTGCAAAGAAGTGGTCATGTGAAAAGTATGCAAGAGGGGAACCAGACTCGTTGCCTGTTTTTCGTACCTTCGCACATGCTCGATTTGGTGGGCCAATACGGGGAGGTAATTTTGGCTGACTCCAAGAATCATATCAATTACGGCGGCTACATCCTGTGGCACTGCAAGTTTGTGGACGTTAGCGGCCTGGGTATGAGTTTCTTTTATGCGCTGTTGCCTAATGAGACGGCGGTTGCTTACGAGGAGGCAGTGAGAGGTATGTTGGAGTTGGCCCCCGCGGTTGCCGGTGCTCGGACTTTGGTGATGGACAAGTGCACTGCGCAAGTGAATGCGTTTCGTGATGCGCATCCCCAATGCAAACATCGGTTTCTGCCGGGTACACATTATGCGTGACATGCGTCGGCGTTGCTCACACCTTCCGTTGTGTAACCCGGAGGATAAGAGAGCTCTATTGAACATGCTGCGGTCGCTATTGTACACGTACGGCTGCGCGCATTACCATCGTATTGTGAAAGGCATATCCCTGCGCAGCGCGGAATGCTTCTAATACCTCCGTCGTACCTGGATCACATGGAGGCTTAGCTGCGCAGCGTATTTGGTGGGCCATGTGGTTTTATTCGGATGCGGCAGCACGAACCGCGTTGAAAATGCGGATACGCGTCTGAAAGAAACTTTGAGCGAGCGGTCGACGCTACTTCACCTGTTTCAGGTGATAGTGCAGCTTGCCAGTGGCATCATTGAAGAGAGGGAAACACTGCTTGCCAGAGAACAACTTCGCGTATGCAACGTTCAGCACGGTGTCAGCAGTGGGAGGTGATTTGGCGCAGCCTGTCGTCCGACGCCCGGTGGCAGTACGCGCGGCACGGTGTTCGAGTTCGTATTCGCATTGTAAACCAAGGCGGCGGTTGTTGGCTGGTGGGCGACGAGCGCATTGGGATGCAGCTTGTCGTCATCGGAAATGGCAGCGCTTGCGGGTGCAGATTTAACCGACAGTGGCGCATTGCATGTGCGCACATTATTCACGTGACAAGCCTACACGCGTACGAGGAGGAGGATGTGCTTGGTGGTTGTCGTTGGTTGTTGCCAGCTACAAGTACATCTGCGCCAGTCCCTTCGGAGGACAGGGAAAGGACGTTGGCGGTGGCGCAGGTGAGATGCCCGAGTGATGCAGTTCTTGACCGGGCGGCGAAAATTCGCATCACTCAAGATACGTTTGTTGCTCGGGAAACACAGATCCTGAGCATGGGCACCGAGGAGTTTGAGCGCACCATGGGCGTGTTTGCGTGCGTGCGGGAGCTGCTCGCAAGTCACAGTGATGTGCAGCTTTACGCGCTATTATCGCAGTTGGAACCACTTCAACGTTTATTGTCCGAAGACCTGCCCAGCTTCCAAGGAATGCAGACGTCATCCTCCGGTGCATCTACCCACGTGACGGCAGGCAATGGTACGAGTACCAGCAGGAATTCAACGGAGAGGGTCGTCAGCGAAGGGATCACCTTGGTGTCGCCGGTGACTGGTGTTTCCCAGTCTCCTTGCAACGACCGCAGGCGGCGGAGACGGAAGTCACCTTTGTTACCGCGTGCGGTGGAGGTGGTGGAATGCAGCATAACATCATGGGCGTTGCTATTTCTTACCCTTAAAAGAGGGCCATCTGCTCGCCAACCCACATACACATGGTGTGCAAAGAGAGGCACTGCTGCCAAAGAAGCGGACAGCGCGGTTTGCTCTTTGTGTGAGGAAGAAGAGGATGCGTGCGGTAGCTCGGAGAATGTCGATTGGATAAGTTTCGATGTTTGCTGCAGATGGTATCATCAAACGTGTGCTGCATACCATGGGGAGGCGGCATACACATGTGCGCGTTGCAGCGGGTAAGTTCAGGTTCACGTATGTAACATTGCTTTTCTTTAGGGATACACATGAGCAAGATGTGAATGCGGCATAAAGAACCTCCGGAAATGGGAAACCCTTCCAATGGGTCAGTTCCAACGGCATTGCTTTACCACCCGAACTGTATATTTCCTTGACTGTTTTGTTACCAGTGCACCGGGGACATGGTTGTTAATCATGCTAATTTATGTCTTCCAATTACACCGCTGCGCGCTGTGATTGGATGGCACGGATGGGGAGCAGTTGCTAGATGGACCAGCGAACGGCGCAGCAAGGTTTTGGGTGTGGGAGAGTGGTTTGTAAGCTCTATATTCCTGTGTCTTCCTCGTCATGGTGGAAGTGCCTAAGTGAGGAATGAGTGAAGCGGGAGTTCCCAGATAACGGCTATGCCGTCATCTGGTAAGTCATGGTGGACGCGCAAGCACGGAGTGCAATCAACATACGGTGACAAACACACGGCAGACGTTCTTACCGGAATCCTCATTGAGGGAGGCAACGCGATTGACAAGGGCAGTCAATGGACTGCGGCCGGGAAGACAAGAATAAACAACGACAACCACTTTTGTGATCAGTGTCTTCCTTTCTCTCTGTCCAGTGAACGACTGCAAATCCGGACGCTTGGGCACGGACCAGGAGACAGTTCTGCTGACCTCTCACCATCAACGGATGTTGTATGGGTCCCTCTAAATTATGCCGGAGACGTCACTCATTAAAGGCCAATTGCTACAGGAGAAACGAAAACCGTCGCACCGCGCAACGGTGCAGTGTCCATCCCACGGCGTACGGTGCATCCATGAAAGCATTTCTGGTGATAGCGTAGTTATCGGGTACGGGTGATGTTGCCCTTGTTGGCCGTTTAAATCCCTTTGTTTTCACTTGGTCAGGAGGAAGTTCCTATCCGCCCAATCGAAAGCCATCCAACGGAGTACTTTTCGCGATCACTGTGTGCTGATACCGTTTGCGGAGCGTTGGTTGCTTCCCTGCAGGGATGCCGTTACACATAGCGGCCGTCTGATTGTAGGTTTCCGTGCACCGGTAGCTGGCGTGCGATGGACCCAAAGGGACAACATAGCCATAAGTTAAGAATGCCGGGGTTCCGTCCTGCAATGCCATAAGTACGTGAGCACCTGCGCGCATTGTGTTCATGGATTGCTTACGGATGCAGCCACCAACCGTCCACTCCGAGTACCAACTGATGACATGCTGCAGTCCTCCATCATCATCATCAGCAGCAGCAGCGTTACATCAGCCATTTGAGCTGATGCTTCGCTGCCATACAACCATGAGGACCAATGAAACAAAGAATAAGAAGAGGGAGAGAAGGGGACTTACCTGATAACCTTAATGGCCTAAGCAAACCTTCAGGGTCAAGGCGCCTACACCTTGTGTAGACAAAATTCCGTCACAAATAACTGGCTATCGTGCAAAGATAAGGCGGCATCGGCGAGACAGCTTCCTTGCGGCTTTCACTGCCACGCGTCAAAATCTGCCATTACCCCACAGATAACTGAGCACCAAACACACTTTAAACAGGCAATCCAATTACGATACGGCAGCAGACGCGCCACTGGTGTCTACTGCGAGCCAAGTCCAGAAAATTCTCGAGCCAAGCGCAAGGAGAGTCACGTGCACTCCAGCCCGGAAGGCGAGACGGACCAACGCCACCTCAGATCTTCAGACCGAAGGGGCGAAGTCTCATTACCATACAGCAAAACGGCCCTCACTGTGGCCTTCTATACCCGGCCTTTCAGATGGAGGGAAACTCCTTTCTGTCGCCAAAGATGACGCAGGTTCAAGAAGGCAGCTCTGGCCTTTGCAACGCGTGAGCTGACGTAAGTTTCTATGCGCGCACCATTGCTGATGCAGCTGCCAAGGTGAGTGACTTCATCAACCACCTCGAGTTCCTCGTTAGCAAGCATCAAGGGATCATCAAGTGACTGGTGGTCCTGCAGCAACACTTTACACTTTGCAGGGACGAACTGCATACCAAATAATGGGACCACTCTGGATAGTCTATTCAGGGTTCTTTGTGCTGCCTCAACATTTTCGGAAAGCGAGGCGATATACCCTTCTGCGAGGTGACCGCGCCATGATTACGTCGCGGAGGTGAAGTTGCTTTGCACGTCAAATGTACCTTGGCTATTTCGCGAACATATTCTTCCAATTCCGTTGACGTAAACGCCGAGGCGCTTGCGATAGTTGTTTGCGCTTCTTTAACACAATTCAAAATTGTGTTAGTGTACAGAAGCCACGAAATTACGGCAAGCATGCCCGTTGACTTCATTCGTACTCATACGACAAATACATGTCAGGTTTTGGGCGATTGTAATGTTTCTGAGGTTTATGGGCGCAACTGCTGCAATGCAGCGTCCGGAAGTTTCTCTAGTGATCTCCTTGACCTATCCGTACAAGCATCCCTTCATCAGTTTGTACAAAGGCGCAATAGGTTCACGGTGGGCCACAAGCCTCCCATTTTAGATCTTATCTATGCGAAATACCCGGATTTTGGACGACATGCTGTGAATGATTTCCCTTGGGCTGTAGTGCTCACGTATGCCTCTTATTCAAATGCGCCTTATGTCGGGGACGTGAAGAGTATATGGTCAGAAGGCTACACATATCTGGTGGCCTGATTTTCAGGCTGTCAGGCGCAACGCTGCAAATCAACCTGGAAGGAGGGAAGATGAGAGTCCGAGTGGGTTACCGGCTGTCTTTCATACAATCCGTTCTGAGTGGTGTTCCTCAGCGGTCGGTTCGCGGACGTCTACTGCTTGCATTGTATGTCAATGACCTCACTTAGAAGCTTAAGGTACCATCCGTTATGTTTGCGGATGACTTGAACTTTTGGAATGCAGTGAGCGATTACGCTGGGCCCAAGGCCTTACAGACAGCTGTCGACAAGCTTTACAGTTTCAGGCCTTTCCGTTGTGTTCTTAACGTGTACCTCTATTTCCTTGCCTTCGCACATCCATTAATATCATTACATTGCTATGACACTGGTATGCTGACAGGCGTACGTTTCTTTCCTGCAATCACTACCCTTTCAGAGCCTACGCGCTATGCCCTGGCCATTGCCTTCTCTCAGGTGTTGCCGCCGCCATGTGATGTTGCATTGATACGTAGTGACAGGTAACATAGATTTTCCATGCTCATCTCTCTTTCAGAGCCACTGATATGTGCCGCCCCCTGCGTTGTTACCTCGCGCTGCCACAGAGCCTCCTCCCAAGTCCTGCCGCCGCCATGTGATGTTGCATTGATACGTAGTGACAGGTAACCTAGATTTTACATGCTCATCTCTCTTGCAGAGCCACTGATATGTGCCGCCCCCTGCGTTGTTACCTCGCGCTGCCACAGAGCCTCCTCCCAAGTCCTGCCGCCGCCATGTGATGTTGCATTGATACGCAGTGACAGGTAACATTCATTTTCCATGATCACCTTGTCTTCAGAGCGCCTGCTTTGTGCCGCCTATTGACCTCCAACCTCAGGCTGCCACAGAGCCTCCTTCCAAGTAACGCTGGCGCCGTGTGAGATCACCATAACACGCCGCCGCAGTTTATATTCCTTGTCCTTCCTCATTTCTCTTTCCGATTTCTTGGGACGTACGTGCATTAAACGTCTCCCATCATAGCACCTTTTCCAGTCTTCCTTCGCCTTCCAGGTACGACACTTTTCCCATTCCTTGGAGAACGGTGCAATTGCCCTTTTCAGGGCCACCCCCTGCATCTGTGTCTTATCGTCCCACAGCCCATGGGAAGTATGCGAACTCCGCTATCTCCTTGCGGCGAACTACAAGCTCACAGGTTCCGTGGGTGGCTCCGTAATCTTCAGAGAACGTATGGAGGGATTCATACATCAACACGTGTTCGCAACCCTGAGACGAATGCGAACAACATCGTCCTCCAAAAACAACGTGGTAAGTTACTTTCGTAGACATCTTTTACTTGGTACATGTCGTTGCATCCGTTAATTATTCGTAAAACTGTTTCCGTAGTGCTCTGACACTTAGCAATGCTCACCTTCATGAGCCATCCCCTCATACTGTAACGATATTTGATGAACCATTTTTCAGTATTCTCGCTTGATGGGTAATGAGCGTTCTGAACTCTCCCCACTTACACGAGAATATTTGCATTTGGTTTGAGCGTCCCGTCTGCCCACTTGTCATATAATCAAACACCGCCTTAACAAGGGCTTGCCTACTTCAGTACCATGTAGTTATGCACATTCGTCACCGTTATGTGGATAACATCTTGCGCCAAATGTTTTCATCCCTCACTATGCAAGACACTAAAGTATACCCGTATATATCTTTAACGTTAATTAAACCGACTCTTCTGTTCACGTAAGAAACACACAGAGACCTAAGTCTTACTTTGCTTTTGCTGCATGGTTTACAGATTTAAATTTTCCCTACTTCACATAACACCATCGATTAAGTCTGTCACAGTTAAGGACGCCATATTCTTTGCACCATTCACACTGCCTCCTGAAACCACTTTCCAGCATAGCACTTCTTCCGCACAGAAATCCCCGGATTACGCAATTTCATGCTTACATACCATCAATTCATGCGAACTCATTTTCCCTAGCGTGATTTATAGGCCATAGCATTTACATAAGGTAAATGGGAACCACAGGTACATCCGCCAAAACAAGATGGTTTATCCACTGGGACTGGCCGACGCATCCTCAAAACGCTTGGTCCTTTCTCCAGGAAATGAAAAACCCACACACTGGTCCAAATGGAGCTCATTCCGCCATCCCGGAGGCGCTACCTTCATGGGGTCTAAACAAATGGGTTTAGCTTGCCTCGTACTCAGAGAACAATTTACTCACCTGGAAGAATATATGTACATGGATCCCCCGTTCCACAATCGAAGACAAACAACTCTGGCGTGATTACCTTCACTGCCTCAAACATTCCTATTCGCCAGTCACCTGGAGCTATTCTGATGTCATTTCACGGACAGCGTTGCGCACGTATACGTGACTATTCCGATGGTCTTCCATGGAATTTTCACTTGGCTACGGAAACAGTTACACTTACTTACATTTGCAGGAACCCCAAATCCAATTTGCGGAGAATGGCGTTTTTACCTATTAAGGACATATTCAGCCACAAGAAACAACTTCACTCACCGACACCATGACAAGTCCAGCGAGGATAGCTGGACATAGTTTGCGAGCCGAGCATGAATATAATAGAAGAGCCGGCCTCTATTAACAATGTGTTTACTCACCTGCATCATTATCATTCGACTCTTCGAATCTTGCATCATTGACCAGCTTCAACGACTGCTGCCGTATCAGAACTAAGCCATTCGGCCAACCAACGAAGAATTTTGGCTACCAACCGACTGCGAATAATAGAATGCAAAATCGGTCTATACGATGCATAACCGACTTGCACTACTGTTCAACGAAAGCTACGGCAGTGTTCCAAGACGTGGTGGGTTTTCGCCTGGCAAGCGTTCTCCCTATAAAAAGCCACAAATGTCCGCTTAACAACACTGCAACGTGGCGGATGTGACTCGCCACAAAATAAAGTCACAGCTAAGCATTTCACACTGACGCAGTCCTCAGCCTTCTACCTCGAACCTGTGCAACTAATTCTGCTATGAACAATGCTTTGTTGGAGCACAGATCTTCTCTAGCTCGTAATGGTTATTGGTTGCAAAAAGCCTTGTTTAGGCTCCTGTGCTCACGGATCACTACCTGGCGAAATTACCCCCAACTTGTGTTTTGACGGATTTTTGCGCGCCACAGCTCCATAATGTCCCTGGGTCTGATTATTACCTGACAGTATGCTCACTCATACTGACAACATCTTTTCTTTTATAACTTTCATCAAAACGGAATGTTTTAACATTCCACAGAAGCTATGCGTGTATGCATATTTGATCACGCATTTACAGGTGTGTCTCGTTTTACCAAGAATATACTATTTATTTATTTATGTAACAGACCATCCTTATAACAATCCTACGCACTACAAACTCCCATTTATATATAAATATATACGTTCATATATATGCATATATATATATGCATACACATATATATCACATATATACGACTATATATATGTATATATATACTGCATCCGAAAATGTATATCGCATAACAAATTGCAATGATCAATTGCCTACCACGCAACATATTAATCGGGGTGCATTTTCCATCCACTTTGTCACAGGTATCATGCATACAGCATTCTTCAGTATACAGAATTATACAAAATCCTCATATAATGTTCACTTCTGTTAAGTTGGATCCCAATAATCTCGTATACCATAATCAACAACGTACGCATGCTTATAAACATGGGATTTCCGTGAAATATATATATGGTTGGCGGCATCCGGTTTCGGATTTGCCTGTCACTGTGGCAAGCCACAGGACGCCTGCGCCTACAGAGGGACCATGGATGGCTTGCGCTGCACTAACACAGCGCTAACCACATACCCCATATCTAGTGTAAACCCGAAGGAATAAGACCGACAGGCATGCGGATGGGAAACACGTTTCATCAACGGAGCCGGCCCACACTCCTTCACGGGCAGACACAAGCACACTGTATTTGGGAATCAAGCGCACGCAAGGCGGTGGCTAGACCGTAGTCCGCTCCACACTGGCTGCATGGAACCACTCTTTGATGCTAGCACGGCCACAAGGAACGTGCACCCTGTCCCCTCAAGCAACGACCAACTGTCTCCTGGAGCCGGTATGGACGAGGTAGTGGGTAACAGACAGGTAGGCAATTTCTCAACATGCACAACAAACGCATCCACACCGGGGATATCAAACAACAGCCAAACACTTGAAAGAGAGAAAGAAAACGAGAAAAATTCGATTAATGCCTAAGGAAACGGTGATATAAACAATAATTAAATAGCATATGTAATAAGTTGATTACAAACAAATCCTAGCTAAGTGCACGAGGTCAGGAAATATAGTTCACGGAATGCCACGAACGCAAAAATGTTATGGAAATCAAATACAATTGGCTTAGGCGATGCGTGCAAGTTAATGAAATAGAGTACAGGGAGATATTTATATGAGAAAGAAAAATCATTAAGGTAAAAACCGTAAACCCACCACCTGAAATAAAGAGATTTGGCATGCAAGCACCCAGTTAGTAATGCGAATTCAGCGTGCCTACAACCGCTGCGCCGGTGCTGCCTACGTGCACTTCAGGACTCGTCGTCGCATCGGCAGTGGTCCCGAGGGACTTCTCTCATGGCTCCCTAGGCCTGCCTGACTAAAGCACTCGCGACCGCATGTACTACAGCACCATGCGCTCGATGTCGATGGAGTACAAGCCATCGATGCTTGCCGCTTCCGCACCTGCCGCTTCTTCTCTGCATACATGAAGGCGTTCTCCTGCACTTCAGCAGCTGCCTTCGTGATTAGATCGCGCCATGCACGCCGATCAACCGCCTTCGATTCCCGTGATCTGCAATCAAGATTAGAACGTGTAAGGCTCACTTTAATCATGTCCTGGTAACGTAACTTTGGTTCCCCAAGTGCCGCTTCCCAATACTCAGCTGACCATATAAGAGTTGTTTTGGTATCCGCGCCGAATCCATACGGCTCACATGACCGAGCCATCTCAGGTGTCGCAGTAAAAGTATGCCGTCCACTGCATACATCCCACTTCGGCGCAACACTTCCGTGTCTACGACGCTGGCGCCCCAACCGATCCGCAAAATTCGTCGCAGACACTGCTGATGGAACCGCTCGAGATATCGCACATCCCGACGGTACATCGTCCACGTTTCACTGCCGTATAGAAGAACGGACAGCACCATGGATTTTTACACCATCAACTTCGTGCTAATGCTAAGCTGATGGTTCTTCCACACTCGGTACTCAAGCTTCCCGAATGCCGCCGCTGCCTTCGACACGCGAATACGCAACTCAACGTGTAGCTGCTGATCAGTCCATATCACACTCCCAAGGTGGCAGAAGCGGGAGGTGGTTTCCAATACTTCAGCATCAATGCTGATTTGCGGCAATATTGAAGATTGCACCTCCGGTGAAAGCTGAAAGAGACAGACAGTTTTGCTTGTGTTGATAGTGAGCCCAAATTTGGCCGCTGTCTAAACCAGAGCACTAGTCATGTGCTGCAACTCATCCGCGCTGTGTGAAAACAACGCACAGTCGTCAGCAAACAGCAACTTACGGATAGTTGTCTCACAGACTAGAGTTCTCGCACCGAAACGACGGATGTTCAGCAACCCACCAGCAATACGGTGCTCCACACGAACGCCGTAAGCACAAGCGGCATCAAAAGCACAAGACACCATTGCATGGATAGATATTAAACAGGGTAGGAACTAGGACACAGACTTGTTTCACACCAGAGACAACTGCAAAGTCATCAGAGGTCTCTTCACTCAGCTACACCCTCGCTCGCATACCACTGTGCAGACATCCAATTAAACTTACAAACTTACGCGGGCAACCAAACTTACCTGCCTCGCGGTTCACCGTATCAAATGCCTTGGTGAAGCCAACAAAAGGCGAGTACAATGGCTGGTGTCGTTCTCCGCACTTCTCTTGCAACTGACGAGCCGCAAACACCATATCTATAGTGCTGCGACACGAACGGAATCCACACTGATCTTCCGCCACGTTAGGTTCCACAATCCGACTCACGAGGCGTTTGAGCAGGATTCGGGCAAGCCCATTGCCCACACAACTCAGCAAGTTGAGGCCATGATAATTCGTACAACATTGCTTGCTCCCTTTGCCCTTGTACAGTGGTAGCACGAAGGCATCCTTCAGCTCAGGAGGCACCTCCTCCTCAATCCACACGCGTTGCACCAAGTGGTGCAGCGCAGTCAACAACGCGGGTCCACCGTGTTTCAATAATTCAGGCGGTATCTCGCCGGCTCCGGCACACATGCCGTTTCGCAGCTGAGCAAGTGCTCTCTGCGTCTCATCCGGTGTCGGCGTATCCGCCAGATCCGCCTTCACATCGTGCTGCTTCAGGCCGTTTAATGTAGGCCGGTCGATCTCTGAACGGTTGTTCAAGAGACAGTCATATTGTTTCCGCCAGACCTGCATTGTGTCTGCAGTCTGGGTGCAGGTGTCACTTGAACTACCATCAATCAGTGTCCTCAGCGGCTCCAATCTCGGTCCATTTTCCACCTTCAAGGAGTCAAAGAAATCCTTGTGTTGGCGGCGTTCGGCGTAGCATTCCATCTGTTTCGCGTTCTCCGTCCACCATGCATTTTTAATGCGACGGAGCTCTGGGGTCAATCGCCGTCGAAGTTTGCGAAACTGACTCTTCTTCCCCAAGTCACTGGCGTCTGCAGCATGTGCAGCAAATGCTGCATACATCTCCGACACCAATGCGCCGATCGTCGCATTGTTGTCATCAAACCCATCAGGCCGTTTACAGTTTGCGCGCCCAATGGTCTCCTCGGCAGCAGCTGTCACCTGATCGCGAATGTGGTGCCACAGGTCGCCCACTGTGGCTATGCAGTCCACATCACCACACAGGTGTGCAGCCATCGCCTTCTCCAGCTCAGTACGTTTCGCCACAGTACCGAGGGAGCAAATGTTACATTTACGCCGATTCACGGCGGGAGTGCCATACATCGATTTACGAAAATATATGTACAGTTTGGTCCGAACCAATTTGTGATCAGTACCACACTCAGCTCCACACAGTATACGTGTCATGCGCACTTCACGCATATCATGCTGACGTACGATGACACCCACTCCGTGGGTGAGTCCAAGTTCCTATATCACTCGCACTCAGTGCAAACCGAGTGTTCGTGATCGTCAGGCCGTGAGTGGCACATAGTGAAAGCAGCCTGTCACCGTTCGCATTCGCTGAGCCAATGCCATGCGAACCGATAACATCTGTCCACGCTGATGCATCACGCCCAACGCGCGTTGAAATCACCTAGCAGAAATAGTCGGTCGCTCCTCGGCACAGACCGTATCACGGAGGATAACTCAGTGTAGAACTGATCACGCGTGTCATCAGGATAACACATAGGTGGACCGTGCATGCTTATAAAAGTAGCAAACTTACCTCTTCCGAGTCTTAGGCGAACAGTCATCAGTCGCGTCCTGATGCCCGTTGGTTCACCCATCAGCTGGCCATTCAGGCGATCGGATATTACAAATCCGACCCCATGTTCACGTGGTACTGAGGCGGCGTTGCCCTCCCAGTAGAATGTGTAGCCAGCACCTGCTTCATTCAACTTACCTTGCTCAGCGAGCCGGGTTTCACTGAACGCCGCAATATCGATGTTGTAGCGCGCCAGCTCCATTGCGACCAGTGCAGTGCGTCGCTCCGGGCGCTCGCTGGAGTTCCGGTCCAGTAGTGTGCGCACGTTCCAGCACCTGATGTTGAGTGCTTTGCGCGCAGGCATACGATTGCATTGGTGGGCAATCGCACGCGAGGTGGTCGTTGTGCTTCGGAGGTTTGCTTGAGGGACTCCACCCGGAGCCTTTGGCTCAATAGCCTTACCCACAAGGCAGTGGGTTGTTTGGAGGTTTGCTTGAGGGACTCCACCCGGAGCCTTTGGCTCAATAGCATGACCCACAAGGCAGTGGAGATCAGATCCAGCTCTGGAATGTGATTGCAGTGATAGATGGGGATCTGCTTGACGGCCGTCACACGCAGCCTTTGAGGTACTGGGACAATTATCATATGTTTTGCGACCGTAGTAGGATACGCACCTGCGACCACGGCCAGACGCAGGTGGGTTTTTGGCGGGTTTGCACCAATTTGACCAGAGGCTGCCTGGCTTGAGGCGGGCAGTAGCAAACCATTGAACACTCGGTGGTGTCCTCCCACCGTCAGAGACAATGCGTGGCACTCGTGCTCTACGCCAATCGAGCATTGATAATATAACCCTTAAAGCTGTTGTCTCCCATGGCTAGGTTTTACGGGAAGTGGGCCATCGACCACTTCCTTACCTCCGGAGAGGATGGACTAGGATACTGCCAAGCGGCCCAATCCTGACAGGAGAACGACTCGGGTCCTCAGCCAAAGCCTTCGATTAAATGAACACCCGAAAGGCAGCGTGTCTAGCACATGGGCTGTTCACTGACTCATGCGGATTGGTGTCCTGGATCTTAGCAGGGAGAAGGGCGAAACCTAACTCCCACCCAGCGGTCGCCACGAGGAGGCGCCCAGGACATGAGACTATGGCGCAACAGTAGCAGCAGTGGGTAGACCATCTGTCAGGATCTAGACACCACGAGCCTCAGCGCACCATAGGTTCCTCCGCCACTCCTGCCAATATATATATATATATGTATATATATATATATATGCATGCCCCTTGCTGAGGCTGCTGTTGCTTTCATGATGCTTGTTCACCGCAATTGGGATAAACTAACTTACACTTAAGCTAGGTCTTTTTATTGTGGATGAAGTTCATTACATGTTATTTGGTTTGTTCTGCGTACTTGTTAATCTTCTCCTTCGTTGCACTCGTCACTCACGCAAATTGTGGTAAACTTGCATAATTGTATCGCGTGGTATTTTTAAATAACTCGGACATTTTGTACTTATCACGGATACACTTATAACCAATTTCTTCCATATGCTCATTTAGCGAGTATTTATGTCGTCATATGCGTTTGCTTTAATCGATATCGGCATTTCGAATGACTGGCTGTTATTTGACATCCCTGGTTGGGGTCCGAGAGACGAGGATACTTGCTGGTTGAAAACCTTGGAAGTTATGGCTCAAGATCGATGTCAATGGCGGACGTGTGCATCAGTGTGTTGCGGTGTCCCTTCCTCCTCCCCCTAAAAACGAACAAACTGAAAAAAAAATTTCAAAAACTGTGAGTGGTAGACTTGACAAAAAAAGCATTTCTTGTTGCTCTTTTCTTATTATTCATATTGTTTTCCTATTCAGCCATGATTCCGATGGCACAATATCTGTACCACAGATTGTGTATAATATAAATATATATATATATATATATATATATTTGACATCCCAGGTGTGGCTGAGCTTGATGTGCATGTTGACAAGGTGCCTACCTGTCTATTACCCACTACCTCGTCCATACTGGCTCGAGGAGACAGTTTTTCGTTGCTAGAGGGGACAGGGTGCACGGTCCTTGTGGTCGTGCTATGCTCGAAGAGTGGTTCCATGCAGTCAGTGTGGAGCGGACTACGGTCCAGCCACCGCCTTGTGTGCGCTTGATTCCCAAATACAGTGTGCTTGTGTTTGCCTGTGAAGGAGCGTGGGCCGGAGTGTGGGCCGTTGATGAAACGTGGCTCCCATCCACACGCCACCCGGTCTTATTTCTTCAATTTTACCCTGGTTATGGGTTGTGCGGATCGAGCTGTGGGTGGTGCAGCGCAAGCCATCCATGGTGCCTTTGTAGGCGCAGGCGTCCTGTGGCTGACCACAGTGAGAAGCAAATCCGAAACCGGATGCCGCCAACCAACCATATATATATATATATGTATATATATATATATAATACACCATCTGTGGTACAGATATTATGCCATCGGAATCATGGCTGAATGGGAAAACAATATGAATAATAAGAATAGAGCGACAACATATGCTTTTTGGTCTATTTTACCACTCAGTTTTTGAAGATTCTTTTGTTTGTTCTTTTTTGGGGGGAGGAAGAAGGGACACCGCAACAAACCGATGCACACGTCCGCCACCTTCTCAACGAGACTAGAGCGGAATGCCATGATTGCTTATTGCGCACGTGGTTACCGTTTTCCTCTTCATGGCGACACACACAATGCGAATGGAGTGTACGTTCGGTTGTTTCTCGACCAACTTGGTGGAGAACGAAAACGGTCAGCTTAAGCGGCAACTTAGGGAACGGTCCTCCTTACTTCAGCTGTTCACTGTGGTGCTTGATCGTGTGTGTTTTGTTATGGAGGAGAGGCGTACGAAGTTGGCGCGATGCCATTTGAGCTCCCATGTGCCCCTGTTAAGGGTTTGCGGGCTCACCGCCTTACTGGTACATTTGACGTCGTACAGGTGGGCGCAGCTCATCAGGCACTGATCATCGGAAGACATAATCGGATGTCATCCTGAGTGTACGGCTGTTGCGGTGGAATGCAGGCTGCGGGTCCGTAACCGTACGTTTTTGGGACGTCGTGAAAGATGTGGCTGTGAGTTCCAGAATCGCTGGCGGATGCAGTAAGCACACACATGGTATGTCGCTTGCCAGCAGCGTGCGGATTTGGTGGTATTGGTTCAGGCTTGTCGATGGAGCATACCTGATTCCTCGGAACCGGTAGCTGCCATTGAGTTCACGGAGGCTACAGAGTTAGGCGTGTCGGAAGGGGCAGCCACTTCAAAAGCGGTGGATTTGGATGGGGCGACGAAGCTGCGTACTGCGGAGGCGCTAGCGGAATTAAAAACGCACATATGCATTATGTCGGCGACCAAATTTCAGGGTATGGTCACCTATATGAGGCGTTTGTGCGAGGTCTTAATGCATGAAACGGATGTGCAACATTTCTGCAAGCACAGACACTACGATTCCTCCCTAACTTTGAATAACGATGAGAGCATTTGGCCGTTGGTTGGTAAACGGGGCACGTCCTCCGTGTTTTCTTGTCATCCTGTTGGGGTTAACTTGAAGGAGAACACACCAACGGAGGACTTCTGTTCCAAGACACATTCAGGAAGGCGGAAATCCCCTTTGGTACTCCGACGGACGGTGGTGTCACTTACGATTACGTTGCCGCGCGGTGCCCTTTTCCGAACCGTGAGGACTAAAACGACCAGCGTGTAATAGTGCGCTAACATGGAGCGGGATGCTTCAGCTGCACCAGCGGTGGCTGAGTGATGCAAATGCGCCATATGCATGCGTTCTGAGGACACACAGGAAAAAGCGAAACAGTGGCTTGGGTTATGTGTGAGCACTGCGAATGTTGGTTTCACCAATCGTGCAGTGATTAAGATGGTGCCGAAGGTTTCAAATGATTGTTCTGTATGGATTAACGGAAAACCGTAAGCCTTTATATATGCTGTGAAAGACGCAGGTAAGTTCCGCACAACCGTGAATGACGGTATGCTTTTTAGTGCTTCTTGGTTACGAAGTATCCAGCCGCCATGAAAATCATTGCAATATACCATCTCATCGTGCCCCTATCGTTGTACGGCAGCACGCTTTGCCAGCGGAATGATGGGTAAGAAGGGTAATTCGTACGGCTAATTTCATATTCAGTGAAACCCATTTCGGTTAAAGAGGCAGGTGCACAAAGCCATCGGATGACATGTGTACCTAACAGCCGGTAAGTTGCGAAGTGTCTGCGTTTCCAGGCGTTTTATCATCTTCATGAAGCGGAGTGTTTGTGGTGCGCATTTTCCTCCCAGTCTACGGCTTTGCGCTGTCACCATGGAAGCACTATATCCCCTCCTTCCTACACGTTTCTTTAGGTACGTGGGTATAGGCGAGGCGTTGGATTTATCCACCGCTTGCGATGTTACCGGTTTGCGTACTCCGAATGTTCGGATACTGGGAAGAATAAGGTTCCAGTTGGAGGTACACCGGGTGCTCCTAAGGGACAACAAAGGTATCGCGGTGATGCATCAAGCATCAAAGGAGAGGTAAATGTAGCGTCTTGTAAAGCTATGGTTCCAGATAAGGTTATAAACAACTTCACTTGCCATGCTGTTTCCCTTGGCAGCATAATCTTCCTCCAAGCATCTGCACAATCAGGGGCTACGCTATATTTGCTTGCTTCACATGATTAACCCTTTAAACTGCGGCAGCAGTAGACAGTTGCAATGGACTTTAGCCGCCGCGTTATAACCCAGAGGTGTGTACCACGCAGCGGTACGTTTCACCTAACTGCAAGGTTACGAAACCGAGCAAATGAACTCACCTGACGTGCAATCTTGGATACCTTCGACATTAGTAGCGTTCGATGTTTGGCACATTTATCGGGTCCTGGTGTTGCGTGGGCTTGCGCTGTCGAAGTATCTGCAGCAAGGTTATTGATTTCATTCGTCCTCAGGCTGCCAATAGGTGTCTAATACTGGGTGACCTCGACCTCCCCGAAATCTGCTGGACTGATCTATCTTGCAGTTCGGCGGTAGGCGCTCTCGGTTCGGATCTCCTTGAGCTAATATTGCAACTGCCTTTGCATCAATTCGTAGATCACCCGACCAAATATATGCGCAACCAAAGTCCATCTACCTTGGATCTCATTTTTGCGAACTAACATGATTTCGTAAGTGATATTACGTACGACTGTCCTCTAGGAGCCAGTGACCATGTCGGCACATCCTTTAGATGTGTTCCAACTAAGTGTCATCAAGCTACCGCTGAGGCATGTTCAAATATTTGGCGGACAGACGTTAAGGGTATGCTAGCCAAAGCTTCAATTCTGCGTTGTACGATCACAATTGCTGACACAGTTGAGAAAGCCTAGGAGAAATTTAAAGAATACCTCGCCTAGATCTCCGCTCCCCACATCCCAGTCATTACGAGACGCGTAACACTGGCGCAGCTTGCATGGATAGATCATACAGGTAAATACCCGCCCACGGAGCGCTCGGGTGCTGGCAAACTCGCCACGCGACTTCATCAACCAGCACCTATTAAAGCCATCGAGCGGTTAGAAATGAATGTAGGCGTAATCGTGGAATTTTTCGTCTTCAGTACAAGGAGGACTTGGCTAACCCAGCCGTAACAAATCCAAAGAAGTTCTTTGGTTGCGTAAAGAGACCTAGCGGTACAAATTCGTCTATACCGGCTTTGAAACGAGCGGATGGGACCCATGGGCATACCGACTATGATAATGCTTGTTTACTTGGGGAAGAGTATATTGGTGTCTGATCTCATGCGGCCTCTCTATCTTAGGTCGAGCTAATCACAAATTTCGACCCTACTTAGGGTACTGCATCCGGACTTGTCCACCATGGCTTGTAAGGGATAAAATCGAACTGGAGAGGGTTTTGCGCGTTGGTACAAGGTTACCGCAAGGATTAGGGGGACAATCGTATCCCGAACCTTCGCTTAGCTTGGGTATGTACTCAATGCACTACCGCAGAATTACAGGAGCCTTTATCTTCACTTACGGTATATTAACGGGTAAGATCGGTCCAGACTTGTCCTGCTTATTTGTTCCCGCCAAGCTGCTTAGTCTCCGAGGTCACCCGTTTAAGCTGCACAAACAGCATTCTGACCGGGTAGGGACAGAAACTCGCTTGTCGCCGCGAGTTATTGAACGTTAAAACTCGCTTCCGGCGCACGTTCTTAGGTAGTCTACGGTAGAGGGTTTCGAGTGCCAGTTAGATGTTCCTGGGAGGCAGTACCAAACCTTCCCCTTCTCCTAACCGACTTGTATCTACCACTTTCCCTTCCTTCTTTTTTAATTTTCTTCTTACCTTGGTATTATCATTATTATGCTGACATTCCTCCTCCTGTTTTCTTAGCTTACCATGCACTATTTTAATTCACGTAAACCGGCCTGGCAGAGACTGCTGGGCAGGAAAATGTGGGCAGTATTAGGTAGGACACGGTGTGATGCGGTCTTTGTTTTAGACTTTTCAACATCTCAAGCAGACCTGTAAATTCCCGAGCTGACGATACGCAAAAGGAGGAACATTCACGGGTTTATCCCATGGTTCCATTCCTAGCTGAAATTAACCTTGCTCAGGCAACCTACCCTTTGTAAATTAGTGGCCGGCAGATCTACGAGGTTGTTACGTAATCGTTTATTTTGCAATTGCTGTTCACACACCATCGCAGCGCTTTGTTGCAGCGTGGTGGACAAGTACACGCCTAGCGTTAGTGTCTGGGTACCTGCCGCGGCTCCCTTTTACGCACCTATGAACCGACGGTAGGTATTCGCCGCCTATCGGTATACCTACCATTTAACAGGTTACCAATTTTCCACCCTAAATCAGGAATTCATAAACAGGTCGCCTTCCTCCTCCCTGTAACCCGTACTCGATGCAGCTATATGGTTATGCTACATAAACTACCGGTATGTATGTGAAGCTTTATACTTCATCTCCTATTGCACAGGCTACCCTTACTGCATGTGCAATCGCTTACCGGTCACATTAGGCGTGGGTCTTCCGTTACTACGCCAGAAATACCTGCTGTTTATCCACCGCGCGTGCTATTTACCTCAGCAATCACAGGCAGGTTCCTGTGGCTTTTCCCAACCTTTCCCGCAATAGCCTGCATTTAACCATACTGCCGGGTCGCCGCCTGCCATTCAGCATCCGAATACATCTGATCGCGTAGGACAGTGATCCTCCATTGTAACTGCCGCGGCTCCTCCCTATGGACCCATCAACATCTTGCAGTTACATGATGCTTTCCCCACTGATTTCTTAGGTAATGCATATCCAACATACATTGGCACCAGGGTGGTATGCCACATTGGTGCTCCTTTGTAAAGTTAGCCACGTCAGCCACGAGTCCTCAGGCAGTACACTTTCCCGCCACAATGACAGGGAACTTATTGCTGTTTTCATTCCAAGTGCCCTCTATAAACTAATAAACAACGCACAGCATCCTCCCTGCTTGGCAGCCGCCACTGTCATCACCCTGTAACCCTGTGACAGAGGACCGCACTGGTAACCGATGCCCCAAGTTACTCAGCAGCCCTAAACTTTGCAGTGGTAGAGATACCTTTCTCATTCACGGTTCATTATACACTTGTCGCAGGCTTTCCGTTGCTCCGCAACTCCGTTACATACCGACGTGCTCCTCCTTTGACAGATCACCAACCTGAGCCATTTGTCCTCCGCCAGTGCTGTTTTCGGGCCACACTGACAAGTGACTTCTTGTGGCTTTCCCTTCACATTCCCCTCCATGGATTACAACTTATCAAAATGCCTGCCCTCTGCTTGCCCGCCACCACCGTTAACTGCCTGTTTCCCTGTGACAGAAGTCCGCTTTTGTAACTCGTGCGCATTTTTCTGCAACCTACGTCAAGGTGCCACATGTATTTAGGTGTGGTTACTTTTCCGTTTATTTTCTAGGTGTCGCAACGTACCATATCAGGTTGCAACTCCGTTACATGGAGCCATGGAAACGTAAGGGATGTGTCCTTCGACGGTGGTATATTGCGCCTCACACGCAAGTAACCTTCCGTGCCTTATCATTCAATCTTTCCGTCATTAGAATAGAAAGCACACCACTGCCCGTTCGCCGCCTGCTAACCGCCATCCTTAGATATATAGCCGCCTGCAACCCTTGCACCTATTTTCTTAGTCTCCATGACCTTCCGGTACGTGCATGCGGCATTTAATGGTACTTCACATTTCACAACGTACCCCTGTTCAATCTGGATGCCCAACTCCGTACCACGCCGCATTTGTCCTCGGTTTTTATATCAGCGACGTAGGCGATGTGTCTACCGCCACTCCCTATTCCCGGAACACTCATCGGGACGTTGCCGTCGCTTTTCTTCGAACCTTTCACTAAACAGACTGCATTGTACCGGTCTGCCTGTTCGCCCACTTCCCACGGCCATCCTTATACTCCCGCTTGCTTCCGACGGATATCCTGAATAGTAACCGATGCGCCTACACCGCGTACACCTGTTCTACCTATAATCCGAGTTTGATGGCATGCCGCATTCGCCCTCCGTTATGTAAGCGACGTCCGCCACGATTCCTCCGTAACACCCATAATTTTCTACACTCAAACGTAAGTATCCTTGCATTTTCTTCGTAACCTTCCCACAATAGACGGCATTTTATCACACTGCCTGCTCACTGCGCGCAAACCGCCATCCTTACAATTCCCTTCGCCTGCAAACAATCCCTATATCGGTAACAGATGCGCCCGTTTCCTCAGGCTTCATGACCTTCCGGTACATACAGGCAGCCTCTCAGTTTAAGTTACATGTCACAGCGTACACCGGTTCTGCCTGCATTCCGAAATTCGCCAGTTGCCGCATTAGCCCTCTAAAAGTATATAAGCGCCGTTAGGCACCCGTCCCCCGCAATTGCTAAATTCCACAGCGCTCGCAGGTTAGTTTCCGTTGGGTATCTTCCAATCTTTTCCTTAATAGACTGCATTGCTCTGAGTTGCCTGTTCCTCGCCTGCCCACCGCCATCCTAAGCATTCCCAATCCGCGCAACGGATATCCACAATGGTAAGGAAAGAGCCTGTTTCCTCCGCCTAGATGACCTTCCCTTACGTGCTTGCACGTTCTCCGTTTACTTTGCTTTTCACAGGCTCCCCATGTTACAGGTACATCTGCACAAAGTAACATGCGCCATCGGTCCCCTGTTGGTATGCCAGGAACTTCAGCCATGCGTCCTCCGCCTTGTGACTCAACGCTCTTGATCCCTTACTACGCGGGGCTGCTAGACTCGTTCACCTTCTGTTACAGCCTCTTTTCCTGCCTTTAAGTTTACGTGCTATTCCTACGCGCCGACTAATCTAGTCTCGCTAGATCAGCCACTTGTTTCCACTTTTACTTAGAGTTATTCCACGTTACAAACCTTGGTTCGGCTGACTCGACGTCTTTCTTACATCACCTGGAAAGCCTCGTTGGCTCCCTCATCCTTATCAGTAAACCTTTCTCATACCGACCCTAACCTTTTCTTATCTCGCTTTCTCTTTTCATTCCCCTTAGTAATCGGACGACCAGCTTTACTGCCCCTGTGATCCTGTCTCACTGGACTAGTCTGTTAATCTCTGACTGCTTCCATGATACCGAGCCTTAAACGGTATTGGCTCCGCAGAGTTAACTCTATTACCCCACATTATTGTTATAGCCTCTTTCTTATCTGCATTCTACGACCTAGTCCCAAAGCGCCGATTAATCCAATACCGCTTAGTCGGCCTCCTAATCACTAAAGTCAGTTGGACTTCTGAGACATCACTTCCATTGGTTTGGCTGACCTAATGGTGCTGTTTACACGACTTGGAGAGCCTCGTGGGCTTTTCTACTCTTTACCAATATACTCTTCTCACCCCGACCCTAACCTTTTCTTTTCTCGCTTTCTGTTTTCGTTTCTTTTTAACTCGGACGTCCGGCTTTACTCTCCTGCCGTTTTCCTCCCTCACCTTGCCCGTCTGTAACTTTCCGCCTGCTTTGATTTCTTATTACCCTTGGCCTTTTCTCTTATTGCGCTCCAATTTGTATTCCCACAGTTTACACTCATTGCGCCTATCCAAGTTATCCTCGTGCGCATGATTTCATTCGCTCTGTGCTCGTTCCTGAGTATTGGCGGCACTCGGTCCATTGCTAAGTGTTGCTTGACTAGTACTTCCATTAGTATGCTCAACTTACCACTCTTCCTATTCCTATGCTCTTTACCTTATGCTCGCACTGGTATACTATTGAGACCGTACGGGTCATAACGACACCCAATGCACGGCAGTTTTGGCCCCCTTTGACCATTTTCCTAGATTCTGAAGGCTCTTGGACTGCAGAATCATGAACGCTTTAGTGTACTTACTCTTACGAACTACTCCTCGTATTGCCGTTAGCATTCATTCGCTCCTAGCCGATTCCTTGAAATTCCTTTTCCTCTTGGAATGTTGCTCTACCTATCTTGCTCCCGCATTCGGTCTCAACCTAGTTGTCCTCAGTTTTACCTAAAATGCCTCTCGCATTCTGGCTTCTGCCGTCATCATCGGTTTACCTGTTTCTCTAAAACCATCGCATCATTCGCTTAACTTTTGTTAAAACGATTTGTTATATCGGTCTTTTGACCCTGCACGTGCAGAACCTTCTTCCCACGTAGTAGCTGTAGTCTGAGTCACACCAGCGACGTAATGTATAGAACGCGCTTGCGAACTATGTATACTAAACAAAATTACATAAGTTTAAATGAATCATAGGTACCGGTGAGCGCCACCAGTTTGTGTCATTGCTTCTTGATTCATTGCTGTCTCTGGTTGGCCACCTCTCGTCCGTGGCCCGTTTTTCCGAGATTCCCACAGGTACATCCGCCAAAACATGAAGGTTTATTCACTGGGACTGGCCGACACATCCTCAAAACGCTTGGTCCTTTCTCCAGGAAATGAAAAACCCACACACTGGTCCAAATGGAGCTCATTCCGCCATCCCGGAGGCGCTACCTTCATGGGGTCTAAACACATGGGTTTAGCTTGCCTCGTACTCAGAGAACAATTTACTCACCTGGAAGAATATATGTACATGGATCCCCCCGTTCCACAATCGAAGACAAACAACTCTGGCGTGATTACCTTCACTGCCTCAAACATTCCTATTCGCCAGTCACCTGGAGCTATTCTGATGTCATTTCACGGACAGCGTTGCGCACGTATGCGTGACTATTCCGATGGTCTTCCATGGAATTTTCACTTGGCTACGGAAACAGTTACACTTACTTACATTTGCAGGAACCCCAAATCCAATTTGCGGAGAATGGCGTTTTTACCTATTAAGGACATATTCAGCCACAAGAAACAACTTCACTCACCGACACCATGACAAGTCCAGCGAGGATAGCTGGACATAGTTTGCGAGCCGAGCATGAATATAATAGAAGAGCCGGCCTCTATTAACAATGTGTTTACTCACCTGCATCATTATCATTCGACTCTTCGAATCTTGCATCATTGACCAGCTTCAACGACTGCTGCCGTATCAGAACTAAGCCATTCGGCCAACCAACGAAGAATTTTGGCTATCAACCGACTGCGAATAATAGAATGCAAAATCGGTCTATACGATGCATAACCGACTTGCACTACTGTTCAACGAAAGCTACGGCAGTGTTCCAAGACGTGGTGGGTTTTCGCCTGGCAAGCGTTCTCCCTGTAAAAAGCCACAAATGTCCGCTTTACAACACTGCAACGTGGCGGATGTGACTCGCCACAAAATAAAGTCACAGCTAAGCATTTCACACTGACGCAGTCCTCAGCCTTCTACATCGAACCAATCACGAGCGGAGGCCAAGAGGGATGGTGCAACTTGGGAAGGAAATCTGACCCATTAATGTGTGCCCGCGTGAGTGGGTGGACAGTGTGTGTTCGCGCCAATAAAGATCGTGCTTCATTGCCGCGTTTGTTCTGTCGCTACATCTGGTGCCGTGACCAATCAGCATGAAGCTTCAATGGCCAACGCCGTTCGCAGGGGGAGACGTGGAATCGTGGTTGGAGGAATTTGAGGCCATTGCGACATGCAACTGGATCAAAGGAGATGCCAATTTGCTGACCGCTTTGGGCACGTTGCTGACAGGGAGAGCAAAGGCGACCTACCAACTTACGAGGAAGGCCAAGGCTGGCTGCCTATTTGCCGAGATGAAGGCTGCGCTCTGTGCAGAATTCGGTAAGGAGAGCGATCGGCAACATGCGCTCGAGCAGTTCCACTCAACCAATTGGGAAGAGCAAGAAGATTTGGTGGTGTTCTTTCAGCGGCTGAAGCGACACTTGGAGGTGGCACTCCCTGAGTTGGATGGCGGCGCGAGAGATCGACTACTGAGAGGCCAATTCGTCCGAAGTTTGCCCAAACCCATTCAGGACAAAGTGAAATTGGCATCCATGGTTGGGGTCAGTACGGCAGAAGACCTTGTGGCGGTAGCGCAGAGTTTTGTGGGTCCCGTGGAGATGGGCAGAATCGAACCGTCCGCGTTGGAATGCAAAATAGACCAGCTTTCGCGCATGGTTGAGAGGTTGGTGAGCGCAACTTCGCGAACCGAGGCACAACGCAATGCACCCGGAAGACGAAGTAGGCCCCGCTGCTTCCGATGCAACCAGCTGGGTCATTACGCTGCACATTGTACAAAAAGAAATTTTTACCGTTGTTTTTCTTTATCTATGTCGGGTCGGTGGCGGGTACCATCCCTAGAAATAACAATTGAGGGTGTCATAGTGAGTGCGATAATAGATACGGGGGCCGGCGCTTCCATTACGAAAAGATTCGAGTGTGTCCCGTTACTACAGTCGTCAATAACAATGCAAACAGTCGGAGGACACTGCTTGAAGGTTACTGGGACTCAGCGATTACGAGTGAGAATCGGAAAAACGGTCATTAGTCACTCCATGTTCGTAGTGGAGGGGGCAACGGAGACAATCATCGGTAACGACATCCTTAAGCGGTTGGGTGCAACCATTGATTTGAGGAAGAATGTTCTGGTGGTGGACAGCGAGGCGATCGAGATGAGCCCAGGGAAACGCGATCACATAGGTGCCGTGACGATTCTTCCCGAGTGTCCGAACCGTGCAATAAGGGACGTGCTTCAGAAGTATTCGCACTTGTTCACTGATGTGACTGATGATTACGGATTTTGTAGCTGGGTGGAACATCGGATACCTCTAGTCCCGGGTGGGCAGTGCAAGCCGATTTTCCGGCGAATACCGCAGAACACTCTGGGGGAGATACAGAAACAGGTGGCTGAAATGGAGGCCAGAGGCATCATCAGACGAACAAACAGTCCGTATTCATCTCCCGTATTGTTGACGAGAAAGGCAGATGGAAGCTACAGATTCTGCATCGATTTCAGGGAGCTGAATAGAGTTACGGTGAAAGACGCCTTTCCAATGCCCCAAATGGAAGAAATTTTTTCCAATCTTCACAATGCCAAGCTGATTTCATTGATAGACCTACGTTCGGGTTATTGGCAACTCCCCATTGCAGAGGAAGACAGGTATAAAACAGCTTTCAGCGTGAATGGCCAACAGTACGAATTCTTGAGAATGCCGTTTGGACTGTGCAATGCCCCAGCAACATTCAGGCGGCTACTACTTATGGTGCTGGAGAACCTCAAAAATGTGGTTGTTTATGGGGATGACATCGTTATTTTCTCGGAGACGGAAGAGGATCATGGTGCCCTACTCGCAGCTGTATTACAAAGACTGGAGGAAGCCGGGTTGAAGCTCAGTCGCAAAAAGTCACAGATCGCTCAGAAGTCGATTGTCTGTTTGGGCCACATTGTCGGGAATGGCCAGGTCCAGCCGCTTCCAGAGAAACGCGAAGCAATCAGGAATTTCGCAGCCCCGAAATCGAAGCGTCAGCTCCGGTCGTTCCTCGGTATAGCAACCTATGACTCGAGGTTCGTGCCCCATTTTGCGGAGAGGATAAGCCCCTTGTTAAAACTTCTGCGTAAAAACGAATCGTTCACGTGGACTCCTGAAGCAGATCGGGCCTTCAACGAACTTAAGCAGTACGTTGCGGACGCACCAGCGTGTTTACGGCTACCCAACCCTGGAGAAAAATTCACCGTGGCGGTCGATGCAAGCAACGTTGCGATCGGAGCTGTACTGTCCCAACCAGCCGGTGTGGTCGAATATGCCAGCAGAGTCCTGACCAGCGCAGAGCAAAAGTACTCCACGACGGAGAAAGAATGCCTTGCCATTGTGTGGGCGTTGGAGAAATGGAGAACATACTTATTAGCAACGGAATTTCATGTTGTTACCGACCATAAGCCACTATCATGGTTAATGACGACGAGGGATCCGCGAGGACGACTAGCAAGGTGGGCGTACCGGCTCCAGGAATTCACTTTTACGATCCAGCACATAGATGGGACGAAGAACGTGATGCCCGACATGTTATCGCGCCCATCTCTGGACGAGTTCTTACCGGACACAGCCATACCGGTGGGTAGAGTCGCCGCTGAGGATCGAAGCCTACTGGAAAGCCAACGCGCGAATGAACTGGTGAGGTTAGTATGCACTCATTTACAAGCCGGGACCAAGCCAGAGGTGACGTCAGGAGAAATCGAGGAGCTCCTCCCGATTTGGGATAAGCTGGAGGTCGCGAACGGCAATCTGTTGGGAACAATAAACGGAATGAAAGTACTCTTCATCCCCCAGAATCTACGGGAGCGGGTGCTGCAAGTGACCCATGACGACGCCCACATAGGATTTGAGAGAGTCCTCGACCTGCTGCAGAGGAGGGTATTTTGGCCCACCATGAGAAAAGACGTCGCGGCATACATTCGTGGATGCCCATCTTGTCAAACAAACCGCGATATGGATACAGCGAGGCCCCCGATGCGATCTATCGAAGTCAACCAACCGTTTCAATTTTGGGGATTGGACGTTTTTGGTCCCTTACCGGTCAGTCGGTCCGGAAACAGGTACATCCTAGTAATGATTGACCATTTTACTCGGTGGATAGAGGCCATACCGATTAAGGATCAAACAGGGGAAACAGTGGCACAGGTATTCGAGTCCAATATCCCCGCAAGGTATGGAGTCCCGCAGTGTGTTTTAACCGACCAAGGACCCTGTTTCGAGTCCAGAGCGTTTCAGGCCGTATTGCAGAAGTGGAACATCCAGAGACGACGCACGTCACCGTATCATCCACAGACCAACGGGTTGACTGAACGCTTTAATCGGACAATGAAGACATGGATAAACTGTACAAAGTTACCGTGGGAGCAAGCATTGCCCAGGGTCCTCTTCGCGTATAGGACCAGCAAGCAGTCGACCACCAAAGTTGCTCCGTTCGAATTACTGTTCGGCAGGCAGCCGAGAATTCCACTCGATGCATGCATTACGCAAACCCAGGGATGGGATATCCCACCAACACACCGCGCACGTCTGGAAGCAACCGCCAGAAGAGAAATTAAGTTTCGGCAAGCAAGGAATAAGCGCAACTACGATGCCAGGTACGCGACCCACAAGTGGCAACCATACAGTGCAGGTGCCAACGTAGCGATACGAAATCACGCACGTCCGGAATTTGGGGGTCCGGGTACACGGAAGTTCAGGGAATACTGGAGAGGCCCTTATACGGTACTCCACAGCAAAGGAGAGAATGTCAAAGTTCACGACGGGGCGTCGCCACGCTGGATGAATGCAGCTATGTTACGTCCGTGGCATGTGAGAGAACACCAACTTCGAGAAGGGGCGGGTGTAGGAAGGCGGAAGGCAGCGTTTGCCCAAAGGACGGTTAGACCAGTAAAACGGAGGCCGACGAATAGAGAGACCGATGCAATGGGGGCGATTCGCTGGAGAAACCCAGGCCCAATAGCACGAGACGGAAACGGGACAGGAGCGGCATCCGTGGGTGAGCCCGAGGCAGACAAAGCAGGTGGGGAATTTGTTGAAGACGCAATAAATCGGACAAAACCGCCGGTATCGCATCTTCAAGAAACAACCCCGGGGAGAGTGATACACCCACGATCAAGCAAAGCGCACGCTTTCGAACGACTCCGGCCTTGCCAGAATCGGAGGTATGGAAACGAAGATACACGGGCGAAACGGATACAGAAGATGCGTTCCCGTACCCCAGAAGGAGCATAGAAGTGTCACGAGCGGAGGCCAAGAGGGATGGTGCAACTTGGGAAGGAAATCTGACCCATTAATGTGTGCCCGCGTGAGTGGGTAGACAGTGTGTGTTCGCGCCAATAAAGATCGTGCTTCCTACATCCTAATGCTTCACTTATCTCTTTTGCTTTGACTAATTCCGTCTTGCTATCCACCAAGCTCCGATGCTCCACCGACTTAACTTTCACTCTGTAACGCCGCAATTCTGTGCGCAGAACCTCAAGTAACAGGCTACGTTGCCGAAGTATATCCTTATAGCAAAGCGGACATCCATATTTCTTATAATTGTTGCCCTATAAACCAAAGCACCATAAAATGTGCTCGCTTAATTCCGCTTCCAATTTCGCGCTTTCCTACTAGTTTTCTTAGATGTTTGGCGCTGGCCCTCCTCCTAGGCACCAACTATCTACGGTCTACCAACGACTTATCTTACACACCATAGCTCCGCACTTTTGTGCCTACAGCTTCAAGTATCTGGCTACACCGCCTACCCGTAACCTTATTTCGTCCCACTTCTTAACTTATCTGTTCTTCTCTGGCTCATTCCGTCTTACGAGCCACTAAGATCCGGTCCTCTACCGATTAAGCTTCCACAGCTACGCTTTTGTACGTAGGAAATCAAGTACCAGGCCACGTTGCCCAATTACATCCTCATTACCAGGCTGACATCGTTCTTATTTATAATTGTTGCCCTATCACCCACAACATCATTGATAATTCTCTTTTCATCGCGCTTCCATTTACTGTATATTCCTACTACTTTGTTTATATCCTTGGCTCTGGCTCTCTACTCCTCCTAGGCCTCGCCTACATACGGTGCTACAGCGACTTAGCTTTCACACTGTAGCTCCGTACTTTTTGCGTCGCACCTAATTCATATCCTTTTACATTTACAGAAATATGGCTTCGCTGGATTCTCTTTTCCTTCTCACTTTAAACTGCAGACCTAGATTATATGAATCAGCGCTCCTTTTTTCAACTGACCGCTCGACAGTGCATGTTCAGTACTCTCTTAAATATCCTCTAAGACAACTTTACTTACCCGTATCCACCGCCTCTGGGCTCAGCCTTACATTGGTGCTCCGCATACCACTGGCTCCCTACCACTTTCATGCAGGGCACTAGCCGACTAGCTACAGGCGTTTGCCCTACATTTACCCATATTCACGGCTCCGCTCGCTACTGGCCTTACATCACTTAACTTGCCTGTGCCACTACTAACTCGCAACGATGTTAGAATTAATAATTAATCATATTAATAATTAATAATTAATTAATAATTAATAAATAAATAATAAATGATGATAATTAATTAATAATAACGAAGCAGCACGATGGCTGTAAGCAGCTGCAAACGGAACATCAATCAAACCTCCAATCCCTACGTTTCCCATTTTCTATTCTCAAGTATAACAAGTTTATACGACACATAAGGACCACACTACAGTATTCATAGCGTTTCTAGTCACAACTTTCTGTTGCATTCCATCCGTTTTCTCGCATACATTTTTATTCCATTTCTCCTTGGCCTGTTCCTGTCCATTGCATCTCTTTTCAATTTTCCCACAGATACTTCCAATGGACCGGAAAAATCCTTCAACGACTGAATGGTCCATAATTAGCAACTCGGATAATTACCCGCGCAAAGAACACATCGATTGAGTGACCAGGACCTAAACCCTACGCGACCGCGGAAGGTACCATGCACTTCAGGACAGAAGACGGATAACCGATGACTGCGAGTAACAACACAGGAGGTCTGCTTCAAGCCACAACATTCACTTGAAACTAATTCCAGTGTCACATAACGTGATTAACAACTATTTTTGCACTTGCATTAACAATCTGTTTCAACTTTGGAGTCAAACAGTTTTCACAACATTATATCAATTTGTACACTTTCCAATGGGAAAAGAAAGTTGATCACGTCTGCTCGTTACAGATTTGATTGTAGCTATTTGAGCATGCCTTGTTGGTGTGCCTCGCTCAACCCCGAGAATATAAAAAAATTAGTTATTTATTTACCCATACACGATGGAAGCAAGCGTTCCTCCCTTGAAAGGTGTCTAATCATTGTAAATACTCCGGAGTCTAATAAGGAGACACCAACCGAAAGAATACAGGACAATCAAGCATTCTTAAGTCCCGTGGTCTCTCTTCTATTCGATTGTAGGGGAAAAGGGAATAACATTTTCTCAGCATTTCGCCTTGGGAGAAAGCAAGAAGATCTCACAAACTCCCGTCTCCTCAAATTTGTATTTAAGATGAAGAAGTATGCCAACGTATATTTGGGCTGACCTCAAGTCCCAAGGGAAAAATTTCCTAGTTTCTTAGAGATCTCTCCTCAGTAGATAGAACCGAAATTAGGAACGCAGTCAACGAAGTACGAACCAGTAGAGCAAATGGCGAGACCAACTTACACGTAGTGGATTTTCAGGTGGTGCAGGAAATACAGGTATCCCGCTGGAAGCCAGGGTTCGTCCGCCCAAGGGTTTAAAAGCAAGGAGAAAGAATGGACAACAGATTTGGTTGCAAACTTCCGCGGCCTCCGAAACAAATTGGACGAGGTATGCGCTCCTAACGCAAAGCTACTTCCTGACCTGGTGGCATTTACTGAGTCCTGGCTCACTTCCGATTGCTCTGACTCTGAGATCTACATCTCTGACCGATCTAAATCAAGAGCTGGTGGCGGCGTAGTTTTCTACTAGAGCGAGTAGCTTAAAGTTTATCGCGTAGAAGCCATCAGCGATGCAGTTGGTGGCGCAGAGGTGCCCTGGTGTAGGATCAAGCGGGGCTTCAACTCTCTTATGGTTGGCGTTTTCTACAAAACACAGTGCGGCCATGGCGCCGCTGTGCTAGACTCCAGCATACCGCATGAAAACGGCAGAGGTTGCCTTATTGTGGGTGACTTCCATCCCCCGGATGTCATTTGGGCCTACTACACTGCAGCCTTCCACCAGAGTCCTTTGGTGCCAGCCTCCTTGAAACTGTCTTTGAAACGAATCTCTCCCAGCATATAACATCGGCCACTCGACTTCTTCCCGATCTGACTCCGCGCATTCTTGTCCTTGTGCTCACTCGGGCGCTGTCGGATGTCTCAGAATTGACCCTTCTTCCGCCCATAGGTCAAAGTGCCCATTGTACAACCTCCTTCTTGTAGACTAAACGTCTAGCTAGCCGAGCCCGGTGCGCACACAGTCGAAACATTTGGCAGGCCGACGTATTCAAGCTAAGGCCGGCAGCAGGCAAGCTGGACTGGAATGTTCCACAACGCTTAAAACTCGATGCTGCTTTGCACGCTCGATTCTACAAGTTGAAGTTGCGCATTGCGGAGGTTGTTCCGTTTCACATAACAGGGCCTGTCTCCAAGGGTCCCCTGGATCGACCGAGAACACAGGGCAACCTGATACATCGACGAAAACTATGGGACAGATGCAAACTTTCTCGTTTAGACGCCGACTGCTCTAAATACCATGACATCAGGAAAACAGACAACGCTGCGAGCATAGCCTGGCCGAACAGTCACTTTCTAGACCAATGAAACTATTTTCGTAACTTAACAGCTCTCCCAAGGCGGGCGGTTGAATTCCTGCATTGTCCACTAATGAGCCAGGCATAATACAGTATGATGATAACGCAAAAGTTGATCTCTTGTTTCTACGGTTCACCTCCGTATATGACAAATAAATAAATAAATAAATGGTTTATTCTCGACACTGCGAGGCACACCATCAAGGGCGTGATCATGGTATTACAGACATGTATGATGGGCGATTGCACAAATTAGTACATTTTGACCACTAACATGGGAATTTATGTGTGTGTTGAGAGATGTAAAACTACGTTTAACTGTGTATTTGGAGGGGGACATGTTGTGTGAGTAGGTAAATATGAATGTGTGTGCTTTTTTCGTTGTGTTCGACATCAAAGGGGAAATCAATGGAAGGCTTTGAATCAGATGACGTCCGTGATGTGTGAATGATCCTCCGGAAAAGGGAAGAAGCAGTGACTTTATTTAGTGGCGAGTCACATCCGCCACGTCACAGTGTTGTTAAACGGATACTTGTGGCTTTTTATAGGGAGAACGCTTGCCAGACGAAAGCCCACCACATCCTGGAACACTGCCGCCGAACTCTTTGCTGGAACGGGTTAAACCCGAACCACCCAGCTGGCACCACGAGGAGGTTGTTCGGCTAGCCATCCAAGGGAGACGAACTTGCAAACCCTCATGTGCTTGCACACACAGTACCTCCGGAAAATCTCGATATTGATGCAGTCGCTACCTTGAAGCTACCACTAGAACTGCACACATTTTCCTCACCAGACCCAGACGGGCTACACCCCCATATTCTCAAGATGGTAGTAGAATTCATTGCCTTCCCACTTTGCCAAATTTTTCAGCTCTTTTTAAAGCTGGTCGGCAACCTGTTGATTGGAAGACGCGTGAATTTATGCCGAAATACAATGGTAGAAACTGCCGGGACCCTGCGAACAATTGGCAAATTTGTTGACGTCGGTCGCCAGCAAGATCCTGGAAAAGCTCATTAAACGTTTCATCCGCCGAAACTGCGAAGACCTGAACTTCACTCCTTCTACTCAGCTTAGCTTCCGAAAGGGACAGTCCTGCATCACTAGTTTGCTGGCTGCTAGAGGGAAGTGGGCTAAATAAATGGACGCTGGAAAACGTTTAGGTGCCGTCTACATCGACTTCAGCAGAGCTTTCGACGGAATCTCTCATCAAGAACTACTCTCTAAGCCCTGAGGAATTGGCATAACAGGGAACGGCCTACTATGGATCAGTGACTTCTTGCAAGGTCGGAACATGCAATTCAAAGTAAACGATACCCTTACAGTTCCGGCGCCTATGTACTCTGGCGTACCACACGGCTCCGTTCCCGGTCCGGAACTGTTTAAGTTATATAGCAATGGCCTACCAAGTATGCTACAAACGGACTATCCGATCTATGCACACAACCTCAAGCTATGGTCGGAAGTGTCCAACCTCAAAGACGCCGACCGATTAAGGGGAACCTTTAATCTACTACACTTGTGGTCTATCAAGTGGGGTTTACCAGTCAGTAAAGAAAACAGCTCTGGCCTTTCAAAAGTTGCTGCTGAACCACTGGGCATCTGTCACATTGGTGAGCACCAAATCAAGATTCCCACACTGGAAAAGGACCTGGAGCCAATATTATCCTCTGATCTCAAAACTACCCGACACATTAAAGAAAACTGCTGCGGCGGACAAAATTTAGAGCGTCATAAGGAGATCATTCTCAAAAATGACGCCGCAGTTATTTAGTCTGCTATTCATTCAAGCCAAACGGGATTCTGGCATCTCTATTAGGTTTTGCGGGAAGTGCCTCGCGTTTCGTGTCATGTTGCTTTTCGATAACGGTACAACTGGTCTTGATGAATGAGCCAAAGTTAATCGCCCTCTTTTATGACCCTGTCGACCATTGAGGCCGTAATGCTTCATGAACTTCAGATAGGTTCATGAGGCACAGTATGCTTCCAACAAGCCAGTATCGACTATACCATAGCAGTGGTTAACTTTGGCAGAGCAAAAAGGGTAAACTATTGTAGAAACGTTATTCAGAACAAAGAAGTTCCGACACCATCCAAAATGTGTAAAGTTCCCACGATATAAACCATTTAGATCATTAGCAACCATGGTGCAGCTTAACAGAAGCCTGCTCTATCTGTAGCACAGGTGTCTCTGGTTGAGATAAAGGCCCCATAAACATCAGTCGCATACGAAGAAATGCCTGCGAAAGTCGCACGAAATGTGAAACTTACGGTCTACTTCGATACAAACAAGCTAACACCAACAGGCAGAAAACGATTAGATCGTCACTTGAAAGGCAGGACCAGCTATCCTTCGATCCTGCAGCTATACGATAAATATTTCAGCAACAGCGCGTTGGTGTAAGAATGGCACCTTTCTAAACTGGACTGACAGAAATTTTGGTCTCCTTGCCGGATATATCGCTCATCCGAAGCTTTCATACAGTGTAAATTGGTAGAGGAATAGTAACTGAATTACCGCGGTTCTCTTTGGTGCTGCCTTTATTTCTCCAGGTCGATTGCTTTGCGAAACAGCGTAGGCTTAGTTTCCATTATAAAACGTACACTGGAAGTGGAACACATCTTTCGTCAGCTCTAACATGCTGACCAATGGGAGTAGAACACGCAGCAGTGTCATAGTGCGTATAACATACATTGTTTACAAATCCATAGCAATTTCGGAAAACAACTTCAATTCCATATGCGAGATTTCTTAACCAACTATCCGCCTTACAACAATGCTTATTTACGGCAATGATTTCACTAAGGAGGAACATACAATGGATGCGTTAGTTGCAGCAGGACGTGTCACAGTTTTCAGATAGTCATCTGTTTCAGATTCATCATCTAGATGGCATATAGATATAATAAATCTGATATTCTCCTAATTTTAAATGTAGTCAGCCGGCACCACAACCCAACCGTTCCTAGCCGAGAAACCATATAAATCGTCTGCAAATGCCAATAACTGGTTACAGATGCACTGAAGTCAAGTGTTTATAATGAAATTAAAACCCTTGAATTGTAAGCAATGGCATTCAAAATTGGATGATAGGACTTAACGCATTATGGAGATAGTAATTATCATGTCCGACGCTAGGTACTTCGTGCAACATTTCTCATCGAAGATGTCACACGTCAATGACTTTCGTAAGGTAAGTTAGCAAATTCCTTTTCGTCGGAGAGCCTGTGTTCTAACAAGGACGGCCACCGAATCCGTAAGCTTGTTCAGAACCCAATATATTTCAACATCTCAAATGAATTGCTCATTAGAAATGTTCCAGCTATTTGTCAAGTAGCGGAGATCAAACTCTGTCTTTTTACCGCGAAAACACTCCTGCATAAAAGGATTTTTACGTACTGCCACAGCTCCTGTGTTAGCAGATTTTCCTTAAAGGCCTTGGAAACAATAACAAGGCAAGTGATGGAAACTTTGTCTTAGTGCTTCCAGCGCTGCTTAGAACACAACCACGTTTCTGCCATGTAAAATCTTATAATAAGCAATCCGATTCGCAAGTGCAGAAGAAGTACTTTGAACTCAGTTAAACACATGTTTTCTATTACCACGTACTGTCCTAGATCATAAACTACATTGTTGCGGATGCGTTGGTGTGCATTCTGGATAATTGTAATATTTTGATCCAGAGCAGCCTGGATTCCTTCGACAACAATTGAGCACAACCAGCTTATTGACAAAATCGTATTGGCTAAACACAGTCCGCTGACAGATGAGAGGACGTTGCTTTGGGCTACCTATGATTTGTCGAAAGCATATGATTGTCTAGACAACCGGATTCAGATTTTCAAAATCCATTACTACGGCATCTTTCAACATTCATTGAGCTGTATCCAAAACGTCCGCCTGCAACTACAAATAACGACCACAGTTCGAAGCTCCTTAGCTGAGTATAAAGAAGTCGCGTGGGGTGTGCATTCGAAGACAGATTTAGGAAAACGATATTATTGATATATAATACCAACCCTGCAAAGATGATCGCTTCAAGCTTACCAAGGTTTCTGCGTTTCATCAAACTTTTCTCACAGTTTTCCGACGTAATTGAAACAGCATTTGTCTCAATCTAAGCTGTACCTGGCGATAAGTACTTAACGCATGATATATATATATATATATATATATATATATATATATAAGGTCAGAAAAGGCAACGCGCGCCCTAAACTGCACCGAAGTAGTTACTTCGACGATTAGGGAAGGCATTATCGAATCATGCTATACAAGATCTCGGAGTGCATCTGGCAAATCGAAAGGACAAGATAAGTTAGAACAGTGTAGAGGGGCAGGCGTGACATCCCCACGCCCAGGGCAGTCGTGGGCTTACGAGCAGCTGTTTCTGCATACAGAGTGCGGGTTTGATACGGCTGATGGCGACTGCCTCTGCAAAACGTAGGAAGCGGGGTTAGCATGTCACAACACGATTGTAAAGGGATCTAATTGTTTCAAATTTCTCAAAAGACGATTTCCCTTTGATTTCTTCAGGCGTGTGCGGCGTATTGTTAGTCTGAAGTGCAAATTTGTTTTCTGTCGTTCGGAGATATCTGTTCTCTCAAACAGTATCACCATAATTCAATATCCACGTTCAATTTTGGAGGTGTTGCGTGAAAATAAGCTAATGCCGTCCAATGGCAATCACCGACGCATTGCCTCTTCCCAATTGGAGACTGCTCAGACTTTACTCACTGCGCTACTCGAGACGCATTCCCGTCCAATGCCAATACTGGATGGCCTATCGTTGTGTTGCAAGATTGTGTTTACTAACTTCTACAAATTTACTCTCGATCGTAGAAAGGAGAAATGTAAAGTCCGGTGGCAGAATTCACTAATTGACAACCGGGAGGAGCCTGCTTATCGTGACCCCAATACGTACGTTTTAAACCTATCAAAGGTTCTCCTTGATGCCTTACAACTGGAAGCATTATCGTTCAGAATGGATTATAAAGTCCCATCTGCTAAGCTAAACCGCTTGTTCACAGAGGCACAGTTTGAAAAATTTTATGACCAGTTAGCAGGATTACAGGCGTCTCGTCCAGCTATGTCAAACTGGTTTAGGAACCAACTAACTGATATTGCCCATGAGGTCATAATGACGCCAGTGCGTGAGAAGTGTTTGCTAACAAGCCGTCCCCTTTGTGTACCAAGAGAGCTGAGGACGAAGGGGGTGATTGTACTTAAGCTAGACAAAGGCTCAGAAGCCGTCATTATGTGCAAGGAGGAATACACACAGAAAATGCAAGATTTACTGAGTGATGCCGGCAAATTTAAACTCCTTACAAGAACCGAGGATGTTAGTGAGGTGGAAAGACGCATCATGGAACACATAAAGTTGCTCCTCTTACACCGCGTACTTGACGATGAGGTATATAACAACCTAAAACCGGGATGGTCCAACATACCTCAGCTATACGGTTTACCAAAGACCCATAAATGTCGTATACCGCTTAGACCAAGCTTGTCAATGTCAAACTAGGCACAACATAAGTTGGCACGTTGGCTGGTGGAAGTTCTTGCGCCATTAATCAGCAGACTATCCCACACCGTCTGAAGGTCCCTTTCGAAGTTACAGAGGCATAAGATGAGTTTGACCTATCCGATAAAGTCATGTCTACATTGGATACACAATCGCCTTTCACCAATGTTCCGCTACATGAAATAGTTGATTACGTGTGTGAAATGGCAGAGTGCTCTAATTTTACTCTTCCAATGCCAGTCGAATTATTAAAGGACAGCTTACTACTTTGCACTGAGAACATCGGTTTCCAATTCCAAAGCAGTCACTATCGCTAGATAGATTGGGTAGCAGTGGGTAGTCCTTTGGGCCCAGTGCTAGCAGATTTTTTCATATCGATAATTGAAAAGAAGTTGACTGTGGAAATATCGCTTCTTTCCTACTATAAGCGGTATGTGGATGATATTTTAGTGTTTAGCTCATCAGAGGAGCACATTGCGCGTCTGGTCGATCGCCTGAATAACGTGCACACGAATCTGAAAGTAACCAGCGAAACAGAGAAAAGCAACTGCCTACCATATCTAGACGTGTTGATTTGCCGAAGAGCAGCTGGGGTAATCAAAACAGAGGTTTATCGAAAACCGACTTGGTCAGGGCAGTATCTGCACTTTACCAGCTTCTCTCCAATGCGGTACAAGCGAACCTTAGTCAAGACGCTATTCAACTTTGCAAGGAAAATATGCTCTACTGACAGTTTAGAGGATGAGATAAACTCGCTCAAGGAGACGCTGTTGCAACATGGTTACCCACGTAGATTCATCGACAAGCGAAGGCGCCGGGACCGCAGGTTTCGACAGTGTCTAAAAAGAAGAACTACCCCGAGCCACCACTTAAGGGAGATTTTGTCAATATGAGGACAATGAGGCACATAACTTCCGCAGTCCAGAGGACTTATTATGCTGCAGCAACTGTTTTTATCGGCCGGACTAATCGAATGGACATATTCAGCCACAAGAAAATCTTCACTCACCGTCCCCATGACAAGTGCAGCGTGGATAGTCGGACACGATTTGCTAGCCGAACAAGAATATAATAGAAAAGCCGGTCACTATTAACAACGTGTTTGCTCACCTGCATCCTTTATCATTCGATCTTCGACTCTTTTGCATCATTGACCGGCTTCAGCGACTGCTGCTGGATGAGTACTAAGCCATTCGGCCAACCAAGGGAGAATTTTGTCTGTCAAACGACTGCGAATAATGGAGTGCAAAATCGGTCTATACAGTGCAAAGTTGACTAGCACTGCTGTTCAACAGAAGCTACGGCAGTGTTCCAGGACGTAGTGGGTTTTCGCCTGGCAAGTGTTTTTCCTATAAAAGCCACAAATGTCCGCTTAACAACACTGCAACGTGGCGGATGTGACTCGCCACAAAATAAAGTCACAGCTAAACATTTCACACTGACGCAGTCCTCAGCCTTCTACATCCAACTTGTGCAACTGATTTTACTATGAAGAATATTGTGATGGAGCACAGATCATCCCGATTTAGTAATGGTAGTTGGTTGCACCAAAACATTTTTGGGCTCCTGTGCTCACGGATCACTGCACGGTGAAATTACCCACAACTTGTATCTTGACGGAATTTTGCGCGCGACAGTGCCATCATGTTCCTTGGTCTGACTGTTACCTGACAATATGCGCACTAACATGGACTATATCTTCTCGTTTATCTCGTTCTTTAAAACGAAATGTTTTTACATTCCAAAGAAGCGATGGTTGTATGCATATTTGATCACCACTTTACAGGTGTGTCTCGTTTTACCGAGAATATACTGTTTATTTATTTATTTAATACCTGTTACCCCAATGCCGGAAAGACAACCTATTGACGCCAACACAAATTGCATTTACTAATTTACTTGTAGTTGTGGTATACACTATATCCTGCAAACTATGGTCCAGTGACTATCCTCCCTGTGCTCACGAAGGTAATGGAAGCAGTCGTCGCTGAGGCTTTAATGGACTACCTAGAAAAATGCAACCTTTTGGTACCGTAACAGCATGGCTTCCGTCAACAACGGTCATAAACCACCAACCTACTGATTGCACGAGGTAGTTGGACGGAAGTGGCAGATGATGGGGTCGGAGTCGAGGTCATCTATTTGGACTTCTCCAAAGCTTTCGACCGCCTTGATCAACGCATCCTACTTCAAAGACTACAGAGTTATGGAATTGGTGATCATGTACTTGGTTGGATTGGCAACTTCCTTTACCAACGGAAGCTTCAAGTACGTGTCAAGGGATCACTTTCTAACCCAATTGAGTTAGAATGTGGTGTCCCACAAGGCTCAGTGCTGGAACCGCGCTTATTCCTGGTGTTTATCAACGACCTGGCAAGGGTCATCTCCTCAAATTTTCTGCTTTTCGCCGATGACGTCAAGATATGGCGGGCGATTGGTAACAAGCCAGATCAGGATCTACTCCAACATGACCTAGACCGCATTTAGGAATGGTCAAAGAAAACCAAGCATCAATTGAACATAGCTAAGTGTAAAGTGATACATCTGCGTCACCAGCCGGTGAGCGTTTACAAAATTGGAGGCCACACCTTGGCGAAGGTTTCTCAGGAGCGTGACCTGAGTGTATTGGTGCAGGAATATCTCGGGAATTCAAACCAAGCAGAGAAGGCGACGAGAACCGGAAATCGACACTTCGGCCTTCTTCGCATAGCCTTCGGTCGGTTTGAGCCCTCAGTCTTTCCCCAAATGCTTAACGCCTACGTGCGACCTCACGTGGAATATGCTATTCAGGCGCGGCAGCCGTGGCAGAAACAGGATATCGTTGCTCTCGAGACTCCACAACGAAGAGCAACCAAGAATGTCAGGGGCCTCTTTCATCTGCTCTATCAGCTTAGACTGAAATCTCTAAGAATCTACAGCAGTTGATATCGGCATTTGCCGGGGGATCTCATAATGGTTTACCAGATTCTGAAGAACCCAAACCCCATTTGTCGTCCGCTGCTGGAATTGAACCACAACATCAAACTAAGCGGTCACCCTCTGAAACTGACAATTCAGTATAGCCGGCTTGAATGCCGTAGAAATTTCTTTTCTCCTCGCGTGTGCCAGCCTTGGAATGCCCACCTTAATTATGTCTTCTCTGCTCCTAAGCTGGCAATATTTAAAAAAACGTGTTGACGATGCATTTTCTCACTTACGTTTCATTTCATGACTTGTTAGCCAGGGGCTACAAAACGCAATCAAACGGTGTCTTGCCAAACGCCTAACAAATGGATTTATGGGTTCATATGTTTAATACGCGCAAATCTCTGCTATTCCACATAAGTCCATGGTGTGTCCACCACAACCATTTTCGCTTTATCACACAACTGATTTTCACGATAATTTCCATCCTACGGGACCTTTTAAGCAACGCTTTTTTTACCCGTAACAAACCATGGTTCCATATCGGCCGTACCAATAGATCGTTGAACTCCAGAATAAGGGAACATGTACCTAGTTGGTTGCAGCGTCAAATCACCCCGTCGTCGGTTGCTCATACCATCTGTTCACGTAAACCACTTGCTTCATCCATAGGTAGGCACTTACTGGCCACCTGTCACCAGTTTGATCCGGCCAAAATGTTTACAATCGTGTTAATACATGTTAACGCCCGTTTCCTACTTTTTGCAGTTGTAGTCGTAACCAGCCGTATCAAAGCCGCACTCTGTATGCAGAAACAGCTGTTCGTAAGCCTACGGCTGCCCTGGGTGTAAGGGTGTCACGCCTGCTCCTTTACCCTGTTCTAACTTGTCTTGTCTTTTGTATTGCGACACAATAGCTGAAGTGTTTTCCACCTTCAGATAAAGTGTACTGATGATGATGATGATGTTCTAACTTGTTCCGGTCTCACCCTACCTGTCGTCCTATATATTTTCATGTCATTTTGTTGGTACTGAAGAGACAATACGAAATGTTGACGTCTACCGGTGTTCGTCTTCTTATGGCATTATTCAAATTACTAAAGGGATCTAATTGTTTCAAATCGAAAGGAATCAAAAACTGATAACCGACACGTCGATATTTAGCTTTTGTTGTTTTGGACAAATCTCCCCACCACTTTTTGTTAGATGCTTATTGCATATGTTTGCCGTGATGCTAAATCTGAAGCGTGACGTCCCTGCGTTTGAGTGGCCTAAGCGGCTTTATTCCAAATACATCAAATAAATGAGCGATCTGCAACACAAGTGCAGGGATTATTTTTTGGATTTTACGGCGGGTGCAATCGCAGAATAAAAAGCGACCTGTTAATGTCTAAGATAATGTTAAAGTATCCACATACTTCTCCGCATTTTAACGCAACTCAACAGTTATTCAAACGTGTGAAGTCATTCCTTAAACTCAGCAAAACATTATGGGCACCGGAGTTTCACAGAAAGGGATTGCTATTCATCAGTATGACCCATGGAACGCTCTCCCGAATCAGTCATTTTTGCATTTACAAGGGCCATAATTTTATATTTGACTGGCTGATGTACGCGGACAATAACCTTTAGTCACCTAAGGCTATACCGCTGTCTTAGCTCCAGGAAATGGAGCGGAATTATCGTTTTGCGTATATTAAACAAGTGATACCACATGCAGTGCAATGGCAGCAAACAAAATGTGCCAATTAAATCTTACATAATCTGTTACCACCGTTTTAGATAGTGCACCAGGCAACACATACTGCATTTAATGCAGTCTTTTATCCCTTTAAAGCATTGTTCATTACTTAATACCCATTATACTAGGCTAGTATTATAGGCAGAATATTAATTACGCTTACGAATGGGCAGTACGTCATCTGGCGTGTATGGGATGCTGCATTTTTCCTTCTTAGTATCTAAAGTATGAAACCTACTTTACCTTAATAATATTAATTTGCACGAAGCTGCAACTATAACAAACAGTATAAATACGATGCACAGCACAAAGAAAACATTATTGATTTCACTAGCAAGACACTTATTTTTCTGAACTTTTCAGAAACGGTAATGATATATGGCTTAAACTCTGTTGCACAACTAGATGCCCACAATCAACATAGTTAAACGTAGATGGTATGCCCTTATTTTCATATTTTGCCACCAAAATCCTTTAAATGTAATGGCGCAAGCATCCTATTGAATAGATGCATTGTGATTGATCAGGTTGCTGATATGTGGTGATATACAAGAGTTGAAATATTGCTTTTCGATTTTAAGGTACGAAAATCCTAATCGTGATTTTGAGTGCAAGTACTCGCTCCAACTTGTAAGTTGAGTACAGCTTGGAGTATAAGAACTCCAGGTTGCAACCAACACTTTAGCATCACCAGTGTCTTTGGTAAAACATGTCGGGAAAAGCGTTTCCAGGTTGTATTAGCACTTGCTCGTGGTACAGAGGAGATCAATATTAGTATGAATTGTTTCATGCAATGTTACATTTCGGCTCCGCCATTGGTCAATAATGCGAGGAAAGGTCAAGGCCAGGTTTTACGGTTTGTGTAGACTTGTTCGGATTAGACCCAGGTATTTTGCATTCGCAGCGGAAATTTGTGACGTGTACGGAGGTAACCAACATTTAGTTTAAAATTACTTAGGAGAAATACAGTCGTTATGATTGTGCGTGGAATTCTAGAAGCTGCAAGTTGTTCTGTTTATGCACTAGCTGTTTGCTCTATGTTCCCTGGTTTATCAACTTCATTCAAGCGCGTATTGTTAAAAGCATCCCAATATTTGTGGTATGTAATGCAACTGGCCAATTGAACGGTGAAATTCACCACAATAACAGGAGTCACATTCATTCGAAAAACTACACACCTAGTTCTACTATCTAATTGCTGGATTAAGCTGTGAACAAGACCAACGTTCAAGGAAGTGTTGCTATCCAGCGTACATTGTGTGGCATAGTAGAGTAATTGATTTGAAACCAACAGTGTACTCAGTACTGCTGGACGTTCGAAAATGGAGTGCCAGACGCTAGAAAATTTGAGGCTTAGATCCACTGTATATGCACAATAATTAACCAAAATCACCATTTGGCTGTTCTTCGTTTTATTGTCTAATTGTTACATATAGCACGTTGCAATCGACCGTGTCTAGTCTATTAGACAGGAGTGCTTGGTTATTGCAGCGACGCTGTGAAACACCAGTTTAAATGGCATAGTGCTGTAAAGGGTATCAAAGAAATTGCATGTTATGTAACGCGGTTTAAGGATGGGAGGGCGTGTCAGCTAGTAACTAGTCACACTTAATAATATGACCCAACAGGGTACAGGAATGCCGGAAAGGCCTGATTTGTAAACTGTTGGAAAATTCACTACTGCTAAAGTAAAAGTAGTCTGAGCTACTCTAGAAATCGTGTTGGTTGCAAACTGTTGCTGTAGCAGTTCGGTATTTGTACACTGATACTGATACTGATTAGATGCAGCGAGTAGAGCATACTCTGTGTAGCTGCATCAATTGTCACTCTTGGACATTAACGTATTAATTATCATTCCGCTCTCTATATTTTGCCTCTGCGAAGTGTTTGTCTAGAAGCTTCTTAAATTTGGCCACTGAATTCGCCTCTGTTACCGGCTGCGGCAGGTTGTTCCAGGTATTCACCACTCTACGTTCGAAACAGAGTTGGTGAGCGACCCGCTTCAACTGCGGTACGATAAGTTTGTACTGGTGTCCTCGCGGGCTGTTTGGTGTGCGCAGATGAAGCAGTTGTCTCAACATGGGGTATTCACTAAGATGTAATATCCGGTGCGTCATGATTAGGTCAACCCTCAGCCGACGATAAGCTAGTTTGTATAGCCCTAGTTTCTTACATCGGTCTTCATATGGCATACCTCGTAAGTTGGGAATCAGCCTAGTGGCTACATGCTGCACCCGCTCAAGCTTTTCTATCTCTCCCAGCATGATGGGACAATACGCGGGAGAGTCGTACTCTAGCATTGGTCGTATTATCGAGACGAAGAGGCGAGTGGCAATCTCTTCGGACCAATTGCTGAAGCTGCGCCTGAGCGCCCAAAGCACCCGAAGGCTGTTTTGGTACAGCCTATTTGTGTTGTCAATGGAGTTTATGTAGCAGCGTGATAGCACACCGAGGTCACACACGAAAGACGCGGGATGCAGCGGTTGATCAGCCACTGTGTACGTTCGGCTGTGCTCGCATTTACCCAACCTCATGAATTGCGACTTAGCAGGGTTGATCGGAAGGTTAACCTCTGCAGACCATGTCGAGAGGCTGTCGAGATCCTGCAGAAGTAAATCACAATCATTGAGTGTGCGAATTACTCTCCACACCTTCAAGTCATCTGCGGACAACGCACAAGGTGATTGGAGTAGCTTAGGCACATCGTTTACATGGATCAGAAACAATATCGGCCCCAGTACAGTGCCTTGGGGTACGCGCTGCTCGATGGATATCAGTCCGTTAGATGGTTGTCCATCTGGACTCCCCACTTCCGATCCAAAAGGAAATTTCTGGTCCATTTGTGTAGCGAACCACCAACATCGTACATCCTCAGCCTGTCAAGGAGCACTGAATGGTTGACCTTGTCAAAAGCCTTACTGAAGTCAATGTAAATGACATCGACTGAATGGCCTTGGTTCATCACTTGTAACCACTCGTGCCTTGTCAAGAGTAGGTTGGTGATGCACGAGCGACCTTTCATGAAAACATGCTGTGCGGAGGTCAACAGGTTTTCGACTCGAGAAGCTGCAGAAGGTTTTTCTTCACGATCTTCTCGAGCGTCTTTGCCAAAACAGCAGTCAGGCAGATCAGCCGGTAATTATCCACTTTACTTGGGTTACCACCTTTCGGTATAGGCATTATGATTGAGCATTTCCAGTCGTCTGGTAACAGTCCAGTAGATAGTGACCTGTTAAACAGTTCAGTTACAGAAGGCGCGATGATGGCCGATAGGGACTTGAGGATCAGCGGTTGTATACCATCTGGCCCAGCAGGCTTCGTCCCTGTCAAGATTTGCCAGAAGCTTGCGCACATCCTCAATATTGCAGTCCAGGCTGTTAAGTTCGGCTGGAGCAGTACTAGTCGAACTCGTTACAACACCTGGTCACTTGCAAATACGGAGGCGAAGTGCGTTGCCAATGCGGACGCACGATCCGTACTCGAGGTTAGGGGCTGTCCATCGGAGCCTTCTAACACGGGGACATTGGCTACAGGCCTCAGGCGCCGCTTCACTTATGCAAAGATCCTCTTGGGAGCAGTATTTGCGGCGGCTGCAAGCTCCTCTTCGAAGCTTTCGCGTTTTCTTGTTTTCGCGTCGTTGCAGCGATTTAACTGTACCTTATAGGCATTGTGGTCCTCATCAGAGCCAGATAACACGAACTTGTTCCATAGTCTGCGTCGTCGTCGGGCCAGGTTGTTGTACACATTGTCTAACCAATGTGGTTTGACTGGCCCAACTTTTCAAAATTTGTGCGGTACAAATCGGGCGCACTTCCATCGGAACATGGTGAAAAACGCAAAAAATGCTATCTCTGAACTGCCAACTTAAAAATTTGCAAATTTTTACGTTACATCTTAAACAACTAACGTATAACTCTTCGTAACCTGAGGCTCACAAATTTCATATATCATTGTCAGTGGGTAATCGTTCTCGGGACTGAACACTGGTATGTCGCTGCTTCGGACCGATAGAACCAGAATGGGTGGCGGTGTGATACTTTACTATAATACAAGCCTCCGATGTGAAGTTATCGATCACCTGGAAATCCGAGCTCCCGATTCGCTTTGGTGCCGCCTTTGGTTGCGAAACAAGGACACATGTCTACTAGCCGTGGTTTATCGCCCGCCAAACTCAAAATGAACTCCAAACTGTACTACGTTTTTTAATTTGCTTTGAGCAAGTCCTACACCCACATTCTTATCGCGGGAGACTTTAACGTGCACGACATAGAAACGCCGGCAACTGACGGTACGCAGTTTAAAGCCTGTTTGCAAGAACTTATTGCTAGCCACCCTCTTTACAACCACGTAACCTCTCCCACCATATTTCGAACTTCTAACAAGCCGTCGATACTGGATCTTGTGCTAACTAACGAAGAACTCATGGTTGGCGGGATAGTTACAAGCACACCACTGGGTCGTAGTGATCATGTCACTCTACTCTTTGATTATATATGCTATGCCGAGTACCCGGAAAAGGAGGAGGATAAAGTGCACACTGTCATGCACTACAATGTGTTGTCCAAGCTTGTTAAGGATACATCTTGGACTTTCTTAATCGAATGCCCCCCAGATCTGGCCTGGGATATGTTTACAAGGACTTTGAGCACACTGGCAGCGCAAGCATCGGAACAGAAGTCCTTCCAACCCAAAAACCAGAGTAAGTCATTTCTGAGGAGCAGAACACGTAAATGTATGTCCCGGAGGGATTTGGCATGGCGAAATCACCAGGGTTGCCCGAATGCCGAAAGCTGGACTGCATACGTGACACATCGTAACTTCTGTGTGAAACTGATCCGCGAAGACAAGGTCACACATCAGCAGAAGTTAATGAAGTGATTCTGCACTAACCACAAACTCCTGTACAGGCACATTAACAGCCTTCGAAAGGTAAAGCGAGGGGTTCCGGCGCTAGTCACGGCTGATGGATACACGCGGTCAGCAATGGAAGCAGCTGATCTCCTACGGCTTCATTACTCCCAAACGTTCCAACAAGTGTCGAGCCCAAACACTCACCTCATTTCTAATACTCCACCATCTGGTTTAGAAAACATCACCTTCACTACGGAGGCTGTGTTGAAGAAGTTGTTATCCTTGCGTATCCATAGTTCTCCCGGAGCTGATAACATCCGACCAAAGGCTCTACAGGCAGTAGCTAGTGATCTAGCAGAACCACTGGCTGTTTTCTATCAGCGATGTCTAGAGGAAAACCTTATTCCACCAGTATGGAAGCAAGGGGTCATCACTCCTATCCATAAAGGAAGTAGCCGCACTGATTCTGCAAACTACCGTCCAATAACACTATTTCCCGTACTATCCAAAGTGATGGAATCAATCGTCGTAGACGCGCTGATGCAATATTTGGAGAGCCACAATTTAATAGCCCCAGAGCAACATGGCTTTCGTCAAAAGCATTCGTGTAATACTAACCTATTAATTGCACGTAATAGCTGGACTGAATCTGTTGATGATGGAGTTGGAGTCGATGTCATCTACCTGGACTTTTCAAAAGCGTTTGATCGTTTAGACCATCGAGTTCTCTTTCAGAAGCTTCGGAACTACGGCATTGGCGATCCAATCCTGAGTTGGATTAGCAATTTTCTACAAGAACGACGGCTAGTGGTGAGAGTCCGAGAATCATTTTCTCATGCAATCGACGAGACGTGTGAAGTAGCACAAGGCTCGGTTCTTGGACCTCGTCTATTCTTGGTGTTCATTAACGATTTGGCGAGATCAATTACTTCCGATTTCTTATTTTCCGCTGATGATAACGAGATATGGCGAAGGATCAGAGGACCGGATGACCATGAACGGCTCCAGTGCGATCTTAACACAGTGTCGAACTGGTCAGTTCAAAACGCTCTACCGTTCAACGTAGACAAATGTCGCGTAGTACAATTACGCCATAGACATATCTACACCTACATACTTGGGACAAACGAATTGCAGAATAGCTCCCAGGAACGTGATCTTGGTGCAATCGTACGGAGCGACCTCAACTGTTTAAAACAGGCTCTGGTAGCTGCGAAAAGAGGCAACCAGCACGTCGGCATGCTGCGAAGGGCATTCGGGAGATTTGACCCATCAATCTTCCCAATGATGCTCAATTCCTACGTGCGCCCGCATGTTGAGTACACAATCCAAGCTTGGCAACCTTGGTTGAAACGCGACCTAGAAGCGATAGAGGCACCACAACGGAGAGCAACAAAGAACGTGAAGGGCCTGCTGTATCACACTTACCACCGAAGGCTGAAGTGGCTGGGAATTTTCAGCGGACGCTATCGAAGGCTGCGCGGCGATCACATATTAGCGTATCAGATATTGAGTGACCCCAACCACGTATGCCGCCATTTGCTGAAACTTAGCCACAACAAGCAGCTCAGGGGTAACTGCTTAAAGTTGAAGGAACAATATAGCCGTCTAGAGTGTCGACGGAATTACTTTTCCCTTCGGGTTTGCAAACCATGGAACACACTCCCAGACTCAGTTGTATCCTCTCCTACCCTGGATGTTTCCAAAAAACGATTTGATGTTGCTCTCAGCTCCCAACATTTTGTTACCTAAGCTCCTCTGTTGTGGATTACGCAAAGCATGTTTTCAACAGGACTAATGTATCAAATGGATCTAAGTGAGCGATCATATTTTATTTTCTCACTCCTTACCTCAACTATCACTGCGCCCCAGTGTCTTTCTGAATGTTTACGCGCGATATTTCTTTTTCATTTTACACTGATGTTAATTATCAAAGTATTCATCTCGGCAGACGTTCGATAGATGACCCAGACATATTTTAATTGCATCATATTCACCGCTACCATCCTACGGGACCTGTCAAGCACTTGCTTTTATCCAGTGATAAATCATTGTTCATTGTTCAAATGCATATCCAAAAACGCTTCGAATTTCTGCACTGAGTTTATCTTCAGTATATGCTCCGATTAGCTGTTCCAAACATTCAACTCTAAATGTGCAAACACTGAAGATGGACAACTCAGTTGAGATCTGTGACCATAAGCGTGTAGCTTTGTCTTCGTGTGTCGCTAGGTAAGCGCAAGTAGAGCAATGGCCTCAGCATATGGAGGAAGTCACCTAGACGCCGAATGCGATACGCCATGATTACGTCCAATGGCTCGCGGCTATAGTCCAGCACGGACAGTCCCAGCTTTTCGCACTTGTCTTCAATCAGTAAGCTTAGAAAAATGTGTGTGGGTCTGGTGACGAGTTGATATACACATTCGATTTTCTGTGCTGCACCTCGGTCGGTCGTGCAATAGGCGGGCGAACCGTACGCTAGCATTAATCTGAAGATGGAGCAGAAGAGGAGAGAACCAATTCAGATCATGTGCGGAAGCTGGGTTTGATCCAAATTAGCCTACGCTGTTTGTTCTTGTTACACACGCACTTCAAATTGTAAAATAAGAGCACGCTTAGGTTCTTTACCAAAGCTGTAACTGCAGCAGTTAACCTACAAGCGTATAGGTTCGGGGGTCAATTACCTTCCACAGGCTAAGCAATACCGGCTGGTTTGAGTTGATGAGGAGGCGGAATTCTGCTGACAAGTTATACGTCAGTTGATGTCGTGCTGAAATGGGCCACACCCGTTTCAAATACTTTTACGTCACCACAGCTGCAGGCCATCCGCTAACAGGGTGCAGAGCAAATAAAATATCTGAAATAGATCATTAATGTAACACTGAAACTATGTAGGTCTCAGCACGGTGCCTTTGGTTACGCCACTGATCGGATGAAATCAGCTGGTCAACTGGCTATCGGGTTGCTCCGTCCACATTCGTCCAACAAGTACCCACGCTTCTAATTGTACTATGCATCGCCAACACCGCATACTCACAGTTTGTGAAGGAGCGTCTCCAGATTCAACTTGTCGAATGCTTTGCTGATATCGATGTACATACTTTAGACAGACTTCCTCTGCTTGATTGACTGCAGCTACTCACTCCGCGTCACGAGGAAGATGGCGCTGCATGCATGGCTTGTAATGAAGCCGTGCTGCACGAGCGTCAGAAAATTGTTTCATCGGGACAGCTGCAGCAAGTGATTCTTCACAATATTCTCGATAACCGTGACCAAAATAAATGTAAAAATATTTGGCCTGTACTTATCTACTTTGCTGGGTTTCCGACTATCGGTAGTAGCCAAATCACCAAATATTACCTATCCATTGGAAATAAAGATTTGGAAAGCGGATTGTAGAACAAGTCAGTTAAGGTAGACGAGATGATGGCAGGTAAGGATTTGAGAATCTGAGCCTAGTGACCAACAGGCCCAGAAGAATTGGTACCGTTAAGTTTGATGAGTAGTTGAAGCACCGCTTCCACACCACAATCCATGCTATTGAGTTTGGTAAATACGATACACGTCGAACTAGGTAAACACATACACTCAGTGCTGTAGGCCAGAGGCAGTCCATTTGCGTGATCTTTCGCCGGTAGTTAGCCTTCCGGCTTCCAGTGCCGCTTTGCGTATGCAAGTATTCTCGTCGTTGCCGTCTTAAGTTCCGTTACAAGCTGCCATAAGCAATGACTGTGCTTGCTTGCTTTCACAATGTTATAGACAATGTGATGATTCTCATACAAGTCATAAACTCCGAACAAGCAAGAGATAGAATTGAGCCACAACCTATGCTGTCAGCGAGACTATTCACCTGATTACTTTTAAAACCATTGTGGCTTAACGGCCTCAAATTTCTGACAAAGAAAGGCGCAAATCGTATGAACAGCCGTAATTTCCACATTTTATCAATTACAATAATAATTATAAACCACGCTGTGTAAAAACTGTATTTCGCGATCATATCCGACCTAAGGAATTGGGCCTGTGGTCTAAGGTTGGTGAAATACCAAGAGAGTTGATCACCACTTATTGTTCGAAGGGATTCTTGGTGGAGGATGGTAGCCTCTAGCTGCACATGGTCCGGCTTGTTTTGATTTGCAGTAGGAAGCTTGTCGTTGTTTTGCGGTCTCTTCTGTCTTTGAATTTTAAACTGCTCTCCAACCGCTATACATTCCCCTGGGTCAGTAGATCGCTATACTCAGTTAGTGTGGTACTACAAGGATTAGGGTGCAGATGTAATTAATCGTTAGAGGGGGGTGGGTTGAACTTTAGTTTTATCTTAGACAATTTTGCGTGTTAATAAAGCTAGAACTGTTCACAGATAAAGGTTTTCGGCCCCGCAATCTGCATCGGGTATCCTTTCCACAATTTTCTGACTGGAGTTGACTACGACAAGCATTGCACACAACTAGGATGAAATCTTTTCTTCTTCTTTTAATGTACTGAATAATTCCCGATTTAGTCATGAAAATAAGGTAAAACACCAAGGACGTGCTAGCTTTCTACCCCGTCGTTGGATGAACTATTTTTGAATGGAATGCAAAAGCCTATGATAGTCGTCATGTACTCCAACATGCAAAAATTTACTGCTTGCTCAACAATCAAATTGCGCCGGTGTATTTGCCGCTTTTCCAACAAATTTCCAACAGGAAATACAAGGTTACTTCTTCGGTATTTCTTAAAAATTAACATAAATCTGACGAAAATATTGAAGTGAAATTTGCGAAACCGGACTGCAAAGTCTATTGAATGAAACCACAAAAATATGCTTTCTAAATTGCAGAATCAGAAGTGCAATTGCATGAAGCTGACGTATCTGCAAAATACCTTTAATGTACTGATACGTCCAACAAGAGATTGTTCTGACTACGCAGCCCCATAAAACAATAATGTTGCTGATGTTATCACGTTGTGGCCTGCGACACATCTGATATTAAGAACAGAACTAAGAGGCCTAAAGAAATTTCAATATATTTGATTAAGTTGTTCGTCTGCTCGACATGTCTACGTAAAATTCCTTCTCTAGCTTAGCTGAAATTTTAGTTTCCAGACACTTGGAGAAAAGTTAGCATGAGTAGAGAACAACAGGTCTTCAAATTGGCCTAGTGGCTTAAGTGGCCGCGGCCGCTGGATAACCGTAAAGTGAAGAAATATGCACCCACTTTTCAGTACTGTGAGTCGATTGTAGTGCTTTCATATTAGTTCAAAAAGTTTGAATATATACTTAATTAATCCCTATTTGCTGAGTTACTCGTCTGGGTATATATGCGGGTCAAATGATGGTTATGATATAGAAAATAAGTCGAATGATTTTAAGGTAGTTACCAGTGACCGTATGATATCTAAGTCTGCAGGTTAGGAACACCAGTATAAACATTAGGTTAGATACATTGATCGAGCTGGTTAGAAAGGTAGCCAAACGTGTCTAACTCCCTGATCTTATGAGATGTAGAAAACATATGTGCAAAGATGATGGAGTGCGGGATGGTCATCAGATTAGCTGTAACATGAAATCATCGGTTATAAGCTTTTCTCTGCTTGGGACCCTCGCTGCTGCTTGTGAAGAAATAATGTTGTTATTTACCGTAGACATACGGTTAATCTTAGATACCGAGACAAATATTAGAAAAATGAACTCTTCTCTGAGCTACGCAAATATTTTCAGACGTTTCATCACCAGTAGTGGCGAAATCATCAGTGTGTTACTGTGCCGTGCAGTTAGTATAGCGAAGAGTACATAAGTGTGAACAGGATAGACACACGCGTGCCGGTTAATAATAGGGGTGTGGATGGGAGTAAGAGGAACAGGTGGAAAAGAAAGAAGGGAGGCGCCAGCAGTAGCATGTTTTCGTTTATTCACCCAGCTGTATGCAGCAGATAAGGCGACGCCTGATAATCTGCGCAAAGGCCGATGCAGGTTGAAGTTTGTGGTGAAAGGAAAAGTCATGGTTGTATGTGGGCGGGGACATTGCCAGGGCGCCCAGACCTAAACCGGAGAAAGTTGAGTGTCCTCCTCCGAAGCTTTTGGCTCAAAAACCTTCCGCAAGGCAGCGGGGGTTGGCAAGGATTTAGTTGTACAGAAATGGACGCCGTCCCATTTTAAACCCCCAACCTGTAGGATCAGGAGACTGCGTTTTCCTGACCTCTCAACATAGACTAACCTGATAGGAATAGCTTTCAAGGTGCCTGTAGACACCACCCAGTATAGCTCAGTGGGTCAAAGAGATACGCAAACCGGCGCACCAAGTTAAAGTCCAGGCTCTTTGCATCGGTAATGCCAGCACAATACTAAACAAACGTCTTTGACTAAAACAGTTGCAGTACTAAACAACCAAAAGCCATACTTATCATAAAACCATGTTTTTCCTCTTATATATTTCACTCGGATGTATCAAAACTACCGTCTGGTTTGATAAGATGGTTACACCAGAAAAGCCGAGGGTGCACCATGCATTCACAAAAAGCATTTACAGCTATAAACAAATGCTATTCACAATAAGCAAGTATAACCGAATCCATTAGGTGTTAGATGCAAAGACCTCCGACTTCATAATGTTCGCCTTTGTAACTGTAGTAAATATTAGTAGCCAAGATGGTTCAATCGAAAGTTGAACGGCACTCTGAACTTATCAAATATTTTAAACTTCTCTTCACCAGTAGAAGCAAAATCATCAGTGTGTTACTGTGCAGTGCAGTTAGTATAGCAATGCCTAGATACTTGTGAGCCGGATAGACACAAGCGTGCCTTTTCATATGTCATGGTCATCGGCCGTTTGGGCATGTGCTATTTGCAAATGATCTCTTCGACCCTTATCTCGTGACCACGGAATGTTTGTCTCCGCTGCTGAGAATGCTGCCTGAGCCGTTTGTATGGTGCACACTCGCAATGAGGTTATTCGACCGCGATGATATTTCATTGCTCGTAAAGGATAACTTTTCAGCTGTACGCCGCAAAATGCGCTTCGCTGCTGTGCGACCACCGCAAGTATAAGGCGAGGACAGTCACACCTACGCGTGAATTGCGTTGAACTAAATTTGCCGATTGATCGAATTCTTCGTGGAGTGCCACGATTCTAAAAGCTCTGTTGCTGGGAAGCTTGCCTCCCATTTGTCTGACATAGTGCTTATCACATTCACTGCATTTTATCCTGTAGATTACATGGGTTTGATTTCCTTGTTTGATTGTGTCATTCGGTCTTGAATTCGGTAGACCGTCGAATTTTTCCATATTGGCGTCGGCACTTTTATCTTCCATCATTCTTGTTTTGTGAATTTCCTTGTTAATTGCTGCTTCTTTATGGTTGTGCAGTGATGCCACTAACACTTTTGAGCTGCGTCCTGATCGACTTGGCGATAAGTACATGTGTCGGATAAGAGTTGTTTGGCCTTTGCAATATAATCCGATTTATCCACACACCACCACTTTGCATCATTTATCCGCTGGAAAGCTTAAGCCATTTACTTTTCTCTTTAGCTTACTGGTCGCTTCTTGTTATTCTTCGGAAAGCGTTTGTGTCACTTGGTTCTGAGAGACCATTAAAGCGACTTTTTGGCCAATTTGCTGTTGAGCATCTTCTATCAATCCATTTGTCTTTAGATCATGTAATAGGCTAGCCATATAAACTTTGTGGAAAACATCCCTAACGATTATATTGAGTCCTTTGATTAAAAAATTCTTGTCAGCGGTGCTGAATGGGTGGTGCCACAAGTTTCTTATCTATCCTTCGCCGAGGACATGGCCAATGCTCTTGGTGAGCTTGTCCAACTTGGCGCCTAATGCTGATTTACGCTTGTTTCTCGAGGTTTTAACTTGACAATTGATTGCGGATTCAAGCTCTGCGTATTCCCCGGAAACCAATATATCGAAAGGTTACTTCTATGTTCCTTCATGGCTTTTACTTACTTGCGGAGACGATTGCGGGTATCTATTTTCGTCAATTTGACCAGCCGCTTCTTATATTGCCTAATTAAAGCCCAGGTATCTGGATGGTATAACGACGGTCTTTGATTCTTACTTGGACGGACAACATTTCTTTTCGGATATTCATGAAGAAAATATAATTGTTCGCACGTTGAAGCTTGTCGACTGGCAAAGTTTTCTCAATGACCACCATGCTATAGCGTTGTACGCCAGAATAGCTTCGAAATATCCCCGGTGGCGGCAACATAGCTGAGGTGTAATCCGTCTGCAGCTAGAGTGTAAAACGATGATGAGCTCAGGTTGTTCCTTTGTTAGATGAATTGTTCTCTGAACTTGGCAAATATTTTCAAAATTTTGTCACCATTTGAGGCGCCATCATCAGTGCGTTAGTGTGTAGTGCAGTTAGTGTAAAATGAACAATGATATATTACAGGTAAAAAAGCGATTGCTTTACAAGTCCCGGAGGATGGTTGAAATTAAAGAAAACATAAGTGTAAATCGTCAATTTAAGCGTTTAGTGATCCAGGTGCCCCTTATTCATATAAACATTTTCGAATATGTACTGAATTGTTACTGTAGAGTAATATGGAAAGTAATATGGGGAAGGTGTCTTAAGAACAAAAGAAACTACAACGCTTAATTGTGCGCCACTTTCTTGGACTGAGGTAATTGATGGATGCAGTTGTAATATATCCGAAACTATATTCCAAAAGAGCAGTGTGTAAGTAGTGAAGCACAAAAGCTAAGAATAAGTACGGTTTGTTCGCATTGTTTTGACGTAGACATCTCTGATTATACAGCGTAATGTAAGTGGATAAGCGAATCTTCCAGACGTCTTTGGAATACCGTCAGCGTTGGGGAAGAAACAACGTATGTGGGAAGAGCGTTCCAGTCTTGACACACACGAAGGTAAAAGAAATTCCGGCGGCATTCCAACCGGCTGTATTGTGTGTCCAGCTTTAGGTGGTGTCCTCTGAGTGTGGCATTGATATTCAGCTTTAGTAGGTGACGATAATGATGGTCTAGATTCATCAGGATCATATAAGTCATTATTAAATCGCCACGAAGGCGTCGATGTTGTAGTCCCCGTGGGTGTTCAGCCTCAATTGATAAGAGGGATGAAACAGGTCCTTTACTTTCTTGGTCGCCCTTCGTTGTGGCAATTCAAGAGCGATAAGGTCTTACTTTTGCCATGGCTGCCAGACGTGGATGGCGTGTTCAGAATGAAGCGGAATGTAGGCGTTGAGCATCTGAGAAAAAATTGGAAGGATCGAAGCTCCCGAATGCCTTCCGCAAAACACCAAGGTTTTGGTTAGCATTTTTAGAGACTTTCTCGGCCTGACGGGATCAGCCCAAATCTTCCAACACTATCACGCCCAGATCGCATTCCGTTGAAGTGCGCCGCAATGTTTGATCCCCCAGTCTGTATTCGCAAGTAGTTTTATGGTGTATGTTCAACACCTTGCACTTTGTAGCGTTGAACTGAAGCACGTTCTGAGTTGACCATTCGTAGACCCTGTCATGATCATCCTGAAGTGCTGCATTGTCATTGGTTGTTCTAATGGCTTGCCATATCTTGAGATCATCAGCGAAGTGTAAGGCGTTGAAGGTGATTACTGTCGCGAGATCGTTTATGAAAATCAGGAATAGTCGTAGACCAAGTACTGAGCCCTGAAGCACTCCGCACTAAACGTCGATTGGGTCAGAGATGACGCCGCAAACTCTTACATTCAGATGTCGTTGAAGCAAGAAGTTAGCTATCCAACCGAGGTTTGGGTCATCAATTCCACAACACTGAGCTTGTGAAGGAGGATACGGTGGTTCAGACGGTAAAAGGCCTTTGAGAATTCCAGATATACCACATCAACACCTATGCCGGTGTCAACGGTCTCAGTCCAAATGGATCACGCAAGTACCAAGTTTGAGGTGCAAGATGTTGTTCTTGTGCTATGATATTACGTTCCTCCAAGTTCATCAGCGCTTCGACACCCATCGCTTCCATGATTTTGGAGAGCACCGGAAGTAATGTTATCGAGCGATAGTTGGCCGGAGTTGTACGACTCCCTCCCTTATGAGTAGGATTGACGATGCCCTGTTTCCACATTGTGGGTATCCGCATATCATTAAGGCATCGTTGGAAGAACTTGCAGAGTGGGTCCGTCAGGTTTACTGCAGCCATTTTCAAAGCTTTTGGACGAATATTGTCAACGCTGGGAGAGGTATGCCCGCGCAGGGCAATTAGTATTTTCATAACATCCGCACTCATAAACACAATGCGGCTAAGTCCTGATGGTAACACAACAATCGGGAACAGTATATGCGGCGATGTAGTGCGCTGGAAGTTCGGGGTGAATGGTTGATCTAGGGCGTTGCCCGCCTCGATCACGTTTTGTGCGAGTCCACATAACGTGTGTAAGGCAGGCATTCCTCGCTGCATTTTGCGGAGCTTGTTTATGTGCCTGTACAGGAGCTTTGGGTTAGAAAGGAATTTCTCAGCTAGATTCTGTTGGTGCTGTATTTTATCTTCGCGTACCAGGATTACGCAGTGATTCCTTTGGATAGTGTAGGCTTCCCATGTTTCGGCACTCGATAACTCCTTGTATCTTCGCCAGAGTAAACTCCTCGTAACGATACACGTGCGTGTTTTGCTGCGTAGGAATGCTTTTACTGTCTTCTGTCGCGAAGGTCTTTTCCTAGAAGCACTAGTTACTAACGTGTTGAACCGGGGAGCAAATTCAAACCAGGCGTCATCGGAGGATAGTTCTGCTAGAAATGCCCAGTTTGTAGCATTTATAAGTTTGATTAGTGCGCCGTAAACCGTAATGAGCTGACACTCCTCGGTGTTTTCTAAGGAACACTCTGCATAACAGATGTACTTGAACATGAGTGTTGCATGGTCGCTACGGCCTAAAGGACTCTCTATCGATACCGTTTTGATCATTAACTCCTCACTGATGAATACGAGATCCAGGACACGTGGTGTGTTTTCCGTCTTGAATCTTGTGGGAGATGTGATGTGATTGTAGAGTGGTAGTCCACTAATTATCTCTTGTACTTCCATTTTGAAGAGTTGGTTGATACAGGCTGGGGTTTCTATGGTATGAATATTGAAGTCACCAACCAGGAGAATGTGGCTGTACGACTGCGAGATAATGGTCTTCATCGCGGAGGCTAGGCGGCTGTCCATTTCTAAAGTGGCCGAAGAAGGGTGATACACCACACCCAACTAACATGCATCCCACGGCTTAGATGAAGACCACACCAAAGCGCATCGACCATCTGAACCTCTGGGTCATCGATGAAATCAATGTGTAGTTCACTGCGATAATAAAGTAGTACTCCACCTCCACTAATTAGTCAAACGTTGCGTAGATTAGACATCCCAGGTGCGATTTCTGCATCAGTGATCGCTTCATTCTAGCAGGTCTCGGTTATCATAACGACGTCCCTTGACATCGTTATCTGACGCAGGCGAAACTCCGTCAGTTTGCTTAAAAGACCTTATGCTTTGTTATAAAAACAGGAGAGTTATTCATAGGTTAGAATGTTGTTTGTGGATGTAGAAACAGGTTTCAGACTTGGCCAACCCTCTTGAGGTCGGCTGCTACTAGATTTATTTGAATTGACCTAGGCTAGCGTGAATGAATTGGAATAACTCTCTGCACCATGCGATCAGGTTCACGATGATCCTGATGGTTACTCACCCCCTGCAGTGTCTCGCCGGATGCTATGGTGACAGTCAGGTCAGTCTCTGTGGGGGACTCTGCAACAACGGTTGTTCCCACTGAGTTGTTTCTTTCTATGGAGTAACCAGTAGCCTCTGGCCGTAAATCTGCTGCTTTTAGTGAAATTTCTGTTGGTACCATGTTCCGGAAGTTACCACAGTTCCCTAGAACTGTCAGTATATTTAGCTCTGACGGTATGACCAACTTCAGTAACCTAGGACCACACCCTTTGTAATTTGGTGACACGGGAATCGTGGTCAGCGAGGGTAGCAATGAATTTTCTAAAGAGCGTTTCACAAATGTATCGCCATTGCTCCAGGTCATAAGCCGCGGGGGTAGAGGGGCCGCTTCCAAGAATGGCTCTGGGGAGCTCTTCGGAGCTAGCTGAGAGCGGATCGCGAAAGACGGCTAGCGACGAGCCTGGGCCCGGAACTACGGAGCGGGAACATGTGGACAGCGCAATAAATCAGACAAATACGCCGCTAGCGCAGCCCACAGCACCGAGGCCGAGCCGATTGACACAGCCCCGAACAAGCAAGTCGAGAGCTCTCGAACGACTCCTGGCCGATCCAAATCGGGTGCAGAGAAGCGGAGATCGAGGCGAAAACAGGAAGACGGATCTTCCAAGTCAGAGCTCCCGAGGCGAAAGGACTGGCTCGTCTCTAACATCCGCACCTGTGTTGCGTTGTGGGACGGAAACCTAGTCGATATTCGATGTCGCGCGCGAGACCCTGATGTGCCCATTTTCGGTGTGCAATAAACGTCTACCCCCCCCCTGTCTTGTCGTTCTCGCTACACTATGGTTAATTTAGAAAGATAGGTGGAGTCAGTAGGATTGAACTGGTCAGAGATAGTAGTGGTTATATTAACATAGGGCGAACAGGTCCAGCAAGCTATCAAAGTGAGGGAGACACTGCTTTGGATCGACGGAGCCTAGACCGCTAACATCCCGGAGCTAGTCTCTGTGGCGTGTGATACCGACGTTCTAATGAAGCGTTCGTGAACCTTATCGGCAGCTTCTGCCGGTTTGTCCAGCGGAAGATCGTCGGCATGCACAGCTAAAATAGCCGTGGTATTCGCAGGAAGACAATTACTCCACAATTGGCGGAGAACGGAATCATCCAGTGCGGAAGAACCGACGACGGAACGCATGTGTCGGAGTAACTGAGACGGCGTTCTACCTTCAAGTTCAACACCAGGGAGTAACTGCTGAAGGCGTGTCTCGTCTGAAGCTGTAGTGCGCTTTAATATGGCTGTCTTAAGTTTATCATAGGGGGACTCTAGGGGCATAGGATCAAGAATGTCGATGACCTCAGAGGCGATGTTGGACGGTAAATGAGCAGTCACATATGAAAACATTGTGGATTGGGATGTAATCTTACGAAAACGGAAAACAGCTTCCATTTGAACAAGCCAAACACGTGGTTTAGAAACGTCAAAAGAAGGCAAAACGAGTCCAAAAGAATGTTCCGACGCATTAATGGCAGGCGCGTGATCAGATATTGTAAGTAAAAAAGGAAAATATACACAAAATGTTGAATAAAAAATGCGGGGTCACCAATTATATGGAGGAACCGGTAAAGAAGAATACCAAGTCAGTCAGGTTTACCTCACATATAAAGTATCCTGATGCACCTTAGCGTCGGACGGCCGTAAATCCCGAGGTATGCCGAAATGTACGTGTACGTAGATTCCGATCGTGAACCAAGCAGGCAGCGATGCGCACAATCAAAACAATCCAGCGGCAACCAAGGAAGAACCACGGAAGACGAGCTCGTAACCAAGTGTGTGTATATACAGTTAATTAAAACAAAGCTGTACAACAACTGCAGCGAAATAGGTAAACGTGAAAATGCAAAATAAGCAAATTATTTACAATCGCTACAAGCTATCCAGAAATGCTCTAATTAGCCTGTAAAACCCTGCGACAACTACGGACTGCGCAGATGGCCGAAAAGCAAACTTTGCAGGCATACATGATAAATATATGCAAATAAGGGATGAGCTTTCGCGAAAACTCTAGAAATCCAGCAAGGAATATGATATCTACATGGGAATTCAGAGGATCTTGTAATTAACTCACGGTCAGAAGGCCAGAGCATACCATTTTCAAAGGATACTGAGCCACATAAACAACCAGTAACATAGAGTTTAGCATTTGTTAAGCCTCTAAGCTTTTCTATAGCTTACAACAAGGCCGCCAGAGCCAGGTCTACTTGAGTAACCCAGGGGATCTTTCAGATCCGTTGACAGATTTCGGCCTGCAATATACACACATTACTTAGCTAAACATCACAAGATTTATCCCTTAGAGCCGAGTTTCTATATTCATGAGGCTCTGTCACTAACATCAGTGAGCTACAGGAGCCTGTCACCAATAATAAAGAAATAAGCATGGGAAAATTTAGCAAAATTTAGCTAATTGCATTTGTGCGTGAAATCCGTGTTGGTCTACATTGGTTGGGCTTTGTAGTGCAACAGAAAACATGCTCTTTCAGTATCTTATAACATTGGACTTTATGGTTGTTTTAACCTTCGAAATGTCCTTTTGTTTTACTGACTGCACGTCCGTTGTCACAAACCGTTTTGGTGAGTATCTCGCTGCACGTTTCTCGCTCTGTCTGATTCGCTTCCTATGCTTGTAGCCTGCACAATATACGTTGGGCTCAGTCGCCTTCGACTTCTATACTGTCGTATTTGGCACGTCTTACGTGTCATTGCTTACCGACTAGTATCCCAGGCTCCGCCCAACAATTAGTGACCCCCTGTCAGGAACACGCCGCCCGCCACTTTGTATTTTCATTCTGGTGAGCTCGTTCCGGTGATTTTGTGATTCATTACTTGTGATCATAGTGTTTTCTCACCTACCAAATTTTTAACTGCTTTTTGCAATGTATAATTTGGAGGCTAAGCCGTCTCCAATCTCGGTTAACGCCGTTCAGCCTGCCATGGTCAATTCGGTTGCATTGACCCCTCCCCGTTTTTGGGAGAATGAACCTTTATTGTGGCTTTTGCATTTAGAATCCGTATTTTATATTCGTAAGACTTCTTCTGATTTCGCAATGTATAACCAGCTAATATCTTGCCTTCCTCAGAATATATCCGCGCAGGTGAGAGACATCATACTTTGCCCCCCCCCTCTAGTAATGCATTACGAGACCCTTAAACAGGCTATTATCCTGCGAATCACGCCTTCTGACAAGGTCCGTCTGCAACAACTATTTAGTGATCTGCAGCTAGGAGATAGGATGCCTTCAACCTTGTTGCGCGAAATGCAGCAGCTCATCGGCACGTCCAACATGGACGTAGGGATTCTCCGCGTGCTGTGGATGCAACGCCTTCCTCAAAGCACACAGGCTATCCTTGCAGTTGCAAGTGACTTGCCCATCACAGCAATTGCAGATCTAGCCGACCGCGTCATCGAACGGCACCAGCCAGAGACTGAAACCAAAGCACCTAAGCAGCTTTGCGCTGACGCAACCACAATGACAGGCGCGACTATCCCGCCGTCGGCAATAGACGCATTATCATTGCAGATAGCGTCGCTTCAGCGCCAGATTGAGGAACTCACTTTAAACCGTAAGCCCCGCAACCGCTTAGGATCATCGCCCAGTCGCACAAAACCTGATGCCACAGGTAACTGCTTCTACCACTCGCGTTTCGGTACTAAAGCCCATAAGTGCGTACAGCAGTGTAGCTACTGGTCTATAGAGGATCCGCCACGCCGGGCTGTAATGACCACGAGTGTCGGCAAAGCTCAACTTCGTCTCATCTACATTAGGGATTATGACTCCGATGCCCAGTTCTTAGTTGATACCGGGGCAGAAGTCAGCGTCATTCCCCCTATGCCAGGTGAGCCCACCGCTTCTCTGTCGACAAATCTCAGTGCCGCCAATGACACACCAATAGCCACCTATGGTCATCGGTCACTTACCCTGGACCTAAGTCTTGGGCGCACTTTCCGCTGGGTATTCACTGTCGCTGCAGTCCCCTTTGCCATCATTGGCATTAACGTTCTCAGGCATTTCGACCTCTTGGTCGATGCGAGACGCCATATGATGGTGGACGCTGCAACAAAACTCAGTGTACCTGGCATCACCGCCGATGTCACATCTATATCACCGGTCTATGCATTTACCCAGACCTCGTCAGCCTACGCTAATCTCCTTTCTCAGTATCCCAAGCTCGTTCAGCCACTGAACGCAGCTTTGCCCGTGGCAGCTCAAGTCACGCACCACATACGGACGAATGGCCCACCTGTGTCATGCCGTCCACGCCGACTATCACTCGAGAAACTAAACGTAGCTAGGACGGAGTTTGAGCACATGCTTGAACTTGGTATGATCCTCCCTTCCGACAGCCCATGGTCCTTGCCCCTGCAGATGGACCCAAAGAAACCAGAAGACTATGGGCCTTGAGGTGGTTACCGCGCACGTATTTGGCTAACCGTCCCAGATCTGATCATGCCTCCATGGGCGTGCCTCGCATAGTCGAGAATAAACTATTTATTTATTTAGATAGGTATCTCATCCAACCCATGCAGTACCTTACCGCAGGCCTCACAGGTAGGACGATCTTCAGCAAGATTGATCTGGTTAGTGCCTAGAACCAAATACCGGTAGAAGCAACTGACATTCCTAAACCGCCGCTATCACATCTCTCGGTTTGTTTGAATTTTTATAACGCCATTTAAACTGTGTAACGCTCTACAAAGCTTCCAACGCTTCATCCATGATGTCACTCGTGGCCTAGACTTGGCTTATTCCTACCTCGATGGTAGTTTAGTCGCCAGTTCATCGGAACAACAGCACCTCGAGCATCTTTTAGCTTTTTCACCGGTTGACACAACACTGTGTCACAGTCAACCCGACTAAGTGCGAACTCGGCAAATCAGCGGTAGAATGCCTAGGCCACCTCTTTTCATCGTCTGGTAGCGAAGTCCCTCCTGATAAGATCCAGGCAATCAAGAAATTCCCAGCTCCGACTTCCTTCAAGCACCTCCGTCGATTTTGTGGTTTGGTCAACTACTATCGACGCTTCATCCCACGCTGCGCTCAGCTCATGCAGTCACTGACTGACTTACTTGGAGGAAATGAACGCAAGTTCGCTTTCCCTGACACGGCACAGGCAGCCTTCGCCGAGCTCAATGATGCTATCTCCAACATAGCCCTCCTCGCTCATTCCGAATCGACTGCACCTCTTTCTATTACGACTGGTGCCTCAGACGTCGCGGTAGGAGCCGTCCTCCAACAACACGTTGGTGGGCAATGGCAGCCCCTTGGGTTCTTCTCCAAGCGCCTGCAGCCAGCGGAATCCCGCTACTGTACGTTTGGCAGAGAACTGCTGGCCATTTACTTAATAATACGTCACTTCCGGCACACACTTGAAGGCCGCGCTTTCACGGTCTACACTGACCACAAGCCCCTTATATTTGCCTTCAACTCTGCTTGCGACAAATACTCACCACGGGAAACAAGACACCTAGACATTGTCACGCAGTTCACTGCTGACATACGTCATGTCTCAGGTGTCGACAATCCCGTCGCCGACGCCCGCTCACGCGTCAACCTCACTCTACAGTCCTTGCCTACTGTCGACCTTGCCGCAATGGTATCAACTCAGGCTCAAGACGAAGATATACAGCGCACTCTTCAGTCCACTTCGCTGTATGTGCAACCTGTTCCGCTCCAAACCACGGAAGGAACCATTCTTTGTGACACTTCCACGGATTGTCCTAGACGTCTTGTGCCCGTCTCCTTCAGACCCACAGCCTTTGACGCACTGCACTCACTATCACATCCCGGTATCTGTGCATCTTTAAAACTGGTCACCGAACGTTTCGTTTGGCCACGCGTAAACAAAGATGTTCGTACCTGTGCTCGCACCTGCCTTCAACGCCAGCGCTCTAAAGTACATCGTCACACCCGCAGTCCTCTTGGTTTATTTCCTGCCCCGGACTCTCGGTTCTCGCATGCACACTTAGACCTGGTAGGTCCATTGCCTCCGTCACGCGGATTCGTATACATTCTTACATGTGTCGACCGCTTCACCAGATGGCCAGAAGCCATTCCCTTAACAGACTGCACAGCTGAGACTCTTATCCGGGCTTTCTTAGATCGGTGGGTCTCGCATTACGGATGCCCCTCCACCATTACAACTGACCGAAGAACGCCTTTCGAATCTTCACAATTCGATACGTTCTGCAACTTCTTAGGTTGTCGCCGCATTCATACCACAGCGTATCACCCAGCAGCCAACGGGTTAGTTGAACGTTTTCATAGACAGCTTAAAGCCTCACTCTGCGCCTCCCCCGACCCTAGCTGGAGCGAAAACGTTTCGCTTGTACTCTTAGGCATTCGCAGCAGCCTCAAAGCTGACGTACAATGTGCATCAGCAGAGTTGGTTTACGGCACGACGCTCCAGTTACCAGGAGAATTCATTTCACCTCCCGCGTCGTCCGGTATGCCTCCGCCTAACTTTGCGTCCTCGCTGGCTCAACGCATGCGTTCACTACGCCCGACACCGCCCCGTGAACAGACTAGAGAAGTGCAAATGCACAGCGGACTCTCTACCTGCACTCACGTCTTCCTCCGCACCGACGCAGTGCGGCGCCCTCTCCAGCCTCCCTACACTGGCCCTTTCAGAGTTCTGCAACGGACTCTAAAACACTTTACTTTAGACCAGAATGGTCACCGAACAACGGTGTCCATCAACCGCATCAAAGTGGCTTTCTTTGACGAGCCACTTGCAGCCCATCCTGATGCTCTCGCACAAGCACCCGCACCTGTGGTGACATCCCGAGCACTGGATAACCCGGAACCCTCCGTACCCCTTGACCCGCAACCTATCCCGCCTCAACCCCAGGCAACTGACCGACACGGTAGATAGGTAAAACTTCCGGTCCGTTTTTCCGATTTTGTAAGCGTTTTCTATTTCCATTAACACGCCTTTTTCGTCTTTAATGGTTATCCTGCGTCTCACCCACAAACGTTTTGCAACATCGAGAAAAAAACCCAAAACATTTTGAAAACCTAAAAAGCGTATTTGCTTTTATCATACATGCCATGTTCCCTCTCCGGCGTCAAGCCACTTTCCCAACCCTTGCCAACCCCCTCTGAGTTTTACTTTCCAGAAACTCAAACGCCGGAACTGCCCAGGCAACCCTCGAGTGACTCACCAACCGGCTTAATGCAACCCTGGAGTGACTCGCCAGCCGTCCCAAAGTCCCCTTCCTCATCCAAGGAACAGACAGTCGCCCTCGAACGCTGACACCCACGAACGAATTGGTCCCAAAACGCCGCCTAGGCATTGTCGACAAAAACGCCGGATTCCTTTGTGTGGCGAAGACGCCCGCATACTTTCGCGAGGCGAGGTTGCCCGGATTTCTCCGTGGGACGAGGACGCCTGGATTTCTTCGTGGGACGAGGGCCGTGGACTAAAGTGCGGTGGGGGGAGTGACACCTCCCAAGCGCACCATCGGGTCTGCATCAAAGGGAAGGTCCTGTCGGCCTTTTTTCTAGACTGGCCAGTTTTTTTGCAGTTCGACCAGCCCGCCCCGACGTCCCACCGATGATGCACTCTGGTCCACACGATCGTTATAAATAAAACTACCAAAAGCCTGGACCCAGCGAAATCTGCTACACAACACACTTTGGAAACTCTTACTCAAGCCTCTGCAAATATGCGCATCCCCTTCACCTTCCATTTTCCCCACTAAACAGCCCTACCGAAGACTTCCATCCTTCAGCCTTCTAGGGGGAGGCCCATGTAGTGCAACAGAAAACATGCTCTTTCAGTATCTTATAACATTGGATTTTATGGTTGTTTTAACCTTCGGGACGTCCTTTTGTTTTACTGACTGCACGTCCGTTGTCACAAACCGTTTTGGTGAGTATCTCGCTGCACGTTTCTCGCTCTGTCTGATTTGCTTCCTATTCTTGTAGCCTGTACAATATACGTTGGGTTCAGTTGCCTCCGACTTCTATACTGTCGTATTTGGCACGTCTTACGTGTCATTGCTTACCGACTAGTATCCCAGGTTCCGCCCAACAGCTTTAACAACTCTACTTCTGGTGGATGAGCTTGCTCATACTTGAGGAATTGTTATGCCTCAGGTGTATAAGAACCCCATTGTGCAGCTCTTTGATGAAGTTCGATTTATTTCTCTCCATTTTTAAGTTCCGAAGATAGTGCCAGCGGTGTTCATCCAGATGGCAATGTTAACTGATACTCTAATGTCACACCGACTATTTCTTTTGTGATTTTCCTGTCAAGAGCTGTTCTAGCACCCTAAGCAAAGAGCGATAAATAAATAAATAAAGTTTTTATTTTCGACAAGGCGAGGCACGCCCTTACAGGCATGATCATTATGACATAACAATGCGTGGTCAAGAATGTGCAGGAATCCGTTATGTTTGCCATGCCAGTGTATGTTTATGTAGGGGAGTATGTAATTATGTAACTGTCTGTGTGTGGGTGTGTAACCATGAGGTTCCTGGTCGTAACTGTGCTGCTCTAATTTTAATTCTCATGTCGTCGGCAATGCTCGAGTAGAAGATGGATGTCCGTGTGTTGGAAAGGATTATTCCGTTACCCACGGGGCAGTGACTTTATTTTGTGGCGAGTCACGACCGCCACGTCACAGTGTTGTTAAGCAGACATTTGTGGCTTTTTATAGGGAGAACGCTTGCCAGGCGAAAACCCACCACGTCCTGGAACACTGCCGCCGAACTATTTGCTAGAACGGGTTAAACCCGAACCACCCAGCTGGCACCACGAGGAGGTTGTTCGGCTAGCCAGCCAGGAGTAGAATAGTAACAAAAACCAGTGGGATCTGGTCGTTCAACCGCCATTACGCATAACGCATAGTAGGCTTTGGAGCCAGCTAAAAGATAAATGACACACGGGCGGCCAAGATAAGAAAAGTGGTGATGGATAGTTTCTGGTGCTTCAGCCAGCCAGTGTGACAGGGGCCTCTTTGTTGTTGGTTAGCTTTCGTGCTAGTGAAATGAAATCTGGAAATGCGAATGTTTTACTAGCAAAAGCAGTTAAAGAAGAGGATCTGGTTTCCATTATGCCTATCTACTAGTGTTGCCAATAGCGAAAGTCACATGTATACCAGATAAAGCTAAGTATATGGAGCCAAGTGAGAAGAAGTGGAGAGCAAAATGTCTGATTCTTGGGTCTAGAACTTTTAAAGTGCGCTCTTTGTCAACAATAAGAAGGATATACTTTTTATTTTGCGGTTTACCTACTGATAGTGTTTGGAAAATGCTGAGTATAGTAACTAGTGCTCAGACTTAATGAAAAAGCTTCAATTAAGGCCCGCTAGCAACCGACATCTAGGAAAACACATAAAGGTTCATTTAACGCTGGCATTTAGACGATTTTGGACAATTCTAATGCTAAGCTTAGGTGCATCAGCAGCAGAAAACGCTTTCAGCATCCTATGCAAGGCTTAGGTCTGGTAGCATGCCTTTACTAGGAGTACCATAGAGGTCATAAGCTTAATACTCATCCACGGATCCGGTGGTCAAGAAGTTGGAAAGTGATAAATGTAAGGCTGAAGAGAAAGAATGAAGGTGTAGATAAGAAATAAGGATTGAAGGAAGAGGTCGTTGGAGACTAAGATCATCTTGTATTCAGTTTGCTATTCTTAAACCCTGGAAAATGGGTGCGACGGATACCGTTAAAGTCTCTTGGGTGCTAGCACGGTAACCACAATGAATGTGGATGAGTTTTGAGCTTAAGGTGCTTAGATGTTTTGCACTACATCGTGGGCGTCCTCAAGCTACATCAGGGCCAGTTTCAAAGAAGTGGTCTTGCGAATCGCATATATGGAAGATGCTTTGTAGATTGCCAAAACATAGAAATTTTTGCATCTGCTTCCTGAAGACCTGCAAAGTTTGGATTTCTCTTATGCTGGAAGGCAACCTGTTCCATATTTTTACGTACACAACTAAGAAGAAACGAGACCGCAGCCTCTTTTTTGCCTTTAGCGGAGTAATGGAATGGCCCTTGTTTCGGAGTCTCGTTTCAGACGCGCTCCTTAGTTTAAGACAAGTGATATTACTGTGCAAATTTCTATGAATTAGGTTATGTAAGAAGCACATGTTATGCATAATGCGCCTTTTCCATAGGGGTTAAATTTTAAGGTGTTCACACCTTTGTCGGTAATTCAACGCTTGCTGCGGTGTAGTCAACATCTTCGTAAAGCGTCGCTGTGCTTTCTCAAGCAGAACACGGTCCGACTTACGTAGATTGCTGCATATAAAACAGTAATATTCTAGATGTGGCCTGACGTGACTCTTATAAAGTTTTAGCCACTAATTTATGCTCCAGGGTTATAATGTGACGTCAGATTGGAAGTGGAACCACTGCGGTTCCGGCAGCTCCTACCTGTGAGTTTGTGTCCAGCTTCGCATATTTAGTTGGAAGCACACTTTCATTACGTCCCCAGCTCTCCTCTTAGAATGTTCTTGTGCACAGTTGCACCCCACGGCGACGATTTGTGTAGAGAACAATTTCATAAGCCGAAGGCAAAAGTGATATGACAAACCGCACAGCATTGATAAATATCTATAAATAAATAAATAAATAGTTTATTCTCAGTCTATTTTGCAGGCCGAAATCTGTCAGCCGATCTGAAAGACCCCCTGGTTTACTCAGGTAGACCTGGCTCATGCGGTCTTGTTATAAGCTTTAGTAAAGCTTAGAGGCTTAAAAAATGCTAAACTCTATTTTACTGGTTGTTTATGTGGCTCAGTATCCCCTGAAAACGTATGCCGTGGCCTTCTAACCGTGAGTTAATCACAGGCTCCCCTGAATTCCCATGTAGATATAATATTCCTTGCTGGATTTCTAGTGTTTTCGCGCAAAACCATCCCTTATTTGCATATATTTATCATGTAAGCCTACAAAGTTTACTTTTCGGCCACCTGCGCAGCCCGTAGTTGTCGCAGGGTATTACGGGCTAATTAGAGCATTTCTAGATAGCCATGCCCATCTAGATCATATGCCGCTTCCCTACTTTTTATGTTTCCTTTTCTTTTTTCTGCTATCTGCTTGCAAAGCAGAAAGCCATTTTTAGCGAAAAATAAAAATGGCCTTATTCGTAGACCATCATTTAATTGCGAATAACTCGCAAAATACTGCACGTATTGTGTTGCTTTTAAGTTCAGCGTATTCAGGCGCTAAAGCTGGTCCAGATCAGTGCAATTTTGTGCTACTTTAAGCGGTATTGTAACTGTAGAAGGGCATTTTCTTTTATCTGAGAATAACTCAGGTTGAAATTTCGCGCCGGAAAGCAATATCAGCGTAAGAAAAGTAGGGCTCTATTTTTTTGTTAATTGGTCTTTTTCTACTAAAGCGCGCGGATTTATTTACTCTCTTAACAAATTGTTTCTATTCTTGCCTGCATTTATCGAAATTTTTTTTAAAACTTTTTGTATGCCTTATAATCCCTTCACTCATTTCTTCCATGTGCGCAACAACAATTGGGGCAACTGAGTGGCCAATTAATGTGCGATCAATTTAAAGTGAACTTTCGGCGAATTGGATTCTGTTCCAAGGAGAAAAGGCACAACTCCGCGAAGTTTTTCACAATAAAAGAACAAGGAGCTCAAGATCGCCCGAAGGAACCAGAAAACGTCAAGGTGGGCGCCTGATACCCAGTAGCTGTATACCAAACAGTGCCAATGCATTTGGAATTTCTAACGATGAACATATATTTATATTTTGCCTACTTCCATGCAAGAGCATCGGATTAATGTAAGCCTTGATCTGAACCCTTTAGGGTGCAGCCTCTAGCAGGTCTAGAAATATACCTATTTATTTATTTATTTATTTATTTAGAGACACACCAACTCAGGCATGATCAAGTTTTAAAAACAGATGTGTATCACGACGATACATTGGGTTCAATCGTGTGTAGATGAAACGGTGTCGGGAAGAGTTGAAATGTGAGTCTAGTCGACTTGCCAGTATGTGGTTGTGGGCAGTGTCTTTATTCAGTGGTGAGTCACATCCGCCACGTCGCAGTGTTGTTAAACAGACAGTTGTGGCTTTTTATAGGGAGAAAGATTGCCAGGCGAAAACCCACCACGTCCTGCACCACTGCCGTAAAGCCTTTTGAACATTAATGTTTAACTGGCAAAGCCGCTTGACGATTGGTTTTACCTTTAGTTTTTCGCAGAGTAATGGCTTATAATTTCCTCTGTTAGTTGGACAGGTAATTTGATCGGGGTCGCCATGATTTTTGAGGTCGGTGGATGAGAGGGACATCGCGATTATTCTTCTTGTTGTATGCCCAAGTGAGCAATAGTTCAACTTTTCCGCTGTCCAAATTTTTCAGATGTATAATGTTTGGGGGTATGAGGATATGTCCAGTTCTCCATACTGGACAAGGGTTATGGTGATTGTAGTTCGGTCCTTTCGGAGTTCTACCATGCTCAATGTAAGTCCTTGTGGGTTATTACGTCCGTCTTGATCCAAAACTGTTCCTCAGTCCAACCCCAGATCTCCAAGAAGTCCCGGACCTCAGAGAAAAGAGAAAGTGAGGGACAACCGAGAGAAGACCGCAAGAAGATGCATTGCGTTGAATATTATTATTGTCTTGTGTCACAACATTTGAGCTTGAGACAAAAGCATATACACTGTGCAACAATAATTATGCTGAAAATGTCTTTTGAATATCCTATAGAATCACTAGCCGTATGGGTGGATTTCTAACGCCTGGGTAGAGACAAAAGCGTTGTACCAGTGTAAAGTATGCAGTATCGGTTTAGTATGAGCCAATAATTGCGTAGGGATAGAGCAAAGAGAGTTAGAATATTGATAGTGATTGTCAGGTGCATGAACAGCACGTAGTTAGCTTAATCCGAGTGGGAGGGCATAATAAGCGAAACTAAATAGGTTGCCGCGAGAGAGTCCTAAAGATCAATTGGTGGCAGGGCAGCGGAAGGATTGGATGCAGATATCCTAAAGGAATAAAGGTTATTGAGATACGGAGTGGCTCCTAACAAGCACTGGATCATCGTATATGCATGGGGCCAATGGCCACTAGCTACATCTGAACAGAGATGCCGAATTTACGACGACCGACAGATGGTGGCGATAGGAGACACTCAGTGGCCAGATGTAGCCATTCCAATCAGACGCTTGGTCACAAGTGTATGCCTATAGGGCCGCTGAATGTATCAACAGGCCAGTGTAGGTTAGTGATAGGTCAACAGACCAGCTGAGCAGTGACGCTAACAATCCGAGAGAATGATCCTTGGAAGAAGGGAGCGAGCTCCGGATATCCGCAAATTTAAATTGAAGCTGTGGCGATTAGCTGCTGCTAAGCAGAGATAGTGGCACTAGCAAAAGATATATCAGTGGCTGGTGTAGCAATATCATTAAGACGTTTGATCACTACTGGATCCCTACAGTTTCGATGAAGAAATCAACATGCGAGCGAAGCTTAGAGAGACAGACGTCAGAGGAAAATGAAGGTTGGAGATTCAGGCGGTGGCTCCTTGCAAGCTACGTGGAGCCAACAATGACTAGCTGCTATCAAGATGAGTTGATGCGAGTAGGACGAACGACACTTAACGGCACGGTAGGAGAGAGAAGATTGATCAGCAATAGAGTTCGGATTAAGCCTTCAGTTACTAGTGGATCCTACGGTGGCACATAATAGGTCAACAAACCAGTTGAGCTGTAGCGCAAACAATCCGAGAGAATGAACATTGTAAGAAGGGAGCCAGCTCTGGATATCCACAAAAGTTAAATGGAAACTATGGCGACTAGCTGCTGCTAAGCAGAGCTAGTGGCTCTGGATCCACGAATATAAACCATCTCGTTAAAACGACCACAAAATCTGTAGGAGTGTGTATACCAGGTTGTGCTGGAATGAAGACTAGTCCTAGCTTAACACACTAGTAAGAACAATTTAGTATCAGAGAAAAGTAGGAATAAGCTGCCTTTCAGGTGTGAACAACTGGAATAACCCTACAGACACTTCATGCTCCAAGACGGAATAGTCGAAACATCATATTCCAGAGGCTGGGTTCAGCGAAGCTCAGACTTCCCAGGCACACAGATGAAAGCAGCCTAACAAGCCACAGTTGAAAAGCAGGACTCGCGGTCGGTAGGTCGAGAACTGTGTATCGAATTGAGTGGCTTATTAAAACAACTGCACAATACTACCAGAAAAACGAAGTGAGATAAATCGGAAAAACTGAAAAATATATGTACCCTACATGATTCCACCTGGGGGTTGAGTGGACAGGCTAGTGTTCGAAAGGTACGTCTTACATATTGTAAAACCGTAAATAAGAAGATGGCACCAATGTACGAACGAAACGTGTACCTTTAAGTGTGTTTGTGGTTATGGTAAGTGTCGCAGGGGTTACGATGAAAGTAGACTAGGATCTTACCTCGGAGTTGTAGGAGGGATGCTGGGTGATAGATAGTCATAAAAAGCAGATGCGTCTGTATGTTGCCGTAGCGATGGAACTTCCATGTTAGCAAGTTTCAACTGATCAATTCTCACAGTATTTACAAGCAGATTGGTCCTGAACCAAATATTTGTCCTTGCGATCGATACCATTTTAAAGCCTCTCCTAGCACGGTGTCAGAAGTTTACGAACAGTATGGATGTGTACAAGAAACTAGGGCTAGTCTAGATGATCAGGATGAACCATCGGGTTACGGGGTGCGATTCGTGGAGGTGTCGCGCGCATCGACCTTATGTGACTGCTCAGGCGTATGACACAGGATGTCGGGTCTACTTCGCAGCTGACCCTTGAATCCAGCACCGCCTGACCAAAAAATCTAAATGGCGTGCCAAAACTAACGCAACGTTGGCAACGGCCTATATCTTCCATGACAGCTTTACGTATGCAAAGCAGGATTATTGGCAAACGCTCGGTACATTGCATGCTGAACTAAGAAGCAGCAGGCGAAGCCTGCAGTTAGCGATGGAGCTTTTCTACCAAAGCGTTGCCAGCCATATGGTAAGCGGTTGTGCGTAGATAAGAACAACCGGGCCACCGGCGCAGGTCACGAAACAACGAACGAGTGCACTTCGGTCCCTTATCTGTCGCGATAGTACCAGTTGCGCCAAAGAAATAAAACCACTTTTTGATGTACGTTATCGTTACTGTTTAGAGGAAAAGGCCTGCAGTGGCCATGTGTGCGGACAAAGTATAAACAAGTGTCAGGAAGAATGGAAAACAGCTGGAAGGAGGAAACGGACCAACGATGTCCAAAGGAACATGCTTGATGCATGCATCCGGCATCGAAATATGCCAGGAACAGTGATGGTATGGCAATGGACCTTGTTGGCCAAACAATTAACGGAGTGCTTTACCCAATATTGCAGGTCGGATGTTATCTTGTGCCAAAGGGCGCGATCTGCGCTCAACTTAACAGCAGGTCGGACGCTTGGGTGTGAGAGCCCGTTTAAATGGTCGAAAAAGACTCGGCGGCATTGCTGAAGAACGAATGGTAGGGGTTCACCCGTAGGTACATCACTATGAACTTTGGAGTTCGACGCAGGATGCAGCAGAAGAGTAAGTTGGCGGAGGGTTTTGGTTGCACCTGGATAAATCTCGAAGCTATTACCTGATGAGCAACGCCTTCCTCCAGACCCATTGCTGGAAGCGAATGTTCTTATTGTCCATTACGTGACATTGTGCCTGTTACCGCTTTATCAATGGCATCTATATGACCAACGTCGGTCGTAAACGGCGATACATAAAGAAGGTGTCAGTTTTTAAGAGGGGAAACGGTCTGCTTAACCACAGAAGGCAAAAGCCAGTGGCTTGTGATCAATAAAAATGGTAAATGGACTGCCTTCGAGGATGCGTCCGTAGTGTTTAATGGAGAAGTGGATGGCCAAACGTTCACTTCCGTAGGTACTATTACTGTTTTGTGCAGGTTGTAGGTTACGAGAGATGTAGCGGGGCTTTGGAATGTCTAACAGGGAGCTTTTGTGGAACGCTCCAACTGCGGTCTGTGAAGCACCGCTTTTAAGCAAACGAGGTGTATTAACAGTAAATAAATAAATAAATAAATATTTTATACTTGACAAAGCGAGGCACGCCTTTTGGGCACGAACTTCCACTGATTACGATCATCCAACAGCTTCCTCTTTATTGTACTCGCCTGTGATTCAGGAACAATTGTAAACACAACGGTTAAACGCGCCTTGGCTCCTTGCGTTGGATGCAGATTTGCCATGACTTACGGACACGGTGTTAAACGGATTGTTTGGTTGTTGGAGGCTGGTCAAGTTGCTGTTGCTTGGTGAGGGCCACCGGAGTCTGAGGTAATTTGCCGGTGTATGCATGGAGGCGACTGAGGCGTACGACGCCCGACTTTTCTCTACGGCGGAAGAAGTTTACCCCGGAGCTTCCGCGGTTGCTGTTGAATGGAGGTGGCCGTGTGACTCAAAGGTGTGGACATCAGTATTCTGGATGTTCGTCCGCTTTTGGGAGTTGAGTGAGGCAGGGGATTTGGAGAAACTGCGGCTGCATGCGCGGCTTGAGCGTCTAGCCCTTTTTTCGGCCTCGAGGTGGAGCTTTCTTTGACCGACTGTGGTACAATCTTGGACATATTCGCGGCCGGTGGTGCAAGCCTGGCGTCCGACAAATAAGCGATTGTCGCGTTCAAAGTATCGCACCTTTCCGTGAGTGCACATAAACAACCGACCACTGGAGTTAACTGGCAAGTTGGACAAAACCAAAATGCGTCAGCTGCCTTGTTTATTTGCCTTGCTTCTTGGGCGGACTTTCCTATCCAGCTCGGGTGGAACGAGCCACTGCAGTTTCAGCACGTTATACCCATTTTAAGGGCATTGCCGCAATTTGCTGAAGAGCAGATACGTCGTTGCATGATATTCGGCATAGTTGTTGTATTTTTCAAGCACGAGGACAAGCACGGTGTCGATCACAAATTACCAAAATGACGGGCACAGCCATAACTCACTGAGATCTCCGAAGATATCAAGCGGAATTCCACGAAACTTTCACGGATTGATGTACACACGAACTAAAAAGTTTGGTGCACAACGAACACAGCAAACACACGTAAAATACAGTAAATTCCAGAGAAAAAGCAGGATTCAGCGCGAGGTAGCAGAAAATTCCGCGGCGTCCGTCGGTACAGCCATGCAAAAGTCAAGAATGGGGAACAGTGTCAAAGGCATTGGCGAAGTCAATGAACACCACATCCACCGCATGTCCACTGTCTACGGCTTCAGCCCAGCACTCACGAGCTACCAGCATGTTCGTCTGACAAGAAAATCCTTTGCAAAAACCAGGTTGCTCGACGCTAAGCTGGTGAAACCTATTTAAATGGTTCTTCACTGTATCTCGTACTAATTTTTCAAGTAACTTAACGACCACGCTAGTCAAGCTGATAGGCCTGTAATTAGCCAGTAGGTCTTTGTCACCGCACTATAAAATCGGGCAGACAACAGCCTCCTTCCATTCGCTAGGTAAGACGCAGCTGTTGTTTGACTTCTGAAACACACAAGTCAGAGGTTCACTGAGTTCCACCGCCAATTCGTGCGACAATTTTTAATGAACAGAAGCTGGCCCTGAAGATTTAGTTGGGTTCACTTCTATCGGCAACCGTAGAACTTGAGACTGCGTTACAGGAAGTACATCCAGACAAGAGTCCTCAGAGACTCTTGAAGCTAGTTCTCTGCATAGCGTATTTGTTTCGTGGACAAGGACACTTGCGCATTGCTCACCAAGCAAGCGTGCCTTGTCATAGTCGCTACAGGATTGGGTCCCATCTCCTCGAAGCAACGGTGGTATAGGCGAGTTTGCACCATAGGGTGGCTTAACCTAGGCGATGAATTTCTTGGGATTTGTCAAGGCGGTATCGCCTGAGCCCTTTTGTACTGAAGCCGGACCAATCCAAGTCGTAGCTTGCGCTCATTTCTAACCAACCGATACTTGTCAAACGTGATGTTCGCCGGAGCTGTTCGTCACGCTCACCAGCATCTATACCGCTTCTTTAGCAGGCCCTTCCCGCTGAAGGTAACTACGGAGGCTGCGCTCTCGATTCCCTTCTTCTTACTAGTGGGATGTGAGCTGCAGAGATGTCGACGAGGTGAGTCTTAAGTTTTCCTATGCTATGAGAACAGTGTCGGTCTCAGATATCACACAAGGCGATGACCTAGCTCTAGCCCGCATCGCTTTGAAGTCCGCGGCTTAAAGGTTCGCATGCCAGCTGGTGGTAGCTTGGCAAGGCCTGATAAGGGTACACTGGATAGACAAGCAATTGTGCTCGCTAGCGCCAAGAGACGAGTCGTATTTACTGTTGTGTACGAAGTCAAGTGACTTAGCAAATACAAAATCGAAAGTGGACGGCTGCTGATTGCGCATGTACGTAGTGGGGAGGTCCATGACCTGGTGTAGCGGTACTTGCAGCGTTAAATCCAGCAGTTCTGCACTTAACAATTCCAGAGCCGAACTGCAAGATACATTATCCCAACAAACTTCTGTGAGGTTAAAGTCTCCCAGAACCAGACACTTGTTCGCAGAGTGAGTGCGTATAAACTCAATGATTCCATGGGAGATGCTTATAGGGCTTCTATGCACTAACACGACCGTAACTTGAACAGAGGAAGCGCAAATCAAAACCGATAGATACACAACCGATATGTCGAGAGACTGGAAAAAGCCGGTCCTCCATATGTCGATGTGATAACTCACAAAAAGTGTTACACCACCCTCTTGACGGTCAATGGAGCGATCAGCGCGGAACAGTGCGTAGCCAGGCAGATATACTTCGCCACCCGTGAGTTCCTAAGACGGCCATATTTCAGTGAAAGCAAGTGTACCGGGATGAGATTTGTTTACGAGCAGACCCACATCGCATATCTTGTTCCTCAGGCAATGTACGTTACTAAGTATTACTTGGAGGGCTTCCGCACGACCAGCCTTGAGTCGTGCGCAAGTAGAACAGGTTCTGGCAGGGCGGAAAAGGTCCGCCAATCAGAGACCTAGCTCACCAGATGCACGGCGGGCTTTTAGGTCTCTGATGGATTCCTTTAACTTTAACATATCCGCTAATGGATGGTCTGGTTGCACACTAACGTTGGTACCTTTGAGCTTGAAGGCAAATCACAGCAATGCCATGCGCTCTTCTGGGGTGGAGAGAACCACCCTAAACAGACGGGGTCGAGGATTTAGTTGACCAACAGGGACGTTCCCCAATCCGATGAGCTTCCTGATAGTAACGCCAGGGATACCTGGTGGTAAAAGCCTGGTCACGCAAACTTTAAGCCAAGCAAAGACATGAAGCATGAGCTCGGTGGAAGAGCGGCTGTGGGTTCAGCGACGTTTCTGAAAATCACACTGCTATCTGTGAAAGAATCGCCTCGACGAGGTGTATTTACACCACATGCTCTACCATCCACACCACATGGTTGTTTGACAGGAATCGATGGGACCGAAGGCGACGGCAACTCTTTTTTCACTGAGGGAATTGCAACACCAGGTGGTGTTTCCAACTCGGGCGCTTGTTTCGTAAGCATTTACTCACCTTCCGGTTTGGGGGCGGAGGGTTTGCGCGCTTTCCTTGCCCTCTTACGCTTAATCTTCAATGGCTCAGGAGCCCGTGTCTCGCCTTCCATTTGGGGTGGGTCAACAATGCCTTCCGAAGCATATGTGTCAATTATATCCACGTGAACTGGAGCGCCTCTCGTCAACGCCTCAGCGTCAACGGTTGGACTGTCAACAGAAGGACAGCCAGTTACAGCGTCCACATTCGCAGTATTCAGGTATTTTCTAATCAAATCCATTTTAGAGTTGAGCGAGGCAAGAGAGCCAAGCTCTGCTAACGACTTCTCAACGACTGTTAACCTGGACACTAGTGCTTTTAATTCAGCACAGGTGAAAGCCGGGAGCTTTGCTTTCTGAGCGCAACAATCAGCACATCTAAACAAGAGGTTTTCACTGGATGGTAGCGTATTGTACTGGTTCGCTCGGAGACCGATACAACTTTTGTGATACCAACGAGTGCAAACATCACATTGCATAGCATCAGATGAATGCGTATCTGGCCTTGAACGGGCGGAACTGCTGGAAGCTGCACTTGACCCATCAAACGTGGACACAAGTGTGCATCCGCTTTGGGTTTTCGCAAGACGACCATGTTGAATTGGAAAGCAGAGCAGAATTTAATAACGCGTATACAACCGTAAAACGAGAAAAATAAAAAGACACAACGGGGTGTAAGGCGGCGAACTAATTTATATTTTTATTTAGTCCATTAAATAGCGGCGTTAACGAACTTCACAAATGTTAAGCTTTCATTGAGTTGGGTTTTTGCATAGTTTCATGAGGTTGTATTAGGTAGAAAATCAGACCCGTGTCAGCACATTCAACTCCATTTATGGGTTGGATGATGAGTATCGATGCTAACTTTTGGTCACCGAAGTACCATCAAGTCTAGCGAAAATACATTGTAATCCACTCGCTCTCAGCATGTAGCTATCTAACCTTTTCTGGCAATGTTCCACTGTCTGGGCCTTGACGAAATAAGCCGGGAGGTTGTTCCGCTAATTTATGCTCCAGGGTTATAATGTGACGTCAGAGTGGAAGTGGAACCACTGCGCTTCAGACGGCTTCTACCTGTGAGTTTGTGTCCAACTTCGTATATTTAGTTGGAAGCACACTTTCATTACGTCCCCATCTCTCCTTTTAGAATGCGTTTTTGCATAGCAGCACCCCACGGCGACGATTAGTGTAAAGAGAACAATTTCGTAGGCCGCAGGCAAAGGTGATATGACAAACGGCACGGCATTGTTAAGTATCTGGATCCACGAATATAAACCATATTGTTAAAACTTCCACAAAATCTGTAGGAGTTCGCATAGCAGGTTGTGCTAGAATGAAGACTAGTCCTAGCTTATCACACTAGTAAGAACGAATTGATATCAGGGAAAAATAGTAATATGCTGCCTTTCAGGTGTGCACAACTGGAATAACCCTACAGACACTTCATACTCCAAGACGGAATAGTCGAAACATCAAATTCCATAGGCTGGGTTCAGCGAAGCTCAGACTTCCCAGGAACACAGATGAAAGCAGCCTAACAAGCCGCAGTTGAAAAGCAGGACTCGCCTTCGGTAGATTGGGAATTGTGCATCGGAATCAGTGGTTTATTAAAACAACTGCACAATACTACTAGAGAAACGAATTGGGATAAAGCGGAAAAACTGAAAAACCTATGTACACTACAGGATTCCCCCTGGGGCTTGAGTGGACAGGCTACTGCTCGAAAGGTACGTCTTACATATTGTAAACTCGTAGTTAAGAAGAGGGCACCAATGTACGAACAAAACGTGTACCGTTAAGTGTGTTTATGGTTATGGTAAGTGTCTCAGTGGTTACGATGAAAGTAGACTGGGATCTTACATCGGAGGTGTAGGAGGGTGCTGGGTGATGGATGGTCTTAGGGAGCAGATGTGTCTGTATATTGCTGTGGCGATGGAATTTCCATGTTAGCAAGTTTCAAATGATCAATTCTTGCAGTATTTACAAGCGGATTGGTCCTGAACCAAATATTAGTCCTTGCGATCGATAACATTTTAAAGCCTCTCCTAGGACGGTGTCAGAAATTTACGAACAGTGTCGATGTGTACAAGAAACTAGGGCCAATCTAGGTGATCAGGATGAACCATTGGGTTACGGAGTGTGATTTGTGGAGGTGTCGCGCATATCGACCTTATGTGACTGCTCGGGCGTGTGACACAGGATGTCAAGTCTAGTTCGCGGCTGATCCTTGAATCCAGCACCGTCTGACCAAAAAATCTGAATGGCTTGCCAAAAACTAACGCAACGGTGGCAACGGCCTATATCTTCCTTGACAGCTTTACGTATGCCAAGCAGGATTATTGGCAGACGCTCGGTACATTGCATACTGAACTAAGAAGCAGCAATCGAAGCCTGCATTTGGCGATGAAGCCTTTCGACCAAAGCATTGCCAGCCACATGGTAAGCGAGTGTGCGTAAATGAGAAAAACCGGGAAACCGGCGCAGGTCAGTAAACAACGAAGGAGTGCATTGCGGTCCTTTGTCTGTCGCGATATTATCAGTTGTGCCAAAGAAATAGAACCACGTTTAGATGTACATTATGGCTATTGTTTTAGAGGAAATGATCCACAGTGGCAATGTGTGCGGCCAACGTATAAACATGTGACAGGAAGTATGGAAAACAGTTGGAAGAAGCAAACGGACCAACGATGTCCAAATGAACATGATTGAAGCGTGCATCCGGCATAGAAATGTGCCAGGGACAGTAATTGTATGGCAATGGACGTAGTTGGCCAGCCAAGTAATAGAGTGCTTTACCCAATATTGGAGATCGGAGCGTATATTGTGCCAAAAAGCACGATCTGTGCTCAACTTAACGGCAGGCCGGATGCTTGAGTAGGAGAGCTCGTTGAAATGATCGAGAAAGACTAGGCGGCATCGATGAAGAACGAATGGTAGGGGCCCACCCGCAAACACGTCACAATGAAAGTTAGAGTTCAAAGTAGGAAGCGTCAGTAGAATAAGTTTGAGGGAGGGGTCTGGTTTCATCTGGATAAATCCCAAAGTTCCTTCCTGATGACCACGCTTAACTCCAGATACAACGATGCATGCGAATGTTCGTATTGTCCATTGGGAGACACCGTGCCTGATACCGTGTTATCAATGGCATCTATATCACCGACGTCAGTCGTAAACGGTGAAACATAAACAAGGTGTCATTTTTGAGGAGAAATCGGTTGGAGTAACCACAGAACGCAAAAACATGTAGCTTGTGATCAATAAAAATGGTAAATGAACTGCCTTCGTGGATGCATCTGAAGTATTTAATGAAGAGACGGATGGCCAAAGGTTCACCTCCGTAGGTACTACTACTTTTTTGTGCGGTTTTTAAGTTACGGGTCCATATCGGTGCATATCGCAACTGTGCAAAGGCGATATAGGAGGCACTAGCGTCAGCCCTACATTCTAGACCTCGATAGACGCTCTCTGCTACTGTGCATCTCATTCCAAAACATTTTGGACAAGTCCGGCCTCTCAGGCTCCAAATGCCTATAGGCCTCAAACTAAAGCCTCTCTTATTTTGAGCATCGGCCGCCATCGACCAAGGTTCGCATTGGTATTAGTTACAACCTCATGATACTCGTCTTTGACTGAACCATTATCTCTATGCTTAATATCACCTACCGAAATTGAAATTTCCGATCTCTGATTGGGTTTTTCTGCTTGGCTCCAATACCAAGCCTTTTAGCTCACATATCGTCTCCCTCTCACCTTCTGCATCTCTCTCGTTGTATATAGTAACAATTTTATAGTGGTCGCTGTACCTCCATAGTGCCAACGCAACATCCCAGTTCTCGCTAGATTCGCTTCGCCACTTTGTCTCTTATCCTTAAACCTTTTGGACCAGTCTGGCCCCGCAGGCCGCAAATGCTCACTGATCCCGAACAAAAGCCTATCTTCTTTTTCGCATACGCTGCCATTGACCAATAAGATCAATGGTAAAAGCAAAAGCTTCAGGCTAGTTTCCGTCTGATTTATTGTCTGTATGCTTATGCCAGCAGTGTTCCAGGATGTGGTGGGCCTTCGTCTGGCAAGCGTTTTTCCTACAAAAGGCCACAAATGTCTGTTTAACAACACTGCGACGTGGCGGATGTGACTCGCCACTCAATAAAGTCACCTCCCCTAACACACATTGGCAAGTTGACCGATATCACATTTACAAGTTCTGTGCATATATATGCTCTCGCAGGAACACGCCTACATATTTGATTAGTGTCATACCACTATCCTTAAGTACTTTTTAGCCGTTTCCTCATACTTCACTCACTGACCCTCACTGCGTACGGGACCTTAATGGACTAGTTCCTCATCAATATACCATATTAATAATCCGCTTATTATCTCTACCTCTCGCATTTTGTGTACCTAGATTTCATACAACCGTTGGGCCATATGGACGCACATTAGTTTCTCTACCTGTACTGCTCCAGCGGTTGGTGTTGCTTATTCTGCTATCATGTACAATATTGAAATATGCTGAACATGCCCAAAAGGCGTGTCTCGTTTTGTCGAGAATAAAATAGTTATTTAATTATTTATATGGCAGAGCTTTGAAATGTCTAACAGTGAGCTTTGGTGGAACGCTCTAACTACGGTCTGTGAAGCACTGGTTTTTTCGCAAACTTGATGTATTAACAGTAAATAAATAAATAAACATTTTATTCGCGACAAAGCGAGGCACGCCTTTTGGGCTTGATCAGCATATTGTAATATTGTACATGGTTGCATGCATAACAGCACCAAGAGCGATAGTAGTACAGATGAAGTCAGTTGTTTGGGACCATATGGCCCAAAGGTTGTACGGGGTCTATGTCCATAGAACGCGAAATATAGAGCAAAGAGTCAGATCACTAATGTGGAGCATGTTAGTGAGGAACTAGTCAGAGGTGCTTGTGTGAACAGGGCGAGGCAGGTGAGCGAAGCATGAGGGAGAAGCTGCAAAAATATTCAGGAATAGTGGCATGTAACTGATCCAATGTGTAGGGCTTGTCCGTACGAAAGCAGGTATATGCACAGAATTTGTAAATGTGGTATCGGTCGACTTGCTAATGTGTGATTGTGGCAGCGACATTATTCAGTGGCGAGTCACATCCGCAACGTCGCAGTGTTAAATAAATAAATAACTTTTATTCTCGACAAAGCGAGACACGCCTTTTGGGCATGTTCAGCGTATTTCAATATTGTACATGATAGCAGAATAAGCAACACCAACCGCTGGAGCAGTACAGGTAGAGAAACTAGTGTGCGTCCATATGGCCCAACGGTTGTATGAAATCTAGGTACACAAAATGCGAGAGGTAGAGATAATAAGCGGATTATTAATATGATATATTGATGAGGAACTAGTCCATTAAGGTCCCGTACGCAGTGAGGGTCAGTGAGTGAAGTATGAGGAAACGGCTAAAAAGTACTTAAGGATAGTGGTATGGCACTAATCAAATATGTAGGCGTGTTCCTGCGAGAGCATATATATGCACAGAACTTGTAAATGTGATATCGGTCAACTTGCCAATGTGTGTTAGGGGAGGTGACTTTATTGAGTGGCGAGTCACATCCGCCACGTCGCAGTGTTGTTAAACAGACATTTGTGGCCTTTTGTAGGAAAAACGCTTGCCAGACGAAGGCCCACCACATCCTGGAACACTGCTGGCTGGTGATATGACATTGACAAATTGCATATGACCGATTACTCTCACGGATATTTGCAGCCACGTAACGCCAACTTGTCTCCCATGGCTGTGAAGTCGCCTTCGGAGTGGACTGCAAGTGGTTGGAGCTGTTGAAGTCGGACGACCCAGGTGACTTGTATTGAGTTAATTAGTTTTCTAGGTTCTTTAGTGTGTCAGGATTACGGAGTGCGGGTTTTTTCTTTGTTCTTTATTGATTCCGTGTCCATGGGAGCGTTGCAGGTATGTCCTCAGCGGTGTGCCGTGCAGGTATTGTTATCCTGTAAAACAAGGGAGAGAAGGAAAACGGACCGAGCAAACTGCCAACAAAATCAAACAGGACTATGTTATTGTATTAATATAAAATTTGTGGTAAAGTTGTGCCGGTTGATAGCAATGGAGTGACCGTATGTGTTATACATCATATCCGTAGTTTTGCGTTCAAGCACGAGACCCGATATTTGCTGAATATGAGAGGGAGTCGCTGACCTAGCGTACGCAAAAGTTGTCCTGTGTGGAAACCGTGAGTATCAGGTGTTGTTAACCGGCAAATAAGTTGAGGGAATCAGAAGAACATAGTGAGTGGTTTAATAAGCGCTTAAGATATAGGTGGAGCGAACTGTTGACAGTGCTAGAGCTTATCGTTCGAACATGTTCGAGAGCCAGTGAAGCTATTACACCGGGTTTGAGACCCATTAAAATAATAACGTAACATGTTGAATAATCGGATGCTAAACAGCTGGGTGAAGGGGTGTGTCGGAGTGTCAAATTTGTGACGAGTATGGGATTAATCTACTACAGCTGTAGTGACAATACCGTTTCAAAGCTAGCCCTAAAGGGACCTGGAATAGTGGAAAAAGATAGGGACTTCTACAGTGCAGTAAACAAGTCATATATGCGACAGGAAATGGTGCTACTGGGAGTCGGGTTAGTTATGTGGAAGAAACTGCCTGCTGACAGGCCTGCAACTTTAATAACAGGTGAGAGAATGGCTTGAATACTACAGGTTTAGTTAGAAAATGGTTGTAGGGCCAGGGCTGAAGAGGACGTGGAATATCAGTATTGGGAGCAGCAGCCGCAAAGGATGCTAGGTGTGCCACACTGATGTGGACATCCCCGGTGGAACGTTGAAGTCAAATAGACCGTTAGTTATAACTCACTAATTGGTGAGTTGCTGGCAGTCTGATTAGTTAGTATACAGGAGCGGCATGCTTTATTACGCTCAGCATAGTCTGAAAGGTGTACATTGTGGAACACAAGAGGGAAAACGGAAAGCAATAGTTGCGACAGCCGTAGAGAGAAAACAACAGTGGTGCCGGCTCCAGAAGCGACCGAAAGTAAGGGAACAATACAGACAGCACCGCCAAATGCTAAGTTTTCGCCCCAAGGTTTGCCATAACCAGAAGTGGTGTCGGAAAAGTCTACAATAGGGTATGGTTAAGCATAGGAGTGGATGTGACCCGAAGAAGTTCAAGTGCTCAGCAGCTGGCACTGGTGGAATAAGAAAGCCATCAGTCCAATAGACGAGGATGTGAAAAATAAAAATAGTATGGCAGCCGATGCGCTGAGGCTAGCGGTACCTATACCACCATTGAATATTTGCGATATGTACCAAGAGAGAGCCGAAACAAGAAAGGGAGACGCTAATGTGAGCTGAGATGCATGATGGTGGAGCCGAGATGCGAAACTCCATCGGAGACCGGAAATTTCGAGTTCGGTAAGGGGACCAAGCATACAGTTAACGAATCATACGGAGACGAGTATCATGAGTCTGTTAGTATATGGACCGAAAGATATGCCGAATGAGGGATGAAGACATTATTGTGAATCGAAAAGCTTGCTTGTGGAGCCGAGAGGAAGAACACAAACAGAGACCGGAAATTTCGAGTTCGGTAAGGTGACCAAGCATACAGTAAACGTACCATACCTAGACGAGTATCATAAGGCTGTTACTCTATGGAACGAAAGATATGCCGAATGAGGGATGAAGACATTATTGTGAATCGAAAAGCTTGCTTGTGGAGCCGAGAGGAAGAACACAAACAGAGACCGGAAATTTCAATTTCGGTGTCGAGCGAATAAGCATACAGACAATAAATCAGACGGAAACTAGCCTGAAGCTTTTGCTTTTACCATTGATCGTATTGGTCAATGGCAGCGTATGCGAAAAAGAAGATAGGCGTTTGTTCGGGATCAGCGAGCATTTGCGGCCTGCGGGGCCAGACTGGTCCAAAAGGTTTAAGGATAAGAGACAAAGTGGCGAAGCGAATCTAGCAAGAACTGGGATGTTGCGTTGGCACTATGGAGGTACAGCGACCACTATAAAATTGTTACTATATACAACGAGAGAGATGCAGAAGGTGAGAGGGAGACGATATGTGAGCTAAAAGGCTTGGTATTGGAGCCAAGCAGAAAAACCCAATCAGAGATCGGAAATTTCAATTTCGGTAGGTGATATTAAGCATAGAGATAATGGTTCAGTCAAAGACGAGTATCATGAGGTTGTAACTAATACCAATGCGAACCTTGGTCGATGGCGGCCGATGCTCAAAATAAGAGAGGCTTTAGTTTGAGGCCTATAGGCATTTGGAGCCTGAGAGGCCGGACTTGTCCAAAATGTTTTGGAATGAGATGCACAGTAGCAGAGAGCGTCTATCGAGGTCTAGAATGTAGGGCTGACGCTAGTGCCTCCTATATCGCCTTTGCACAGTTGCGATATGCACCGATATGGACCCGTAACTTAAAAACCGCACAAAAAAGTAGTAGTACCTACGGAGGTGAACCTTTGGCCATCCGTCTCTTCATTAAATACTTCAGATGCATCCACGAAGGCAGTTCATTTACCATTTTTATTGATCACAAGCTACATGTTTTTGCGTTCTGTGGTTACTCCAACCGATTTCTCCTCAAAAATGACACCTTGTTTATGTTTCACCGTTTACGACTGACGTCGGTGATATAGATGCCATTGATAACGCGGATCTGGTACTCAGGAGGAGTAGGTGGAACCTCAGAGGTGAACGGTTCATATCTGGACGGGAATGCCAGGTTCAAGTTGATAAGTGTAGAAGTAGGAGGTGATAAGTTTTTAGGATGAAGTAAATACGTACATATTTATTTTTATTCTCCATTTTGCACGGCACGCCATGAAGACGTGGTCACTTAGGTAAAACTGTTCAGGCAAGGTGTAGAAGCTGCAACAGCGAGAGTAGAAAAATTGTTCCTACGTTCATGGTTGGCGCCGTACAATGGTGAAAATGTGATACAATAATTGGGCTGTCGTGAGACCTGAACGCGATTTCAGGACGTAATATGTCTGCAATATATTGCAGTCATACCGCAGATTGTAATAAAGTATGAATCCTAAATGATCAGTTAGGAGATAATTTTAGTGCACAAGCGAGAGCTGTATGGCAATATACTGAGTTCGTGCGTACTTACCGCAAAGATCAACGTTGATGCCACATCAAGTAAAGAGGCGACAGTATATGCGTGCATTCATAGAAAGCGGAGATGAAAGTACGTGCTGATGTCGAAGTTCCAGTGTGACGAACGTACCTAGAATGGTGCCGCTACATGACCGGCCAGTGGGAAGTTATGGGCTGCGACTTTAATCAGTGGAGAGTCGCATTCGTTAACTTGCGGTGTTTCTAATCGAATATTAATGGTTTTTATAGGGAGAATACTTGTTAGACGGGTACCCACCTCCTCCCCAAACAGTGTCGCCGAGCCATTTACTAGTAACTTGTAATTGGCTTTGCTCCGTTGGGCTTTTATTTTCTGGGTTAATCGCGGTCAAGTTGCGTTCCATTCCTCCGTTGGCTGATGCGTTAGGCAAGTGGCTATGGCCTTCCCGGGCCTTGTCCTGTTTTGAATGAGTGGCTGGGCCCGATGGGTATTTCACAAATTAAACATTTGTTGATTATGTTGTGTTGCTCATCAGCAGAACCACATGAAGCCTACGAAGGATATCCATTGAAGTAGCTTGAAGTGTTTTTAAGTGATGAAGGATAGGATATGGTTCCGAAACACAGATTGGAGAGCCCTTCGGGGTAGGTTGTAAAGTTGATTGAAAATATAACTAACTAAATAGTATATTCTCAAATTTGTCGAGACAAACCAAACCAGGCATGATCAACATTTACATGCAACCTTGTTTCGCAAGAAGCACGTTGCTATGTATGTGATCGGCAGTAATCCGAAAGTTGCACAGGCTTTGGAAATTTTGGAAATACTCATAAGGAATAAAGCTGTCAATACATGACGACACGTTGGGTTCTAGCGTGCGCCGTGTAAACAGTGCGGGCATTACATGCGTAGTGAAAGCGATACATGTAAGCAGGGTGTATCGTAATCTTATACTTGTCGGGAAAATATTAAATTATGATTCTAGCCGACTTACCAGTATGTAGTTGTGAGCAGTGACCTTATTCACTGGCAAATCACATTTGCCACGTCGCAGTGTTGTTAAGCGGACATTTGTGGCTTTTTATAGGGAGAACGCTTGCCAGACGAAAACCCACCACGTCCCGGAAAACTGTCCGAAATCCGTTTGTATACCAATGTAATACTGGCAGAGCAGCTTGCCGACTGATTTCACCCTCGGTTATCCTCAGTTAATTGACTTCCAATTTCCTCCGTTAATTGATCAGGTATCTTTGGTCAGGGCCGTTATAATGGCTGAGGTCCATGGAGGGTGGGTGCTCCACGAAGAGTCATATTTGTGAGTGCCCATGTGTGCAAAATTTCGGTTGCTTGCGTCTGAATTTTCCTGGTTTATGTATACTTTTCAGGAGTGTGAAGGCCTCTTGTCCAGCTATTATTGCTGGACAAAGGTCGCGGTAGTGAGCGCAGTTGTACCCAGTTGTTGTGCCGCCATGATCTTTGTGGGTCAATGTGGGTTATGTCCTGCCCCGGGCAAAAACTCTTTCTCCATCAAATTCCAGATCCCCAAGAATTTCCGGACCTCGGAGAAAAGGGAAGGTGATAGACCAACAAGGCAACCACAGCCAATCGAACGGTCAAGTCGGAGTGAATAGCTCTGGATGACGAATTGTTTTGGCCTCGTATCGGCAGGAGAATGTGCCTTTTGAAGTCAAAAGTAGTGCAAGCAGTATGTGAAAGAGATAGTGTTAGGCAAACTGAACCCAATTGTTCAAGCCTCGGGTTAATTGTATCCTTGCAAGATAACGAATAATTTGTCCGGTTAGTAAGTTGTAAAAGTGGCTGATAACCCTCCCTCATCTTAACGCCGTGACAATGGACAAATTAGGTTTAAGTTTGTCAAAACTTCTAATGCTTCGTTCGTGGGTTTACACTTCCGGGTCTTTCCTTTAAGAAACCAAGTTAAAGGATGAAGCACCTCACTGCAATCGGGTATGAGGCGGCCGTAATACGTTACCATACGAAGGAAACGGCGCCGGCTTTTGTAAGACGGAGGCATTAGATATTCTGAGCATGTCTTTGTTTTGCCCGGGAGTTGACTGATGCTGGTGCGATCCATTCTATATCCGAATAAACCATCCCTGGACTGGCCGAAGACACATTTTGTCCACGTTGCTCGTGAAGCCATGATAATCAAAACGCGCAAAGATTCAGCGAAGAGGAAATAGATGTTCCTCGTGGTTAGGGCTGGCCACGAGAATGTTATGGATATTTGAAAAGCAAAAGCAATTCCTCGAATGCCTTTTTCAGTGAATCATTAAAATGTCTGTTTGGCGTTTACTACGACACATGTCATACGAACAAACTCGAAAGGACCGGGTGGTGGGGTTGTGGCCGGTTTAGGGTTGTCATCAAGATCTACAGTTATTTGGTGACATGCCCGGACCAGGTCAAACTTAGAGACGGTTGCTTTACCAGGATGCCTGTCTGGGACAGTGGCAACAATAAATGTGCGTTAGCCACAGCATATTAGTTAGTCTCCCGAAGACAACTTGGGCGACATGTGCAAGTGTGAAGGCCATGGACTATTACCATGCCGGACAATGCCAAGACGGAGCAGGTGCTCAAATTTGGCTTTGACATTAGTGAGTTTATCTGTTGGAACCCAGCTAGGTCGCGAGGTGACCGGTGGTCCGTTCATGACGATGTGTAGCCCGATCGCTCGGTTATATTTGGGACAAATATTGGCCAGCAGGTAAAATGTGGGGAATGGTTAGATTGGCACAGTGGACACAGCATTAATGGGTAGAGTTATGTGAAATCCGTTTGAACTGATCGAAGTGGCTGTGGCCGGAGTTGTGGTGGCGGTGATGCCTTCAAGAACTTTCCTGTTGCCCAAGTCGACAATAAGATAAACTTGATGAGGAGAACGACAAGATGATGGGTGTTGAACCTCTGCGATCAGGAAGATGAAACAAAATGTCTGTCGGAGACCCTGGTCCAGCATCAGAAGTTGCTGACCGTAGGTTTGGATTTTTGTGCTATTAGCCGCCAGGGGAGTAGGTCCTATAGGAAGGAGGTAGCATTGTACTATTCCAAGAGGCGGAATGCTAACTTCGGCTCCAGTGTCAACCAAAACTTAAGGTTGGTTGTTGCATCAAGGACAAAAGCAAGCGACTAGAATGTCGACTAACCGAATACGCTGGTTCTGATTGGCTGGCTTTTTTCCTTGTTGAAACTTGAGAAGGATTTCCTGTGCGTGCAAACAGGATGAACATTAGTAGTGGCATTAACGAAGTGTCGATGATAATAGCGAACGTACTGTCTGGGGTTGCGTTTGGGTCTGGTTCTGCTTCGCTCGGTGGATCTAATACTTTGACTTCAAGGGCGATACACTGTCTTAATGGCACATTCGAGTATGAACAACCGCTGACAAATCGTTTCAATGAGATTTTATGTTGCGGTATTCCAAGTTAGGTTGCCTACGGCGTGGCAGCTTGAGCGCTAGAAGAAACAATAATGCAATTTGTCAGCCGTTTCTGTCAGCTTTTCAAGCAAAATCGTCGGCAGATACAGCGAGAACCGTCGTGGTATTGGATGGAAGACATTTGAGCCATGATGGACTAAGGCGCTGTCGTCAACATTAATGAAACCCCCAGAGTGTACATAACGGAGAATTTTTGAAAGTCAAGGATCACTTAGTTTAACTCCGAAAGTAGTCTGGATTCATAGGAAGCTAGGAGACGTTTCGAACCGGCAGCTTTGAACGATTCGTAGTTTATTCGGTAGGAACAGGGTCGAGGTGATCTACTTCCTAGGCGGATATGTGATTAGTAAGGTGTGCAACGAGGCAAGAAAACATAGAACTTTGTGAAGTTATTCTACGGCAACGGAAAAGAGCTTCCAACTGTAAAACAAGCTTGCCATGTTTTCATCAAAAGCGGGTAGGTAACAACCAACAAAATCGTCAGAAGTGTCGGTGTGGGGGTGGTACTAAGCGATATTTCCCAATTATATAAGAAGTGTGCTGATGAGTTGTTCAACCCCACCAAGGTCAGGCTTAGAGGGAGATGGGGGTCGTAACGCGCAGACTGTCGGATTCAGCGATCAATAGACTTGCAGTGGTACACACACAAACAAAGCGGCGGCGTGTGTTAATCGGCCTGCCTTAAGCGACGATGCAGGTGGAGCGCTGATGAGCATCCTGAGAGCTGCTCAGTTGATGAGCGGAGCAAAAAGGCTGTAACTTTGTTATGATGCAACTTGCAGGGATGGTTGCCGCATAGTTTGGGAGTCCTCAGCTTCTTCTTCCGAATGAGACCAAAATCTTTTCCGAAAAACCGGTTTGATGTAGTTACACAAGTGGAATTCGGCAAAGAAATGCCGAAAACTGGGAACTAGAGAAAGAGTATAATCCACACCGGTTAGATCCAAGAGTTGGGAAGCACTGAGTAAAGCTCGTCGAACTGGTTCGAACGAGCGCACGCACAATATTTTGTGAGGAGAATTGGAGTGGCCACAAAGGGCAAAGCGAGAGACGAGTAACAGTGCGGCCGCACTTATCTTAAGGACTTTACTGCAATTGTCAGCGCAACGCAGGCGACGTTGAACCGCTGGAATGCTAGTCGTCCTCTTATTGTTTACAGCAAGGCCTATCTAAGTGCTCACCTAGATGAGTGTTGTTTGCTCCAGTGGTGACGTACGAATAGATCAGAACATGCACACGAATTGAGAGTTGTTCAACCGCACCAAGACTAGGCTGTAGAGGCAGGTGGAGGTCGTAACACACAGACTGTCGGATTCAGCGATCAATCGACTATCAGTTGAACGCACACACCCACAAAAAGCGGCAGCGTGTGTTAATCGGCCTGCCTTAAGCGACGATGCAGGTGGAGCGCTGATGAGCATCCTGAGAGCTGCTCAGTTGATGAGCGGAGCAAAAAGGCTGTAACTTTGTTATGATGCAACTTGCAGGGATGGTTGCCGCATAGTTTGGGAGTCCTCAGCTTCTTCTTCCGAATGAGACCAAAATCTTTTCCGAAAAACCGGTTTGATGTAGTTACACAAGTGGAATTCGGCAAAGAAAATGCCGAAAACTGGGAACTAGAGAAAGAGTATAATCCACACCGGTTAGATCCAAGAGTTGGGAAGCACTGAGTAAAGCTCGTCGAACTGGCTTGAACGAGCGCACGAACAATATTGTGTGGGGAGCATTAGAGTGGCCACAGAGGGCAAAGCGAGAGCCGAGTTAAAGTGCGGCCTCAAGGGAACTGTGACTGACTCTTATCAGCGGACATTTTACGGTTGATTGATTGGAGTATCGAACGTTTTGCTTTAAATCGCATCTGACTGAATACGTAGTCGGTTATGTAACTGTTTTGACTTCCGTTAATGGTTTCCGGCAGTTGGTTTTGTTTGGAGTTCCGCTTTTAATTTGGGAACAGAACTTTTGTACATTGATGGTGGATATTGTCAAGATCAGTAAATATTTTGTTGTTCTAATCCTTGATACAAATAGCACTGTAGTGGATTACCGACTTTGACTTTTGCATTGATCTGAGAATCTTACTTGTTGCTTGAAGTCACCGCCGAGTTGATGATAACAATTTTATGGCCCTATAAAAGAATACGACATGAAATGAGAGTTTTTCTGCTCTTAATGAACCATCATTACGGCTTATTCTGTATACTTACAAAAAGCCTTTTTTAACATTTTGTAGTTGAGAACCACTCTTCCAAGTTTGATTCTGATATGAGTGGGTTCCTAAGGAACATTGGTCTGGTAACGGAACAAGCAACATCCCTGTGTACTGCAGCGAAACCGAAATATTCTTCTGAGTTCGGAAATGTTTCAATACTGCGACATCTCTTCACAATCTCGAAGTAGCTTAGACGAATGTTAACGCACGGGTAACTGGCTACTGAAAACTGTATTGTAGGCGCAACTGGGAGGTTATGTTTGTATAATACCAGCGCTATATAATCAAAAATGTAATAAAAGGTATCTGCCACTCCTGAGAATCGACTCATTCTCTAAGCTTTTATGTAGCAGTTAATTATGTCTGACTTACAGTAGTTTCACTGTGCTCAAATTGTTGGATGTGATTGCTAGTGTGCAATTGTTCCTTGAAGCGATTGGTAGTGGAATCTAAATCCAAGAAAAATTTGAACTACTGCACAGCTCTGGCATTCGTGGATTGTTCTGGCAGACTGTTCTAAACATTTACCACTCTCCTTTCGAAGCACAGGGAGTGGGGTAAGCTTTGTATATTCGACAACACAAGCTTGTACTGGTGCCTGCGTGTGCTGCGAAACCTTCACAAGTGAAGTAGCTGTCTCACCATGGGTAAGTCAACGAGATGTAATATGTGGTACATCACGACGAGATCGACTTGCACTCGTCCATAGAGGAAGTTGTAAAGTGCGAGTTTCTCGCACAGATCATCATACGGTAATCCTCGTAAACTGGGAATGGTTCTGGTGGCAATATGTTGGATCTGTTTGTACATCTGTGCTTGGACACTTGGTGGGTGAGCCGTACTGGCGTATTGGTCTTAGGATAGAAGAGAAGAGGCGAGTAACGCCCACTTCATACCCAATAGAGAAGCTGCGTTTCAGCGTCCAGTGTATACGCAGTCTGTTACGATGTAGCCTACTCGTGTTGGTACAGGACTTCAAATCGCATCGCGAGAGTACACCTAAGTCCTTCAGGGAATATGGGAGGTATAGTGGTTGGCTGTCCATTGTGTAAGTTCAGCCGTCACCACCTTTTCCCATGCTCGTGAATATCGACTTGCTTGGGTTGGCTGGGAGGCAGAATTCTGAAGACCACATGTAGAGGCAGTTGAAGTCTTACCGAAGTAGGTAGCAGTCATCCAGGTACTATTCACTCTTCAGATCCTTGGGCCGTCCGAAGCCGATTAAGCTGAGGTAGATAGCTGATGTGGATTATGAACCGAGTAAGCCTCAGCACCATGCTTTGGAGTACGCCACTAGTAGATGGCTGTCGACCTGTACTCTCCACTTTCATCCAACAAGAAAGTTCCGGATTCATTGGTGCAATGATCGGCGGATACCGTACAGTTTCAGCCAATGGAGGATGACCCTATAGTTGACCTTATCGAACGGTTTGCTGAAATCGATGTAAATTACGTCGAAAAACTTCTCCTGGGTCAACGCCTACAACCATTCATGCTTCGTCATCAGCAGGTTAATAATGCAGGAGCGGCCTAGCATACAATCGTGCTGTTCATGTGTCAGTAGATGTTTTGTTTAAAGCAGCTATAGTAGACCATTCACCATCGTCTCGGCAACCTTGGCTAAAACTGACTTCAAAAAAGTGCCTTGTATTTGTCCACTTTGATGGAGTCGCTGTCTTTCGGAAGCAGCTTTGCCAATGCTCATTTCCAGTCACTCGGCAATGAATATTCGGATAGTGAGCTGTTTAAAAAGCTAGTCCTAGCATTTCTTATGATGACCGATAGGGACTTGAGTATCAGTGGGTGGAGTCCTTCGGGGCTATCAGGTTTGGTGCTTGACGTTTGGCGCACCTCTTCAACACCGTAGATCAGAATATCAAGTTCCGTAAGAGCGGTACACTTCGTACTCGGTACAGGCAGCTGGTGACTGGCAGACACGAAAGTACAGTGCGCTGCTAACGAGGACGCACACTCAGTGCTTAAGGTTAGGGATGTCGGTTCGAGCACTCCATCACTGGCAGATCACCTGCTGGCTCCAGTCCTCGAATGCATCTGCCACGTTCGAACAGTTAATGTATATCACATTGAGATCATGGATTCTGTAACAGTGATTAATGTACCTAAACTATGTAACGGTGCATAGTTGCCGTGTAGAGGAAGAGCTGGCGAATCGCGAAAAAGTGATAAATGGCCTTGTTGACGCTGGCCTTAAGCTGCGGCCACGAAAGTGCCAAATTCTAACAAAGAATTCACATTCCTTGGGAATGTCATCACCCCAAATGGAGTCTAGAGTGGCCCAGACAATATCATAATGATAAAAGATCGGCCTACACTAAGTGCGACAAAGAAATTATGACAGTTTCACAGCCATGGCTTCATACTATCGACGGTTCATTCGTACTTTTACCGACATCACTGGACCGCAATACCGACTGACAGAGAAAGGTGCATATTTCCGTTTGACTCTTCTATGCGTGTGGGCCGCGTGACCCTTAAAATATCCTTAGCGCAGGCGTGACTTTTGGTGGTTGCACGCAGAGTCAGTACTGCCCGCCGGAGTGCTGCTGATGCCCTTGTTTCAGGCCTAACTTCACATAAGCATTGATTCTCTTCAGAGCGGCCTTCCTAGTGTTCAGGAGGTGCTCTTAGAAACGCCAGCGCTAACTCATTTTTGCGTTATCTAAAATACTTCGCTGTCCCTTATATAACTCGTTGTCATTCCGTTTAACTCATTAGATCACGAAATCCTGTCATTATGGGAGCAGCGCTTGAATATATTTAAATCAGTGGTCTAAATCTATGGAGAAAGGCGCATTTATGAATATCCAGATGATAGTGCCGAAATGATAGTTTAGCACCTGGGGACACGGAACCGAATGATATTCGCTGCTCCCCACCCGATGGCTCTGCATTATACCCAATTTGCTGGTTACTCGGGGCTTATGGACCAGGGCGCCTGATGAAGGAGTGCCCATAGACTTGATATACCTGGATTTTTCTAAAGCATTCGACAGGGTCAATCACTTCTTTCTCCTCCAAAAGCTTGCTGCCTGTGGTATCAACGATTCCCCGCTCACCTGGTTAGAAGACTATTTACACGACAGAGCAATCAAGGTAAGAGTAGCCGACACCTATTCTAAAAGCTTTTACGTCTCCAGTGGTGTACCACAAGGATCCGTCCTCGGCCCGCTGCTGTTTTTAGTCTACATTAATGACCTTCCAGCGGACATTCTACCTCCGATGCAAATATTTGCAGACGATGCTAAAATATGGAGAGCTATTCGCTCAGCATCCGACCGCGTCTACCTCCAGGAAGATATGACCCGTATTAACGAATTGGCAGAAAAGAACCAGCTCCCACTGAACCGTGCAAAGTGCCACCTGTTGACGGTGCACAACAGCTTCGTCAACACATACCTTTTGGGGCAACACGTCATGCAATACGTGACTAGTGAACGCGACTTAAGTATAATCGTGCAAGAGTCTTGGAAATTCGCTCTAATGTTCGAAAGCAGCAAGTGTGGCGAACTTGGACTTGTGACTTTTGAGGCGAGCTCTCTGCACTTTTGAGTGACGGCTAGTACCATTGTTGATTAACTCCCACATTCGTCCTCATGTTAAATATGCAATTCAGGCCTGGTGTCCATGGTTAAAACGAGACATCCGCCTCTTGGAACAGCCCCAAAGAAGAGCCACAAAGACAACACGTGGACTATCCGTTATAAGTTACGAAATGCGTCTTCGTGTACTCGGTGTGTTCTCATTAGAATACCGACGGCTTCGCGGAGATCTTACTCTCACACACCGATACTGACCGAAAGCGAGCATCCATGTACATCACTGTTGACTCTAACCTTTTACAAACAAAACCGAGGCAACTACCTGAAACTAATGACGCAACACTCTGGTTTGAATTGTAGAAAGTATTTTTTCTCACTTAGAATCTGTTCTCACTGGAATGCATTACCAAACTATGTGGTGAACGCAGCAGACATGACGACATTCGAAAGACTCTTAGATTTTCATCTTAATGATAAACGATACACAACACTTTGCTAAAGTGCCATGATTAAACCACTGATACTTTACGTTCCACGTTAGAACATTTTGAGTTTAGTTTTCTTTTGCATATCCATCCTCTGGGTCTTGTAAAGTTATGCTTTTTATCCCAGCATACACCATTGAACCTGCTGTTTGTATTACGCTAATCGCCTGTCTTATGGCCTTTCATTGGACCCCTACAGGGAGTTTGGACGTAATGCATTAGACTTTCTGTAAACTCATCCATTGCGATGCTTTGGGTCGCCAATCAATTTGAATCTGAGCCCCTGCTAGCAACATAGTTGATCGGTGGAATGTTTAGGATTCATTCAGTCCTATCCGTCTGACTGAAATGCTCGCATCTAAGTGCTTCACATCAGTAGGGTAAACATTGTACTTTTTATGATTAACTTTGATTTCGTATTAATTGTGATCAGATCCCTTAAAGCTGATGTGCCGCTCTAGTGCACCAGCCCTTTGACGCAAGTGCGGCTGCTTTTGTGAAAACTTATCTTGCTACGTCATAGACGAAGCCGGTGAAACTGCTTCTGTCGAAGAAAAGCTTGTGCAAAACAAGAATGTCAGTCTAAGAATAGCTAAGTTTCTATGAACCTAGAAACCCTTATAATGTCAGTTACTCATAGGACGAACAATACCAGGAGAAGCTTAGATGTGGTTCATCCCAGTCCCCTCTCGGATGAGTATAGTATGATCAACTGTCCGTCATGCAGGTCCACTGTCGTCACCCAAGACTTGTAACACGTGCTGTTGGGAACTCCCCAGTTTTCTGAAGAACGCTCACCAGAGACGGGACCCTGAATGTCGAAACGACTGTTTGGTGCTTTTCCGGACGTGTGGGAGGCTGCCTGTCCGCAATGAACTACATCTAACTTACACTCAAACCCACACTACTTATGTGCAAAGATAAGCTGTCTCGCGCGCAGCGCAGCAATCAAAAACGGAAATTTCTGGAGCAAATTACCACATATACTTCAACGAACTTATATTCACTTCGACATTTCTTAGCATATTCCTTTTCAATTCAATTCAATAAAAACTTTGGGCACTCGGGGGTGGATATTCAGCTGTGTTGTACTCCACTCCATCCTCGTCTCAACCGCTCATATTTCTGATCTTGCTTGCTTCACGCAAGCCAACGACTGGGGCTAGTGCATTATTTATTTTAAGCAGCGTTACGCTTCATTCGCACATGACTAAACAAACAGGTACATTGAAAGACTGTATCTGTTCCAAAGCTAAGTTTAAATCACGCGCTCCAGAGGGAGTACTGACCCGGTTGATACGAATCCGGTGGAAAAAGAGACGAAACTTTGAGGTACAAACTAGCAACATAGTGGCCCAATTAAGCGACTGTCACGTGTTCAGCTAGTGATGGCATTCGTATTCCCGGTCATGATGAAAATCCTTTACATATGCTGCTGAGGCGCGCTTCCATAGCTTGAAATGTGCCTGCTTTTGGGTTACGCAGAATAACCCCAAAGCCCCCCGGAGCGTAAGCGCACGGCGGCAAGTATGTTCAAGCCCAAGTTCAATCGGGACTAGAACGATAGGATTATCCCGTGTGTGTTCCTTCTTCAGCGGGTCGTTGAACCAGGAGTTGGCGGACTTTGAAATACTGAAGAACCTAAAACAAAGACAGCATCACACCCTGCCCAACCAATTAAAACCCACTTATCCTGCCCTAGCAGTCCCTGTTGGGCCAGTTACGTGAAGTAAGAAAGAGAAAACTGTAAAAGTCGCTTTGCGAAACAGCTACAATGGTAAGGGGACTTGAGTTCAAGTAGATGACATATCTTACGCCCTATTTATAGATGAGTTCAAGTTCAAGTTCAGGTTCACGTGGGACTGGAACGATAGGATGAATCCCGTAACTCTTCCTTCCTGAGCGGCTCGTTGATCCAGGATTTGACAGGGGTGCTACGACTTCTTGATGGATCTAAAACCAAAACACCCGGAAAACCACTCTGGTCCACCAATTTAATGCGCATTAGCTTTCCCTGTTTTTCCAGTTACGTGAAGTAAGTAAGAGAGGAAAGAAAGCAAGGTAAAGAGTAAGGAAAACTGATAAAAGAAGAGGATAATACCAATGGAGAGGGAAAGTACGGAAAATGACATAGTAGTATGAAGATGGGAATTAGTCATGGAAAAGGAAAGGTTTCGTTCTGTCAGCCAAAAGCATATAGTTGATGTTCAAACCCCTTAACCGTAGCTTCCTTGATAACATTTTCTGGAAGCAAGTTACAGTGCTCGATGACTCGGCGCGATAACCGTGTCTCCGCTTTAACTCGATCGGATCGTGGTTTGTCCAGTTTCATACAATGTCCGCGGAGACCAGATAGTCTAGCAGGACTAAATAGCCAGGACAAACCAGGGCCAACTTTTCCTGTCAAAATACGGTAGGTAAGGATTAGGTCCTCTCTAATCCTTCGGTAGTGCATTGAATGCATCCCCAAACTAAGTAGGCTTTCGAGGTACGTTTGTCCTCGTAACCCATCGGCCAACCTAGTACCGACACGCGACACCCTTTCTTGTGCCATTTTGTCCCGGACAAGGCATGGTGGACAGGCTTTGACGCAACATTGTAGGTGGGATCGCACAAACGCTGAGAAGAGCTTCACAAATATATTAGCGGTTAAGGTCCCGAAAGAAAGACGGATAAACCACAACATCCGGAACCCTTTACTAGCCGCCTTCCAGTTGTCACCAGTGTGTAGTGTGGAACAGTGGACGACACCTATATCAACCTGATGAGTCACGTGATAATGTTAACTCCTATCGAGCACATAACTTGTGGAGGAATCAGACACACCGATACGCAGCACTGAACATTTTGCCCGGTTTATGGGCAGCAACCACAAGACAGACAATTCCCAGGGTCTATCGAGAGCCCGTAGAAGAGCCGAACAACCTCCAGGAATATCAACAATATTCCAAATCTTTAGGTCATCAGCAACTAAGAGCAATGGTATCTCAATCTCCCCCGGCAAGTCATTCACGTAGACTGAGAACAGCAGCGGTCCTAGGACAGAACCTTGCGGAACGCCGCTAAGGACAGCTTGATAAAACGAATGACTGCTTCCCACACGAATACACTGTTCCCGTCCATCCAGAAATGTGACACCCACTGAAGAGCACGACCAGATATTCCATAATATCTCAACTTCAGTGAGGGTCATGAATGGGGGACAGTGTCAAAGGCCTTGGCGAAGTCAATGAACACCACGTCCACTGCATGTCCACTGCCTACGGCTTCAGCCAAGCACTCAGGAGCTACCATCTTCGTCTGACACGAAAATCCTTTGCGAAAACCAGGTTACTCGACGCCAACCTGGTTAAACCTATTTAATTGGTTCTCCACTCTATCTAGTACAAATTTTTCAAGTAACTTAATGACCACGCTAGTCAAGCTGACAGGCCTGTAATTAGCCAGTAGGTCTTTATAACAGCACTTTAAAATCTGGCAGCCTTCTTCCATTCGGTAGGTAAGGCACAGCTGTTGAGTGACTTCTGAAACACACAAGTCAGAGGTCCACTGAGTTCCACTGCCAACAATTTTGGATGAACAGAATCTGGCCCGGAAGCCTTACTTGGGTTCACCTCTATCAGCAACTGGAGAACTTGAGACTCAGTTACAGGAAGTGCATCCAGACAAGAGACCTCAGACTCTGGAAGCTAGTTCTCTGTATGATGTGTTTGTTTCGTGGACAAAGACACTGGAGCACTGCTCACCAAGCATGCATGCCTTGTCATAGTCGATACAGGCATAGGTCCCATCTCCTCGAAGCAATGGTGGTATGAGCGAGTTTGCACCACAGAGTCGTTTAACCTAAGCGATGAATTGCTTGTGATTTGTCGAGGCGATATCACCTAAGCCCTTTTCATACTGAAGCCGGGCCAACCTAAGATGTAGCTTGCACTCATTTCGAACCAACCGATACTTATCAAACGTGCTGTTCGACGGAGTTGTTCTATACGCTCGCCAGCATCTAGACCACTTCTTTAGCAGCACCTGCCCCACGGAATCTATCGACAGAGACTGCGCTCTCGATTCCCTTCTTTACATCAGTGGGATGTGAGGTGCATAAATGTCGACGATGTGCGTCTTAAGTTTTTCCCAGACTGTGTAAACAGTGTCGGTCTCAGATATCACGCAAGACGATGACCTATCTCTATCCCGCATCGCTTGTAAGTTCGCGGCCCAAAGGTAGGAGCTTGGTAAGACCTCATAAGTGTACACTGCAAAAACAAGCAAACGTGATCGCTGGCGCCAAGAGTCAAGTCGTAGGTAATGCCATTAACAAAGTCAACTGACTTAGCAAAACCGAGATCGAAAATGGACGGCTGCTGTTTGCTCATGTACCTAGTGGGCAGTTCCATGAACTGCAACCTCAAGTCCAGCAGTTCTGCACCGAAAGATACCAACGCCGAGCTGCAAGATAGATCATCCCAACAAACCTCTGGGTGGTTTAAGTCTCCCAGCACCAAACACTTGTCCGCAGAGTGAGTGCTTATAAACTCAATAATTCTGTTGGTGTTACTAGGGCTTTGCTACACTAACACGATCGGAATCTGAACCGAAGAAGCGCAAATCAAGACTGCGTGAGCCTCAACAGATTTGTCGAGAGACTGAGCAACGTTGGTCCGCAATACGTCGATGTGATAACTCACAGAAAGAGCCACACCACCCGGTTGACGGCCAGTGCAGCACTCAACGCGGAACCGTGCGTACCCAGGCAGATATACTACACCATCTGTGATTTCCTCAGACAGCCACATTTCAGTTAAACCAAGTATAGCTGGGCGAGATTTGTCAACGAGTAGACCCACCTAGCACATCTTGTTCCTCAGTCTACGCACGTTACTAAGTAGTCGGAGGACTTCGGGAGGACAAGGCCTGAGTCGTGCGCAAGTAGAATAACTTCTGGCATGACAGAAAAGGACCGCCGGCTGACCACCTGAATACTCGGCTACAACGCGGAAGCTTATTTCCAGTGATAATAAAGATGTTGCGCTTAACCACTATTAAGGAGGCGACAAATATATAAGGTGAATAAATAGAAGGTTTTAGCAGATTCATCATAGCCCTTGCTTAGGTGGTAAAATACTGGAAGCTTTATGTATGTAGGATACTACCCGCTTGCTGGACGCTGTCTTGAATTTTCGAGAATCATCATTTTCGAGCATACCCTGTGTGGATGTAACCCTGGACCCTAATCTAACTACCTAAAGTGCACGAGGACTGAGCTACGGGGGATGAGCTCCAGAGGCCGTGACTCAGTAAGGATCCCTATTACTACTGTTTGCCAATGACAGCAACATATGACTCAGGATTCAGGTGTATGTCCAGCAACATCTTTCTTAGAGTGACCGAAACACGGCACATCAGTGGTCAACGGACACTAGCTGCAAGTTGACGTAAAGGCAAGGTAGTTTCCACACAACACCAGAGTGCCTAGTTGAACGCGACCTGGGTGTGCTGGTTCAGGATGATTTGAGTTGTTCCAGGAACTCTGAACAGGTATAGTAAGCTCGTAACCAGCATGTCAAACTTTTAAGACGGGAGTTCGGACTTATGAAATCCCTATTTTTTCGACAGATCCTTAGTGTGAGTTCTTCTCCGGATTACATGCGCATTCTAATTCTGGAAGTCATGACTTAAGCAAAATCTCATTGAACTACTGTAGCCTCAAGGTCGGGCTTCTAATTACGTCATTGTATCGTGCAATCCCCTACACAAGTCAAAGCTGAAACATCTGGAATATTCAGCGGATGGTATCGTTGGTTAAATGCAACCTGTTAATTACCTACTTGATTCTGCACGATACAAATCAATTGTGCCTCTCTTTACTGCCACTATGCAGTAATACCAACTTGCGAAAGCACTCCTTAAAACTAGCAGAACAGTACATTCGCTTAGAGTGTCGCAGAAATGTATATCTAATTGTGCAACTCACCCGCGGAATGCATTTCTCAAATCGGTCGTTTCTGCACCGATACTAGCCATATTCCAAAGTCGGTTGGAGGACCCAGTCAGCTGTGTAACACGATCACTTCTTTCTATACCTGGTAAATACAGTTGATTTATTAGTTATTACCCATTGGGGTTGTGCAACCAGGCGGCGTGCAGAACTATTGCATTACAAACGTCGTCTTATTTTTCACAGTAAAAGCTCTGACTGATTGTTCTTGGCGTGTTTCGATATCATCAGTGGGGCTCGTACAATATTGGTTTCCAACCCGTAAACTATTATTGTTCATTGAGGGAAACGATGATGCAGCATAATTACTCATTATTTTACTGATATAGATGAGGGTAAAACCACTCATTTGGTATTACACTGAGGACGTTCTGTAGGGAGTCACTAGTAACCATCTCTTTTACTAAGTGAGAAATGGCGATTGCTGCGTTTCGATCTATTAAAGTATAAAGGGTGAAAATTTGCTCACGGGACAACTTTGTCCGGGCAAATTTGTCTCTTGGCATGTTATCCATCGTCATGACGTCTGTGCATTAAGAGATGTCTCTCTCTCCTGAAGCGTCCCACTACCAATGTCGCGCTGAACACCAGTGACTACAATTACCGTGTGGTGAGCACATCAGTAATTCGCCTAACCCTGCACTAGGTACCACGGTTTAACCGCGCGCGATCTAGTTCAACCTAATTCACCATACAAAAATGCACTGTCCGGAGTGACCAGCACAATTCACTGCAAACATGCATGTGTCTTGCCGTCTACATGACCCGCATTTGGTGTGTGATTGCACGTGGCAGTTAATCTATATCTTGTTTTGTGTTGTGGTCCAATGAACCATATCAGGACTACCTTTTACATTTAGCTAAACCTTCCCGGGTACATTGCGTGCTCAGAGGAACAAAGCCACGAACTGACACAATTGCTTAATTTACTCATTATCCACGGAACAATTTGATTTGCACACATCCGTTACAATACCCTTTTCTGATCGTGTAATTTCGGGAACTTCGTTGTCCCTCCACCACGAGGGTTTGGATACACTCCTTTGGTCCACTATCCCTACAGTGCTCATAGGCTGCCTGTGCCGAATTATGCAGTACATAGTTGAAGTAATACTTTTTAGTGATAAGGCGATGAGGATAAAATCGGAGCTACTAATCAATGCCCGATGTGTCACCTCAGACATGACATCTTGTCTGCACAGACGGAAGGCCGGCTGTCCCATTTGGACGTGTTTTCGGTCATGCTCTGGGGTTAAAAATACGAAAATAAATAGTATAATGTGTCCAGGTGTGCCCTTAGGTAATAATCATGCGTTATTAACACTATCAGTCTTTACATTTTATTCAATTCGTGGTTTCAGTCAGCGTCAATGCTCATTTGATCGCAAAGAGTGACCGTTTTTGGCATACTGGAAGTCCCAGTGAGACAGCTTTGCGACGAAATTCGGTCACGCAAACATTTTCCCTACAGCCTTACGGCTTTGTTACTACGTAATGACAATTTGAGAACCGAGTTCCATTGAGTGTAAACAGTGGTTGCAACCAGAAGGCACATTTTCGGTACGTTTATAAGATGTACTGAAAAAGTGTTACAGTGACCAAAATTCATCCCAGAAGTATCTTACTGGGACGGCCAGGGGCGTGCACTTCGGTCACTCAGGGTGCACCGAAGCAAAGCAGGAGGACATTTTTCCTTCACTGGTAATGCGTATGGTCCAGACTTGTTTAATCTTAAGTGGTTTTTCCTACAGAATATTTACATGCAGGACTTTGACGGTGTTCATGGAATCAACGGTGTTCATCATGTCCCGTTAAACTGAATCCGTCTTACAACCTTATGCTGGTTGGTTTAAGGTGGTTCGGCACTAGACTTGTAGTTCAGAGCCGTTCTTTCTATTCGCGTAGGGGTTGACATTGGCGATTTCTTCAAACCAACGTTTAACCGTTTGGTCGCTGCACTCACGTTTATAATCCAGCCAAAACTTACTGATAACACCAGGTTTTTGTCCCGTTCTAAGTTACGTATCAGATTGTCATCACATCGACCATCGTCTGTGTGCTATAAACGGCGTCCCGACGTAATTATTCCTGAATTTACAGCTAGTTGGCAATTAGTTCTAAAACTTTCTTAGAGTAGTAGGGAAGGCTCTTGTGCTTTTGCAAGATTCGTCGCAGACAGATACAGAAAGACAGACGCCATACATCCGGGAAACGCCTGGGGGGGCTCTTTTTTAATTAATCAGTATCGCGCGTCTGCCGGATCCAGCTGGATCCGAATCAGTGACAAGTAGGACGGCAGTGGGTCACTTTTACTAAATAAAAACTGCAGTATAGGACGCTTTATCCTCGGCTTCGATGCATGTCATGGGTTCTCAGAGGATAGGACTGCCACTCATTCACGAGCTTTTAGTCCCCAAAGGACGAAACCAACGATATCTTTATGGATGTATGATGACTGACTGAACTTGGTCAGAAACCCAAAAGTATCCATCTGACCGTGGAATACTCTTCATCATAATAAAGCAGTTTGTTTCAATCTTATAAGATATGCTGGATATCGGACCACGTTTCACTTCTAGTGTATGTGATGTGTGTCTGGGGGTTATTTCCCTCCCTTATGCTATGTCACCTACAATGATCCAGTCACTTCCTAATCCTAGTTTCGACTCCATTGTCTATCGCCAGCAACATGAAAATATCTGTTTTCATTAAGGCTACCAGAATAGGAATAAGCACAACTTTCTTCACTTCCAATACGGTAAGACAATTCAGCTTACCTTATTACTTAGCTTCTACATGAGTGGGCATAAAAGATATAGCCTCGTGACCACATTATGGCCTACTTACTCTGCATGAGTAGTAGGGCTCACAGAGACAAGAAATGAATTTCATGCTTACATACACAATTGCTCAAACTGGGTGACAAGAGTGGACGGCCGTAATTCGAACGGTCATGAATCTGTAACCCAAAGTATTTAGAAGGTGTGCGCGCCTTTGTTGTGTCCCAAAAGGGTGAAGAACTACTCAACCCTCTTCTGCTGGTTATGAATGTATGAGAGCCAGCTGGGTAAAGCTACTTCAGACACAGGTTTAAGGTTGGATTAGCCACTGTCGTAGCTGTTCAATGGTGAGACCAATAAGTTTCGGAGCCATGATACGAAAATAAGATCGGCCTACTATGTGCTTATTGCCGCTTCTTGGTTGTTTCTATTCCCAGAGTGATTATCTATCCTCGGTCGTTATGGGATCCCCTTTGTTTGACACATTTTCTTGTTCTTACTAGTGAGTTTGTTGTCATTTTAATCTGTATGGTGTAGTCGGTTTCATGGCAAGGATTAAAAATTCTCAAGTTCATTGAGACGCAAACTCAGTTAACTTTGGCATTTGAGTGCAACAATGCTTATTAGCTCTATATTATCGATTCAGTTTATCAAGAATATCTTCCTTTTAGTGGATCTAGGTGGGTTGTCTGCGAATAAGAGTGGACACTCTTCGAAGGAATAGTAGTAGTAGATTATTTCATGCCCAGTTGCATGGAATTAGCAAACAAGTCGTGTGAACAACATTAACAATACATCCCAGTTCTACTCACTGAAGGTGTGTTAAGATCAGAAGCATACGGCTAGTTTCAAGCACTGGTGACCGTAGCTCCTTGACAACTACAGCATTGCTTCATGGTCGTTCTAGCGTTATCATCTGTCTATTCACACAAGCTGGAAAACACTGGAGCACATGAAGCAACGTAATCACTTCGGAATAAGCATTTCAGGACAAAAGACCAACTGAGTAGAGAAGAAACCTCAGGTGTGATCTGCAAAATGTTCTGTAAAAATTGTGACAAGTTCTACATAGGTCAGACAGGGAGGAAACTTGGCACAAGACTGTATGAACGCAGTCTGGCCATCCGCCGCTATGATGAAAGATCACTAATGTCAATACAAATGGATGTCGAATGCCATCAGTTCGATGTGGGGAACGCCAAGACCCCTGTACGAGCAAAGAACCGCAGAGCGCGTGAGTTTCTCGAGGCATGACATTAGGGCCAGAAGTCAGTCAACAAGCATCTAGAACTAGAATGGGTCTACGAAAATCTGCAGGTGAGTTCAAAAATAAGTACCGGATCGACAAGGCATAGAGATGGCCCCACGGCTGACCCACTTGAGCCAATCGAAGATATATTCAAATCAGGAGACGATAAATAGTCACTTGGATCTGGCAGTGGCTTACGAGACCCTGCAAATCAGACCTCTATAGCCGCACTGGGGATGTAACCTAGTTTGGCAACGAAACGTCTGCAACAAAATTGTCTATCTCGGAGAACACAATAATCCTCTCACTGCAGCAGTATACTATCACTTAGGAAGCGAACCGCAGAAGGTCAGGTCAAGTCAGGTCTAACGGACGATAGAGGCTTTCGCCTAACGAGCGTCTCGTTTCTTGTGCCGCTAAGTGAAACGGCCCCGGCACTTCGATGTTGGATGGACTTCTTGCTTCTGCAAAGGAATGTAGCAAAAACAAGGACAACCTTTACACTTCCGTGTTTCAGCAGCAACAATACATATTCCAGTACAATTACAATATCTCTGGAAAAATGATAGACCAACACTCATCTAAGCCCTTTTGAAGGCTACTACAGACTCACACTCCATTAAATCAAAAGAAAGTTTATTCATGATGTTAACTACTCACCTCCCAAAAAATTTTGCCCTGATGTCCAAACGAGCCCTATGTTGTTTGGGCTTCAGACGATGCCTGCGCAGACTAACATAGCTAACTCAAACAGATGGGTGGGACTAATACCACTAAGTCCCTTAATGATCCTAAACGTCTATCAAATCCCCTCTTAACCTACACCGTTGCAAGGAAAATAATCCCAAGCTACTCGGACGATCTGCATACGACTTCCTTCGTTGACCTTCGATCATCCTGGTGGCAAGTTTCTGAGTCTTTTCTAAACATATGGCGTCACTACGGAAGTACCGTGCCCAGGCCTGAAAACAATACTCCAGATGTAGACTAGCCACTGCTTTACATAACGACAAGAATACTTCTGCTTTAGTGTTACTCAGCCCTGGTTTCCGTCCTGGCCGTGGATGCCTGGATCAAATCTTCACCCTCCGCCAGCTCCTCGAACATCGCCACATTTATCACAGGCCCACTATCGTTACATTCCTAGACATACGTGCCGTTTTGACTCCGTTGATCGACCTGCTTTATGGCGTTGCTTGTTAAAGAAGGGGTGCCAGAGAAATATGCCGTCATCCGTACTGTTGTACGGATGCGAGACCTGGCCCATTCGTAGAGATAAGTTGCGCAGGTTATCCGTCTTCGAGCACCGCTGTCTGCGGTCCATTGCCCGTGCGTGGTGGCAGCATCACGTAAGCAATTTGTAAGTTAGACAGCGTGTCTTGGGACGTGGAAGCCACGCGCTCGAGGAGCTCATCTCACTGCATCAACTGCGGTGGTTGGGACACGTATTGCGCACGCCTGTCCAGCGTTACCCCCGTCGTGCGTTGTTTGCACTTGCTGGACAGGGCTGGAAAAGACTGTCTGGTGGACAGCCTACAACATGGAGAAGCCGCATGAAAAAGTTGACGAAACAGTTGGCCTCGGCCGGTTGTTGTCGACTACCTGGTTGGGGTCCGAGAGATGAGGATACTTGATAGTTGAAGACCTTGGAAGTTATGGCTCAAGATCGATGTCAATGGCGGACGTGTGCATAGGTTTGTTGCGGTGTCCCTTCTTCCTTCCCCTAAAAAAAGAACAAACTGAAAAAATTTCAAAAATTGTGAGTGGTAAAATAGACAAATAAAAGCAATTGTTGTTGCTCTTTTCTTATTATTCATATTGTTTTCCTATTCAGCCATAATTCCGATGGCACAATATCTGTACCACAGATTGTGTATAATATATATATATATATATGCCGTCATCTTACGAGCACTTTACCTTCATACATCCGGCAGAGTGAGGGTCTATGGCAGGCTTTCCTCGCAATTCACTGTCAATAGCGGTGTGCGACAGGTCTGCCCTATGTCCCCATTCCTCTTCAACTTCGCAATCGAAGACGTTCTGTCGAATGCTCTAGAAGGTTTCCAACATTTTGGCCTAGAGTTTCTACCGAGTGAGCGCGCGACCGACTTAGATTATGCGGATGATATCGCCTTAGTTGATGACGATCCTCAGGGTATGCCATTCATTCTTTATCATTTGGCGGTTGAAGCATCCAAGTATGGCATAAGCTTCGCCCCATCGAAGTGTAAAGTACTGCTCAAGTATTGGCTTTCACCTGCTCTTGTGCTTCCTATCGAACGTGCACAATTTGAACAGGTAGATAGTTCCGTCTACCTTGGGAGCTGTGTTTCTGCTGACGGCACTATCAACAAAGAAACTTCTCTTCGCATCGCTAAAGCATTTGTCAATCTGAGGCACTTGTGGCGTCGTCGCGACGTCTCATTCTCGCTAAAGGGCCGCGTTTACAGCCCATCAGTCCGCTCAGTATTGTTGTATGGGTGCGAGTCCTGGCCGATTCGCGTGGAAGACGCGTCGTCTTTCTGCGTTCGATAACGGTTGCTTAAAGAGGATCACTCGTGTTTGGTGGCAACATCGCGTTAATAGTAATGGTTTTGTTGCGCCAGTTTAAATGGCTCGGTCACGTCCTACGCATGGCACCTGAGCGTCTACTGCGTCGCGCTCTATTCCCTGGTCAAGGACCTGGCTGGAAGCGACCGCGTGGTGGTCAGCATTCCACTTGGCGGCAGCACACGAAGTCGCTGGCGTCATGCCTAGACGGTGTTGGATGCGTACGTCTTCCAGGATGGGGACCAAAAGATGAAGAGTGCCAATGGCTTAGGACTCTTGAAGACATGGACCGCAACCGGAAACAGTGGAAGAATTGTATACAGTATTGTAATGATTCACAAACATTGAAAATAACCAAAAAAGTGCAAAATTGGCATGTGAAAATCAAACCAAAAATGTTCTGTTCTAATTTTGTCCGAATGTTCCATTCTTTCTGCGGCATATTAGTTGAAGTGTGTTACTCACTTTCAACTACCATGCCACGACGATTATGACGCAGTGCTTTCTCCTTATCTGCTAATCTCCATGACTTTGTTGGCTCTATGTCCAGTTGCTAGGCTGTTGTGATTACATAAATACTCAGCGCCCTCTTAAGACGAAATGACTCTTGTCGCACTTTATTGGCAGCACGGCGACACTGTGTCGAAGGCTTAAAATTGTTCATCATGATGAAACCTAGATCGCGAGCTTCATCAGTACACCGCAATGATAAAGATCCCGCAGGAGACTGAACTGCAATTCCGCTGCCACTATTGGTCAATAGTTGACATTTCTTGTCATTCAGAGGTAGATCCCATTTGATCGACCAAACCACCACAATGATTATGCCCTTAACCAATGTCGTTCGATTTCCCATACTGACTAGCTTTAAGTCATCTGCAAACATATAGCAGGGATCCACAAGAAGAGGAGCCAGATCATTTATAAAAATAAGAAACAGCAATGGAGCCGGTTAAAACTTTGAAGTCGTTACACAAACCCGGAAAGTTAAAAACTTTTACTTTTTTCTTTAAAGCGAGTACATTTGTGAAAGTGGGAGTCATGGTTGGCGGCATTCGATTTCGGGTTTGCTTGTCACTGCAGCCTCTACGGGGACAGCCACAGGACGCCTGCGCCTACAGCGGGATCATGGGTGGCTTACGCTGCAACACCCACAGCTCCATCCACACACCCAATATACGGTGTAAACCCGAAAGGAATAAGACAGGGAGGCATGCGGATGGGAACAACGTTCCATCAACGAGGCTGGTCTACACTCCTACACACGCAAACACAGGCAAACTGTCTTTGGGAATCAAGCACACACAAGGCGATGACTGGACCGTAGTCCGCTTCACACTGGCTGGAACCACTCTTAGACTTTAGCACGACCAAAAGGACTGTGCACCCGGTCTCCTCTAACAAAGCTCAACTGTCCCCTGAAGCCAGTATATACGATATAGTGGGTAATAGACAGGCAGGCACCTTGACAACATTCACATCAAGCGCAGCCGCACCGGGGATGTTAAACAACAGCCAACCACTTGAAATGACAATATCCAACAAAATAGATTGAAAATGCCATACGGATATGCTGACCTAACTCAAAGCAGTTCCTTCTTGTGTCCATATTGTGCTTTGGACTGATCATTCTGGGAGGTTGGTAAACCAGATCCGGTACTAGCAGATGAGGCACGCTTAAATTGCTGGTGGACAGACGTGTGAGGAACGTACTCTGGACAGCACGGGCCGCGTATGCTTAACAACCGGTCAAAAAGGTTTATTGACAGGAGCCTATTTGTAATTGTACTAAGGGAGACGTTCCAGTTAAGATAAATTAAAGCTTTACTACCGCTAACGTTAAGCAGACTTGCTTCTGGTGTCTACATGTACGATGGATGCACAGCAAAGCTCTAATCAGCCTTTAACAGATGACTACAGTTTTACTAGAGAGCGGAAAGTCACGCGATTCTAATCATCATGATGTAAAGACCCTATTGTTTATATGGCACAAGCGATTACGCGAGCAAATGAAGGCTAGGGGATAAGTCAAAACCAGATTCCCAAGTACTTACCCAGTGAGCACACTGCCACTCTGATTAATATCCTAGTTATTTTGCTCCGCGCCTTATCAGTTATTCAGTAAAACATAAATCCGAGTGCTGTTTAAACTATTTTTATGGTACGTAACGCTATCGACTTATGACCACCTTATCAAGTGTAAAAGATTGTTAGTGACGTGTGCAACTTCCGTCTCTGTTACGACAACAGAATACACTACGATTGATATTCGACTTGCTCCACTTTCGGATACTTAAATTAGATAGGTATAGTTCAAACAAAATGAAAAGATGACTCATGCAGGCGGTATTGTTTCGGGCTATCCGACCATTCTTAATGGTACAATGCTGCAACAACCCTCGCCCAGTTGCCTTACGCACGCTGAGAATAAGAACACGCTGCTTCCGCTGTCCGGTTTTATTGATCGCTTTTACACATTGGCTAATTAATCAGTTGCCTGCCTCCCCAAATGAAATCCTTCATAGTTCAATATACCGGCGCACTATTATACGTGTCACCAGCACCTCCCTAACGGAAGATTATTACAAGTATATTGTTCAGAGACAGGCTGTCATACGGTTAGTGCCACTCAGAAAGCGCTCGACAAAAGCTAAAACCTGATGTATCCATCATGCGCCTCTGTTGCGTCACGCAATCTCAAGTAAGACTACGGTTTACCTTGCGAAAGACTTCTGTCATTGCGATGAGTAGGACTGCATCCGAAATGGAGAGCTTCGGCTCTCCTGTCTCCAAACACGGCACTCCACCATCTACAGTTTTCATCCTGAGTTGTTCTCATTAGTTAAAGATAGTCTGAGTTGAGAGAGGAACCCGATAAAATGGTTGACCGCTTCCGTCGTAGTCACCAAGCTAGAGCTCCTCGAACAGCGTTTAAAACAGTAGTGCGAAGTTCTGTATCGTGCCTTGGAGGATCTGCTATGTGTCTGGATTGCGACACACAAGCGCGATTGAAGCCATAGGTTGCTTCCAATGTTTCAATTCAATGAATAAGTCCATGCACCCGGAAGCTTGGGTAAGCAAACTTGAAGCAAAGCTCTGCCATCTCGTTAACTGGACCGTATCCGAAGTGGGGAGTTTTGGAGCTGCCTTCTCCCAACACTGTCGGGCTATATTGCGGTCAACTGTCAAGCATACAGGCCTGCGGTCGTCACCCATGGCTAAGTGGCGCTAGATGCTGGAATTCGGAAGTCATGTGGTCTGAGCCGAGGAAGGCGCCCCACTGGCCAGACCCAGAAGGTCAAAACAGCGCTGTCTGGTGCAATGCCAGACGTGGCTGCTGACTGAGCGTGGATTATGCTGTTACTTCTGAATTATACCAAAAGCCTCACTGCTCATTATTAAGCTAAAATACAGTGTTTTCTCTGAGTTTCTGGGTTTTTCTTAAGCATAGCTAGTATGATGTCAAAGATCACTATCGTGTACCATTTGTCTGAAGCTGGTGTGAATGTGTACGCCAATCTATAAGACCGTTATCAGTTTTGAGAAAACTAGCGAAACGGAGTTTCTGACCTTGGCGTCGGACATGCGCGGACATCGTAAAGCAATTTGGAACATGAGGGAAACTGCGCATTCACTGCGTCATGTGGAACCTAAGTAAATGCATAAAATAGGTGAAGCATGTGTGTGCGATTGTTTCCCAGCTCTGTGAATTCAGAAAGACGATAGAACACTGGTTTTCTACGGGCAGTAAAGCTCAAGGTTAACGAGACAAGTAGATTGTCGTGGTGAAAATTCAAAATATGGAAAAAGTGTCAGCTATATTAGGCGCAACCCGGTGGGCTCACCACGAAATACGCATTATAAGCTGTAAATCTACTGTAAGTCCGTAATTAACGATGGCAAATGAGATGTTAGTGAACATTGTGCCGCCTCCTGATGAACACATACAGAAGATGAAAAACATAGAAGGTATTCTTTGAGTTGACCGGCAGTGAAATCTCTAACAGACTCTCGTGTTTAGGCATCAGCAGTAAGTTATGCACTGTGGTACAGTGGAAGAACTGTACGCTCAACTCAAGCTTTGAACTCGAACAGCCTCAGAGCCCAGCTGACAGGTTCTGGTCGAGTATTCTACGTTTTGCATAAGTTTACGGTGAAGAAATTCCTACAGCATTCCAAACGACTGTACTGCTCTGCTAGCTGGAGATGGTGGCCTCTCAAATTAATGTTATGGCTGAGGTGGTTGGGATTTCTCAAACTCTGGTAAGCCTAAATCAGGCCCCATACAATCGCCGATATTGTTCGCTGAAAACTCCGAGTGTTTGAAGCTTTCGTTCATGCAGCAAATTATACATACCTTTGCCGTGCTTGGTTGTCCGGTGTTTCAGTGTCCCCAAGGCGGTGAGATCTCTGCTCAGCCATGGTTTCCAGACTTATATTACGTATTCCACATGTGGATTTATGTATTAGCCTAGAGCTGTTGAAAATTCTAAGGATCGAGTCGTCTATAAGCACGCCTCAGGAGTCCCACGCGTTGGATGCCCCTCCTGAACGTTTGTTCTCGACCTTTCACTCACTCAGGCAGAAGCAAAAATCCAACCAGTCACGTTCACAGTTACGCACAGCTTGTCATTAGCCGTGTCAACAACACGACCTTTCAACTATTTAGTCCCATTTCGCCACATTTGCCAATAACTACCCTGACCAGTCTTGAAACTAATAAGCCACATTTATGCTTTGATATTGAGCAGCTGAAACTCTTCATGTGTAATACTAAATAACGATCAAGGGGACCAAGTATTTGCTTTTATTCTGTGAATGTGGTAACCTATTCTTGACTTCAGCCTGAGAACAATGGCTTTCTAAAAATGACGCTTCCTGTAGCTACTGCAGGTACCTTTGGATTTGGCGACGTACTTCGCCGCTACAATACCAGAAGGAACTCCTTCGAAAACAAAACCGGAACTTAGCTGCTCGCTGTTTGCAAAACAGTAAGCATACTACTGACGATGTGCACAAGTGCAATATGTGCGTTCACTTGGATATCCTGCCCTGTCAACTTGCACTTGGGTAGGGTGTAAAATCCACAGCACACAGTATCGCGACAAAACATCTGGAACCACGGTGGACAGCCACTGCTTTGACCTTATAAACGCTCACCCTGCGTGCTCTGCCATCTAGCGGATTCGATTCAGCGTGCCTGCTGAATAGTGCAATGGCTTGAAAGCCATTTGTTTCCCGCTAAGCCTGGCGAGTTAACACACTTCCTCTTTTTCTTCTATACATATATTCATCCATGCCATCAATTCAACTAGTCCTCGGAACCTCTACCTTTGGAGGTTGTCACAGCCAACCGGAAACAAATGAGAAAGCTCGGTAGTTTCTATTTGACTAATACCGCCCTGGAACAGGGGAATCTCACCTGACAGAGGGAATACTCACAAATTTTCATGTTATCGATTAAAGGTGGAAAGCTTATCGGTCTCAGTTCCTCGCTAAACTACGTTTACCTGTGCACTAAGCGCGTGACAACGGCGTAACTATACAGTATACACAGCAGACCACCACCATAGATAGGGCACCTGTGATATATTTGTGTTCTTTCGAAAATTACGCCGGTTTTACCACGGAAATATATTTCCAAAAGTCCTCTAGAAATTAAGAACTGCAGGGAACTGATAGATTTTTGTGTCCTGTGGGTACAGCACTTATTATAAAGGAAGTATGCTCAAATTAAGCTTAATTTACTGTTCCCGATCGATGTGTATATTTCTTTGTATCAGGTTATCACGTGACTGTGCAATAAATTGCCTTCTATCTGCTTCTTCTCGCCCCATGCGCACGCGTCCTCTTGTATGGATTTGGATTCGGTCTACTGCAATTGATTCTATTCTATTCATACCTCATTACCTAGCCACTCTGTGACTCGGGTCTACTAATCCTATAGACCGCACTCTATCTTACCATGAGTCGCCATTTTGACTTATCATTTAGCTTGCGTCTGCACACAAAACCTTGGCAAAATATACGTGTACTTTAGTGGCTCAAGTGGCTTCCACCCACACTACGTCTTGTCCCACGATCCAGTTCAGTCGCCCGTGAGTCTCCCGTATTGTGGGAGTGTTAGGCGGTTGCAAAACCACAATCGCGGTCCATGAACATATATTCGACAAATGCATGCATGTTCCAATGCCTGGGCATTACGTAAATTCTCCGACATTAGACAAATGTTCTGGCGTAAGATTGAAACCGAAAGTATTTAAAATGTTGAAATTAACGGAAACGCTCGCGAACGTGTTAGTGTACGGTGTTAGTGTAACGTTTTGTGACATTGCACCCCGCATGTAGGTGTTCTAAACTTAAAGGGATCCTCTCATGGTAGACACACTCAAGTCGAATATGTCAAGTTTGGTGAGCCCCAGTATCAAACTATGCTTATCAGAGGCTGGGAATATATGACCCCGGTTGATTATCGAATGATGCAAGAAATTTAATGCCGTAGGAAATTCCGAGCGCAGAAAGCTGGATATGGTTTCTGCATGAACACCTACACCGTAGTTGACAATTTTTCTTTAGTAGCTACGGTTCATACTGTAGGTGTCGCATATTGCCATGTTCAGTGCGTGTGCCGTACAGTACTAAATGGCGATTAAATCCGGCTTGACGTACCTTGATGCAGCTGGGATGCGGGGCTCCGGGATAATTAGGGCTCCTTTGCGACGAGTGCTGATTAGTTCTTGCACGATATCGTTGTGCCTCTTACAGCGAGCATGTTGGATTACTGCACAAGACTGCAGCACGTGAGAAACTGGTTCGCTTTGTCCGAATGCGTTCCGTCAGTGATGATCGGTTGGGTTTGGGGGTGGTCATTCCCTTGAAAATTGAGATTTTGTCGACAGCGCTGCTGCGCGAATTTGGGTTCCTCCGATGTAGAGTCTAGGGAAAATTCTCTTGGGGTTTCTTATCCAGCTGTGAGACGCTGGTGTCATAAATACCCCCAGAAGCAACGATCCGTCTACAGATTGTAGAAGTGAATTCTTCCATGTTTCTTTCGCATCACTTCTGCCTAAGACTACTTGATTCTCAATGATAACGGATTTCATGGCGAGGCGCTGGATGGTAGCCGCCGAAGGTTCCCACCTGAAGACTGGCGGGGCCTTTAATTTGGCTGTTGCCGCTCTCCCCCAAAACATCGATTTCTCTCGCTATCCACTGCAAACATACAAATGTTATTTGAATCTGTTGGCGAATTCTTTATCTGGACAATTTCTAGGTCCCTTAGGTCGCTCAACTCCACTGATTCTTTGAAAAGCATCCCAGTCACCGGGCAAAACTCGCGGTTTGCTTCGTTTATCCAGTTGCAACGAGCTATCGATAAACGTTTTGACAAACCTTGGCCTCATCAACTGGAATAAGAATATTACAATTGGTTTAATCAATGTGCGGTCGTTGTTCAAAGATCCGGGACTGTTTACTTAAGTGACCTCTGTGGTCTCTTTACCCATTCCGTATTTGAAATTGTGAAATTTTGATCTTTTCTGATGACGTTTATATCACATTTGTGGTAGATAGTGTGAATTGTTGTAAATGCATCCAACTGGGTGCACAAATCATTTCTTGACTTTGATTTTACTTTACTTGACTATGGCCAAGCTGGGAATTGGACAGGAGGATGAAAGATGGCATTCCGGGCGGTCCATCCGGAGCAGTGGGACGATACTAAAAGGCTGGAACCCCTAGGCCATATTCCTCTATTGATTCGTGAAAGAGAGCGACGCTGTTTTTCTTGGGGTGTCATAGCCATTTTCGTATTCTTGCAAGCCTATACATCGATTTGAGGGTTTATGGAAGCACCATCGTCAATAAGAGGCAATGTGTAAGATGCGGTAAAAGACAGGTACGCAAGAAGTCCATTCGCTGGTAGGGCTTAAGGGGCTTGCGATGTTTCCCCTAGCTCTGGCTTGATTTGGTCTAACGAACTCGTTGGGCGTTTACTCTTCCAATCAAATGGTAATCCAAGTAGCCGGAATTCCCCGGATTGCTGGATCGGGGGGATCTGTAGGGCGCCCCAGTGGAACTGCGCAGTGTTCAAAATAGGCAGACTTTCTCTTTTGCTGTCAACGGTGATTTCCAGTATCATCGATTTCATATCTTTTATTGCTTGTACAAGATACTCTATATCCTGCCTAAATCGTCCTAGGCCTTCTGTCAGGGCTTCTGGGTCTCGAGCAAATAGTACCTCATCATCTGTGTAAGCGACATGAGCCATTGGACTTGATGGGTAGGCCACTGTGTGTCAGACTGGGTGTGTAATGCTTCCACAATTACCTGACGGACTCCAGGCTCTGGGTAAATCTTAAGACTCCGAGGATTGCAATTTCGGAGGAGTAATAAGATTCTAGGTAATGTAGAAGGAAAATGGGAGCACCGAAAAATGTGGCTGCGCGAAGCAGCGAAGTGTGGGAGATGGAACCAAAGACTCTATGATTTTCATAGAAAGCAATAGATGGAGAGATGATAAATCTCTTAGTGCAAAGTGTACTAACTAGGAGGTTTCGAGGCAGCCATCTTTACGAAGAAAACCAACCTGAAGACGGTCAGCTGGGTATAGAGGAATCCAGCGAACGAGTGAAATTGCTTGAAGAAGACGAGTGAAGACTGAAATTACGGAAATTGGTCGAGGGTCTTTAGGGGGGGGGGGGAAGGATTGGGGATCTTTGATACAAAAGTTACACGGGCTACGTCCTTGTGAGTAGGATAAGGAGAACAAACCAATAAGTAATTTGCAAAAGTAATGAATCTTGGATCCATTCGACTGAAGTCCTTCGGTGTGGTACGGTTTACTCCGGGTACAGAGCCATCCATTGCTCTCAATGCAGAACTGATTCTCTTAACGGTTCATGTTTAACGCGATCTCAGTTAATATTTGTACAACAGCATGGTACCTAGTTATCAGATACTTGGAGCTGCGAGAGCCCATTAGTCCAGATGTCATTGAAACTCGGGACCATCTCTTCATCCGGCGTGAATGCCGTCTTCCAGCTATCATCTAGTACTTTAGCGGCAGCGTCTTTTCTTCGCAAATGGTAGAGGCGTTGTATGTGACCGTATTGAAGTCGCTGTCGCTGACGACTATTTGGGACTGTAACTGACAACTGTGTGCGGAGCACCAGTTGTTTCTTACTAGCACTGCTTTTAGACACAGTGGACGCCGAAGTGCCACTTGGCGTCCACCTGTAGCTGGCAAGCGATGGACCCAAATTGACCACATAGCCATAAGTTACAGATGGCGCGGTTCCATTCTGGATTGCCGCTCGTACTGGAGTACCTGTGTCGACTCTGATCATGCCTTGTTGCGCTGTCGTTTCTCCATGAACTTTACCGGAAGGCGCACCAAGCGTCTCCACCTATTGGCAACGGAGAAATTGTCCCAGCCCTCTGTCAGGCAAGCCTATCAAGAAGCACTGCATAGCGAACTCTCTCTGTCTTGTCCTAATGAAACTGAGCTTCAGTGGAATAGGATCTCGGCCGCTATGCACGACGCAGGAGCATCTGCTTGTGGCACTATCAGTCGTCACCGCACCAGTCACTAAATATCCGAGAGGTCCGTGATCCTGTTGCAAGTTAGAAGACACCTTCCTGCTGGTTCTGAACACAATGTGACCAGAGGGGCTATTAGGCGTGAACTAAAGCAGAGCCTACGTGCTGACAAGGAAGCCTGGTGGACCAGTCAGGCTCAAGAAATGGAGGAAGAGGGAACATTAGGCAATTACCGCAAGCTCTTCCAGCTAATCCGCACCACTGGTCCCAGAAAACCAGGCGTCAGTGAGACAATCAGAGAGAGCGCGGATGCGCTGATACACAATAAGGAACGCCGTATGGCTCGTTGGGCGGAACACTTTGAAGATCAGTTCAGATGGCCCCCTGCTCCCGGATCTCTTCCTACTCAGGCGATGCAGGAGGAGCCATGGACTGTTAGTTTAGAGCTTCCGTCGGAGGCCAAGTTATAAAAGCGATCACAGCCCTCAATCGTTTTCGTGCCGCTGGCCCGGATTCCCTCCCACCTGCACTATTTAAAGATGGAGGTGATGTAATCTGCAGGGCACTGACCTCCCTATTCGAGCGTATCTGGAACGAAGAGTGTGCCGACTAATTGGAGCGAATCGATTATAGGGGCAATATACAAAAAGGGCAGTCGCACAGACTGTGCGAACCACAGAGGTACTAGCCTAATGTCAGTTGTGACAAAATTACTGGCCTCGATTCTCGTCCGTCGCCTCACTGCAGAACGGGAATCTCGGATTAGGGAAAAGCAGGACGGTTTTCGCCCAGGACGTGGCTGTATAGACCATATATTTACTTTGCGGCAGGTGCTAGAGCAGCGCCACGCAAACCGCAGACCGACAATAGCTGTGTTCCTCAATTTCAAGAGTGCGTTCGATTCGGTCGATCGATCGATTCTGTTCGAATTACTTGCGCGGAAAGGTGTTCCCACGAAATATGTGAACATCCTTCATGATCTATACACGAAAACTACAGGCCGCGTCATGGTCTATGGTGCCCTATCGGATAGCTTTTCGACTACAAGTATCGTTCGTCAGGGTTGTCCGATTTCCCCGTTTTTGTTCAATTTCGTCGTGGATTTTATCATGGAGTGTTCCTTTGCGGAATCCAACGATGTAGGCGTTGAAGTGCTGCCTGGGGAAAGGTTAGTTGATTATGCGGACGATATCGTCTTGCTTTTCGACGATTTTTCGATGGCACAATCAACCCTAAATAGCCTGTCCAGAGTGGTCCCATTATTTGGTATGCACTTCGCACCTTCAAAGTGCCAAGTGTTGCTTCAGGACCATCAGCCACTTGATGATCCCTTGACGCTTGCTAACGAGGAACTCGAGATAGTTGCTCATTTCACTTATCTTGGCAGCTGCATCAACAATGATGGGCGCATAGAAACTGACGTGAGCTCATGCATTGCAAAGGCCAGACCTGCCTTCTTGAATCTGCGTCATCTTTGGCGACAGAAGGGAGTTTCCCTCCGTCTGAAAGGCCGTGTATACAGTGAAAGCGGTTCTGCTCTATGGTAGTGAAAATTGGCCCCTTCGGTCTGAAGATCTAAAGCGCCTCCAAGTCTTTGATAATCGTTGTCTGCGCAGCATTGCTGATGTCGGATGGCACCAGCGTGTCCGCAACGATGATTTTCGTAGGCGAGTACTAGGTGGTGATAGTCATGCTAGCTCACTAGAAGAACAGATAGCACTGAATAAGTTGCGTTGGCTCGGGCACGTGCTACGCATGCCTGGTCAACGCTTACCTAGGAGTTCCTTGTTCGGTCTACCAAGTGTAGGAGGACGTAAGGCTCGAGGTGGATATAAGTTGACTTGGCAGCGGGAAATGAAGTCACTGACGACTAAACTGGGTGCTGTTGGTCCGTCTCGCCTTCCGGGTTGGAGTCCACGTGACTCACCTTGTGCTTGGCTCGAGACTTTGCAGGACACGGCTCGCAGTAGACACCAGTGGCGCGTCTGTTGCCGTCTCCTAATCGGATTGCCTGTTTAAAGTATGTTTGGTGCTGAGTTATCTGCTGGGTTGTGGCTGATTATGACGCGTGGCAGTGAAAGCCGCAAGGAAGCTGTCTCGCCGATGCCACCTTATCTTTGCACGATAGCCAACTGTTTGTGACGGTATGCTGTCTACACAAGGTGTAGGCGCCTTGACCCTGAATGTTTGCTTAGGGCATTAAGGTTTTCAGGTAAGTCCCCCTTCTCTCCGTCTTCTTAGTCTTTATTTCATAGGTCCTCACAGTTGTATGGCAGAGAAGCATCAGTTCAACTTGCGGATGTACTGCTGTTGATGTTGATGATGATGATGATGATGATGGTGATGATGATGCTGCTGTTGCTGCTGCTGCTGCTGATGATGATGATGATGATGGTGATGATGATTGATGATGATGATGATGATGATGATGATGATGATGATGATGCTGATGATGATGATGATGATGATGATGATGATGATGCTGATGATGATGATGATGTTGAGGATGATGATGATGATGATGATGATGATGATGATGATGATGATGATGATGATGATGATGATGATGATGATGATGATGATTGTAAAGTCCAAAAGGAACTTCAATGTATCCCCCAAACCGGATTGCTTACATGAGGACACGGTATCTCATTTCCCTGATTATCTTGCACATTTACACTGCTTTACTGTGTGTGTATTTATTTCTTACACTCCATCACTGACACATCCTTGAGGTTTCAAGGTCATTCTTATTATTATGTTACTGTGACACTGCCCCAATACTCGATCCGCCCCACGCTGGACAGTTTCTGCCCACTTGCATTACGATTGCGAACTTTCGAGATGTCTGAATTAGCTTAGAACAGGATATCTTCTTCTTGCATCGTGTTGTCTCGTAGTGTCTAGTTCGTGTACGTTAGGCTTGTCTTGGTAGATAAAGAGATGATGATGATGATGATGATGATGATGATGATGACTGTAACTGCCCGTTTTCTGCGGTTACTGGGCCGCCATGTGCGAGGGAATAAGCTTGAGCACACTCTACCATGGCGGTATTGAATGCTGTTTTAGAAGGTCCAGTTTGCAAGTCTTCAATGACTGTTCGCAACTTAGCTGCACTGTGTTCATTTTGCGATTTGCATTTGGCCAGTTTTTCTCAAGATTCCGCCATAAGATGATGAAAGGTGGCCCGGTCACGTGTGGTTTCTGTAACTAAGTGCCAGGTAACTGTAGCGAGCTTCGCATAGTTGGCGGCGCACGCTTCATCCAAATTGACCCCTGAGTGCTTCGTATGTTGAGGCGGAGGATAATGATGTACTGGCTATAGAGCTGCCGGCGGTCGTCAACCCAAGTCAAGATGACGGATATTGTGTGTGCTGCAATTCAGCGTGACTGTAGAGTGACTGTAGAGGGGGCAAAATTGGGCCTGTGGGGTTCCACTGAAGTGTTGGTGGGACCTGTTCGATCAGAGGGTAGTAAGGGAAATATGGCGACTAAGTGCGAAGGAGGGATGGTGAGGAGGCGCGCGTAACTGAAATAGCTGAGCAGTTATGCAGAAGTTACCTTGCTTCCATAAGGTTCCAACTCAGATCATGGAAACGTTTCCTAATGCAATCAGTTGATAGGCAGGCAAATCGGATGTGGGGTTACCTGAGTAGCTGTGGAAGATTGGGGGCGGAGGGTGCCATATCCGTGTCGCAGACAAGAAATGTCTCGTGCTCTAACGCGGACCAGTTGCACTGGTGATTGAATAGCCACGCCAGACCATCTGCGTTGAAAGCATCCGGAGGGGCTTGATGGCGGTTCTGAGGTAAAGCATGCCTCCTTTCGAACAATTCGCGATATATTGAGCAATTGAACTCCGTCCAATTGACAACGATAGTATCAGCCAAAATTCCCGTTACGTTGTTGCGATGGTAAGCTAGGTGGTGACCTAAGCCCACGCTTGTGTAATAATAGCACGAATGCGAATGCGCGTTGCAATTCCTTCGCAAAACGGGTACTTAGCATGACCCTCCAATAAGTCATTAACCGTTGTGATAAGTGTTAGCCGTCATGAATCAGCAGCTAAAGGGTTGAAGTTTCGGCTAACTTTCAAACGGTCCCGGATTTCAGGCCTGCTATCGCCACCTGAGGATATCAGATGAGGTCAAAACGCGTCGTTGCGGGCAGGGTTTTCGGGAGCGCAACACCTAATTTTCATCTGCTTCGGCTACCGTTCTACTGCTCGCATTAGCCAAGGTTAACTTTAATGCGAATCACGGTCTACTTCGAGTGTGCGCGTCGCAATCGATCCACACAAAAGTACTTCACGATAACCCTCCAATTACCATCACTTCTCTTCACCTGGAACTTCCCATAACTAGTTGGAGTCCAAACATATGAATCTTGTTTGTGCGTATGCGAGTACTGTCTTGGAAACAGCCTATGGCCCATTCATGTGCGCACATTTCTCTGAGCAATTGCCAGCTACAACGACACCCAAACCAGAGAAGGACTGTTGGCGTAAGGTTTTACTTTGGGCGGAAACATATTTTTCATCCCTCAGATAAACTTCCGGAGCGATAGCTGCAGATGACCTGTATAGTAAGGGCATTGTTCATCACACCAGTGAAGTATGCTTTATTCGATTTATTCGATTTGATATCGTTATTGGGCCGTTGCTTGATATCCACGGTGTAGCTGCATTTGATATACATGTTGGCAAGGTGTCGACCTGTGTATTGCCCACCACCTCGTCGATACTGGCTCTAGGAGACCGTTGTTCGTTACTGGAGGGGACGGGGTGCACGGTCCTCGTGACCGTGTTAGGCTCAAAGTGTTGTTCAGCGCACCTGGCTTATGTGCGGAGCGGTCTACGTCCCAAACACCGCCTTGCGTCCGCTTGATTCTCCCCATACAACATGCTTGTGTTTGCCTGTGAGGGGGTGTGGGCCGGATCCGTTGAAACAACGCGGCTCCAATCCACATATCTCCCGGCCTTATTCCTCGGGTTTTCACTGTATATCGGATGTGTGGATGGCGCTTTGGATGGTGTAGCACAAGCCACCTATGGTCACTCTGTAGGCGCTGGGGTTCTGTGACTGTCCCCCCTGGAGGCCACAGTGACAAGCAACTCCGGAAAAGGATGCCTCCAAACAGTATCACACCGGAACAAATTCAGTTTCGCTTTTCTTCTCCTTTCCCATTAGCTCACCATTTCTCGGGACCCCTAATCTAGCGAGAATGGTAAATGGGGTAGAAATAAATATCGTTGGGAGGCAGTTCCTACAGGTTTGGCGTACGGTGATTAGCAGATGCACAAATGGGCCCTTGTGAAACGGAGCGCAGCCGATAATATTGAGATCCATGATGATGGACTGTGGAATCCACGCACTATATAACGGAGCGCGTTGAAGTCAGTTCACAATTTGCAGACAGCCGAACTAATCGTCCATTGAACTATTACGTGACACAAAATATATTGCCGCCGTCCTGGTGCAGTACTCGTGAGCAAGTATTAGTGAAGTCTCACTCAAGCGAGAGCGGGTGATTACTGTACATTATGACCTGACCATCGGGGGCACAGCTTCTAGCTCAGCCTAGCAACATACTTTAAGTTATTGGTTTATTTATCTATTTAATGTTTGTCTCGGCTTGCAGCAACTTACTTTGAAGAAACTATGGTGCTTTTCTTCTTTGGCAGAATGTACGTAAGGAAAACTCTCGCTTGTTACTACCAATTTAGCGCGCTTCGATCACTAAGATCGCATCTCGAAGCACAGTTCCAATAAGCAGATATTCAGGCATTAAAACTTCATATGTCAATCAGAAGAAGAAGAGCATGGTATGAACCTGTTACACAAAAACCTAAAGTATACCCTGAACTCGGTTACTGTCCTACACTTTTTCCGACCGTTTTTGAAACAGAGGTTTGAAACCTATACCCACTATTTCGGTTGCGTAGTCGGTACGGCAGCCTTGGTACATCCAAATGGTTACGTTTCCATTCTGGAATAACACCGAAATTTAATCAAGTACATTCTAAGTGTATTAAATATACAGTTCACCTGCGCGGATACTTGTTTGAGTAATATGCAGACAAAGTTCCCTTTCTATTCCAGGAATGCAAATGACCAAGCAGATTCATGTGTCAATACTTCGGTAGCGATAGGTGCTTATTAGTGGCTTGCACTCTCGTGTGTATAGACACGGAGTGCACTGAAAACACTTAGCGTGTCTTTCAAAGGCATTCCTCATCTATTACGAAGTTGTAATTCCGGTAAGTCAAAATAGGGATAAATGGGGTTGGATGTGGAAATGTTTGTTTGCTCACCGAGCCCAGCAGTTCGATTGCCGACGTTTCGTTACCATTCGATATGAAATCTGTAGTGTGTGGCGGTAGTGATAGTTGTGCTATCAGCAATGGTAGCAATAACCTTTGCTGCATGAGCTGCGCTCCTCGCAAATCAGGAACAGAAGCGCAGTTGTTGTTGTCAATTTTATGGCTACCGCCACCACTACGAACTGAGGATGTTAGCTCCATTGGTGACGGAACTTTTGCAGTCGAATTGCTCATATCCATCAGCAAACCAACACCTCAGTATCATGACTCACAACTAGAGCCTGGACATCGAACCTGTAAAAGGACTGCATGGTCAGACAGGCCACAGGAAATACATACGTTTGAAGTTAGATGCTCAGGCAGCCAAATGTGGCGCAGGTATTACCCACACGACTGCGGATGATTACTGGCCAGCCCAAAGCAGTTAAGTTTGGACGCAGTGCGTTAGGCAAGGTACCCGGATCCAGCGTAGTGCAGAGGGTATGCAGGGGAAAATCTGAGCAACCAACTGGCGCTGACAATATTGTGATAACTTTTGTTAACTTGCTCAACAAAATTACGTTTCCGATTGTTAGCTGCACTTGCTGATTCTTTTGATTTAATAATTGATGCCATTATAACTGCTACTTCGATCCACCTTATTTTGCTCGCTGTTCTTGAAAGCATAATATTTTCTTTTTCAGACGTCTTCAGTCCACCTAGCTCCATCTTAATCAAGTCGTGATGGATTCTGTCGCTTGTATCTGCGAACCCGTCGTAAATCACAGATAATTATATTGGCGCTAAATGACCGGGAACGAACAGAAAACTAGTCCAGTACTCACATCGAAGCAATTGGATCGGAACGACAACATGTCAGCTGACGAGGAGCAATACAGCCACAGATGCTGCTCTTCTAAGTGAGTCACATGTAATTCCTAACGCCATACGCTTAAATCAAATATTGCGATGTCAAACCTGGGCGAAGCTTTTCCGAAATTGAGGAGCGAACATTGTGATTCTGCGATGTCTTTTGTATTAGCCAAGACTAAAAATGGAACACGATTACAGCTTGTAGAAAGGAGTGTAATCTGGTCCAAATATGCTCAAAGTAACTACACGGTAAAGATGGGAAACAAAACAAACATTTGGCATTTGGGTGTTGCACTCATGAAAACACTCTACAGTGTTTTCCGGCCAACATCACCCACTTTCCATCTGCTTAGGCTACGGTCCCAGGGAGCGCATTGACCAAGACTCACCCTAATGTGAAGTACGTCTTACATTTAGATTGCGCATCTCAACTCGTTCACACGAGTGCCGCAAATAACTCTATATCAAATGAGCATTGCTCTTCGTGTGACGGGTTTGAATGGCATGTGTGGATAGCTGTCTTAATGTAACGGGCGTGCTAGATAACTATTCGTACAGTTTTCCACTATTTCCCTGGTTACGCGTTCTTTTGCCACCACTCAGTTAACTTGGTAACATGTATGCAATGCTTCTTTGTTGTCAACTGTATATTACCGGAAAGATAGTGCCTACTTCCGCCTTTACTTCTAGTGCTGTGATATTTTATTCGCCCGAAAATCCTCATGGTCCGTCGGTTGAGGAACGGAAGTTATAATACAGGACCTCAACGACTCCATAAAACTTCTGCTACCTTAAAAAGCAAGAAGGTGGAGGAAAAGCTTAATTCGCTTAGCAGAAGGTCGGGAACAATGCGTTGTTCTACTCTTTTTCTGGTCACAAGTTTAACTTAAATGTATTGGACATTTTCAATACCAAATAGGTAGAAATGGAACAACGCCTGTATAGGGTAAAAATGTTAATGCTTAACAGATTTAGTAGAATGGTTTTGGTGAGTTTAAAATGCAAAATATTGTTACCATAACAGGGTTTACACAGTGAACTCACTGAAGGATATTCAGTATAAACTGTAGATCCGTGGTAAATCCAAGAGAAAAGACGGCAAATTAACTGTTGGTAAAGATCGTCTCCTTCTGATATACACATACAGGAGGTAAAAAACGTGAAACAAATCCTGGTATTTGACGGCCACTGCAAGCTCTTACGTATACTGGCGTTTATCCATTTGTAATGGGTCATGTAAGATGGTGCAGCGAAAAGATTGCACGGTCCACTCTGGCTTTGAACTCTGCCAGCGTGGCAGCACATATGACAGATTTCAGTAGTGCATTCCACGTTCTTCAAACGCGTACGGAAGAGGAATTCCAACGAAATTCTAAACGACTGTGCTGTCGTGCCAGCTTGAGATGGTGGCGTGTCAAATTGCTGCTGTGACTGAGCCATAGCAAATGGTGACATGTGTGATTGGGATCGCTAATAATCTAGTGAGCCAAAATGAGGTCCCGGTTCAATCTCCGATGCTATTCGCCGAAGCTCCGAGCAATTGAAGTTTTCGTTCACACGACAAATTATATGGACTAATGCAACCGTTGATTTCCCGGCGTTGGGGAATCAACACAATGAGATCTCTCCATTAGCCATGGCTGCCAGACCTTTATTGCGTATTCCACATGTGGCCATTTGTATGAGCCGTGTAGTTGAGGAAAAATCGAAGAGTCGAAAAGTCAAAATACCCGCTTCACGAGGTCCACGTGTTCGATGCTTCGCCTTGACGCCATTTCAGTCTGGTTTGCAGATCCCAGGGCAACCTGGAAAAATGCCCCCAGATGCTATTCGCTAGGGGACTTTTGAACCTCCTGGTTGTCGGTTTTGTAAGAGTGCACCAAATTGTGTCGTAGAAGCAGCACTCCCCATTTGCCTACATTGAAGCGAAGTTGACTCTGGATTAACCACGAGTATACCCTATCCAGCTTGCAGTACTCTGATAGCATTTGGTGTATTGATTGCCCTCCACACCTTGAGTTCATCGGCCCACAGCAGGCAGTTCGAGCTTATGACGCCAGTGCTATCGTTAGTATATGTCAACTATTATCGCGGTCCTAGTACTGATCCTCTTGGTACTCCGCATTCAAATTGGATGGGAACTGACAGCAAATCACGCACACGTACTTCCAAGCGCGGATATAGAAGAAAGCTTCTGATCCATCCTAGGAGATGCTCACCAATACCAAAGGTCTGGAGTCTGAAGAGCAGAATATTATGGTCTAACCGGTCGAAATCCTTGGAGAAGTCAAGCAAGACTACACCAACTCCTGTGCTAAAGTCTACTACTTCAGTCCAGTGGGATCGTGCTAGTAATATATTGGAAGTGCGTAATCTATTTCGTCGGAAGCCCGGATGTCTCGGTGCCAGACAATTAAATTCTTCCAAGTGGGACATTAACGCATCAGAAATAATAGCTTCCATGACCCTGAAAAGCACCGGTAATAAAAAAGTAAATGAACATTTTATTCTCGACAATGCGAGGCACGCGTTTTGGGTATGATAAGAATAGTGCAACGTTGTACATGGTAGCATAATAAGCAGGACCAAGAGCGGGAGTAATACAGATGTAATACAGATGTGTGGGCCCACCTGGTCTAAAGGTTGAATGAAGTCTATCCTCGCAGAGTGCGAGATGTAATGATAAGGAATACATAGAGCACTGGAGTGGAGTATGTTGGTGAGGAACTGGTCCGATGAGGATATGTACACAGTGCGGGTCAGGTAAGTGAAGCATGAGAAAAATGCTATGAAAATGGTTTAAAAATGTGGCATGGCACTTAGCAACCATGTAGGCGTAGTCGGGTGAGATCAGGTCTGTGCACCGAACTGGTGAACTGTTAAAGACAACCGAGTAACGTTTCTCAATAAAAGCACGAAGCGCGCTAACCCAACTTGCTTAGCACAATCACTTTCCGTGGGAAACAATTCCGTCAGAAAAAGGTTCACTTAACACGCGGACTCGATCTAATTCAAATGAGTTTATGCTGAATACGCTAGGTGAAGAGGAGTTGAAACGTTGTTGTAGGGGAGAGCACATTTATTATGCGACCAGTCAGGTTAATGCAATGCGTAAATGTTACATGTTGTTACTTTTACTTGGCTCTCACAAGGTTAAAAGAGATAGTTCGTGTGTCGTCGGTTCTTCAGTCAACTGATTCCCCTACTCTACTTGAAATCGCAAGATGCTCCAAACCTGTAATTAACCTGTCGGGTGATATGAAATGACCTTTTGGTGGTAAATGGTTTCACGAAGCATACACCGGTTTGACTCCGGAACGGTATACCATGCTGACAAGCAGCGAGAGTTTACGTAATGGCTTTAGCTTCTGTTGTATGCTCAGGACTCAGAGCGCCGCGCTGAGTTTCCAGACTAGCAAATATGGAACAATTATTGCCTATGTTATTGAATTTGTACGGTAAAGTTGATGGGATAGTGCGGTGAATGACTTTCACAGTTGTGCTCGACCATGTAAGAGCCACGCTTAGCAGCATATAAATAGGTTCGACAGATCGGACACCCTTTCCAACAACAGTTAGTGAAAAAGTTGATGACCATTCGGTGAGTTTTTGTAATTCCTGCAAAAAGTGAAAAACACAGGGAGAAGGAAGCCGTAAGTTTGCGACATGCGGTAGCTCCGGAACGTGCAGAATATCGGGCAAGTACGTTGCTTGCAGAGTTAGCTGAAGTTAGTTCTACTGTAGCATTCTGCAAATATCTTCTTACGCGGCTATTGTTTCCACGCAGCCAGCCAATTATTCGTAGGCTCCTGCGACGGTGGCGCGTTGCGTCGACACTCGTTGTCGCAGTTATTCTCATACTGAGTATATTGCCGACTTTAAGAATAACACAGCATCAACCGCCGCTCTTCTAAACGAGCAACTGCTTGATGATCTTCAGTGGTTCAAGACCTGTATCTTTTAACTACTACCGTCTGGGTTTAATGGCGTAACTCTAAGGAAGTATGTTAAGCTTCGTGTAGTTCTGGTAAATATCTTACACATTCGACACTGGTTACTGAGAGGTATTCGGTCAACGCCAGAGGAGCGTAAAGCGCTTCTGAGTTCCGATTTCAAGCTCGGGATTTCTGAGGTCATTATTTAAGCTGACTTCCCATCAGCAGATAGATTAAAAATAAAACTGGACAACAAAGAACTACACGCCCGTCGTGAAGCGAGTGAAGTGGTCTTCAGTTGGTTTATTTTCATTTCGTGACGTGGAGGTCCAATTTCGCCCTGTCAGCGCATATTCTAGTGGCCAACGATCAGCGGTTCATGAGCCCCGTTTTGTAATGCGATTCACAGCAATGGGCGTAGTCTGAGAAACAAAAGGTGCGAGGTCGACACTCAAATAGAAGGCACCAAGCAAGAGTACTTCCTTTCACAGAGACTTGATTGCTTTCCGACTTCCTAGTTGGTGAACTATGTTTATTTGGCCATACACTACAACGATGTGGTCAAACTTCAAGCCGTCGCGGAGGTGAATTTGCTTTGTACGGCAGATCCATGGTTTTGCGAACATGTGGGTTCCATCCCCAGGATAGAACTATTGTGGATCTATTGCAATTCAAATGTCTGCTTTTGTACAGGGTTCCCCAAAAGTATGTCAAGCGTTCTGCATGTTTTCATTTACACTCATACTGCCAATATATTACTGATTAGCGATGATTCAAATGCTCCTGAGGTAAGTATGCGAAATTTCATCTAGGCATCGTCAGGATCTTTTCCCCTTACCACCTTGACATATCTTTACACGCATCCGTTTATCATATTTTACAAAAGCCAACTAGGTTTATGAAGTGCTAAAACCCACCCCCAAATACTTGTCTTTTCAACTTAAGTGGACGTTGTACGAGACCTACTATACGATTCTCCTTGGATGCCAGTGTTGACACGTGCCTTGTGTTTGTTTGTGTATTAATTCGGGGTCGTGAAGTATGTTTGGCAGACAGCTTCCATGGTATCAGAATCAACGCTGCAGTCTTCTCTTGCATCATATCAGTGTCTCATACTGCCCAGGCCGTGTGGGACAAAATAAGTCCCTTCCGTGTGAGGTATCTTTCCCTTATAGGCCAATCTCAGTGCGAAATAAGTGGAGTACCTCCGTCCTGTTTTGAATCTGGGGCGCGCAGGAAGCTCAGTAGTTAGTCCAAAGGTTTCAATACTTATGAATACGCTTCCTCGGAAGGTGTGTATGATCGCTACCGTGAGATGCACACTGCTTATAAACAACACCTGTGAGCCGCACTTCTGAGTAAGGAAGTTGAGCTGGCGCGTCCCGTGTAATCTAACCCAAAAGGGCGTTGCAGTTCTATTTCTTCTGTCCTTATGCAGTTTTGGACTGAGGGACCTGCAGCATCAACCGATGCTGCATAAACATTAGGGTGAAATGATGAAAAGAGGAATGACGTTCCAACATTGTATTCCTTGGAATGTTAGTGAGTACTGAGCACGTATTGCGCTGGCTGTATCTTTCCTTGGATTTGCGTAACTGCCAACCGTCGTAAGTAGCGGGGATTCCGCGCTACACTTTGTGGAGCCAATCGACGTGTCTGTTAAAAAGGCTATGATTGGAATGAAATTGTTCCACTAGCTCCTGTTATTATTTTTCCTTGTCTTCAGTAACGAATTGCATACCTTAGGTACCTTCAGCAACGTACGCTTTCAATTTTTCTGAGCCAAAGTGTTTTATACACGCTGCATGTCCCATCAGTCAGGGCCAGGTAATTTTGTATTCTGTTTCGTACAAAAGACTTGTTTGAGGAGACGCTGGTACACTTTCTGCGCTAGTACTTTTGCACTTAGTGACTTTAAGCGTTTTAAATATAATTCCGATACACGCTGTGGTGTGCACTCAGTCATGGATGTTTAACTTGCGCCTTTAACGTCTTTGGACAATGTGTTCGTTTGAACCCTGCATCCTGACAATTAGTGTGGCTGATTTAATTGAAAATAGGGTCACATGTTCACTTGGAAACAACTAGCTACAGATATCTGTCCCATAGAACATCGGTACCTTAATGATGAGTACTAGACCTAGTATCGAGTGTTTAATTGTTTTTCTGAATTTGCTAAGAGCGGTAACCTTAAATGTTTGTACCGGCGTGAGGAAGTGCACTACTTGTGCAGCGATTGCCAACTGCTTGCTTTCCGGCGCTGATTTCCCCCGAGCATTCGTGTTGACATCCATTGCAACGTAGTTATGGCTGTATTTCCGAAGTATCACGAAAAAGAAAGGCGATAATAGTCTGTAGTACATTTCCACAGCTGATTTGGAAGGTCGGTAAACTACGGACGCAAGTCATACGTCGCTGTTCATCAGTCATAGTCTGCACCAAGGGAAATCAGTGTCGTGCTTTGAGGGTTGGCTCTAAGTTCATAACTAAGTTTTGTTCAAAATGACATCATGAACTGGTAGCTCGGGTTGAGCGTTCCTGTGTCCACTTGTTCGCCGAGCTTCTTAATTAAGGGGCAAAAGTTTCATTGCCAAACGAGATGAGTTCGTCAGTGTGTTGCTGAATCAAATGTAATCCGCTGACTTGTTCGCCGATTTGTAGTCGATTAGCAAGTGGCTTTTGAACGAATTTCCTCGATCTGTGCCCCGTGATCTTCACCGGACTGCCCAACTCTGGTAGACACACACGATCCGTGGGATGTATTTGCCGTGGCTGTTGCTGAGATGTTGTTGATGACTGGTTTAGCTGACCAGGACGGTTTGTTAAAAGTATGTTAGTTCACTCGGTCTTAACGATTGGTACACTGGTTCAACCTTTATGTGCATGTTCATCGGATTCTGCACCGAGCACCATGCTTCGAGCAACCCTCTTCCCTTTCGTATCTTTCCTTTTGCTAGAACCACTGTGTTGTTTTAATCGAAGAGATGTCCTTCTCTGCTTGTATGTATTGAAACCAGTGAGAGAGTTTAGTGGTACTTGCAAGCTCTCTTATGCACTTGTATTCGTGCTGACAGTCGTCTTACTGTCTGAATCACATAGTTTCTATCACAATATTGACGTCGTATCTTGTAAACAACATGACGTCTTTCGTGTGTTCCTGGTCTAGCTTTGGGTTTCAACAAAGTACTCCTCGATGTGACAGTTGCTTTGTGGGTCACCGTAAAACCGTGCTGTGTAAATAAATTTGATGTCATTTTTGATAGTCACAAACATCGGTTTAGAGGAATGAAACTCACACCGACCAGCTACTTAACTACTCCAGCAATCACCCGAAATGTCACAACCTAAACTACGTGCGAACACTCATTCGTGGACTTAAAACATTTTGCAGCACCCTTGAAGAGACGTGAAAAGAAATATCTGTTCAGACCATTTCCCCTCAATGGATATCCACATAGCTTCGTCCGGCAGTGTCTGAGCATCAAAGCTACCACCTCTCAGCCTGCTCAGGCGACAACAAAGAGAATCATTCTACCCTATGTAAAGAATACCTCTTAGATGACAGTAAGGTTATACAAACTACACGGTCTTACAGTGGCCCACAAAGCAACTGTCACATCGAGGAGTGCTTTGTTGAAACCCAAAGCTAGACCCGGAACACACGAAAGACGAAATGTTTTATACAAGCTACAACGTCAATATTGTGATAAAATCTATGTGGGTCAAACAGGAAGTCGACTGTCAACACGAATACAAGTGCATAAGAGAGCTTGTAATAACCATTACGCTCTCTCACTGATTTCAATACATACTGACGAAGATGGACATCTCTTCGATTAGAACAATACAGGGATTCTAGCAAAAGGAAAGATACGAAAGGGAAGAGGGTTGCTCGAAGCATGGTACTCGATGCAGAATTCGATGAACATGCACATAAAGGTTGATCCAGTGTACCAATCGTTAAGACCGAGTGAACTAAGATACTTTTAACAAACCGTCGTGGTTAGCTAAACGAGCCATCAACTACATCACAGCAACAGCCACGGCAAATACATCCCACGGATCGCGCGTGTCTACCAGAGTTGGGCAGTCCGGTGAAGATCATGGGGCACAGATCGAGGAGGTCCGTTCAAAAGCCACTTACTGATCGACTACAAATCGGCGAACAAGTCAGCGGATTACATTTGATTCAGCACCGCACCAACGAAGTCATTTCGTTGGGCGATCAAAATTTTAAGTCCAAATTGCGAAGCTCGGCGAACAAGTGAACTCAGGAAATAAGCGGTGTGTTGTAATGAATGGTTCCCATTTGTCCCGCTGTTTCAGCGAAGCGGCATACTGAATACAGCAACTTGAACTTCGGTTATGTCATAATTCAGCTAGGTTTAGTTAAGTATTCTCATCTCCCAAAGTTTGAAGCCTGACCACTTTGGAGCTCGATCACCTAACTCATAAAGCCTTGGGCGTTTGTGCACAAGCGTGATAGTTTCTGGGTGACTAACTGTGAGTTAGAGAATACGGATTATGTACTGGTGATTGTGCCAACCGTTGGGAGGTCGCCAACCTACCTTTTTTAATGATTCGTTGGCCTTTGACGTTTGCTTGAGTTTTGCGGCTGCTCGCATCTATCCGGTCCCTGATAGACTAGTTTATTCCAAATATGTCGTCGGATGCTGAGATTGCTTAGAAGTCCATCTCTTCACAGAACAGGAAGAGAAGAGGTTTCGCTAATTTGGTCATTCACAGCAAATGGGCAGTCGCGCTTGGTCCCGTGTTCCTTACGTATCACCGAATTGCTGTTATCCGTCAATTGCGCAAATTAGACCTATTTTCCCAGATGATGGGTACCATTAGCTCGGACTCGGCCAACACGACCGACACGCTGGTACCTTTCTCCTGGTAGTTGCGTGAAAATAGAATGCATGTCAACCGTTTAGTAATGATAATATCGGAAGTGATTGAGCTTAGTGGAGGTAGCATCACTGTTTCCGGCAGTTCGTTCAAAAGAAACGTTTTAATGATTAAGTCCCTGCAAACAAAACACGCCTGCTTTTCACGAGATTGCCACTTCCCTCTCAAATGGTGTTTGGTTTTGGACGGTGGTATGTGCACTCTATAGGTTAAGTGACGGAGCAGAAGTAACGGCAGTAAAAAGCTTTCTCTGTCGTAAGCGGACACAGTGCCACCCGTCGAAACGGAGTTTCGCCGTGCTGCAATGAATTTAGTTGACATGTGAATTGTCGTAGTCTCCTAGACACAACCGAGACGCTGATATCCTCACAGATGAAGTTGCACCCATTGCGATCGTTTCCCTTATGATCCCAGACCGCCTGTACTGAACATTTGTGCCCTTAACAGTTAAGGCGCCATGATTTTCCTTCCTGCAAATTTGTAGGCGCTGATTGCTAACGTTTTTGATGGTTCCTTGGTCTGTGGACTCTATGGTACTCTAATGCTGCTTCGTGCTTCCATAGAAGTTAGTGGTGTTTGCAGTAGGGTTTGCTTGGAGGGCACCGAAAAGTAGGAGGCCCAATTTTATTAGGTGTTGCGCTGGATGTGACTTGGGGCTGCCATCGCCTCCACTGCATTTATGTGGGCCGCATCGGGGAAAGGTGCAGAGGATGGCACGCCCGCTATTTGCTACTTATGGGAGTGAATTGTGCCAGAGGATTTGGCGACACGGACATCGCATTACGAGTAGAGCTCCTGTCCTTCTTCTTGGCCATGGCAGGGGTTTGAACTTGATGGCCTATGTACTAGTGGTCATATTCACTTCCAAGAGTATAAACTTGGTATTCACTGTATCCCGATTGTCTCAGTCAGTGTGACGCAATTCTTTATAAGGTACAACCAGTCGAAACTTACCTTACTTCTGCATGTCGGTCGCAACAAGAGAGCGCTGGCCACTTTGTTGCGCGACCCCACTGCTTGGACAAACTCCACTACACATTTAGGATACAGCGATCTAGTGTCTAGGGATCATGCTCTCCCTACCTTTCTTAATCCACCGCCTTGATTTAAAGCGCATACGCCGCCACTTTAAGTCATGTTTGGACTGCTTGCAGTAGTTTCCTGAACACTGACAGATTGTGAACATCACGGAAATTCGGGGCGAAGATTGAGACCATGCATAATGTCGGCCGTAAGATGGTCCTGTCTACACTTGTGAGCACAACTATAGAAGGACAGTTTGGTGCTCCGATCGATCGGTGCGTGGTCTGCGGACTAGCTCGAAACCCTGAGGTTCGATGTGCACAAACTAAATTCTAGTGTTAGGCAAAGATAGGACCTATACGGTTCTCTGCCGTGTATAGTAGGGCACGGTCTAAAGATTTCAACAGAAACTTACCAAGGGTCCCACCTGACCTGTTTGTCTGCTACCGAATAAACCTACAAAGAGAGAAGTGGATCCAATCAGATCTCCAACACACTCACTCCCATCCCGGTCTAATATTACTGGACAACTTGAGCTGTATGTCCTTACCCAAAAGATCGGATCAGCCAAAGCCTGTCTACAAAAGAGCCTTCAAAACAATGAATACCGCAACATACCTGAATCAATCCATAAATGCCTTACCCTTGGTCGCGCCTGTTAAGCGTCCAGTCGCCTGCTTATGGTTTGTCAGCAATAGCAAGCTGCTCAATCGACAAGGAAAACATAATTTCCCCGTGACGCCAACTGGATGGTTCGGATCTACACTGTTTCAGCCAATGTTTAGCGACAGTGCTCCAGGATGTGGTGGGTTTTCGCCTGGCAAGCATTCACCTTATAAATAGCCATGTTATCTGTTTAACAGCACAGCGACTAGGCGGACGTGACTCGCTTCTAACTAAAGTCACTGCCTCATGAGTACCCAACCAACCAACCAACCACACTCCATCCACAAACGTCTCTCAACCATTCTCATACTATCCACGCGATCAATCACGATTGTAGTGGCACATATTAAAACTGGAATAACGGATAGACACACGCACTTCTACATACAGGTTTGAACTCACAGCTCCAATGTTCATGACTAACTTGCACAATGTTTTATACATTCCCCGACATTTAGTTGTACCTTTAACATGATCATGCCTACATAGGCGTGTCTCGCATTGCACGCGAATAAAGAATTTATTCGTTTACTTATTTAGTATCTTGGTACTTGCCTTAAAAGCTAACCTAGCTAGACGTATCGAAGAGTATTATACGGCACAGTGATTGCTCTATCGATTGAAGCAACCTAATCGGTTGGTTAACGCAAATTTTGTGAGGTATTAAGTATTTGTGAGCATGAAGACTGTAAAAGTAGTTAGACTTCCTGAAAACGTGAATCGCAGAAAAGGATTCCGTGTAATGCTTCTTATGATATAGAGTAATTTAATAAAGCCCAATTAAGTGAAAGCATTATGCTATGTCGGATGCTAAAGCGGCATAATTCCGCTGGGGCATTGCGTGCAGAAACGATATGACCACACCGCAGGGACCGGCGTAGATAAATTGTACGTTGTTATTTCTCAATTTCGAACTTCTAGCCTAAAAATAAAAAAGATTGCTGGTTTCACATAGACATTAATTTTAGTGTACCTTTCAAATAGTGATTCAAAGCTAGCTTGTTTAGGAATGAGCTGTGTTTTGGCCATGATCCATTTTTACAAACGCAGAGCAGTTGCACTTGTCCTTCGGTAACCTGCCGGAGACATAATTGTTTCTACTAGCGATTCGTAGCATTACCCCGAGTTTGTCGGTCGCTGTATATCAGGTACGCAAATAAACAGCTAACTAAGTGAGCAGGTGAACACGAAAGGCAGTTGGAAAGCGGTGCATTTAAAGGTCGCTGAAGAATTTTGGGCTGAATATATGGCAACAGAGGAGAAATAGCTAGGGAGGATGTGGGCGAATGCTGAGTGCAAATAGGGTCAGTTACGTTGGAGCGAGAGCAACGGATGCTTTTGTTAGGCTCAAACAAACGTGGGTAACTTTCATCCAAGCAAACCATTTTATTCCATAATATATAACAAAACATAGCTTTAAAAGATTTCAATATAATTTACACTGTCAAACGAGGGAAATTCAGGTCACTGCGGTACGTAGCCCACCAAATCATACGGCAGTAATGTTGTAGACTTTTACTGGGCTTCTTGTGTGACAGTAAGTACCACACGGTTTCATTGTGATTGAAATGTGGCAGTTAAGTTCAAAGACAACTTCACCCACAACAGTGGACGATATTTACAAAACAGTTTAAATCCGTATCTTGGCACGGCAGAGACTGTAAATGCCATACGACGCCGCGCACTCATATAGTAATTGGCCCATCTTTGGGAACATCTACATATTTCCGCTGTCTCCCAGCTTCTTGTCTTTTCTCGAGGAAAGCAATCCATTTTCGGTTTGATAGCGATGGCATTTTATCAGCCCACATATACCAGTCATCTTCACCAACCACGGCGAAATGTGAAAAGATTCTACCTTTCTGATGAATACCGATGCCAAAGAAACAAACAAATGATTGCGTTGGTGCACTTCAGCATCCCACTTCTTCTGTTACTCACTTCCCTATTACGAGTACATATTTTGTTGACTTCTTGGGTGACCACAGCGTTGAAAATTGTAGTTTTATCAATTGTGGCGAAGTTAGCACACTACCGACTGTCTTGCTGCAAAAATCAACTATTCAACATTTGAGAATAACAAATTTCACTGGCACTGCTGAGGCTTACACCTAGAATAAATAGTTCAACTAACTATATTTACAAGAAAACTGGACACCGTAGAAATTAAAGCTAGCTGCGCACCTAAAAGAAAACAACCGCTACCTGAAGCAGTATTTAAAAACGGTCTTTGGAGAACCAACTTACCACTTCTTGCAGGACTGCATACGCTGATGCAGTTAACGTTCATTGAGAGAAACTAGGTATCCTTTCAAGCTCTCAGTCCGAATTCCATTTTGGTTAGTTCGATTCCTGGGAAAAATAACTACCTTATTTAGTATGTTGACGACGGATCGCAAGGTCAAGGCGCAAAGCAATGGCAGGCTAAGGTTGTTCAGCGTTGTGGCTTTTGCATCCGGTTACCGTATTATCGGTAAGGCACAGTGGCATTTTATCACGAATTCATCGTTCCAGTTCGCAGTGTTACCAGTTTGAAGCCATTTCTAGCTAAAACTGCAAATTAAAGCCAGCTACGCTGTTCACAAACCACAGTTTCCTGGGTTGTACATGCATTTGGCGAGAGCTCAGGTTACATTTTTATAAGGCCTATGTATACACCAACATTCCTTTTTACCTGGTTGGATGTACCCTGCTTTTATGTAGGTAACTAATCTCACCGAGAAGTCTTGCTTGCCAGGGCAACAGAAAAATGCCGCGAAACAACGTGTAATGTGCATCCGGTCGATGATACTGAGGAATACTTTGTTCGAAGTATTCATGGGTCGCAATAGACTTAGGGTGCCTTAATGCAAATCTAGTGCCTCGCAGGTGGCTGGATGCTCATGTCACAACCACCTATTAAGAGACCATGCTAATCTAAAAGTAAGGTAAAGATAATAGGTAGCAACAATAGCCGTCGAACACAGGTACAACGATCTTCTTACCTTATAGTACGCTACACCGTAACGCACGAACTTGCTACATTCTCACCCCTGTTGACAGGAGCTGACTTCAGCTTCTACGGAAACCGAAGTCTGTGCTGACCAGTTGATGCAAAAGTCATCTGATCGGCACGACAGGCTAGTTTTGAGTGCTTCCAAAGCAAGTATTGTTGTCCCCGTAAAGTTAAGGATCGCAGCAAGTGCAACGATCTAGCTGCATGGACTGTTATCGGTTGCTGGTAGTGTAGCCAATTAGGTAGTATGCGTCCGGTCGATGATTCCGAGGGCTTCTTTGTGCGAGGCAAACGTGGGTTGTTGTATACCTGGTGTGCCGCAATGCAAAGCAAATACCTCGGAGGTGGCTGGATGCTAAAATCCTAAGCAAATGGTACGAGACCATACTAAACGAAACGTGCGGTTAAGGAGAAGGGAAAGAATCAATCGTCGTTTAACAGGTGCAACGATCGCTTTAACTAATTGAGCATTACACTGTAACGCTCGGTGGCGCGGTGAAGACCAGCCGAGAACCTAACAAAGGTTGTTACCAGTCTTAAACGTATGAACCCAATATGCAGTTCAACCAGGCAGGGCCAGGAATATGAACTCGATTGAATTCTGAAGGTCTGTTCAATTACTAGCCTTGACAATGATGAAGCAGCCGTAAGCCAGTCTTTGGAAACTGTAGCACAGATGTAGCTTGTCCAGTTGCATTCCCCAGGACCTCAGGTACAATTTAGAGATTGCTGTAAAGTCATTCTGGGTGATACCCATACTCGCTGCGGGCTTACAAACACCGATAACTCGAGGAGAGACAAGCGGTGGATATTTAACATTGAATCTAAATCCCGGACTAATACTCGTCCGAGGTATCAGCTCAAACGACAATGTATCCAACCATAGCGCCTTGAATGTTTTGTTATCAAGGGTCCCAGAATCTACCACTATAACATTGCAGAGCAAGTATTATGACGACCTAGACCAAGGATAACAGTTGTGCATCTAGTTGAACGTAAAAGTCAAAAGCACCAGCCTAGTATGAGTTAGTCGTCATCCAAACTATGCCCAATATGGCGACGCCTAAATGAAAATGGAATCCGCCACTGATGTAGAAGACGCTTTGCTGTACTTAAGTGCGATAAAACACGGATCTGGTTTGATAAACAATTATACTTATGTCATTTAGAGCGCGTAAAACTCGGAATGAGTGATCTCGGTCCGACACAACAAGCAGAATCTCATAACCATTAGTTTCATCTATGACCTACCCGAGATGCCTCCCTTTGACAGCCATATGAGCAGAAAGCATGTTATGGGTTGTTGGCGTTTCATCTGCCGAAAGATTACGTAAGCGACTGTGTTGCGTTTTCTCACTTATGTCTATTTAACAAAATTATACAAGATGCAGAGCAAGTATCCCAAGAATCGTAGTTTCAGTAGAGGGAAGAGCAGCGGAGGATTCAAACCTTTGGTGGAAAGACCGGGAAAGCATTCCGGCCAATAATCGGTGAAAGGTTGCGTGGCCTACGTACAGATTCATCATGAGCTTATAAAATACAAGCCCGCCGGCAAAAACGCAAGTACTTTATTCGGCCGCTTATTCCTTCCACTCTGATGTAGGTCCGGACGATGAGCAGCACTACAATGGCGCTGCGGACACAACATGCCTTCATATTTCAGGTGGTCTTCCAATGAACAGATATTCCGGCCTTCGTTGCGGGCCGCTGAAAGTTACCCGCATGGCTTTTATCTTTACAGCTGTATTGATGAATCCGGCTTTTCTTCGCAACCGCAGCTCCCCATATGCACTGGGCGTCGCATCAAGACACACAGAAGAGATTAAGCCTTGTGCTTTTAGCCCTGCTATGATAGACACTAGGTTCATGCCATGTGGGAACTTGGGAAAATAACGCCGATTCACAAAGACGGAAGCAGAAGTGTGCATACAACTCATTGCACAGTAGCTTAGCTCCCTTAACATTCCCTGCTCATTTAGTGTATTAGGGCCGAAACGCTGGTATGCAACATTTAAACTGCGATATCATTGCTCCTGAACAGCAGCATGGCCTCCACTGACAGCGCCCGTGCACAATGAATTTACTAATAACAAAGTATTTGAACGGAGTCCGCTAACGCTAAGGAGAGGGTTGACGTGTGTTACTTAGAAAGTTTGTAGGCGCTGGATGGTCGTGATCATTAGATGTCCCTACGCTTTTCTAGAGCTAGACTGCCAAATATCTTCCTCAATGTCAACTAACGCCCAGTACATCAATTTTTACCTAAACCCGTACAAGCCAAGCGTGGTGCGCTTCAAGTCTGAATTCTAAGGCCACCATAGCTTTTGGTACTTATTAGTGACTTTGCAAATGCCTCAACGTCATCTTGTCTACTGTTTGCTCTCTATACTAAGTAAAGACGCAGATGAAAGCCAACAAACCTCTTCCTCCGAGTGCCCTAAGTAAAACCTATCAGTAGTTAACGCTGATTTAATAAAATTAAAGTGGGTGAAAGCGAGATCGTGTCCTTACGACACCAGAGTACTTACCGCTGCGGGCTAGGAGTACGAGTACTGCAGTGGTGTTTCATAAAACTCGAAAAGGTCGTGCTTGTTTAGGGTGACTTAGATCACTTCCGGCAATCCGAAAAGATATCTAAATCTGGAAGCCAACAGTTTTGTTGAATTTAATGTGGCGTATTGCTAAATAATCATCTTTACCAATCGATCGATGCTCAGTTTCATCTCCGAGATGTAGAATGCGACATTCAAGGCTGACGTTCATGGCTACGACAAAGCCAAGTTGTAATGGAGCTGCTAGGAGGTCTTGGTCCTGATCATGTGCAGGTTATGAAATTTTCAAGCATCTGAAACACTTCCTGTTGTCGAATAAATTTTTTTAAGTTTTCAGAAAACTTGGTAGAGGACCGGTTAAGGTATTTATGGTCGTCCACTCAGTTTTCTGAAATTATGACTTCCCGATCGGTACCCAATATGTTCCAAGATATTAAGTTTTGTTTAGCTTATGTACCAAAATTAGCCATGTTGCACATTTGATATACCAACACGAAAGCAGCACCGGGATCCTAGACACAAAAATAATATTAAGGTACGACCATGTACCTTGTTTCGGCTTTTGTGTTTATGAGTAAATAAATAATTTGTTTTGCTCGACCGAGAGCCCCAGCTACGTAGCTATGACCACAGTGATGCTAAAAGAAGGATGGTAATTGTACCAACGTAGGATAAAATAACCAATTGTAAATGGACGCTAAAAGGCAACAAACGTATATGTGTAGATATATGTATGCAGGTGGCCACGGTGGATGAATTTATATAATAAAGAACAAAAAATTACAGTTAAGCTTGACGACAGGATGCACGCCTGAATAGGCTTGACAACTCAGTGGCATAGAATGCCAATTTCCAGAAAAATAGTTGCTCGGAAATTACAAAGTGCATAAATATAAGCCACAATATCAGTCAGACATCTATTTACCTGAATAATATGTAGGTCGCAAGTGATGTTTCATGCAACCAGTTTGCTAACCATGAGCCTTTTCTTGCGAAAGGAAATAAATTCCGTGATGGACGCGATCGGTAGTTTCGCGGGTGGCGGTAAGTTGAATATTGGATGTGTGTATTTGTCTATCATTACTGCCACAGATACTTCACATTGGTTATTCCATCGGGTATATACCGACGAAGTACGCCGTGCTAAACAATTTCACAGCACCTCGATCACATGGTAACAGTTATAATGGCGATGGATACAATAATACACACGAAGGATAAACGGGAGTGTCCATCACTTGAACGGTCAGGAAAGCATTCAACAGTTAGTGTTCATCAAAACAGCATGGTAGCAAAAAGGTGGTCCCACGATTATGCTGATACCTGAACCGGGAGCCCGGAGAGCGACTCGAGAAGACAAGTCGAGTTTCAGGGAAACTTTTATTGGTACAGTAACAGATTCCCTGTTATCTAGCTATAAAGGAACTACACCGTGGACGCTCTGGCTGGGGGAACGGGGCATGCACAGCACACAGGGCAGTTGCGAGTTGCAGCCGAAACAAGCGCCAAGCAAAATATGGCGATGAGCAAGTCAAGCATTCGAACTCAACAATCAGTTTAACAAACCGCGCCGGTTGCCTAGGTGTACAATGAAGTAAGTTTAGTTAGAATTTTATACAGGCAAAGCGGGGAATCTCCAGACTGCTACCTAGCCTTATCCCAGAAGGAACTGTGTAAGCAGTCCTCTGATCTACGTGAGGACTGTCCGTCGCGCGCCAGGCTTCCGCGAGACCAGGTAGTGAGACCTGAGGCAGCTGCTGGAGAATCTATGCAATCGGAACTGATGCGTTGAGTTGCCAGTGGAACCTTTTACCATCCCACTAGCTGTAGGATGGTATGCGGTGGTTCGGTTATGTTGGCAACCAAGCAGGTTAAGCAGTTTGCTGAAGGATCCGTCAAAGTGTGATCCTCTGTCAGTGATGACTACGCTTGGGCAACCGAATTGAGCTACCCAGCGTTCCAGGAAAGCTTGCGCCACTGTCTCAGATGAGCAGTTGACTATCGGAATCGCCACTGGCTAGCGAGCGAATCGGTCGACAAAAGGGAGGAGGTACACGTAGCCTTTGAATGGAGGCAAAGGTCCGATCAGGTCGACATGGACGTGTGCAAGACGAGAGTCAGGAGCGGGAAGACGCCAAGTGCGCTTTTGGTGTGTCTATATTCCTTGGCTCGCTGACCCTCTAATCTTGCGTGTGCCCAAAGGCGAACATTGCGATTGACCTTGGGCCATACGAAGCGTTCCGTTACGAGCTTCTGTGAAGCACGTATGCTGGGATGAGACAGGTTATGTAAAGCATTTAAAACTAGTCGACGCATCGAAGTAGGAACTACGGGTCGGGGGGAAGTTTGTGAAACGTCAGAAATAATGGTCCCCTCAGATGAGGCTAGTGGAACTTCGCGTAGTTTCAACGATGTGTTGCGTCGTATTTTATCTATTTCGGGATCAGCTTGTTGGGCAGCGGCCATAGCGGCTAGATCAATGTTGGTGCCAGGCGATAAACTGATCTGCTGAATACGTGAAAGCGCATCCGCGACGGGATTGAGAGCACCTGAGACATGTCGTACGTCTGTCGTAAACTGAGAAACGTAGTCTAGGTGTCTAGTTTCCTGCGGAGAATACTTGTCTGTTGCGCCATTGATTGCGTAGATCAATGGCTTATGGTCAGTGAAAACTGTAAAATTTCGACCTTCGAGGTAGTGACGGAAATGTTTGATACCTAGGTAGATAGCTAACAGTTCCTTGCCGAAGGTGCTGTAACGCGATTTGGCAGGTTATAAACGTCTCGAGAAGAAACCTAGAGGTATCCATCGAGGGTCGATGAGTTGTTGAATAACTGCACCGACGGCAGTGTCAGATGCGTCAGTCGTCAGGGAGAGTGGTGCAGATGTGTCTGGATGGGCGAGAAGCGCTATTTTGGAGATAGCGCCTTTGAGCTTCTCAAAAGATGGTCTAGCGTCGTCTGCAAAATGAAAAGACCATTGCTTACCGCGGAACAAGTCAGCCATTGTTTGAACAATGCTCGCGCAGTTAGGAATAAAGCGTCTATAGTAGTAAACCAGGCCAAGGAATCGGCGTAACTGTTTGAAGGAACTGGGAGCAGGATAGTCCTTCAGTGCCTGGATTTTTCTGTCAGAGCCTTGATACCAGAGGCGGATATGCGGTGGCCAAGAAAGTCGAGGGAACTTTGGCCAAGCTCGCATTTATCGGGGTTGACGGTAACCCCATGCTGTGTTAAGCGTTGAAAGGGAGCGTCGAGGTGATGGAGATGCTCCTCGTCAGAAGAGCTGGCGATGAGAATGTCATCTAGATAAGGATGAACGCCTTCGAGTCCTCGCGTTACCTCATGAATGAAATGCTGGAAAGTTTGGGCAGCGTTGCTGAGGCCGAAAGGCATGCTGAGGTACTTGAATAGGCCGAATGGCGTGATTACTGCTGTTTCAGCAGTGTCGTCTGGCGCGACATGTATCTGATGGTAGGCGCGAACTAGGTCGACTTTGCTAAAGATAGACTTACCAGCTAGAGTTCAGGTCAAGTCGCACATGTGCGGAATGGGGTATTTAGCCGGGATGGTATATTTCTTAGGTGCCTTGTAGTCCCCACAGGGTGGCAGTCACCGGATTTCCTCGGTACCATGTGTAATGGTGATGCCCATGGACTTTTGGACTGGCGGATTAATCCCAGTTCGAGCATTTGCTCGAAATCCGCCTTTGCAGATTTGAGCTTGTCTAGGCTACCTTGCGACGGCGAACCGAAACACGTGAGCCCTTACTGCGAATGTGATGCATGACGTTTGACGTCACAGAAGGCAAAGCGTTCAGGAAGCGAACGCGTTTAGTATGCTTGTTGAAAGTTCTAGAAAGGGTTGTGAAACTTGAGGTTGGACACGAATGAGAGTGCTAGCAGTCACGTTGTCGCCAGTCCCGATAAAACTGAGCTGTGTTCTAGAGTCGATAAGCTTCTTCCTTTTAGCGTGACGATGAGATCGAAGCGTTGAAGAAAGGCTATGCCTGATGCCGAAAGGCACGGTAGCGATTATGAAAGGCCAGCGAAAGGTTCGCCGGAGGCCTAAATTGAGCGTTAGCAGCTTTTCGCCGAAAGTTGCGATTGGTGTGCCATTGGCGGCACGCAGCTTAGTCGGCGATGGTGAGACGACCTCATCTGAGCTACGGGGTATAACACTAACTTCGGCACCAGTGTTAACTAGAAACTCAGTCCCGGAACTTAAATCCCTGACGCGGATGAGGCAACTTTGGTGTTGGCCAGTCGCGTCCGTCGCCGTTACGGACCGGCCGGGCCGTTTCCCTGCTTCTCGGCAAAGGTGCAAGGTTTGACACATTTACAAGCTGCGGTACCAAAACGTGGATGGTACCAACAGCTGGCCTGCCTGTTTCTAGACTTAGAACGTTTGCAGGGCGATGTTGATCGGCTAAGACGACGACGGGTCATAGTAAGCTGTTGGACCTGGCGACTAAGTGTCGCAACTTGTGTTTGCATGGCTTCTATAGTTGACTGTAAGCCAGGGATAGAAGTGCCCTGGGACGCGACGGAATTGATTTTGCGGGCTTCGGCTTGTGGATGTGATCGCTCAATAACTCGTTCCGCTAAATCTGCTGGCTGAGTAAGGGAAACGGAGCTCACTGTAGCGAGAATCGCTTGCCTGTTTTCCGGTAGCTGTTGTAGCCATAGTTCGCGAAGTAACGTCTCGTCCATGGTTGAGGAACCAAGGAGTTTCTGCATCTCTCGTAGCAGGGTTGAGAGCAGTTTTTTGCCTAGTTGCAGATCCCTGAAAAGCTGCTGCAGGCGAACTTTCTCAGAGGGCATAACACGCTTAATCGTTGCCTTCTTGAGAGTCTCATAGCGGTTTTCGGTCTGAGAAACGATGACGCCACAAACCTTTATTGATATCTCTTTGGGGAGATAAGACAGGAGCTTGCAATACTTCGTATAGTCGGAAGTGATTCTGTGGTTATAAAATTCAGCCTCAAGATGAGCGAACCACAAAAGAGGATCCATTTCCCAGAAAGGTGGCACAGAAAGAGATACAACACTTAGCAGAGACTCTACCTTAGGGTCTACCGATGCCATGGCTTAAGACTGACGCAAAAAGCAAGCTACCGTAATCAAAAATAAACCGCAAAATAAGAAAAATAAAAGGAACGTGCTCACCGGAGAAAAGATCGTATTATCCGGCGTTAAGATTGTTCAGGCTTCGGGGTCACCAATTTTAGTGGGTCGCCTGTACCAGGAGCCCTGCGAGCGACTCGAGAAGACAGATCGTTTTAGGGAAACTTTTATTGGTACAGTAACAGATTCCATGTTATCTAGCTGTAAAGGAACGACACCGTGGACGCTCTAGCTAGGGGAAAGGAGCAAGCACAACACACAGGGCAGCTGCGAGTTGCAACCGAAACGAGCGCCAAGCAAAAATGGCGGTGAGCAAGTCAAGCATTCGAACTCAACAATCAGTTTAACAAACCGCGTCGGTTGCCTAGGTGTACAATGAAATAATTTTAGTTAGAATTTAATACAGGCAAACCGGGGAATCTCCAGACTGCTACATTCCCATAAATGCAGTTAACAAATACATAGAGCTAAAATAAATAGAAGACTTTTGTTAACTGCTTAAGGTTAAATAAAAACATACAGTTAGTAGAAAATTAAGGAACTTCATATTGGGAATTTGTGAGTGTATACCTGAGTAACTTTAGTTGCAAGCATTCATATCCTATTATTTATGCTTCCCCTTTGCTGACTCAAAGGGATGGTGATCTTCGCAAGGTACAAAGCAGAGACCGTAATGGGAGATGCGCTAGTTAGGAATAGAATCGTTAATGAGGTCCAAGAGTGTGTGTTGTAGCGTTGTAGAAGCGTAAGATATTTAGTGGTGCCGGTATTTATAGACGGGAAAAGTCATTTCGGTCTATATAGCAAACTGCTATCGACGTTTAGCGAAATGAACCTCCGGTAAATTTGTCAGTGTGAAGTTGCGTGCAGTGGTTTTATACAGTGGCAAAGCGCATCCGCCACGTTTCCGTGTTGTTAAACGGACAGTTGTGGCTTTTATAGGGAATACACTTGCTAGGCGATACCCACGTCCTGGGGCCCTGTCATCGAACTGTTTGAATGGTACTGTATAACCATAAAGGTTTTATGCACTCCGATGTTTTAATCGGCTATTCGCGGTTATATGCGCTCCAAATTTCTGCGTTGGCCAGCCGAAATGCTTAGTCAAGATCTGCCATTACTCGTTGCACCCGGTCGAAAAATTAGATGTCCAGGGGAGTCGGGTGACGAATTATGCAGATAAGTTAGGGTATCGAAGTGATGGTGTTTAGTTTCTATAATGTTGTAGTAGGACTTGGCGGGTACAGCTTATTTTCAAGTATCGGCACTGGACATATCACGTGGTGAGTGCAATTGATCCTAATGGTTATATTCGTCCCATCTCAGTCAAATGCTCGACTCCTCCTCAAATTCATACACCACAGGGAGATGGCATTATTACTTTTCAGATCAAGGGCAAGCTTATGGGATTAATACGATCGAACCCAGGTGTTCTGGGTACGTAAAAGAAAAAATTGAGCATGGGTTGGGATATGTTTTCCTCCTCAGCCCATCTAAATACATATTTATGTACATAATGATTGTTCCGTTCAATCGAGTAAGATGTAGAAATTGTCTTTGCAGAAGGGATTAGGGTCAATAACTAATTATTTGTCCTCTTTTAAAATGAAGCTGTATACTTTCATGGATGGAAATTGGTAGTCGGCATGAAGTATGCTGTTTCCCCCTTTAGAAGCCATAGGTAACCTCAAAGAAGCAACTCTGGGTAAGCACTACGCAAAGTCAGGAACGCCGCATATATCTGAAGTTGCGTATGCGGAACGCAACCAAGACTTCAAGTTGCAACATCGACCGGCTAATAAACAAGCAATATTCAGGTGAAAGAACCGTGTTCATCGTGAGCGTGTAGACCACCATTGTTGAGAAGAGTTTAGGTTGCCTTAATTTGTAATCGGATGCTCCCTCGAGTGCCATTCGGCATGCCTGCAGAAACTTAAATAAATAAATAAAGATTTATTCTCGTCTATGCGAGGCACGCCCGTGGAGGCATGATCAGGTATGTGCAACTGTACAGACATATTATGGTAACTGTAACAGTGACAGTAGCAAATTGGTCATATAAATAAAAATAAACGCTGGTGATTGTAGGTTGTATAAAGAGACATTAAAAGTGAAGCGAAGACTGTCAGGTTAATCTCATGCTAAAGGGATGCACCTTGATAAATGTCGTCACCCGGCTCCCGCGAAATGGTTTAATGCAGGTTAGCTCCTTCGCCGCCATTCCGGCCGTCCGTTTTTGATATACTAACTAGGTTAGGCCGTGGTTGTCTCTGTATGCAACAAAGCTCTTCCAGTACGTAACCTGCTACTGAGAATACGCGCCATACTTGCTTTCTGCTTATCAAGTTTGCCATCTGTCTCGCACTGCAAGGATGAGACTGCTGGCCACATGCTGCAAAGTGGCGTGCCGGCCAGCTTCAGAAGAACTTTGAGCATGTTTGCTCCCTAAATGTATCATTGTGTTTGAGCAAATGGTCATTGAACGTCTGGATCATAACAACTCTGTTAAATGGACGCATAATTTCCGTGAGTTTGGTGGGATCATTATGATGGGCAAGTAGCGGCTCACCTCTGCTAAACTACGGTGGGGTCAAACGGATATTTGTGGCTATTAACTGGAGAAACCTTGGTAGGCGGAAACTAAACATCTGAACTATAGCCGCCAAACCGTTCGCTGGAAAGGAATTAAAGTTAACCACCCAACTGTCGCCGCCGTATGTTTGTACGGCGAGTCGCCGGTGGCAGCTGAACTGACATCAAGCTGTTTCCCAAACCTTGTGCGTAAGGTGAGGCTCACAAAGTGTCAAACCACCTTAGATACAATAACACATGCATTTTACCTGAGGTCAGTCGTCCTTCGAAGGCTGAATGGGGTTAAAAAGGGTTTTGACAACAGGCTTGCTTATGAATGTCGGCCCCGTATAATGGATGGTTAAGTAGGATGGTGCATGGCAACAAATCGGCCGCATGTGAGATTCAGGAAAGCGGACGTTTTGTAACCTCATATTTGGAAAGCTTCAATACTTTCTGTACATTGTATCAACGACGGTACTACCTTTTCATAGTCGGTTACTTCCTACTTCTTGCTGAACTGTACTAGGTGAGTGTTGTCTTTTTGTATTTTTAGTTTCAATAGACGATTCGGAAAAGTGTGTACAAGAACGGTGTCGGCCGGTGGCCGAGTGGTTGGCACGTTTGCTTTCCAACCATAAGGTCACCGGTTCGAATCCGCTTAGGGGTGGGCGTCCTCGCGGTATACTCAGCCCGCGTGCGACTGGTGGTGGTCGCGCGGCAGCGAAGCGCCGTTACGGCGTATGAGCTGACACATGACACAAGAACGGTGCAAAAGTCTTGAATTTTTTCAACTTCCCTTTGATCCAAATAGCCCTAGATGACTATTTTCCACCGACTACGTCGAACCAGTTTGCGGGTACATACCTAACGAAGTTCATCGTTTGCTTGGTCATAATCTGGCTATTTTCTGATATTTTTGTGTTTTGTAATCGGTTTTGTACCTTGTTCTAATCCGTAAATATTTCAGTTAACTGGGCGGCAGGTAACAGATCGTCGGTTCCACGTTTTGCTTCCTGTTTCGCCTAGCCATGGAGATCAACATATCTGGTTCACTGAATACCTGCAAAAATTTGTCGTTGCCTGCATGGCTCAGTTACTCTAATGGTGGATGCAGCAATGTCAGCTGCTCAAAGCCAGTGACGCATGACACTTGGGGCATGCAATGCTATCTATTTAATCGCTAGTACAATGAATCCTGTATACTTTTGAGTCTTGACAGTTACGCAATGCTGGAACCTATCGAATGTATGATGTATATTTGCCTTGTATGCCCTGGCCGTCGGTCTGCCCCACTTGTCGTCACAGAAGGAGCAACGTGCAACGTTGCGTTGGGCAACCAGCAGATGTGATCAATACTCGCCTTTCTGACTCGCAGCTTAGGGTTATTTATGAAGCAATTGGGAGTCTCTATCCATTTGTTTATTGGAGGAAGCCACGCAAGTAACATCCCGGTTGTTGGTGAGAAGCTGGCCGCGGTACTAGCTACTGTGTCGTATGTCCTAATTACCCAGCTTACCCAGGAACGCGACCCCTGTTGTCGTACCAGACGCCTTTCAAGGCCTGGATGATCTTATAGCCACTGTGCCCAAAAAAAGCAAGAGGAAGATGGCTGAGAAAGTCCATAAGGCCCCACAGGGCTTGTAAGGACTAAAGCCATAAAACGGTTAGAGATGGAACACAAAGCTCTGCCCTAAACTACCCCAGCTGTTTTGGCGAAGCTACGCTTTTCATACTGTCCTACAGCTACGACGCTCAAGAAAGTTGCGACCGTTTGGGATATCGGGTGCCACCCTTAAATGGGTGCCTGCTTTTCTAAAGTGGAGATAACAGCTTATAGGTGTGGCGCGTACTCGTTCGCTTAGACAAGCTGTTCTTTGTGGTGTTAAGCAGGACACGGTATTAGGGCCGATGTTTTCGCAAAAAATACCATTGACCTACCCCGGGAGCTTAAAAAGTCGTCGCTAGAGTTTGCCAAATACCTGAAGCTGTGGAATATTTTGGATAACCCAGGGATTCTTAAGCAATTCAAGGTGACTTTGGCTCTAGTGTTGGTCAACCTTATGTGTTATGCCTACAAATTGGGCAAAATGTTCTGTCCTCCGCATTGAAGCTACTAATTTTTCAAGGCGCTGTTGCTGTAAGTGAAATCCTCGTTGGTACTCAGCAGTTTGGTTAAGGTGTCTTCCACACCTCAGTAGTGCACTCTGGGGACATTCGGAGAAAGGCTGTTTGTCGAGGGATCCGCATCTCGTGGTTTATTCGGCCCCCTTGGGGTCTTAACGGACAATAATTTTGTGTAGTCTTTCCCATCATTTGGGCGACCCTACTCAGATACTGTTTCCAGGCTTGTACACTATGACTTGTAAAGGACTTAGTGGGAATGGAGAGATATTTGTGAATGGAGGTTTAGTGCATGGTATACGAGGGCAACCGCATCCCGAACGTTTGTCGTGCTTAGGAATGTACGCAGTGCACTAGCGGAGGAGATGCTCCTTTTTACGTTGTCCTAACCGCTAAGCGCAGTCCAGACATGTTCTGGCCACTTAGACCCGCCAAGCTTCCTTGTCTCCGGTTAGCCGTCGAAACTGCACAAACTGCCTTTTGACCGAGAAAAGAAAGGAAACCCGCCTGTCGCCATGGGTTGTTAAACTTTAGAACACGCTTCCAAATCAGTTCCTTAGGGAAACTACGGTTGAGTTTCTCTAGCGACTGGTAGATATTATTGAGTGTCAGCAACAAACCGTCATACACCCTCAAAGTTCCGTCCTTTTATCTATTTCCTTCCAGGGCTTGGTATTACTGGTTGGCCAACATTCATTCTTTTTGTTGCTTAACTCACCCTGCAAGCTTTCTTACTTCACCTACACCGGCCTAGAATTGAGTGCTGGGCAAGAAATGTAGGCAGTAACGGTTTGGGTAGGGTGTGATGCGATTTTGTTTTTTGGCTTTTCTACTCCTCTAGCCGACCTAACAGTACCCAGTTCAACGACACACGAACGAAGGAACATTCCCAGGATAATACTATCGGCACGGACCCTACAGAACTTGAACTAGAAATCACGCAGAGATGACAATTTTATTTTAGCGGCAGAATATAGTTGCATCGTGTGCGGCTGCTTTGTTGGTGTCAACCGAATCTTGATAATGGAAACATCGTATCATAACCTTTGACTGCTCCCCAGTGTTTCGTTGCTGGCTCAGCAACTACAAAGGTAGCTATCCAAACCGATAAATATAGCCCATTTCTGTAACTAACCCAAAGCTCTTACATTTCCTGAAAGCCTATACGCGCACTGCAGGTACTAGTCGTCTGTAAACTCGGTGTGATGTTGATTAACACAGCTCGAGGTATTTGATATGAATTTATCAGTTTATGAAGGTCCGGTGTTGAAGCAGGCGTGTTTCCGCTTAGGTACTTCAACCATTTACTATATACCGATGCACTTTTATTTTGCTCGGAGTAACGGTCGACGGTATGTTTCATAAACAAGCTTGAGTAGTCTCTACCACAATTTTTCTTGGTTCTACTTCGGTTGGCTGCTGCCACGCTTGGTTCCGTTATCTAGCCTGTCGCAATTTGCACTGTTAAATGTCCAATAAATAGTCCTGAAAATGTTGAATTTGTCTCGAGCTTAGTGTTCTTTCCTTATATAAAACATTGACAGTATATATACGGCTTTGGCTCAACGGTTGTTAAAGCTTGCTGTGCGTGTGAAAATTCCACGGAAAGCTATTTTACTAGAAGGAGCAAAAATTCTACTGTTTAAAAGAGGACTACAAGTACTGTTAAGGACCATATTGGCTGTTATTAAAAAAATTAAGGCGAATTGGTAGACTGACAGCTACTATGTACCAGAAAAAGGCTTAGTCCACAAAATAAATTGCTGACTTCTTGGAAGCTCTGCCTATTTAAGCGTAGGTGAACCAAATGCTGTCTGGCTCTGTAGCTATGACTAGCGGAAGCCCGCAAGGCTCTGTACTTCGGACGAAACTCTGCAAGTTCTACCTTATTCATCTCATTGCAACTTTTCGAGTCGACTGCTTAGTCTATGCCGAGGATCTCAAGTTATGGTCAGAAGTAGCTAGACTTGAGTACACGGACAGACACCAAACGGCGTTAGACCAGCAACATGTCTAGTCCGTCAACGTACAACTACCCCTTACGTGCGGCAAACGTGCTAGCCTTCTAATTGGTGACACGGATTCGTTCAGTGTATGCCACACTAGAGGATATGTTCTCAAGAATGGCATACACGCGAAGTATCTGTGGGTTGTCGGGTCACCTGACCTTAGAACTTCCCAAAACACCTTGGAAAAGGTCACGGACGCAACAGGATGCCGGTTGCTCTACCCAGGTCGTCCTGCGGTAACACTTTGGCGAGTAGTAATACGCTGTTCTTAGTACATATGTGCCCGATATTGGAGTATGAGCTTCCAGCTACCTATACTCTCTTAAGATCTATGTGTGACTTACTGGAAAAAGTTCAGAGGCATGGCTTGAAATGCGTCATGGAGCTTCGAGATCTTGCTTACTCCCTTCGAGCCCAAAAGCTGTACATATGCTCAGTGGATTATCGTCGGGGCCTTGGAGATCGCATCTACACAGATGGATTCTAAGAGAAGTTGGGCCTAAGGTACAAAAGCGCTTTCAGCAACCTGAACCGATCGACACAGAGCCATAAGTAGAGTTTGCACAAGAGCAGAATACTTTACGTAGGTTCAGAGGTTGTCCTACCAATTCGTGTTGTGAATTACTGGAACAGTCTGACTGACAGAACAGGATCAAGGGACGAAACTAGCTTCCGTTTAGCGAGCGTTCATTTTGTGTGCCAGTAAGCGCAAAAGGTCTTCCAGGGTTGCGACTTGAGAGAATAGTCTTGCAACCATAATGGAAAAAAGATACAAATGCAAGACGAACAAAACACTGTCATGTAGTAATGAGATAAGGAGCAGGTACTGAAGCTCAAGAAATTAGGGAAACTGGGCGAGCCAATGTTTGTCAGAGCCAAATATCAATTCCTTCCCAGGTTTGCATGCTAACGGAGCAGTGGGTAGGTTATTCCAAACAGGCACAACCTTGTCTGCGAAAACCTGGCTCATAACTCCAGCCTAGTTCTATCCCTTTAATTTCATGCAGTGGCCCCACAAGTTGTCTGATGTAGCTAGTTCTAATTGATCGGTTGCCCTGTGATCACAGAGAGCTTTTATGATTTTGAACGTCTCTACTAAGTCATCCATCAAGCTGCATCTGCTCATTATGAGCAACTCAAGTTAGCTATATGATCTTCGCACGGTAACTGGAGTTGGTCTTGCAGCATTCCTGTGGCCGGTCACTGCACATTCCCAATACTAATAATATCTCTATAGGTAGAGTGCCCATGCCTCTACACAGAATTCCAGATGTGATCTGATCATAGTTTTAAATAAGGGCAGAGGGACCTCCAGCTTTGTATAACTCAGAAATCTCCTGAGATGAAATGACTCCTGCCTTGCTTTAGTAGCTGCAGGCTTGCACTGCGCTGAGGACTTAAAGTCACTCGGCACAAGGATGCATGCAATTCGTACCTGGGTGACATGCCGCCGTCTTAGGGGCCCATTATATGAATGAACAGTAAACGCTTATCCACACGGGGTTAGAATTTGACATTTGTTGGTTTTAGTGGTAAGTCCCATAAATATGATTACTTAAGTACGGTGGCAAGATATCTAGATAAGGAAGCCATATCTCCCCTGCAAGCATACTTCAGTTCGCCAGCAAACAAATAAGAGGGGTCTTCAATTAGAGGGACCAAGTTATGTATAAACATGAGAAAAAGCAAAGGACAGAATACTGATCCATAGGGAACTCCACTGTGTACACTGACTGAGTTCGAAATCACGTCGCCAACATTGACACGATATGTCCTACCCTATAGAAATGCAGACAGGCATGAAAGCGGTTGAGTAGGGATTCCAACTCAGGACATTTTCAACCAAGCACCGGTGATTCACCGATATAAAAGCTTTACAGAATTCAGGTTACGCACTTCTACTGGTATGGCATCATCCATAAATCGCGTTATTTCATCAAGGGATTACAGCGGTTTGGTAGGGCATGACGTTTTCTTGACCAAGCCATATTGCTCTGCAACGAGCAAGTTATTAGCAGGGAGATGTTCACAGATACGAGCCTTAAAAATGTTCTCTAGACATTTTGGAAGAACACTAGTCAGGCTGCCAAGCTATCGCTTATGCACCGAAAGAAAAAGGGTCAAAATGGTTGCTTGCGTGCCATCTGTTGAGTACGTCAGGGCTCGTCTGCTCCTACTGCAAAGGCGACAATCCCAAGTGGAATACCACTTCGCAGCCAGTTGCGTCAAACCTGCACTGAAGCGAAACCGACGGAGCTGAAAAGGGTCTCATACTCTCTACACACCAGTAAGCCAATAAACCAATGAAAATGCTAGGAAACTTAAGTATTTGGTTTCAGTAGTGTAGTTCAAGCTCAAGTGGGACTGGAACGATAGGACGAATCCCGTAAGTGTTCCTTCTTGAGTGGGTCGTCGATCCACGATTTGATAGGGTGCTCCGACTTCTTGATGGGTCTAAAAGTGAAACACCCGGAAAACCACCCTGTCTACCAATTTAATGCCCACGTTCCTTACATTACCTGTCCCAGCTATGTCAGTTAACTGAAGTAAGTAAGAGGGAAAAAAGCGAAGGTAAGAGAGTAGCGGAAATCAGTTAAAAGAAGAGAACAATACCAATGGTGAGGAAAAGTAAAGAAAAATAGCATCGAAGTATGAAGACGGGAATTAGTCAGGAAAAAGGAAATGTTTCGTGTTGCCACCCAAGAGCGTCTAGTTGACGCTCAAACCCCTTAACCGTAGATTCCTTGACAACACGTTCTGGAAGCAGGTTCCAACGCTCGATGACTCAACGCGATAAGCGTGTCTCCGCTCTAACTCGATCGAACCGCGGTTTGTCCAGCTTCATACAATGCCCGCGAAAACCAGATAATCCAGCTGGACTAAATAGCATGGACATATCAGGGCCAACTTTCCCAGTCAAAATACGGTAGCTTAGGATTAGGTCCCCTCTAATCCTTCGATAGTGCATTGACTGTATCCCCAAACTAAGTAGGCGTTCGGGGTACGTTTGCCCTCGTAATCCCTTGACCAACCTAGCACCGACAAGCAACACACTTTCTAGTGCCATTTTGTCTCCGACAAGGCATGGTGGACAGGCCTGGACGCAATATTCCAGGTGGGGTCGCACAAACGCTGAAAAGAGCTTCACAAACACATCAGCGGTTAGGGTCCCAAAAGAACGACGGATAAACAACAACATCCAGAACCCTTTACTAGCCGCGTTCTTCCAGTTGTCGCCAGAGTGTAGTGTTGAACAGTGGACGACATCTAGATCGACCTGATGAGTCACGTGAGGAAGTTCACTCTTATCGAGCACAAAATTTGTGGAGGCAGCAGACGTTCTGGTACGCAGCACTGAACAGTTTGCCCGGTTTATAGGCAGCAACCACAAGATAGACAATTCCCAGTCTATGCTGAGCCCGTAGAAGAGCCGGAGGACCTCCAGGGATATCAACAATATTCCAAAGCTTTAGGTCATCAGCAACTAAGAGCGATGGCACCTCAAGCTCCTCCGGCAAGTCATTCACGTAGACAGTAAAAGGCAGCGGACCTAGGACAGAGCCCAGCGGAACGCCGCTAAGTACAGCTTGTCGAAATGAAAACAGCTTCCCACACGAATACACTGTTCCCGTCCATCCAGAAAAGCTGACACCCACTGGACAGCTCGACCAGCTATTCCATACGACCTCCACTTCAGTGAGAGTCGCGAATCGGGGACATTGTCAAAGGCCTTGGCTAAGTCAATGAACACCACATCCACCGCATGTCCACTGCCTACGGCTTCGGCCTAGCTCTTACGGGCTACCAGCAAGTTCGTCTGACACGAAAATCCTTTGCGAAAACCATGTTGCTCGACGCAAAACAGGTTAAACCTATTTAAATTGTTCTCCACTGTATCCCGTACTAATATTTCAAGTAACTTAACGACCATACTATTCAAGCTGACAGGCTTGTAATCAGCCGGTAGGTCATTGTCACAGCACTTGAAAATCGGACAGACAACAGCCTCCTTCTATTCGGTAGGCAAGATAGAGCTGTTGTTTGACTTCTGTGACACACGATTCCGAGGTCCACTGAGTTCCACTGCCAATTCGTGCAACAATTTTGGATAAACGGAAGCTTGCCCGGAAGACTTAGTTGGAGTTACCTCTCCTAGCAACCGGAGAACTTGAGACTCCGTTACAGGAATTTTATCCAGACAACAGGCCTCAGAGACTACTGCAGCTAACTCTTTGCATGTCGTATTTGTTTCGCGGACAAAGGCGCTTGCTTATTGCTTACCAAGCACGCATGCCTTGTCATAGTCGCTATAGGCATGGGTCCCATCTCCTCCAATCAATGGTGGTAGGGGCGAGTTTGCAGCACAGCGTCTTTTAACGTAAGCGTAGAATTTTTGGGATTTTGCGACGCAGTATTAGCTAAGCCCTTTTCATACTGAAGCGGAGCCAACCTAAGATGTAGCTTGCACTCATTTCGAACCAACCGATACTTATCAAACGTGCTGTTCGACGGAGCTTTTGGTATGCTCGCCAGCATCTAGACCGCTTCCTTAGCAGCACCTTCCCCACGGAATTATCCACGGAGGCTGCGCTCTCAATTCCCTTCTTTTTACCAGTGGGATGTGAGGTGCAGAAATGTCTACGAGGTGAGCATTAGGTTTTTCCCAGGCTATGTGAACAGTATCGGGCTCAGATATCACACAAGGCGATGACCAAACCTTATCCCACATCGCTTGGAAGTCCGCGGCCCAAATGTTCGTATACCAACTGGTAGTAGCTTGGTCAGGCCTGATAAGGGTACACTGGAAAGACAAGCAAACGTGATCACTAGCGCCAAGAGACGAGTCATATTTAATGTCATTTACAATGTCAAGTGACTTAGCAAAAACAAGATCTAAAATGGACGGCTGCTGATTGCTCATGTACCCAGTGGGGAGGTCCACGAACTGGTGTAGTGGTACCTGCAGCGTCAAGTCCAGCAGTTCTGTACCGAACAATTCCAGCGTCGCACTGCAAGATAGATCATCCCAACAAACATCTGGGAGGTTAAAAGCTCCCAGCACCAGACACTTGTTCTCAGAGTGAGTGCGTATAAAGGCAGTGATTCCATATGAGGTGCTCATAGGTCTTCTATACACTAACACAACCGTAACCTGAACCGAGAAAGCGCAAATCAAGACTGCGAGAGCCTCAACAGATTTTCGAGAGACTGAAAGACGCTGGTCCTCAATAAGTCGATGTGATAACTCACCTAAAGAGCCACACCACCCCATTGACGACCAGTGGAGCAGTCAGCGCGGAACAGTGCGTCCCCAGGTAGACATACTTCGCCATCTGTGATTTCCTCAGACAGCCACGTTTCAGTGAAAGCAAGTATATCTGGACGAGATTTGTCTACGAGCAGACCCACTCGCACTTCTTGTTCCTCAAGCTGCGCATGTTACTATGTACTACTTGGAGGGCTTCGGCACGACTAGCCCTGGGCCGTGCACAAGTAGTAAATGTGCTGGCAGGTCGGAAAAAAAACCGCCGGCTGACCACCGGAAAACCCACCAATCGGGGCCCTTGCTCGCCAGCTGCACGACGGGCTTTCAGGTCTCTGATGGCTTCCTTTAACTTTAACCTATCCGCTAACGGAAGGTCTGGTTGCACATTAACGTTGGTACCTATGAGCTTGAAGGCAAATGTCAGTAAGGCCCTGCGCTCTTCTGGGGTGTAGAGGACCACCCTGAGCAGAGAAGGTCAAGGATTTAATTGACCAAGCGAAACGTTCCTCAATCTGATGAGCTTCTTGACAGTAACGCCAGGGCAACCTGATGGTAAAAGCCTGGTCACGCAAATTTTAAGCCAACCAATATCATCAAGCATGCGCTTGGTGGGAAGAGCGGCAGTGGATTCAGTGACGGCTGTGAAAATCACACTGCTATCTGTGTAAGAATCGCCAAGACGAGGTATATTTACACCGCATGCTCTACCATCCACGCGGTAACTTCTCTTTCTGACTTGCTATATTTTCGAGCCTTTTAGGTGAAATTCTCGTGAAGAAAAGTGTTTGAATAGACTATTTTGACGAAATTTGATTTTAGTCAAATTTTTCTTTTGGAAGATATGACATCCATGTGCGTGGACTGTGGGAAGGGTGTCATCTCACGTTCAAAGGCAGTCCAATGCGCACTGTGCGACAGATGGATGCATATAGTCTGCTGTAACATTGATAATGATCTTTACCAATGTCTTCAGCGCACTACCTCTAAAGGCATCAACTTTCACTGCGATTCGTGTCTAACATTGGTCAGCGACAAGCAACTTCTGACGAACCCTTTCAACGTGCATACTGCTTCCACGCAAGCCGTCTCTAACTCGGACAGCTAGACACCCAACTCTGCAGTGTGTCTGACGTCGTCTGGGTATTCTACACCGAAAAGGAAACGAAGCCGCGCGTCGTCCACCACGCTAGACTTAACAGCTCTGCCCAGTGAGAACGGGAATGGACTTATGCATAAGCCCAAGTCCTATGCCGCAGTCGCGAGCGCTAGCACCTCGGCAAAAACAAGGACAACCATAGCTGAGAACAAGGCCTCAAAGAAGATTTCCTCACGACCCAAGATAAAATCAAACCCAAAAACGTGGAATTAAAGCTCTCTTAAATAGAGTAGCGCAGCTTGAGGCACTTGTCAGAGAAAAGAAATGTCCACCAAAGCCAGCATCACCGGAACGAGACAAGCGGCCTGTTCGCAACCGCTGCCTGATAATCACAAACGTCCCAGAATCCAACAAAGAGACTCCGGCTGAAAGGATGCTCGACGACCAAGCCTTCCTCAAACGAATGGTCTCCATGTTATTTGATGCGCATGAGCAAGGAATAAACCTAATCTCTGCTTTTCGCCTTGGCAGAAAACAAGAGGACCCAGCCAAGTTTCGTCCTCTGAAAATCGTCTGTCACCATGAAGAAGAATGCCAACGCATCCTGAGACGGACCCCGCGCCTCAAGGGAGAAACCTTCTACGTTCTGAAAGACCTCTCCCCGGATGACCGAGTCCGAATGAGGCAAGCTGTCTGCCAGCTGCGAACTCGACGCGCAAATGGAGAAACAGATCTACACATAGTGGATTTTCGCGTAGTCAAGAAAACTCAGAGAGCTCGATGGAGGCCAATCCTCCTCTTCCAGGACCACAAACATAAAAAACGGACTACGGGTAATACTCGCAAATGTGCGCAGTCTCAGAAACAAGCTAGATGAGATTCCACTCCTTATCTCTGAACAGCAACCGGACCTAATGGCGTTCACCGAAACCTGGCTTTCATCTGACATATCTGACTCGGAGGTTCATGTTTCAGGATATCAGCTACTTCAATGCGATCGCTTTGGTGGGAGGTCTGGTGGCTGAGTAATCCTCTACACAAAGAACTACCTCAAGGCCCACATTGTCGAACCCGATTGTGACAGGGATGATATGTCAGAAATGCTCTGGTGCCGAATTCATGACGGATACCAATCGCTGATGGTTGGGGTGGTCTACAGAGCCCCTGCAGCACCTGGCTCACACTTACTACGTTCCGTGCGGACCAACAGCAGAGGAACAAATTGTCTCCTTATGGGGGACTTCAAAGCCCCCAACATGATTTGGGTCCTACTTCACAGTGATCTCTCACCTGACTCCTTTGAAGTTGCTCTCCTTGATACCGTTCATGAGTGCAACCTGACACAGCATGTCCTGACACCAACGCGAATGATCCCTGGTCAGACACCAAACATTCTCGACCTGGTTCTCACCTCGGCACCATCTGATGTCTCAGATCTAACGATCCTCCAACCTCTTGGGACGAGTGATCACTGTACAGTCTCCTTTTCGTGGACACGACGCCTCACAATCCACGATCAGGGGACACTGCGTCGAAATTTCTGGCGTACTGACCGGCCCAGATTAAGAACGACTGCAAGTAACATGGACTGGAGTATCCCGCAATCCTTAGAGCTTGATGACGCGTGGGAACGCCTACGATCTATGATGATGCGGCTCGTTGAACAGTTTGTTCCAAACTGCAAGAGCAGACCACCATCAAAAGGACCCCCATGGATTGATAAAGAAGTAAGATCCCTAATGAAAAACGTCGAAAACTTTGGGATCATTTCAAAAGCACAGGACAGACATCAAGCTACTTAGAGTACGAAACTATCAGAAACCTAGGCACCCTGAGAAAACGAGACAAAAGACTACAACATGAACATAGACTGGCCATGGAATCCCAAAACGGTCCCAAGAAACTTTTTGCCTACTTGAAGCGAAATGCCAAAACTGGTAGTGGAATCCCCGCTCTATCCTCTTTTAAGGAAGGTACCGTCCTCTACGGTGATGATGAAAAAGCAAATCTATTGGCTGCGCAATATTCCTCGGTCTACTCAGTGGAGTCACCATTGCTCAACAACTGTTTGCCTGCACACCACTCCTCTTTGGACGAAGTTGAAATTAACCCCGAAGTAGTCACTATGCTACTTCTCGAACTGGATCAGAACTCCTCCCCAGGCAGGGACGGATTGCATTCCAGCTTTCTCAGAACGATAGCTGAGTACGTCGCCGTCCCTCTCTGCCAAGTGTTTCGGCAATCCCTCGAAGTCGGCTGCCTACCCACAGGCTGGAAAGCAGGCACCCTCCTGCCCAAATACAAGGGGAGAAACAAACAAGACCCGGCCAACTACCGGCCAATATGTCTGACGTCAGTCGTATGCAAAACTATGGAACGGATAGTCAAGTGCGCTCTCCAGCTACACTGTGAGCGTCTAAACCTCATCTCACCTGCACAACATGGCATCCGGAGAGCACGTTCATGCATCACTAACTTACTCATCGCCTGGGAAACACGGGCAGAAGCCATAGATGCCCGAAAACAGGTTGACGTAATATTCATTGACTTTAGCAAAGCCTTTGATAAGGTTCCACACGTACGACTGCTACATAAACTCCAGGGAATTGGCATTACAGGGAATCTTCTCTCCTGGATTGCCGATTTCTTAAGGGGTAGGACACTGCGCGTACATGTGAACCAAACCCTTTCTGCTCCAGTGACCATGACTAGTGGCATTCCCCAAGGATCAGTGCTTGGACCAGAGCTCTTCAAACTATACATTAACGATCTACCGACTGCGCTACAAACCGACTGCTTGATCTACGCGGATGAACTCAAGCTTTGGTCAACAGTATCCAGCATTGAGTATGCGGACTGATTACAAGGGGCTCTAGACCAGCTACACGAATGGTCCATCAAGTGGGAACTGCCAGTAAACGGAGATAAATGCGCTGTCCTCCCAATGGGTGGCACCGAACCTTACGGTGCATACCACATTGGTGGGTTTCTCCTTAGGAATACCACCCACGAGAGAGATCTCGGGGTTATCGTGACTTCTGACCTTAGAACGACGCAGGACACGTTATAGAAGGTGGCCACTGGAAGGAGACTGGTAGGTGCCTTAAGAAGATCATTCGCTCGAATGACTCCCGAGATTTTTCGACCGTTGTTCACTTCGTAAGTCCGTCCAGTCTTAGAATATGTCCTACCAGCTAGCCATCCGTTTTCAAAGTTTGAATGCGCTCTGCTGGAAAAGGTTCATCGACGTGCATCAAAAGCTGTTCTGGATCTACGTGATCTCCCGTACCCCATTCGAGTCCAGCAGCTACATCTGTTCTCCCTCGAGCTCCGCCGTCGCCGGGGTGACCTCATCTACACTAGACGCATCCTCCGAGGGAAACTTGGAAGTGAGTTACAACAATTCTTCCGGCCCAACGCTGACTGTTCCACTCGAGGGCACACATGGAAGCTGTTTAAGCAAAGAAGACACAAAATTCGCATGGACGTCACCCTATCCACTAGAGTGGTGAATGACTGGAACAGCTTACCGGAAGCAATTGCAGACGCTCCATCCGAGGAAAGTTTCAAGCGGCTGCTAGACAAACATTCGCTGAAATTGCTGGAATCTTGCGGCTGTCACTGCAATTACGACGAACCCTCGAGGAACGTCGTAACGCAACGACACGCATCAAGCCCGGTATGACACGGAATCGATGGGGCTGACAAGGGATTTCCCTTCTGCTCTCTACAACTCAGTGAACTCAATGAACTCAATGAATCGGTGGGACCACAGGCGACGGCACCTCTTGTCTCACAGAGGAGTGCAACACCAGGTGGTGTTTCAAAATCAGGCGCTTTTTTCTTGAGCATTTTGTCACCTTCAGGTTTGAAGCGGACGGTTTGCGCGCTCTTCTTGTCCTCTTAGCATATTCTTAAATGGCCCAGGAGCCCGAGACTCGCCTTCCATTTGGGGCGGGTCAACAATGCCGTCCGAGACATCTGTGTCAGTTATATCTACATGAACTGGAGCGTCCGGTAGGATGAACACCTCAACAGTTGGACTGACATCACAAGGACAGTCCGTTACAGCGTCCACCTTCGCAATATTCAGGAATTTCATAATCAAATCCACTTTAAAGTGGAGCTAGGCAAGTAAGGCAAGCTCGGCTAATGCATTCTCGACAACTGTGAATCTGGACGCTAGTGCTTTGAATTCAGCACAGGTGAAAGCTGGGAGCTTCGCTTTCTGAGCGCAACAATCAGCGCACCTAAAAAGAAGGCTTTCACTGGATGATAGCATCTTGTACTGATTCGCTCGGAGGCCGGTACAACTTTTGTGATACCAACGAGAGCAAACATCACACTGCATACCACCAGATGAATCTGTGACTGGCCTTGAACAGGCAGTTGTTTCGCAAGCGCCAGGTCCCTCGGTATTAGTAAGTTAATAAAAAAGCGTATGCTTTAACTATTACCACTCAGTGGATCAGAATACGATGTAGCGTTTAAAGACATTGATAAACCTTTAAAATTATTGCATCCGCACCGTCCATCTCGGTATTGCCCACAAAAATGCTCATCCGTCTATGTTGTTTATGTTTCTCTATTCACTGATCATGATTGCTTTTTAACTAACATCTGTTGTCCATTACTGACCTGTGAATTCGTTGCGGGGATTGAACCAGTGGATCAGTTGTATCGGTGACCTTCAGCAGTGTAATTTTAAGTTCGTGGCTGGTGCTTTGCCAGTCTTACTCTCATTTGTCCGCTGCCGATAAAGATGAAATGTCGCTGTCTTCTAATGAAAATTTACTAGATTCCATTCCTGAGGAAAGATTATCAGGCGGTTGTCCTGGTGACTGTTCCGAGTAAGTACAGCGGTTTTGCGAAAACCACCGTGTGTTTCTTCAGCTTCCTATTGTAATCATTGCATTATGCAGTTTAGAATACGAAATGTTTTTTAACGTATCATGACTCTGTTTGCACGTTACTACGCCGTTAGTGCTCTTTCGTTTCGGCTTGCCCTTATTTGTTCCTATTTCTTCAGCGGATTGTTTAGTATTGATCTTTTGTGAGGGCTAGTCTTTATTTGTACTCTTTGAGTACATTACATGTTATTATGACGCATTATTTACATGTCAATGCGTTCCTAGGTTTTCCTTACTTCCCAATGCATGGGTGGCCGACAGATATCATGAACCCGGACAAAGCGAGTTCTATTCTTAACGATCTGCACCCTTCCAGAAAATGAGTAAACTACTGTACCATGTTTACGCCTAATATAGGGAACTATTTTTGCATAGCGGAAACCTACATTTTAGGCATTAAGAGCATGCGTGCGCACTTTTGAAAGAATATCCCTGCTACTTACCTCCGAACAACAGACCGAGGTAATAGCCTTCACTAATAGCTAGTTGTCGCCGGCATCTGGCAGCCTGAAGCTCATATCCTAGTATATCTACTATCGATCCGATCCATTCAATGCAAAATTTAGGGGTTTGCTTAATTTTCCTCAAGTCCATAGTTTCGAAGGTGGTTGCAGCAACAGTAATGCGTCAAGAAATGTGATGAAATTTGCTAAAGCTACTAGTCGTTGATGGTCCGTGTGGTTTACAGTGCGCACTCGGGCTTTGACCGCTACCTGTAACACACGGTGAGAACATTACTTCGAGCCCGGAATCGTCTACTTGCGTTTGACTCCAACGCAGTACATTGACAGTCTTCAACTTATCTGCTGGATATAGCAGGGTGGATAGTAGCGATCATGCTACTACTCAAGCGTTCCCGTATCTTGTTACTGCATTCACTTTTTCATTATTACCACTCCTTTCCAACTTTACTATTATCCTCCTGTTCTTGTTTCGACATCCGCTTGCATTCTAGTCTTAACTAAGACACATTCGCAGGGCTTCACTCCTGTCCAGTCGACAAGTCTATATTCAGTCGATCGGACTTCAGTTCATCCATTTTCATTTGGAACCCTTGATCCTCGCTAACGACTGGCATACCTCAACATGCGCACTTTGTTACAAGTTAGCCGATTGGTAACACTTGCCCGAACACCAAAAACTCTGTCGATCGCTACCTGCTGTTTATCGAAAACTCGCTTGCCGTGTTCGAGTTCTGTGCTCACCCAGCAGTCCTCCACTTCTGAAGCTGTCGACACCTCATTGTACTCATCAGGGGATGACGCAGCCGGTTAATCTAGTGTAGGCATTCATCTGAGTCCCCAGCCTGAAGCTACCCTGATCGATTGGATTCCAATAAACAGGCAGCTGTGCGCCGTCAGATTGGCTAGCTCGTACAAAGATCCGAAGTCGCGCGCTAACAGACAATGTCTGTTGGTCATTGATACACACACCACCACAAGCTGTAACAGTGAAAGATGACTTGCATCATCAGCTGAACGCGTTCTTTCGTCACTGTAAAAGTCGGTATACAGTAGTGCTCGCCGATGCTTTAAACACAAGTTGGTAATCTGTCCGCTGATGAGTTGCATCTGGGCAAACAACATGGTGAACGGTTGTTACACATATGTAAAGATGCTCATCGATTTCTTGCAAGCACTAACTTTCGGTTTTCAGGTAAGTCCCCCTTCTCTCCCTCTTCTTATTCTTTATTTCATAGGTCCTCATGGTTGTATGGCAGCGAAGCATCAGTTCAAATGGCTGATGTACTGCTGTTGATGATGACCGTCGCAACGAGACTGGACCTTAACGTGGTGCGACGGTTTGCGTACCTCATTGACCCATTGAGCTATACTGGGTGATGCCTCCGAGCATCTTGAGAGCTACTCCTACCAGGTTGGTCAATGGTGAGAGGTCAGACAAACTTAGTCTCCTGGTCCTCCAGGTCGGGGGTTTGAAATGGGATGGCGTCCATTTCTGTAAAACTAAATCACTGCCACCCCGCTGCCTTGCGGACAGGCTTTTGAGCCAAAGGCTTTGGATGAGTACCCTAATCGTCCTCCTGTCTAGGTCTGGGCGCCCTGGAAGTATCTTAGCCCACATACAACCATGACATTTTCTTCAAACATAAACTTCATCCTGCATCTGCCGTCGCGCAGATTATCAAGGGTCGCCTTATCTGCTACATACAGCAGGGCGGATAAGCGAAAGCATGCTACTGCTGGCGCCTCCCTTCTTTCTTTTCCACCTTTTTCTCTTACTCCCATCGCGGCCCCTATTACTAACCTTCCTTCTATAATTCCCAGCTTAATTGACAGCAACCGAAGTGCTACTGGAGTAAGACCATCTGCAGCCACCATCCCACAGCACCTATCGGACGCCTATCGGCAAAAGTCCCTTATAAGGCCACGCTGTCCCGTTTCCATGGCGACATTCAACGTCCGCACTCTAAGACAAACAGGTCAGCAGGCTGCACTCGCACGTACCTTGGACACACTGGGTATTGATGTGTTGTGTGTCCGAAACTAGGATTAATGACCCTAACGGGGTTATTGAATTGACTGCACCCGGCCTATCCTCTCGTTATTGGTTGCATGCATCCGGAGACGCCGATGCGGCACTCACGGGTCAAGCTGGTGTAGGTATCATTCTCAGCTCCAAGGCTGAGTCATCGTTGGTTGATTGGATTCCGGTGAACAGCCGTTTATGTGCAGCCCGTTTGACGACATCAGCTAAAATGAATTCGCGAAGTAAAACAAAACGCTGTTTGTTTGTGATTTCTGCTTATGCTCCCACGGACTGCAGTTCTAATGCAGTCAAGGACACTTTCTATCACGAACTGAACACGCTGCTACGCAGTGCTACTAGTTCAGATATTATAGTACTTGCAGGGGATATGAACGCACAAGTAGGGCGCCTGAGCTCTTCAGAAGCTCAGCTGGGTGGTAAGTATGGACTTAACGCCGAACGGACTGACAACGGCGAGCGTCTGCTGCAACTGTGTGCGGAGCACCAGTTGTTTCTTAGTAGCACTGCTTTTAGACACAGTGGGCGCCGAAGTGCCACTTGGCGTCCACCTGTAGCTGGTCAGCGATGCACCCAAATTGGCCACATAGCCATAAGTTACAGGTGGCGCGGTTCCATTCTAGATTGCCGCTCGTACTGGAGTACCTGTGTCGACTCTGACCATGCCTTGGTGCGCTGTCGTTTCTCCATGAACCTTACCGGAAGGCGCACAACGTGTCTCCTCCGATTGGCAACAGAGAAATTGTCCCAACCCTCTGTCAGACAAGCCTATCAAGAAGCACTGCATAGTGAACTCTCGCTGTCTTGTCCTAATGATACTGAACTTCAGTGGAATAGGATCTCGGCCACTATGCACGACGCAGGAGCATCTGCTTGTGGCACTATCAGTCGTCATCGCACCAGTCACTGGATATCCGAGAGGTCCGTGAACCTTTTGGAAGCTAGAAGGCACCTCCCGGCTGGTTCTGAACACAATGTGACCAGACGGGCTATTAGGCGTGAACTAAAGCGGAGCCTACGTGCTGACAAGGAAGCCTGGTGGACCAGTGGGGCTCAAGAAATGGAGGAGGCAGGAGCAGTAGGCAATTACCGGAAGCTCTTCCAGCTAATCCGCACCACTGGTCCGAGAAAACCAGGCGTCAGTGAGACAATCAGGGACAGCGCGGGTGCGCTGATACACAATAAGGAGCGCCGTATGGCTCGTTGGGCTGAGCACTTTGAACATCAGTTCAGCTGGCCCTCTGCTCCCGGACCTCTTCCTACTCAAGTGATGCAGGATGAGCCATGGGCGGTTAGTTTAGAGCCTCCGTCGGAGGCCGAGATTCGAAAAGCGATCACAGCCCTCAATCGTTTTCGTGCCGCTGGCCCGGATTCCCTCCCTCCTGCACTATTTAAGGATGGAGGTGAGGTCCTCTGCAAAGCACTGACCTCCCTATTCGAGCTTATCTGGAACGAAGAGAGTGTGCCGGCTAATTGGAGCGAATCGATTATAGTGGCAATATACAAAAAGGGCAGTCGCACAGACTGTTCTAACCACAGGGGTATTAGCCTAACGCCAGTTGTGACAAAATTACTGGCCTCGATTATCGTTCGTCGCCTCACTGCAGAACGGGAATCTCGGATTAGAGAAGAGCAGTCCGGTTTTCGCCCAGGACGTGGCTGTATAGACCATATATTTACTTTGCGGCAGGTGCTAGAGCAGCGCCACGCATACCGCAGACCGACAATAGCTGTTCCTCGATTTCAAGAGTGCGTTCGATTCGGTCGATCGATCGATTCTGTTCGAAATACTTGTGCGGAAAGGTGTTCCCACGAAATATGTGAACACCCTTCGTGCTCTATACTCGAACACTAGAGGCCGCGTCAGGGTCTATGGTGCCCTATCGGATAGCTTTTCGACTACAAGTGGCGTTCGACAGGGTTGTCCGATTTCCCCATTTTTGTTCAATTTCGTCGTGGATTCTATCATGGTGTGTTCCCTTGCGGAATCTCACGATGTAGGCGTTGAAGTGCTGCCTGGTGAACGGTTAGTTGATCTAGATTATGCGGACGATATCGTCTTGCTTTTCAACAATGTTGAGGCGGCACAATCAACCCTGAATAGCCTATCCAGAGTGGTCCCATTATTTGGTATGCACTTCGCACCTTCAAAGTGCAAAGTGTTGCTGCAGGACCACCAGCCATTCGATGACCCCTTGACGCTTGCTAACGAGGAACTCGAGGTGGTTGATTAATTCACTTATCTTGGCAGCTCCATCAGCAACGATGGGCACATAGAAACTGACGTCAGCTCAGGTATTGCAAACGCCAGTGCTGCCTTCTTGAACCTGCGGCATCTTTGGCGACAGAAGGGAGTTTCCCTTCGTCTGAAAGGCCGTGTATACAAGGCCACAGTGAGAGCCGTTCTGCTCTATGGTAGTAAAACTTGGCCCCTTCGGTCTGAAGATCTGAGGCGCCTTCAAGTCTTTGATCATCGTTGTTTGCGAAGCATTGCTGGTGTCGGATGGCACCAGCGTGTCCGCAACGATGATGTGCGTAGGCGAGTACTAGGTGGTGATGATCATGCTAGCTCCCTAGAACAACAGGTAGCACTGAATAAGTTACGTTGGCTCGGGCACGTGCTCCGCATGCCTGGTCACCGCTTACCTAGGAGGGCCTTGTTTAGTCTGCCAGGTGTAGGGTGGCGCAAGGCTCGAGGTGGACAGAAGTTGACTTGGCAGCGGGAAATGAAGTCACTGACGACCAAACTGGGTGCCGTTTGTCCGTCTCGCCTTCCGGGTTGGAGTCCACGTGACTCACCTTGTGCTTGGCTCGAGATTTTGCACTACATGGTTCGCAACCGACACCAGTGGAGCGTCCACTGCCGTCTCCTAATCGGATTGTCTGTTTAAAGTGTGTTTGGTGCTGAGTTATCTGCGGGGTAATGGCTGATTATGACGCGTGGCAGTGAAAGCCGCAAGGAAGCTGTCTCGCCGATGCCGCCTTATCTCTGCACGATAGCCAGCTGTTTGTGACGGTATGTTGTCTACACAAGGTGTAGGCGCCTTGACCCTGAATGTTTGCTTAGGGCATTAAGGTTTTCAGGTAAGTCCCCCTTCTCTCCCTCTTCTTATTCTTTATTTCATAGATCCTCATGGTTGTATGGCAGCGAAGCATTAGTTCAAATGGCTGATGTACTGCTGTTGATGATGATGATGAAGCAGTAACTTTCGACCCAGCACTCACTAAAGGGTGATATAACACGCACCAGCATCCAACCAGCAATGGACGTAATTTAGTCGCGTCGCGATAAGTTACCGTTGGAGGTGCTGCCAAAAACCGCCGCTCAATTTGGAGCACAAGCATTGGTTCTAACCACGCACTCATATTTGCTGATTTTCGAGTTCGCTTCGGCGTACGCCCGCGACAACGCTGTGAGCGCATAGATATCCACCAGATGGCAAAGCCCGGTGGTTTGAACACTCATTAAACTACGCTCGCCGATCACAGTTGAGAGTCACGTCGCGTATTCGCCAGAGATTATTAACACCAGACATATCTTCATGTTGCATATCTGAATGCCAACCTAGACACAGTGTCTTTGCGCAGTCTGTGAACCTCCTCGATGCTTGCGGACTCGTTCCAGCTGGGATCGGACACAAAGATAATGGCATTGAACTCAGGGCGAAACTACATACTAGCCTGAAGAGAGAATGCTTGACCTGGTGGTCTCATCGTTCATCAGGTATGAAAATAGCTCCAAACTTTGCTACCCACCTTTTGTAACACCATTGGACAGGTATCTGTCCGATTTCCCTCCTCTTCCGGATTGAAATCCGTTCGTGGTAAATAAAATCGTTTGACGCCGATAAAAGTTGCACCAAAGGCTGTCTGGACTTTCAGAATTATACAGCAAAGTTTAAGTTTAGCGATTAGTTGGCTATGAGTATGGGTAGTTCTACGAGCTTTTCTAATAGTTCGATTTCCGTCCGATATCGGAGCGAAATCAGTTTGTGGGAAATGACGATTTTAAGGTCGAACAAGGTTTACGAAGTTGGGGAAAAACGTGCCTAGCGTTATTTATCACATTGTTTCATTCTGACGCTGTTCGGCTAGCTGCTGCGCGAGGCATGTTTTTCTTCAGGCTAGCACGGCCTTTTACCCTCAAGTCTTTGCGAATCTCGTGTTCGCTTCCAGCCGGAATATGCCGGCTGGTTGCATATTCGTCAAATGTTACTATCATCAGGCATGCCTTCATGTGACAAATCAAATTGCCAAACTGGACATTAGGCCTCTCCACAGTCTCTGAAACTTATGGATCCTCGCCGACGTATTCCGGCTGGAAGCGAATACAATGAGGCTCGCAAAAATCTCAGGGTAAAACTACGTGCTAGCCTGAAGAAAGACCACGAAGTCTGGTGGTCTCATTGTGCCGCGGTGGAAACAGCCGCTACCGTCTGATACGGAAAAAAGTAGCAGGAGACCTGGTGTTAGCGAGACCATACGCGATTAGAGTAGGCATCATTATCTTCATCATACACGTTAGCTAGAGGTGGTGAACACCTCATCTACTGTGCCGCAATACACAGAAAAAAGGAGAGAAACAAATGCAACTGGTGCAAGCTGGCTGAGCTACCGGTGACGAATGGGCATCGTTCCGGTAAGCTACCAGCCGGCTACTGTGCATCAAAAAATTACTATGCAAAATTATATAACGCTAAATAATGAGATCGTGATTGGATGGGGAGGCTAAGAGGGATGGGTTGGGACAAAGAAACTCACAGCACGAACGCCACTGAGGTCGGCTCCTTGCCATATCAGCAAGTGTGTCCAACCAAACATGTTCATCGTCTTTCGGACCCCAACCAGGGAGCCGAGACGCTCCAACCGAGGCCAGCTCAGAAGTGAGGGCTTTCATTCCTCTCGACCAAGTCATCGCTTGGCCACACCTCCTTTCATCCACACCCCCGGCGCGCAAACAACACACGTCGCGGAAGTCGGTGGGCTGGCATGCGTAACACATGGCCCAGGCATCGGCGCCTGATGCGTGAAATGACGATGCTGAGCGGTTCATTTCCTCTTTCTGCGCCATAAACAAGGCGTCGAACACGCTCGTTGCTTACTCGGTGTTCCAACCAGATATGAGCTAAATTACGAAGGCACCGGTGGTCGAACGTAACTAGCCTCTTCAGGTCCGCTGCTTTAAGCGGCCAGGTTTCACAACCGTACAGTAGGGTCGAACGTACTGCTGCATTGTACACTCTACCCTTCAGGGCAAGAGTGATGTCGCGCCGACGCCATAAGTGGCGAAGGTTAGCAAAAGCGCCCCTAGCTTTTTGCTATACGGTTCGTGGTCTCATCCTCAATCCCACGGGTGCTGATACAACTTCCCAGATAGTTGAATTTTTGAACGACTTCTAACTGCTCCCCACCAGTCATCGTAATGAGGCTGGATCTTACCGTGGTGCGATGGTTTGTGTGCCTCAGTGATCCATTGAGCTATATTGGGTGGTGCTTTTGCACCTTCAGAGCCACTCATACCAGATTGGTCAATGGTTAGAGGCCAGACAAGCTCAGCCTCCTGGTCCTCCAGGTTGGAGGTTGGAATGAGGTTGGCCCCTTATTCCTTAAAACGGACTCCTTGTAGTCCAGTGCCAAACCCGCTGCCTTGCGGCCAGGTTTTGAACCAAAGGCTTTGGTTGAGAGCCCTAATCGTTCTCCTGTCTAGGCCTGGGCAACCTGACATATCCTGCCCACGCAATACAATGAATCTTTCCCCAAACAAATTTCTGATGCTCTGGCCACCGCAGAGGATAATCAACGGTGCCCTATCTGCTGCATCGGGCAGGGTGGATAGGGGTTTGGATGCTACTGCTCAAGCCTTCCCATTTTCTTATTCCCCTTCTTGCGCTTTTTCACCGTTATCGTCCCGTTCCAGCTTTACTTTTATCCCCCCTGTTTTCAACCCCCAATTCTCGGCCCTCCCCCACCTTGCTTCACTAGTTGCTTGTCTTTTAGATTCAACTCACAGGTGAACGCAGAGCGTCATTCCTGCACTGTCAACAGGCCCATGTCCAAGCAAGCGGCCCATTCCAGTTCATCGGCTTCCATTTGGAGCCCTCGATCCTCCTTCAGACTGGCATGCCACAATGTTCGCACGTTGCTTCAGATCGGTCAACAGGCAGCACTTGCCCGAACATTAGAGACCCTGTCGATCGATATCTGCTGCTTATCGGAGACCCGCCTGCAAGTCTCGAGCTCTGTACTCACTCTGCGATCCCCTTCAGGTGACACTAGCAGCACTTTCTCATTGCGCCTATCCGGTGACGATGCAGCTTCGAGCACCGGCCAAGCCGGTGTTGGTATTGCTCTGTCCCCGGGCTGAAGCTGCTCTGGTTGATTGGATTCCAATCAGTAGCCGGATGTGTGCGGTCCGATTGGCTGGCTCGTTCAAAGCTTCGAAGTCGCGTGGGACCAACAGGTATCTATTCGTTATCGCTGCCCATGCACCGACAAACTGTAGCGATGACTCGGTGAAAGACGACTTCTATCGCCACCTGAACGAACTCTTTCGCCACAGAAGAAGCTCGGACACTGTAGTGCTGGCTGGGGATCTGAACGCTCAAGTTAGAAAATTATTCACAGATGAGCTGCATCTGGGTGGCCAACATGGTATAGGCTCTCATAATGATAACGGTGAGCGGTTACTTCATTTGTGTGAGGATGCTCGCTTATTTCTTGCGAGCACTAATTTCCGACACAGCACCCGCCGGAGGGTGACTTGGCGCCCACCAGCCTCGAACCAGCTATGGACGCAAATCGATCACATTGCGATAAGTTACCGCTGGAGAGGCTGCGTCCAGAACTGTCGCTCGATTTGGAGCACAGGTGTTGACACCGATCATTCACTTGTATGTGCTGACCTGCTAATGCGCTTTGGCGGACGCCCGCGACGATGTTGTGAGCGCATTGACATCGGCAGACTGGTGAAGCCAGCTGTTCTGAACGCCTATCAAATTACGCTGTCATCCGAGTTGAATAAACGCTCACTGGATGCAATTGAAGCTCACTGGTCTCATATCCAACAGGCCTTACTAGCAGCAGGCAAATTCTGATGTGGTATGTCTAATCGCCAACATGAATATTGGGTCTCTTCACAGTCTTTGGAACTTATAGATGCTCGCCGGCATATTCCGGCTGGAAGCGAACACAATGAAACTCGCAAAGAGCTCCGGGTGAAACTCCGTGCTAGCCTGAAGAGAGACCGCGAATCCTGGTGGTCTCTTCGTGCAACAGAGATGGAAATGGCCGCTGCACGTGGTAACCATCGTGAATTATTCCGTCTGATACGGGAAACGGGCAGCAGGAGACCTGGTGTTAGTGAAACTATACGTGACGAGAGTGGACAGCCTATCCACAACTTATCAAAACGCCTTGAACGTTGGGCTGAGCACTTTGAAAGGCAATGCAATCGGTCAGAATTGTTAGATTTCTCGCCGACCAGTGATCGCCCCACTCCGTGGGCTGTTCCTTTGGATGCACCCTCTCGCTCAGAAGTCGAACACGAGATCAAACTGTTGAAGTTAAATTAAGCCGCGGGACCTGATGAACTTCCTCCAGCCCTCTTCAAATTCAGGGGACCTGCTCTTGTGGATGGTTTACACGAGTTACTAGTCAAACTGTGGGAGCAGGAAACTGTCCCAACCGATTGGAGCCGCTCCACCATAGTCCCAATTTTCAAAGGAGGCTCACGAGCAGAATGCGGCAGCCATAGAGGAATCAGTCTGATCTTCATCGCCTCCAAACTGCTTGCCTCTGTCCTCCTTCACAGACTGACTGGCACTCGTGAAAGCCAGATTCGTAATGAGCAAGCTGGATTTCGTCGAGGTCGTAGCTGCATTGACCACATCTTCACCTTGCGCCAGTTGTTGGAGCACCGTCACATATATTGGCGACCCATCGTTGTCGTGTTCCTCGATATCAAAGGTGCATTCGATTCGGTGGATAAACATGCACTTTGGGACTGTCTACTCAGGAAAGGTATGCCCGAGAAATATGTAAATATTATCCGAGCATTATATGCGTGTAGCTCGGGCAGAGTGAGGGCTTACAGCAAGTTGTCGTCGCCCTTTAAAATCTCCAGCGACGTGAGACAAGGATGCCCGCTGTCACCTTTCCTCTTCAACTTCGCTGTTGACGAAGTCATGGAAATCGCGTTCACAGGACACGACTTAGGTGTGGAGCTACTCCCAGGAGAACGACTTCTTGATTTAGAGTATGCTGATGATATTGCCCTGATCTGTGACAGCTCACAAACGTGCCAAGCAGCACTGGACAGATTAGCACTAGCTGTCCGTCACTTCGGGCTTTGCTTCGCACCCTCGAATTGCAAAGCGTTTGTCCAAGATTGGTCTGGACCGCCTCCTACGCTGACCCTTGGTGGGGATCAGCTAGAAGTCGTTCGAAAATTCAGCTACGTGGGAAGTTGTATCAGCACCCGTGGGATTGAAGATGAAATCACGAATCGTATAGCAAAAGCTAGGGGCGCTTTTGCTAACCTTCGCCACTTATGGCGCCGGCGCGACATCACTCTTGCCCTGAAGGGTAGAGTGTACAATGCAGCAGTACGTTCGACCCTACTGTACGGTTGTGAAACCTGGCCGCTTAAAGCAGCGGACCTGAAGAGGCTAGTTACGTTCGACCACCGGTGCCTTCGTAATTTAGCTCACATTTGATGGGAACACCGCGTGAGCAACGAGCGTGTTCGACGCCTTGTTTATGGCGCAGAAAAAGGAAATGAACCGCTCAGCACCGTTGTTTCACGCATCAGGCTCCGGTGGCTCGGCCACGTGTTACCCATGCCAGCCCACCGACTTCCGCGACGTGTGTTGTTTGCGCGCCCGGGGGTGTGGATGAAAGAAGAGGAGGTGTGGCCAAGTGATGACTTGGTCGAGAGGAATGAAAGCCCTCACTTCTGAGCTGGCCTCGGTTGGAGCGTCACGGCTCCCTGGTTGGGGTTCAAAAGACGATGAACATGTTTGGTTGGACACACTTGCTGATATGGCAAGGAGCCGACCTCAGTGGCGTTCGTGCTGTGAGTTTCTTTGTCCCAACCCATCCCTCTTAGCCTCTCATCCAATCACGATCTCATTATTTAGCGTTATATAATTTTGCATAGTAATTTTTTGGTGCACAGTAGCCGGCTGGTGGCTTGCCGGAACGATGCCCATCGGTTAGCGGTAGCTCAGCCAGCTTGCACTAGTTTTTTTGCATTGCGGCACATGAGCTGAGGTGTTCCCCACCTCTAGCTAATGTGTATGATGATGATGATCCCCACCAAGGGTCAGCGTAGGAGGCGGTCCATACCAATCTTGGAGAAACGCTTTGGACTTCGAAGGTGCGAAGTAAATCCCAAAGTGACGGACAGCTAGTGCTAATCTGTCCAGTGCTGCTTGACACGTTTGTGAGCTGTCACAGATTAGGGCAATATCATCAGCAAACTGTAAGTCAAGAAGTCGTTCTCCTGGGAGTAGCTCTACACCTAAGTCGTGTTCTGTGAACGCGATTTCCATGACATCGTCAACAGCGAAGTTGAAGAGGAAAGGTGACAGCGGATATCCTTGTCTCACGCCGCTGGAGATATTAAAGGGCGACGACAACTTGCCGTAAGCCTTCACTCTGCCCTAGCTACGCGCATATAATGCCTGGATAGTATTCATATATTTCTCAGGTACACCTTTCCTGAGTATACAGTCCCAAAGTACATGTCTATCCACCGAATCGAATGCAGTTTTGATATCGAGGAACACGACAACTGTGGACTGCCAATACACGTGCCGGTGCTCCAACAACTGGCGCAACGTGAAGATCTGGTCAATGCAGCCACGAGAGTGGGCAGCCAATCCACAGCCTGTCAAAACACTTGGAGCATCGGCCTGAACTCTTTGCAAGTCAATTTAGCCAACCTGAGTTATCGGTTTCTTTTTCGAGCATTAAGCGCCCTTCCCCCTGGGCCGTCTCCTTGGATTCGCCCTCATGCGCAAAATTCGACCGTGAGATCAGGCTTTTGAAATTGCATAAGGCTGCAGGGGCAGGGGTTTTCGCCTGGCAAGCGTTCTCCCTATAAAAAGCCACATATGTCCGTTTAACAACACTGTGACGTGGCGGATGTGACTCGCCACTAAATAAAGTCACAGCCCCTTGCTTCATTCTGGCGAAGCATTGTATTCCAGCAACCTTATGCTGTACTTCTGGGGAGCGTTGGGCTCCTGTTTGACAAAGGAACAAACGAAAGGCGTATGAACTGAGAAATCAGTCACCGGCTCCCAATGGGCGCGATTCCCTGAATTCGCTCCGCTGCCTTGCGGGCAGGCTATTCAGCCAAAGGCTCGGGGTGGTGTCCCCTAAGTCAACACCCTACTTCGGCTTGGGCAACCGGGTAGTATCTCGCCCTCTGAGGAAACCATGGACATTGTTGTGTTGTGTTTTATTTTACTGTTTCTGTACCTTCGTTTGAATCCCATGGTTTCTGATGGCATTATGTCTGTTAACAGACTTTTGCAAATATATATATATATATATATATATGCAGGGGCAGATAGAATTCCCCTGCCCTCATCAAATTCGGGGGACCTACTCTAATAGATGATTTACACGAGTTGCCAATGAAACTTTAGGAGCAGGAGACTGTCTAGAAAGAGTAGTGCCGCTCCGTCACTGTCCCAATTTTCAAGGGAGGCTCCCGTTTAGAATGTGGCAATCATCGTGGCATTAGTCTGATTTCGATTGCCTCTAAATTGCTTGCGTCTGTCACTCTCCACAGGCTGACTGGCACTCGTGAAGCCAGATTCGTGAAGAGCAAGCCGGGTTTCGTCGAAGTCAGGGTTGCATCGACTATATCTTCACCTTGCATCCATTGTTGGAGCACTTCCATGTATATTGGCGACCCACCGTTGTCGTTTTTCTTGACATAAAAGGTACGTTCGGCTCAGTCGATCGATATGCCCTTTTGGACTGTCTACTGAGGAAAGGTGTGCCTGATAAATACGTAAACATTATCAAAGCGCTGTACGCGCATAGTTCGGGCAGAGTTAGGGTTTATGGCAGACTGTCGCTACCCTGCAGTATCACCAGCGGTGTGAGATAAGGTTGCCCGCTGTCATCTTTCCTCTGTAACTTCTCTATTGATAAAATCATGGAAACAGTGTTCGCTGGACACGACCTATATGGTGTGAAGTTACCTCCTGGTGAGCGACTTCTTGACTTGGAGTATGCGGACGATATTGCCCTTGTCTGTGACACCGCCCAAAGATGCCAGGCTGCACTGGACCGATTAGCACTAACTGTCTATCGTTTTGGGCTATGCTTTGCTCCACCGAAATGCCAAGTACTTCTCCAAGATTGGCAGGGACCCACTTCTGCGCTAACGCTTGGTGGTGATCTGCTAGAAGTCGTTCAGGAATTCAAGTACATTGACGGCTATATTAGCATTCGTGGGATCTAAAATGAAGTTACGAACCGTATGGCGAAAGCTCGAGGTGCTTTTGCCAATCTCCGCCACCTGTTGCGCAGACGCGACATTACTCTCGCCCTGAATGGCAGAGTTTACAGCACAGCCGTCCGTTCGACCCTCCTGTGCGATTGTGAAACCTGGCCCATCAGGTCGACAGACATAAAGAGGTTCGTCACATTCTATCATCGCTGCCTTCGCAGCTTAGGTCGTGTCTGTGGGAGCACCGCGTGAGCAATGATCGTGTTCGGCGTCGCGTATTTGATGCAGGAAGAGCGATTGAACCGCTCAGCACCATTATATTACGCACCAGGCTCCGATAGCTGGGCCACCTGTTGCCCATGCCAGCACACCGACTCCCGCGATATGCATTGTTTGCGCGCCGGGGATGCGGTTCGAAGAAGAGGAAGTTAGGGCAAGCGATGATTTTGTCGAGAGAAATGGAAACCTTACTCGAAGTTATCGTCGATTGGTGCATCCCAACTGCCTGTCTGGGGTCCTAAGGACGATGAACACGTTTGGTTAGACACAATTGTTGATATGGCTAGGAGCCGGCCTCAGTGGCGTCTGTGTTGTGCGTTTCTGTCCCTCCTCTCCTGTTTATCCTCCCCTCCAACTATGATCCCAATTATTAGGGTTGATATGACTTCTTTGCAGCACAGGTGCCGGCTGTTAGCTCTCTGAAACGATGTCCATCTGTTACTGGTGACTCAGCCGACGTGCCTCTCATTTTTTCCTTTCTTTTGTATTACGCCACAATAGCGGAGGTGTTTTTCACCCCCAGCTAACGTGTGAAATACTGATGATGATAATCGACAGAACCCTATCTGCTGTATCCAGCAGGGTGGATAGGATCGAGGATGCTACTACTCTAGTTTTGCCGTATATTGTTCCCCTTGCGCTTTTTCCTCCTTATCATCACGTATCAGCTTCACTGGTATCCCCCTGCCGATTAGCCTCGTGGTACCAGCTGGGAAGTTCGGGTATTTCCCGTTCCGACGAACGGTTCTGCGGCAGGGTTCCGAAACGGAGAGGTTTTACACCTGGTAAGCGTTCTCCTTATAAAAAGCCACAACTGTCCGCTTAACAACACTGGGACGTGGCGGATGTGAATCGCCACTAAATAAAATCACTGTCCCTTGTTTTCTCGGAGACATTGTATATTGGGAATCAATCGGGGCGTTGGATTCTGCTTTTGATTTCGGGAGTGTTTGGCTCATGGTATGGCTTTTCGTCACTCGAAAGGTGTAGGAACTGAATGTTCAGTCACCGGCTCCCAACTGGTGCGGAATCCTTATTTCTCCCTGCTGCCTTGTAGGTTAAACCCTTCGGCTAAGTTCTCGAGGTTGTGATCCCCTAAGACAACCCACGTACTTCGGCCTAGGTAACAGGGTAGTATTTCGTCTACTGATGAACCACGGATACACACAGTTACTCTCTTTCATCATCATCATCATTATACACATCAGCTAGAGGTGGGAAAACACCGCTATTGTGCCGCAATACAAGAAGGAAATACATACATACATACATACATACATACATATAATACAATACACAAAGGAAAAATAGATACAACAGTTGTATGCCAGCTGAGCTACCAGCAACGGATAGGCATCGTTCCGGTAAGCTTCCAGCCAGCTACTAGGCAAAAAGAAAAGAATTATTATGTTTTACCCTACGAAATGAGATCGTAGATGGAGGGGGAGGCTAAAAGGGATGGGGAGGGACAAAGAAACTCACAGCAGGAACGCCACTGAGGTCGGCTCCTTGCCATGTCAGCAAGTGTATCCAGCCAAACGTGTTCACCGTCTTTTGGACCCCAACCAGGGAGCCGTGACGCTCCAACGGAGGCTAGCTCCGAAGTGAGGGACTTCATTCCCCTGGACCAAGTCATCGCTTGACCACCTCTCCTCTTCTTCCACCCACATCCCCGGTGAGCAAACAACGCACGTCGAGGGAGTCGGTGGGTTGGCATGCGTAACACGTGGCCAAGCCATCGGAGCCTGGTGCGGGAAATAACGGTGCTTAGCGGTTCAGTTCCTTTTCCTGGGCCGTAAACAACGCGACGAACACGCTCGTTGCTCACGCGGTGTTCCCACCATATGTGAGCCAAACTGCGAAGGCACCGATGGTCGAACGTAACTAGCCTCTTCATGTCCGCCGATCTTAGGGACCAGGTTTCGCAACCGTACAGTAAGGTCGAACGTACCGCCGCATTGTACACTCTACTCTTCAGGGCGAGAGTGATGTCGCGCCGCCGTCATAGGTGGCGAAGGTTAGCAAAAGCACTTCGATCTTTCGCTATACGGTTCGTGATCTCGTCTTCGATCCCAAGGGCGCTGATACAACTTCCCAGGTGGTTGGATTTCCGAACGACTTCTAGCTGATCCCCAGCAAGGGTCAGCGCAGGAGGCAATCCCTGCCAATCTTGGAGGAACGCTTTGCACTTCGATGGTGCAAAGCTAGGCCCGAAGCGGTTGACAGCCAGTGCTAATCTGTCCAGCGCGGCTTGGCACGTCTGGGAGCTGTCACATATGAGGGCAATGTCGTCTGCATGCTCCAAGTCAAGAAGTCGTTCTCCTGGGAGTGGCTCCACACCTCCCAAGTCATGTCCTGTAAATGCAAACTCTATGACTTCGTCAATAGCGAAGTTGAAAAGGATAGGTGACAGCGGGCATCCTTGTCTCACACCGCTGGAGATTGTAATGGGCGACCACCGTTTTTCCGTAAGTCCTCACTCTGCCCGTGCTACGCGCGTATAATGCTCGGATAATATTTACATATTTCTCGGGCACACCTTACCTGAGTTAGACAGTTCCAAATGGCACATCGATCAACCGGATGGAAGACACTTTTGATGTCGGGGAACGCGACTACGGTGGGCCGCCAATATGTGTGGCGGTGCTCCAACAACTGACGCAAAGTGAAGATGTGGTCAATGCAGCCATGACCACGACGAAACCCGGCTTGCTCCTCACGAATCTGGCTTTCACGAGCGCCAGTCAGTCTGTGAAGAAGTATGGAGGCAAGTAATTTGGAGGCGATGGAGATCAGACTGATTCCTCTATGGTTGCCGCATTCCGAGCGCGAGCCGCCTTTGAAGATGGGAACAATAATGGAGCGGCTCCAGTCGGTTGGGACAGTTTCCTGCTCCCACAGTTTCACTAGTAATTCATGTAAAGCATCAACAAGAGCAGCGCCTCCGAAGTTGAAGAGGGCTGGAGGAAGATCATCTGGTCCCGCGGCTTTGTTCCATTTCAACCGTTCGATCTCACGTTCGACTTCTGAGCGAGAGGGTGGATCCAAAGGGAGAGCCCACAGAGCAGGGCGATCAGTGACCGGCGAATCGAACAATTCTAGCCGATTAAATTGCTTTTCAAAATGCTCAGCCCAACGCTCCAAACGTTTTGACAAATTGTGAATAGGCTGTCCACTCTCATCACAAATTGTTTCACTAACACCCGGTCTCCTGTTGCCCGTTTCCCGTATCAGACGGAATAACTTACGATGGTTGCCAAGGGCAGCGGCCACTTCCATCTCTGACGCACGATGAGACCACCAGGATTCGCGGTCTCTCTTCAGGCTAGCACGAAGTCTTGCCCGGAGCTCTTTGCGAGTTTCATTGTGCTCGCACTCATGATCCACTGTCTTGCGATTACGCACGCCACCAATTAACATACTACTTTTTTGTATCACTGATCCCCATTGTTACTTGAATCTTCAACTGTGAACAACCCCACCTTATCCGATGTAGTTGTCATGTCGCCACCCGTCAACTCAGCCACGCAGTCCTTGACGCGGAGCTGCCAACCCCGAAGTCTGCCATCTAGGTTACTGCGACCTGGAATACAGTTCAAACCAGCAACCCACAACATGTGCACATTACGGCAGATCGGACAGCAAGCTGGACTTGCACGCACATTGGGGACCCTTGAAATTGATGTCTGCTGCCTGAGTGAACCTCGACTGCAGGATTCCAACCCAGTCTACTAGCTGTCGTCACCAGTCCAACCACACCCGCTTTTATGTTATCCTTTCTGGTGACGCTGAGTCCGCCACATCTGGGCAAGCTGGTCTTGGAATCGCCCTCCATGCTAGAGCCGTGGCCCCCCTTCTTGACTGGATTCCAGACAACAGTCGCCTATGCGCTGTAATGCTCCGTGCATCTTGTAAGGTTAGAAGGCATTGTGCAGTCAAACGTGCCTACGCGCCCACTGACTGCAGCTCAGATGCCGTCAATGACCAGTTTTTCCGACGTCTTCATGAGCTGCTTTTAAGGGCACCGAAAACATCGTTGTGTGGCAAGAGACTTAAACGCACGTATCGGTCGGCTGCTATCATGTGATCGCTACCTCGGTGGACCGCATGGGTGTGACGCTGTTCGCGCTGACAACGCAGAGTGACAGCTCAGTCTGTGGGCTAACCACCAACTTTTCCTCTCCAGTACGAGCTTTCGTCACCCCGGACGTCAATATGCCATCTGGCATCATCCATCGTCAACCCAGCGCTGTTCACAAATCGATCACATAGCCATAAGTTACAGGTGGCGCGGCAGCGTACACGCTTGCCGATCATCTTGTTCAACTTGTGTTGACACCGGTCATGCATTGGTGTGTGCGATAATTTACATGCGTTATGGCCGTTCACGCAGGGCCAAGCAAACTCGATGCAACACTCACAACTTGGAGGACCCAACGTTGAAAACCTTGTATCAAGAAAGGCTTCGCGAAAATCTCGCTCTACTGCGTGCTCTGGATGTTGAACAACACTGGTCAAAATTGCGGTGAGCAATGCTGCGCCGGCTTGTCCACCTGCGGAATCACCCGCTGTACAACCAGAAGCTGCATTTCGGTAAGATCCTCGGAACTGCTGGATCGTCGTCGGTCTGTGCCCGCCGTTGCGGAACACGATGAACTTCGTCGGTCTATCTCTCAAAAGCTGAAATCAAGCCTCCGCTCTGACCGTGAATCCTGGGGGTCAAAACGAGCTGCTGAGATGGAAGCCGCTGCATCTGCTGGAAACTTTCGTACTTTATTTCACCCCATCAAGACCACTGGTTACAATTCATCCGCTGTCAGTCATACGATTTGTGAGTCAAACGGCATGCAAATCACCAACGTGCACAGGTTCTTGGGTCGCTGGGCAGAGCACTGCTTTCCAGTTTAACTGCTCAGCACGGCCCACCTTGACACCTCCGTTTCTCTCGGATGGTGCTTGATCTTCCGCCACAGATGCTTCTACCGAAACAGAGATCCGAAGCGCAGTCCAGTCTTTGAAGGCTCATAAATCTCCCGGTCCTGACAGCCTACCCCCAGCTCTATTCAAAGATGACGGGAATGCACTTCCCATGAAAATGCCATCACTGTTCACGGGAATTTGAACTGACACGCAAGTCCCAGTTGCATAGGGAGAATCCGTCATTGTCCCGATTCACAAGAAAGGCTCCCGCGAGGATTGCGCCAATTAGCGCGGAATTTCGTTCTCAGTTGCCTCCAAGATTTTCCTGTTTGTTCTACTCTGTAGGCTCTCAGCGACTATAGAAGGCGTTTCTCGAGAGAAACAAGCTGGTTTCCGTCCAGGCCTAGGTTGCATTGACCAAATTTTCACACCAATTTCTTGAACTCCGTCACTTACACTGACGGCCAACAATCGTAGTGTTCTTAGACATCCGAGCGGCTTTTGACTCAGTAGATAGATCTGCGTTATGGAACTGTCTACTAAGGAAATATGTGCCCGACTAGTTTGTAACCATCTTGGAGCATCTCTACAGTCACGCGTCAGGTAAAGTCAAGTTTTACGGCACGCTTTCCACTTCGTTTGCTGTTACCGTCGGCGTGCGCCATGGTTGCCCCGCCTCACCTTTTCTCTTCAATTTTACCACTGGCAATGTCGTCCAACGAGCGTTGGAAAACCTTTAAAACTGCGGTATTGAGGTGATAGAGTCGCGGACTTGGACTACGCCGATGATATCGCTTTGCTTGTGGACGATCCACAAGCCCATCCAGGGCGCTCTGAACCGCTTAGCGGTGGAGGCGTCTATGTATGGCCGGCTTTTACTTCTGACAGATTTAAAATACTACTCCAGCATTGGCAGATACCTATGCCTGCCCTCATCATTGCTATAACCGTCATGCAACAAGTGCACTGCTTTACTTATCTAGGGTTTTGCATCATAGCTGGCGGCTGTATTGGAGGGATCGCAGTGGCCTGTCTTGCATTCACCAGACTGATACACTTATGGCACCATCGCGACGTTAGTCTTCAACTCAAGGGCAGAGTACACACTGTCTCTCTTGTACGGTTGAGGCCTAGCCGACTCGCTCGAAAGACAAAACTCTTGTCAGTTTACGACAATCGTTGTCTGCGTAGGATTACTCGCGTGTGGTGGCAGCATCACGTGAGTAACGCAAAAGTCCGAGAACCGGAGGCCGCCGATCATATATAAGGGCTCCGCTAAGTAACGACATAATTACGATTCATAGCATACACAAATAAAGCAAAGCATGTACGCAGTGTAAAGATTCGCCAAATAGGAGAAGAAAAGATTAATAGATGAAAGGCTAACACAAGCATAATGAGTCAAGAGCACGAAGGAAACCATTCGTTACAAATAAATAATCCCGCATCCAAACGTGCGCCATCAAATTAGCTGATTAGTTTAAAGCTTCAAAGACGCAAGGAGATACTAGGTGACTGCTTGTCATTGCTGCTTGTCTCCTCAAACTAAAGCACTGACCCGCGAAAGATGACGTATATCATCAACCGAACAATCTTCGTTGTACCAAACGAAGTACGGATACTGCAGTCCTGGATGGCTGGCCATTTGAACTCAAGCTGGGAAGCTGTTCAATAATGCGTTCTATTTAGGTGGCCAACATGAGCAAGTCTTCTATATTCAAAGATGGCTAAATGAACTTCCTTTGATTCCGCGACCACATTGAAGTTCAGCAGTCCGATCTCACATTCGACTTATGGGCGAGGGCGGATGCAAAGTGACGGCACAATGATCGTTTATCAGTACTCGTGCTCCTGTGGTGCACGATACGTGGGTCGCACGACAAGACGCCTATCTCAGAGGATTCGTGAACACATTCCGGCATGATTTTACAAAGACGAAATGAAATCTTCAGACAGCTCAGTCATTTCACACCTCCTTGAATGTGACCACACAGCTTCAGAGAAAGTCATTTCTTCACTACCTGAACACTACACCCAAAGATTCCGCAAACAGCTCTTATCCATCGCCGATGCTATCTGCATTCACCATCTGAAGCCGGAATTATGGATACAAAAGCGATTCATGCGGCCGATACTACTACCTTGGCCACCGGACACTGTTACTTAGTTATTTGGCTGTTATTTTACCTACTTAATTAATTTGGACTACTGAGCTTTGCGCATGCATGTGTATTTAGTTTACTTGGTTTACCATCGCTATCTCTGTCTCAACTTATCGATTTTGATCATTCAAGCGGTGCAGAAGTAAATCCCAGCCCAAGTTGACGCTTATCCCACACTATCAGTATTTTGTAAACGTTTGGGTCCGATGAGAGTTTACGGAAAGGAATTCTTCACCCTGAACTGATTTCTGATATTGTTTCATATTAATGGAATGGGAATCTTTGCTTTGCTGAAGACCAGCGTTGCTCGTGATTCATTAAAAGGGAGGTTACTGACCGGCAGCGAATCTAGTAGTTCCAGTTGGTTACATTGCTTTCGAAGTGCTTGGCCCAAGTTTCAGAGGCTTTGAAAAGCTGCCCACAGGCCGCCCCCTTTCATCGCATATAGTCTCACTAACACCAGGTCACCTGTTGCCTGTATTAGAGTGAATATCTCAAGGTCCTTGATAGCACGAGTGTCTGCCGACTGGCCGATTTCTGCCCGGAGCTAAGAAAAAACATGTCGGAAATCAAATAGTCAAAAGATTGACAGCACGTAACCATGATGTTTTCCATGGATTCTCAATGCTCATCCATATCGACTGTTGCCTCTTAGCGATTGTTCAGGCGGAGATATTGAAGAAACCTAAGAACCTCTTTTAATGCTTTAAAACTTAAAGTTTGAAATCATCCTCACACTGCGATTCCTACTCTCATGCCGCGATTTGAAATCCGTTGAAAACACGAACAGGCTTTACCAAAACGGACTGCTTATGCCCTGCGCGATCAAACACAGCTTCTGCTTTTGGTCCAAAAAGGCTGCTACCCGCCTCTTTTTTTCTATCGTCAGACCAATGCCAGAGTACAGTTCACCCGCAGACTGTCCGCTCACCCGGAGCGAGGGGCAAATGATTGAGGGGGGGGGGGTACAGCATGTGGTCACTAGATTCATCCCCGGTGCAAGAGACTAGGGCTGTACACCCTGTCTTATCATCGAATGCTGGTTGACCTCATCATGATGCACCGGGTATTACATCCGGGTGATTACTCCATCTTGAGGCTGTTGCTTCATCTGCGCACACCAAACAGCACACGAGGACACCGGTACAAGCTTGTTGTACCGGATTTGAAGCGGGTTGCTCCCCAACTCTGCTTCGAGCGGAGGGTGGTGATATTTGGAACAATCTGCCTGCAGACATAGTCGAAGCAAAGTGGGTGCCGGGATTTCAGCAGCTCTTGGACTCGCACTTTGCCGACTTGAGATTTCGAGAGTAATCACCATCATAATAGGTAGATTTGCTGAAAGATATTCAATGTAGCTCCACATGGGCATCTGTACTCGCTGCATTTTCACAGTATTCAGTATTCATTATACACGTTAGCTACAGGTGGAAGACATCTCAGCTACTGTACCACAATACTAAAGGAAAATACATGCAACTGTGACATACCGGCTTAGTCACGAGTAACGGATGGGCATTGTGGCGGAAAGCTAACAGTCGGTTATTGTGCCGCAAAATAGATTTGTAATGTTTTTGTCCCAGCTGCTCACAAGCTACATAGCACAGCCTAGTTCGGAAAAGCACCAGATGCCTTCCGCTCTATTGAGGCTCGTCAGTGGTGCGCATTCTCTCGGTCCCCTACTGGGGACCGAACCCATGACCGCTAGAGGCAGATGCCAACTAGCCAGCAGCTTAAGCCACTGAGCCACGGGGGACATTAAAGTTACAATTAAAAAATTCTCCTACTCATTAGTAATATAAAGTGTAGCCCCTACTAGTTTCCAATGCTATGGACGTAGCGTCTAGTGAGAGGAAGTCGACCTTCGGGGGCTAGCCACTGTCATCTGCTAAGGTAGTATCCTGAATGGCAGTGGAAGATAGGTTGTGCTATATCTCAGTTAGCTTGCAAATTGGCTATATCCACCGACGTCCCCCATGGCTTAGTGGATTAAGCTGCTGGCTAGTTGGCATCTGCCTCTAGCGGTCATGGGTTCGGTCCCCAGTAGGGGACCGAGGGAATGCGCACCACTGACGAGCCTCAATAGGGCGAAAGGCGTCTGGTGCTTTTCCGAACTAGGCTGTGCTATGTAGCTTGTGAGCAGCTGGAACAAAAACATTACAAATCTCTTTTAGTCACTCCGTCTTTATGTACTTTTGGTAGACCCCAGAATCGCCGTAGTATCGAATGTTTTGGTTTCATCAATTTATGTTCCAACTTTGTGATTCGCCTCATTTGTTCCAGTTTTAGCAGATTGCGCTTGATGTTGCCTTCTAAGCGTTTTGTCGGATCTTCGTTTATCGGTTGGTATGTGTTGGTATCGCTTAGCAGATGTGCCTTCATCATGTAATCGGTTCTGTCCTTTAGCACCTTAACGTCCTTTGTCGACTGGTAGTATAACTATACTCTTGTCCTTTTTGAAATTCATCAGAGCCTTTTGTTTGTGGTGCTGAATACACCAGACCGAGTGGGACAGTGATACCACGATTGTATGATCTGCCCAAAGCACATAAGGAAGTGCTACCACTAAGGCCGATACTGGATGTGTAACTCGCCGTACCATTCAATCGCCAAGTGGCTCGTCAAACGGCTGGAACCAGTCAGGAAAGCCATAGCTAGATACAGTCTCAAGGACACCTTTGCTTTTCTTGTTTCAATGGAACGACTTGAGCTAGCTGGGCGACAGAGGTTTTCCTTAGATGTGGTGTCTCTTTTTACCAATTTTCCGTTGGAGGAGATCATAGACTATCTGTGTGACTTCGTGCAGCTGCGCAACATCGAAGTTGCTATCCCACCAGACCGGTGGAGACAACTGCTACTCATGTGTACGAGAAACATTCAGTTTTAGTTTAATGCAACGCTATATCGACAATTACACAGGGTGGCAATGGGTTCACCATTAGGACTGTTGCTCGCGGACGTCTTCATGAGCAAATTGGAGTGCAAATAGCTGGTCGAATCCACCAACAGCTTGGTTTACTATGAGCGATATGTAGACGATATATTTTGTATTGCGGATAGTGGAATGTTCCTCGACGATCTATTGGCCCAGTTTAACACTGCACATGGTAATATAACTTTCACCATCGAGCTAGAACATAGCGACTCGTTTGCATTTTTAGATGTCCAAATCAACAGAGCATCAGACGGGTCAATGCGGAGGAGGGTGCACAGAAAAGAAACCTGGAATGGACAGTACATCCATTTCGCTAGTTTTGTTCCGATAAGTCAAAAAAGGAACCTCGTCCGTTGCCTAACAGAGAGAGCGAAGCGAATATGTACAGATGATGCGCTTTCAGATGACCTGAGCTTTATACGCAGTGTACTCGAGCTTAATGGGTACCCTGACAAATTCATCCGGAGGCACATGGAACCGCGAGTACAAAAGCCGAAACCTGTTTCCGCGGAGAAGCGGATTGTATACTTATCGTTATCATCTAAGTGTGGCGCGATAGCGGAGCGGACCACCCGAAGACTTTCCTTAGCAACAGTGAGAACGTATTTTGCCGCTAATCTACGCGTAAGCTTCACCTCAACCCCGTTTGTGCGCCAACAACCTCGGTCGCAGACCTCCTTCTGTGTGTACAATTTCTCTTGCTCGTGTGGAGCATGGAATATTGGAAAACAACCAGGCAACTGTCTGTTAGGGCTCGAGAGCATTGCCCAGCTTGCCTCTACAGCGGCGCGAGGAAGAATGTAACATGTGCAGTATTGTCACACCTAGTAGACTTCTACCATCAAATCAATTCGCATGACGCATTCACACCGATCTACTGTGTCACTGGACGTTACACATGGGCAATCAGGTGTCGCCTGCTGTCGGCAGCAGAGGCAATCACGATTCCGCTCTATAACCCGAACCTATTTGCACAGAAAAACCTCGTCCATCCTTTAACCCTGCCTTGGCCTCAGACCAACGCAACTAACAATGGCACTTCACCTGACCTCGCCTCGACCAGACCAAGCACGTAGAATTACCGATTAGTTACTCTGCTTCAGTGACCGCATTAAAACCCATTGTGTCTATTCTAACTTGCTTTATTGTTGTTGTATTAGCCTGATGATGAAGCCCTAAAAACAAACTTGTTCGCTACTTTCTGTTTCTGGTGCTGTATATGTTGGTTACAATTTATGAATAAGATCGACATCAACTTGGCGAGACAAACAATGTTTGCTCTACTGGAGGGGCATGCATCTTCCGATACAATTGGTCAGTTCGACGTCGGACAAGTGATGGCGTTGCTGGGATTCTGTCTAACCACACATTTCACCTTTTTGCGGCCAAATCTATTAGCAGATAAGAGGCATACCAATGGGATCACCGATCTCTGGACTGGTAGCCGAAGCAGTAATACAGGCGCTAGAACGGATAGCACTCCCAATTTCGAAACCGAAACTTTGGGTGCGCTACATAGACGAAACCTTCGTCATCCTCAAACGCCCCAAGTTGGAGGAGACACATGGGCTGATCAACAATGTGTTCGACGGTATGCAATTCACGAAGGAAGAGGAAAACAATGGGCAGCTGCCATTTTTAGACGTTTTCATACATAGGACTGGTTCGCGACCACTGGAAACTACGGTCTATCGAAAATCATCCCATACGAACCAGATCCTCAACTATAACAACAATCATCCAGCAGTCCACAATTACAGCTGCCTGCTAACACTTTTCCAACCGGCAAGGACGCATTGTAGCTCGCAGCAATTAAGGCTGGCGGAAGAGGATCATCTCTTCAGCCTGTTCAAACGGAGTTCCTTCCTTGAAGGCTTCATTCTGCGCTTCTTGGCCACAAATAAGGTAACACACCACACCTCAACAAATATAACGGCTGGAGAACGTGTCGTGTTACCCTACGTCAATGTAATCTCTGAAATGGTAACGTAACTTCTGTTGCCCTTGGGAGTCAAAATCGCCCCCCAACCAACAGAAACAATACTTTTCAAGGTGCAACATACACTTAGTCAATGGGAGACATCTGGTGTAATCCACAAGATCTGCAGAGACTGTGATAAATATCACATAGGACAAACAGGAAGGAAGTTTTGCACACGGCTACATGAACATAGTCTAGCAATCCGCCGCCATGATCAGAATATTTTGATGTCCGTGAGTATGCATGCCGAAGGTCACCCGTTCGACCTAGAGCACGCCGAAATACTCACTAGTAAGCCACTAGTAAGCACGCGAGTCTATTGAGACCCGGTTTTCAACACAGTACTCGTTTAAGAGGCTCTGCGAAACAGAACGTTAAAGCCGCACCGACGATGTTGCCTACTCTGGCAACGGAACATCTGCAAAATAATCATTCTGCATTATGTCTCCAGTCTGTGTGCAATCAGGACTATAACTATCACCCAGCAGCGTCCTCAGGGGCTTCAACCTCGGTTCATAAGCCGCCTTCAAGGAGTCGAAGTATTCCTTGCGTTGGCGGCGTTCGGCGTAGCGGTTGACTCGCCCCTTTTCTTCACACCAAATCTTGGATAACAGAGCTGTTAACCGGTTGAAAATTGCTTCGCCACCGTATGTGAACAGCTCCGGAGGAAGTCCGCCTGAGCCAACAGCCTTAAATCGCTACAAGTGACGCACTTCAAAGCAGACCTCCGCTTCGGTGGGTGGTTCCGGTGAAACGTTTCAAGACCCGCAACTTGCCATACTTTTTGGACAACCAGATGGAGCAGGCCAACTGTATTGAGAGCGGTGCTCATCCCAGAGGTCCATGCGCCTACGCCAATTAGTGATGAATGCAACTTCAATGTCGCGAATATCTGCGCTGACGGAAACTCTTCTGTGGCCAATAGTCTAAATGATCTGGAAAAGCTTGTGAAATTTTATAGGGATTGCTGCTATCTCCATTCCCGAAGTGCGCTGAGACTACCCATTTTCCCAGTCGCTACGGAAGCCGTGTTTGAATTGTTGGCTGTTGCGTCGGACTGCTTGAATCAGCTGAAATAGCTCGGCGACGATCAAACACTTCTGTGAGTGGAGGTTGAGCAGTTGAGTTGGCATAGAAGATTGGAATAACAGGAGCAGTAGTAAGCAATGTGGTCCATGATTCGTCAGTGGGCGTGCTACTACCCTGTTGCCCAGGTCGAAGTAGAGGGTTGTCTTAGGGGCCCTACGCGAGCCTTTGATAAAAAATCTAACCTACAAGGCAGCAGGGCGATGTGTGGACGTCACAACCCGTTGGGAGCCAGTGACCAAATATATGGTTCATGCGCCTTTCGGTCCGTGAAGGGCCAGGGGCCCAACGCACTTTTGAAGTACAATGCCTCAGGGAGAGGCAAGGGGCAGTGACTTTATTTAGTAGCGAGTCACATACACCACGTCGCAGTGTTGTTAAACAGGCATCTGTGGCTTTTTATAGCGAGAACGCATGTCAGGCAAAAACCCATCACGTCCTGAAACACTGCCGCCCAACCATTTACTGGAACGGGGAAAACCCGAACCACAGCTGGCACCACGAGGAGGTTGTTCGGCTGAGTATACCTCGTGGACGTCCCCCCCTACGAGGATTAGAACCGGTGACCTTATGATTGCAAGCCTGGCCTGCAGACCACTTGGCCGGTTGCCGAGGGCCGCTGCCCTCTCTGGAAATGTTCGCTAACTCTTCCAGCTTATTCAATCCACTGGCCACAGTAAGCCTGGTGTCACAAATTATTCGCGAAACGAATGGTTTATTGATTGCCTGCGGAAACTTGCGAAGACGTTTGGATCGATCATCGTTATCATCATTATGCACCTCAGCTATAGGTGGGCAACACCTCGGCTACTGTGCCGCAGTACATAAAGGAAAAGGAAAATAAATACAACAGTTGCATACCAGCTGAGCTACCAGCAACGACTAGGCATCGTTCCCATAAGCTACCAGCCGGCTACTAAGCAAAAAGAAAAATAATTGTTTTACGCTATGAAATGAGATCGTAGGTGGAGAGGGAGGCTAGGAGAGATGGGGAGGGACAAAGAAACTCACAGCAGGAACGCCACTGAGGTCGGCTCCTTGCCATGTCAGCAAGTGTATCCAGCCAAACGTGTTCACCATCTTTTGGACCCCAACGAGGGGGCCGTGACGCGTCAATCGAGGCCAGCTTCGAAGTGTAGTCCTTCATTCCTCACGACCAAGTCATCGCTTGACCACCCCTCCTCTTCTTCCACCCACATCCCCGGTGAGCAAACAATGCACGTCGTGGAAGTCGATGGGCTGGCATGCGCAACATGTGGCCCAGCCATCGGAGCCCGGTACGTGAAATGACGGTGCTTAGCGGTTCAATTCCTTTTACTGTGCCGTAAACAAGGCGTCGAACATGCTGGTTACTCACGCAGTGTTCCCACCATATGTGAGCCAAACTGCGAAGGCACCGATGGTCGAACGTAACTAGCCTCTTCATGTCCGCCGATCTTAGGGGCCACGTTTCGCATCCGTACAGTAAGGTCGAACGTACCGCCGCATTGTACCCTCTACTCTTCAGGGCGAGAGTGATGTCGCGCCGCCGCCATAGATGTCGAAGGTTAGCAAAAGCGCTTCATGCTTTTGCTATACGGTTCGTGATCTCGTCTTCGATCCCAAGGGCGCTGATACAACTTCCCAGGTGGTTGGATTTCCGAACGACTTCAAACTGATCACAACCAAGGGTCAGTGCAGGAGGCGATCTATGCCAATCTTGGAGGAATGCTTTGCATTTCGATGGTGCAAAGCAAAGCCCGAAGCGGTTGACAGCCAGTGCTAATCTGTCCAGCGCGGCTGGGCACGTCTGGAAGCTGTCACAGATGAAGGCAATGTCGTCTGCATACTCCAAGTCAAGAAGTCGTTCTCCTGGGAGTGGCTCCACACCTTCCAAGTCATGTCCTGTAAATGCAAACTCTATGACTTCGTCAATAGCGAAGTTGGAAAGGATAGGTGACAGCGGGCATCCTTGTCTCACACCGCTGGAGATTGTAATGGGCGACCACCGTTTTTCCGTAAGTCCTCACTCTGCCCGTGCTACGCGCGTATAATGCTCGGATAATATTTACATATTTCTCGGGCACACCTTACCTGAGTTAGACAGTTCCAAATGGCACATCGATCAACCGGATGGAAGACACTTTTGATGTCGGGGAACGCGACTACGGTGGGCCGCCAATATGTGTGGCGGTGCTCCAACAACTGACGCAAAGTGAAGATGTGGTCAATGCAGCCATGACCACGACGAAACCCGGCTTGCTCCTCACGAATCTGGCTTTCACGAGCGCCAGTCAGTCTGTGAAGGTTTGCGGAGGAATGTAATTTGGAGGCGATGGGGTTCAGACTGATTCATCTGTGGTGGCCGCATTCCGAACGCGAGCCTCCTTTGAAGATGGGAACAATAACGGAGCGGCTCCAGTCGGTTGGGACAGTCTCTTGCTCCCACAGTTTCACTAGTAATTCATGTAAAGCATCAACAAGAGCAGCGCCTCCGAAGTTGAAGAGGGCTGGAGGAAGATCATCTGGTCCCGCGGCTTTGTTCCATTTCAACCGTTCGATCTCACGTTCGACTTCTGAGCGAGAGGGTGGATCCAAAGGGAGAGCCCACAGAGCATGGCGATCACTGGCCGGCGAAGAATCGAACAATTCTAGCCGATTAAATTGCTTTTCAAAATGCTCAGCCCAAGGCTCCAAATGTTTTAACAAATTGTAGATAGGCTGTCCAATGTCGTCACGTATAATTTCACTAACACCAGGTCTCCTGTTGCCCGTTTCCCGTATCAGACGAAATAACTTATGATCTTTGCCAAGGGCAGCGACCGCTTCCATTTCTGACGCACGGTGAGACCACCAAGATTCGCGGTCTCTCTTCAGGCTAGCACGAAGTCTTGCCCGGAGCTCTTTGCGAGTTTCATTGTGTTCGCTTCCAGCCGAGATATGCCGGCGAGCATCGATAACTTCCAGAGACTGCGAAGAGACCCAGTAACCATGTTAGCTATTAGACATACCACATGAGGATTTGCCTGCTGCTAGTAAAGTCTGGTAAGGATGTGACCCGTGACCATCAATTGTCCCCAGTGAGCGCTTGCTCAACTCGCATGTCAGCGTGCTTTTATACGCATTCAGAACAGCTGGCTTTGTCAGTTGGCTGATATCAATGCGCTCACAGCGTCGTCGTGGGCGTCCTGTAAAACGCGTGCGCATGTCAGCATCTACAAGTACATGATCGGTGTCCACACATGTGCTACAAATCGAGCAACATTTCTGGATGCAGCCTCTCCATCAGTAACTTGTCGCCATGTGGTCGATCTGCATCCGAGCTTGATTCGAGGCTGGTGGGCGCCAAGTCACCCTCCGGCGTGTGCTGTGTCGGAAGTTAGTGCTCGCAAGAAATAAGCGAGCATCTTCACACAAATGAAGTAACCGCTCACCTTCATCATTACGGGAGCCTACATCGTGCTGACCGCCCAAATGCATTTCATCAATGGACAACTTTCCAACTTGCGCTTTCAAGTCCCCAGCCAGCACAACAGTGTCCGTGCTTCTTCTGTGGCAAATGAGCTGGCTCAGTTGGCGGTAGAACTCGTTCTTTACCGAATCATCGCTAGAGTTCGTGGGTGCGTAGGCAGCGATGATGAATTTACACCTGTTAGTCCCGCGCGACTTCGAAGCTTTGAAGGAGTCAGCCAATCGGACCGCACACATCCGGCTGCTGATTGGAATCCAATCAACTAGAGCAGCTTCGACCAGGGGACTCAGGGCAATGCCAACACTAGCTTGGACGGTGCTCGAAGCTGCATCGTCACCGGATAGGCGCACTGAGAAAACACTGCTTGCGTCACCTGAAGTGGATCGCAGAGTGAGCACAGAGCTGGAGTCTTGTAGGCGGGTCTCCGATAAGCAGCAGATATCGATCGAGAGGGTCTCTAATGTTCGGCAAAGTGCTGCCTGTTACTCGATCTGTAGCAGTGTGCGTACATTGAGGCATGTCAATCTGAAGGAGGATCGAGGGCTCCAAATGGAAGCCGATGAACTGGAATGGATCGCTTGATTGGATATGGGCTTGCCGACAGGAGAAGAGTGGCGCTCCGCGTTCACATATGTGTTGAAATTAGAAGATGGATGCCTAGCAAAACATGTTGGGGAGGGCCAAGTATCGGGGGGTTGAAAACTGGGGGGATATAAGTGAAGTTGGAAGGGGACGGTAAGAGTGAAAAAGCGTAAGATGGGGAATAAGAAGATGGGAAGGCTTGAGCAGTAGCATCCAAACCCCTATCCACCCTGCTCGATGCAGCAGATAGTGCACCGTTGATTATCTTCTGCGGTGGCCAAAGCATCAAGAATTTGTTTGAGGAAAGATTCATTGTATCGCGTGGGCAGGATACTGCCAGGTTGCCCAAGCCTAGATAGGATAACGCTTAGGGTTCTCAACCATAGCCTTTGGTTCAAAACCTGACCGCAAGGCAGCGGGTTTGGCGTTGGGCTACAAGGAGCCCGTTTTAATGAATAAGGTGCCACTCTCATTCCAACCCCCAACCTGGAGGACCAGGAGGCTGAATTCGTCTGGCCTCTAACCATTGACCAATCTGGTATGAGTGCCTCTGAAGGTGCAAAAGCACCACCCAGCATAGCTCAATGGATCGCTGAGGCACACAAACCATCGCACCACGGTAAGGTCCAGCCTACAACCATGTGATTGGCTGGCAACCGCGGGTGAGTTGACTTCGTGAATGAGGGCCGTGCGTTGACGTGAACAAATGGCCACATATGGCAAACCAGGCAAGCGCAACGCATTCGCACTGCTTAAGGCTAGGATGCAACGAGAGTGGACCCCGTCGGAACGAGACTGGACCTTAACGTTGTGCGACGGTTTGCGTTCCTCATTGACCCATTGAACTATACTGGGTGATGCTTTCGGGCACCTTGAGAGCTACTCCTACCAGGTTGGTCAGTGGTGAGAGGTCAGACAAACTCAGTCTCCTGGTCCTCCAGGTTGGGGGTTTGAAATGGGATGGCGTCCATTTCTGTAAAACTAAATCACTGCCACCCCGCTGCCTTGCGGACAGGCTTTTGAGCCAAAGGCTTTGGATGAGTACCCTAATCGTCCTCCTGTATAGGTCTGGGCGCCCTGGAAGTATCTTAGCCCACATACAACCATGACATTTTCTTCAAACATAAACTTCATCCTGCATCGGCCGTCGCGCAGATTATCAAGGGTCGCCTTATCTGCAGCATACAGGGCGGATAAGCGAAAACATGCTACTGCTGGCGTCTCTCTTCTTTCTTTTCCACCTTTTTCTCTTACTCCCATCGCGGCCCCCATTACTAACCTTCCTTCTATAATTCCCAGCTTAATTGACGGCAACCGAAGTGCTATTGGAGTAGAATCATCTGCAGCCACCATCCCACAGCACCTATCGGACGCCCATCGGCGAAAGTCCCTTATAAGGCCACGCTGTCCTGTTTCTATTGCGACATTCAACGTCTGTACTCTAAGACAAACAGGTCAGCAGGCTGCACTCGCGCACTCTTTGGACACAATGGGTGTTGATGTGTGTTGTGTGTCCGAAACTAGGATTAATGACCCTAACGGGGTTATTAAATTGACTGCACCCGGCTTATCCTCTCGTTATTGGTTGCATGCATCCGGGGACGCCAATGCAACACTAACGGGTCAAGCTGGTGTAGGTATCATTCTAAGCTCCAAGGCTGAGTTATTGTTGGTTGATTGGATTCCGGTGAACAGCCGTTTATGTGCAGCGCGTTTGACGACATCAGCTAAGGTTGACTCACGAAGTAGTACAAAACGCTGTTTGTTTGTGATTTCCGCTTATGCTCCCATCGACTGCAGTTCTAATGCAGTCAAGAACACATTCTATGACGAACTGAACGCGCTACTACGCAGTGCTACTAGTTCAAATATTATAGTACTTACAGGGGATATGAACGCACAAGTAGGGCGTCTGAACTCTTCAGAAGCTCAGCTGAGTGGTAATTATGGGCTTAGCTCCGAACGGACTGACGACGGTGAGCGTCTGCTGCAACTGTGTGCGGAGCACCAGTTGTTTCTTAGTAGCACTGCTTTTAGATACAATGGGCACCGAAGTGCCACTTGGCGTCCTCCTGTAGCTGGCCAGCGATGAACCCAATTTGACCACATAGCCATAAGTTACAGGTGGCGTGGTTCCATCCTGGATTGCGGCTCGTACTAGAATATCTGCGTCGACTATGATCATGCCATGGTACGTTGTCGTTTCTCCATGAACTTTACCGGGAGGCGCACCAAGCGTCCCCTACAATTGGCAACAGAGAAATTGTCTCAGTCCTCGGTCAGTCAAGCCTATCAAGAAACACTGCATTCGGAACTTCCGATGTCCTAATGACACTGAATTTCAGTGGAATAGGATCTCGGTCTCCATGCACGACGCATGAGCATCTGCTTGTGGCACTGTCAATCGTCACCGCACCAGTCACTGGATATCCGAGAGGTCCGTGAACCTGTTGGAATCTAGAAGACTTCCCCCGACTGGCTCTGAACACAATGTGACCAGACGTGCTATTAGGCGAGAACTAAAGCAGAGCCTACGTGCTGACAAGGAAGCCTGGTGGACCAGTGGGGCTCAAGAAATGGAGGAGGCAGGAGCAGTAGGCAATTAGCAGAAGCTCTTCCAGCTAATCCGCACCACAGGTCCTAGGAAAGCAGGCGTCAGTGAGGCAATCAGCGACAGCGCGGGTGCGCTGATACACAATAAGGAGCGCCTTATGCCTCGTTGGGTGGAACACTTTCAAGATCCGTTCAGCTGACCCCCTGCTCCCGGACCTCTTCCTACTCAAGTGACGCAGGATGAGCTATGGCGGTTAGTTTAGAGCCTCCGTCGGAGGACGAGATCCGAAACGCGATCACAGCCCTCAATCGTTTTCGTGCCGCTGGCCCGGATTCCCTCCTACCTGCACTATTTAAGGATGGAGGTGAGGTCCTCTGCAAAACACTGATTTCCTTATTCAAATGTATCTGGAAGGAAGGGAGTCTGCCGGCTGAATGGAACGAATCGATTATAGTGGCAATTTACAGGAATGGCAATCGTACAGACTGTTCTAACCACAGGGATATTAGCCTAGTGCCAGTTTTGACAAAATTATTGGCCTCGATTATCGTTCGTCGCCTCACTGCGGAACGAGACTCTCGCACTAGGGAAGAGCAGGCCGGTTTCCGCCCAGGACGTGGCTGTATGAACCATAGCTTCACTTTGCGGCAGGTACTCGAGCAACACCACGCATACCGCAAACCGACAATAACTGTGTTCCTTGATTTCAAAGGTGCGTTCGATTCAGTCGATCGATGCGAAGTACTTGCGCGGAAAGGTGTTCCCACGAAATATGTGAACATCCTTCGTGCTCTATACTCGAACACTATAGGTCGCGTCAGGGTTTACAGTGTCCTATCGGATAGCTTTCCGACCACAATCGGCGTTCGTCAGGGTTGTCCGATTTCTCCATTTTTGTTCACTTTCGTCTTAGATTCTATCATGAAGTTGCTCCTTGCGGAATCTCACTATGTAGACGTTGAACTGCTGTCTAGTGAAAGGTTAGTTAATCTAGATTATGCGGACGATATCGTCTTGCTTTTCGACGATGTTTCTACTTCACAATCAACCCTGAATAGCCTGTCTAGAGTAGTCCCATTATTTGGTATGTGCTTTGCACTTTCAAAGTGCAAAGTGTTGCTGCAGGACCACCAGCTACTTGATGACCCTTGATCCTTGCTAACGAGGAACTCGAGGTGGTTGATCATTTTTACTTATCTTGGCAACTGCATCAGCAATGATGGGCGCATTGAAACTGACGTCAGCTCACGCATTGCAAAGGCCAGAGCTACCTTCATGAACCTGCGGCATCTTTGGCGACAGAAGGGAGCTTCCCTCCGTCTGAAAGGCCGGGTATACAAGGCCACAGTGAGGGCAGTTTTGCTCTATGGTAGTGAAACTTGGCCCCTTCGGTCTGAAGATCTGAGGCGCCTTCAAGTCTTTGGTCATCGTTGTCTGCGAAGCATTTCTGGGGTCGGATGGCTCCAGCTTGTCCGCAACGATGATGTGCGTAGGCGAGTACTAGGTGGTGATGATCATGCTAGCTCCCTAGAACAACAGATAGCATTGAATAAGTTGCGTTGACCGGTGCGCGTGCTACGTACGCCTGGTCACTGCTTACGTAGGAGGGCCTTGTTTAGTCTGCCAGGTGTAGGATGGCGCAAGGCTCGAGGTGGACAGAAGTTGACTTGACAACAAGAAATGAAGTCACTGACGACCAAACTGGGTGCTGTTGGTCCGTCTCGCCTTCCGGGCTGGAGTCCACTTGATTCGGCTTGTGCTTGGCTGGAGACTTTACAGGACATGGCTCGCAACTGACACCAGTGGTGCGTCTGCTGCCGTCTCCTAATCGGATTGTCTGTTTAAAGTGTGTTTGGTGCTGAGTTATCTGCGAGGTAATGGCTGATTTTGACGCGTGGCAGTGAAAGCCGCAAGGAAGCTGTCTCGCTGGTGCCGCCTTATCTTTGCACGATAGCCAGCTGTTTGTGACGGTATGTTGTTAACACAAGGTGTAGACGCCTTGACCCTGAATGTTTGCTTAGGGCATTAAGGTTTTCAGGTAAGTCCCTCTTCTCTCCTTCTTTTTATTCTTTATTTCTTGTGTCCTCATGGTTGTATGGCAGCGAAGCATCACTTCAAATGGCTGATGTACTGCTGTTGTTGATGATGATGAAGTCTAGGACGCCAAAGATGATCACGGTTTTTTGTATTGGAATGTACGGTTTACCAGTAGATGGAACCGTCTACCGAGCCTCAACCTTTGGTTTCACGATTAGATTTGTCGCCAGGCAGAGCGGACTGTAGACAGCAGTATTGCAATCCAATCCGTACAACAGGTGTCAGCGTTTGGATTTTAATCTTAGGCACCGGTTCGACCCCGCTTCTTTCCGGATAACTTCACAGTAAGCTTGCCCGCATGCAGCCGGTGCTGGTCGACAGTGGCGTTTGATGGGCGCTACCAGCTCCAGACTATTGCTGATACTTTTGCCCCTTCCCATTCTTGTTCTTTATCTATTCCAGACACTCAGGCACTTATCGCTCGCTTAGCTTGTTACCTGTCGCATGTCTTGTTCTCCGTTGGTCCTGCTCGCGCAACCCACGTCTTCGATTGGTTTAACTTTGCTTGCGTGCTCGCATCATGAGTTTGGTGCACCTGTTCCTAGATGCCAGTTTTATTGCCACGAACCCTTCTCAGCTCAGATAAGATACTTTTCTGATTGTTTCTACCTTTGTGTTTTTTATTATACTGCACGAAAATATACGTTCTCCTTTTAGATGCTCCGAAAACTGTCGAACTTGCTGCTGGCGACGAAAGGTGTATCACTCGCGTGTTGTCAATTTTGGCCGACCCTCAAAAACACAGCATTTTCCTTCGAATAAAATTAATAACCAGAAGTACAATATATGGAGTTTCTTTCCACTTGTAAGTGCTCAGGAACTACTTCATTGCTCACCTTTGAGTTTTGTCACTTCTTAACGTCGGTCGATGGCCAAAGGGATTGCTCATCCATGTTGTAGCCCGTACGTCACAGATTCGCGTCTGCGTAGTTGCGACCGACCTCCGGAGCACGTGCACGACGGGAAGTGGTCACGTGGCAGCGAAGCCTCGGTGCGACGCACCGGTATACTGCGATTGCATTTCTTCCTTTTCTTCTATCGCACTTTGAAATGCTTCCTTTCGGCCACTAATTGTCCTATTTCGACACACCTTGACATCAATGTGCATAATTTGTTTATGCATGTTGTATTTTACTCCACGTGGAATAATAATAGCCAATAGCGGATCATTTGGGGTAACTCTTAAGTCAAATTATTTTCCGCGCATCCGGAGTAGTATTAGACAGCCTTTCATGCTCTCCGCACTCGTCAGTAGTACTCATCCTCCGGCTCCGCCATGGACTGTACCCATGACTACTCTTTAAAGTACTGCGCCTCAACCTTTTGCGTACCCAATATGGCAGCATATCTGCTGAGTTGTATTTCACACCCTCAGTTAATATGTATTTATGATGGAGATTTCGTCATCTGAAAACTGCGGCCATGCTTTTAATCCTTGCTCATTGTTCTGTCAACTGACTTACCTATCCGTTATTCTCGATCCATTTTACCAATATAACAGTGCTTTAATTTGGTATTGGTGAGATTTAGACTAGGTGGTAGACCAGGCGGTGTTTGCATCCAGTGCTCTTAGACTGACATATGCTGTCTATAGTGAACGTTTACTTAAACTAGTGTCGCATCATATTGAGTTATGAGCTAGTGGAATAGTTACCTAATTGTTTAGTTGTCTGGATCTTTTCGCAAAAGTCAACGGTTTATCTCATCCTTTTCGTCCAATAACAACACAAATATAAGTCGATTTTTTAATTACCTTTTTACTAAGTTCCCCTGCCAACAATCAAACTTGTGCACTTGGTTTTTGTCGAAGAATTTCACTCAACATCGATTTCAACTCTTGTATCGATTTCTCATGGCGAGGAGAATTCGTTGCGATTCCCCAAACACGCGCGTGCTTTGAAAAGCTAACAGATCCTGTTTCCGAATTTCGTTAGTTTGACATATACTTTGGCGCTTTGAGCGTCGTTTGCGTCCTTTTTCTTGTTCTCTGTGTGGATTATTAATCTAAAAGTAATACTACGATATTTCATGAATTACCTGTACGTTTTGTGATATCATGAGCACACTTATTTCCTATTCCCCTTTTCCAGGTGCTGTTCGATCAATTCTCCGTGTTCTTGAACTTGATCTATCTCGTTCTCGCGTGCAGTCAGTTCATTCCAGATCTGCGCATTGGCCAGCTGTACACTTACTGGGGACCCTTGGGATTCGTGCTCTGTGTGACATTTATACGCGAAGCAATCGACGACATTCGGCGCTGGTTACGTGATCGAGAAGTTAATCAAGCTGGTTATGCTAAGTTCGTGCGTCACGGACAAGTGTGGATCACCAGTGCATCTATCAAAGTAAGCCACATCTTGACATCATGAAATATTTTTAACATTTCAAAAATTCCTAATTTGCACTTTATCACCACTCCCAATTGCTTTCCAAGCTTCGCCACTTTTCATCCCTTTCAGAGTTAAGTGCTCATTATTTTCAACTTGGGATTCAAAATCTCGTCGCAACAAGACTGGCCGTCGCAAAGAAACTGGACCTTATCTTCATGTGACGGTTTGCTCGCCTCAATGACCCATTGAGCTGTTTTACATGGTGGTTTCTGCGCCCTCGGCCATTCGTGCTAGATTGGTCGATGGTTAAGAGTTATGCAAACTCATTTTCCTGGCTCTCTGCATGTTTGGGGTTGGAGTGGGTTCTCCCCTAACTTTTTAACACGGACCTTCTGCAGCCTTGTGAAAATACCGCTGCCTTGCGGTCAGGTTTTCGGAAAGGTTTTTCGTCGAGAATCCTGGTCGTCCTTTCTGTGCCTAGACATCAACATTCTTGAAGACATTTGGCTTGCTAGACCTAGTGACTGTTTCGACCAGACAAGATGCCCAGTTGGACCCTGTATTCACAAATGAACGACAGTTGTTTGCCATACAAAAGCGGGCTCCTTTGAGCAGCTCAGGCCATTGTATTTTAAAACTGTGCCCAGTCATATACAGCAGGTCTAATTTCTTAACACTGGCCAGACGTCTTTACAAGGTTATCAAACGGCGAAATTGCTCTTTGGAAAATATCACGAGGCTCCAGACGATGTTTTCTTTGACTGCTTTTTCCGTCTTTAACGACGAGGACCTGTCACTCGAATGTGACCATCTTACGAACTACATCAAATATTGCTTTGACATATGTTTCCTTTTTGTAACGATCTATCTAAGAGCAGACAGCTTTTCATCACCACTATTAAAGAAACTTCGAAGGTTGAAAGAATGGGTCTTCAAGTGCAAGAATGCTACCCGTGTCAAAAGCCTAACTACATCATTTAAATACGAGATAAAACGGCTAAACCAATTACGGGTTGAAACAGATCTAGGCAACCGTAAGCTTCGCGGTTTATGGGGGATTCTAAGGCAGCTCTGTGTTAAATGCGTTTGCAGCCAGCGAGGTGAAGTGGATGTGGATAAACTGAATTCGGAGTTTAGTTCCGCCTCACTAAGTTCAACTTCCTCGCCCTCCTTCATTAGCTCAATTCCAGCCTCGCCTTTCGATCAAAGCAATGTCCACAAGGAACTCAAAAGATTAAAGGCAACCAAAGCTTGTGGTCCGGAAGCTCTCTCACCGGCAGCTTTGAGGGAGTGTGCTGATTCTCTCACACTACCTTTGACAGATTTCTTTAACAAACGCCTCACTACGTGTGTAATCCCGGCCAGTATGACTCCGGTACCAAAAACAGGATCTCAAAAGTATCGCCCAATTGCATATGCATCTGCGCTCCTGAAAGTTTTTTAAGACTGTTAATTCCGCGGATTTTTTTCAGCCGCTCTTGAAGACGATATCCACTATTTCGCGTATAGACCCCAGCGCTGCACATTGAATGCAGTGGCATATCTTGTTCATTCTTCATTAGATCAACAATGTAAATCCGTACGGCTTCCCTTCCTATATTATTCGAATGCCTTTGGAGGCCTGGATAGGTCAATATTACTAAACCTGCTATCTGAAATGGAGTTCACCCTGTTACGTGACTATTTTACCTATCGTACTCACTTCAGTAAGTTGAACGGCTAGAAATCCTCTGTCGTCTGTGCCGACTGTGGTGTTCTACAAGAAGCGATCCTATCAACTTTTCTATTTTCCTTATATGTTGAACACCTCCCAATACAAACCACGTTTATAATGTGTAAATATGCTGATGATGTTGCGCTGGGATATATGTCCCCAACTAACCAGGATTCCTCATCACTTCAACGTGGGTTGGAAGATCTGGTGGAATGGTCTTCATCTAAATCTCTAACGCTTAATGCTTCTAATTGCATTACTGTAATAATTTCTTTCCTACATGGCGATAATTTGTAGTCGTTCATAAATTTCCCCTCGCACTTACTGTGAATGAAAATCCTGTACCCAGCTTTTCCACCGTCAAGTATTTTAGCGTCTATTTGTCCCAGAACATTTCTTCGTCCACACATGTCTGTCCAACTTTCCAAAAAGTCATAAAACCTTGTTTTTATACTCTCAGACTTAAAGTCCTTTCAGTACCTCGGACTTTAATATTCAGATTTGTGACCTCGTATTATTCCTTATTTCTTCTGTCGTTTTCCCTGGACTGCTTCAGAAAGACATCAACTTATTGGCGCGATGCATAAAACACATTTCTAGATGTAGCGGCGTGTCTAGAGATACCTTAGTTGCTTTGATCATTTCTAGACATCGATGCCTGCAATGATTTTTCTTCTAAGATACTAACTGATAGATTTCATCCACTTCACAATGATCTTTCCAAAACGTTTTCTTTCTCTCCTAATCGTTCGCAATTAAGAATTTTATTCTCCCGCATGTCATCGTATCGTAATACTGGTTTGCCTTATCTCTCACGTTTGCTCGTTAACACAGTAATAATCATTAACATGCTGCGAGAGCGATTGTTGGAGTAACAGTTCTGCTTATTTTCCACTTTTATACCCAAGCATGTTGATTAATATTATTATCTAGGTTTCCGCATTGGTTGTGTCAATGCTGAAAATGGACCCATTATGGATTCACAAAGCTTATTTTGATTTGATTCGACATCAGCCATTTGAACTGATGTTTCGCTGCCGCACAATCACCGTGACCTACGGAACGAAAGTTCAGGCTTAAAGCTAACGATTTGGTCTTGTAATCTGACTTCGCGTTTTCGAGGCGGCGTAGGGACAGGGCGCCCCTCACAGCATACTTAGCTCATGTGCCGCTGGTGATGGTTGCGTGGCGGCGAAGCGTCGGTACTGCGTGCCGGCGTTCTGCTGATGCCTTTTTCTTTTTACAAAATGAAATTTATTGGGGACCTAGCGTATAGTCCTAATGACTTTAACATGTATTCGGGGCTAACATGCCTGCAAACAATTATCTATCGAGTAGAGATAAGGCGGCATCTTCGAGACAGCTTCTTTACGGCTTTCACTGCCCGCGTCATAATCAGTCATTGCCCCACAAATAACTCAGCACTAAACACACTTTAAATATGCAGTCCGACTAGGAGACGACAGCGGACACGTCACTGGTGTCGACTGCGAGCCGTATCATGTAACCTCTCGAGGCAAGCACGAAGTGGGCCACGTGGACCAGTATGGAAGGCGAGACGGACCGACGGTATTCAATTTTGTGGTCAATGACTTCATTTCCTGCTGCTATGTTAAGTTTTGCCCATCTCGGGTCTTGCGCCGCCCTACATATGATATAGAACAACCCCCCCCCCTCGGTAGTGACATAAAAAATGTAGCACGGGCCAAAACCCCTCCGCAGCTTATTCTGTGCTATCTGTTTTACTAAGAAATTAACCTGAGAATCACCGCCTAACACTCGCCTACGCACATCATCGTTGCGGACATGCTGATATCACCCGATACCAACAGCGGTTCTCAAATAGCGATGACCGAAGACTTGATGGCGCCTCAAACCGAAGGATCTAAGTCTCACTCCTATTGGGTAGGACGTCCTTCATTGTGGCGTTGTAAACACAACCTTTCACACCGAGCGAAACCCTTTGCTTATGCTACAGGTGTCGCATATTCAGGGAGACAGTTCTAGTCTTTGCAATACGTGAACCGACTGTCACTCGTGAAAGCCATATTCGTGAAGAGCAAGCCGTGTTTCGTCGAGGACGGGGCGGCATCGACCACATATTCACCTTGCGCCAATTGTTGGAGTACTGCCATGTTTATTGGCGACCCACACTTGTCGTGTTTCTTGACATAAAAGGTGCCTTCGACTCAGTCGATCGATGTGCCCTTTGGGACTGTCTGCTGAGGAGAGGTGTGCCTGATAAATACGTAAACATTATCAAGGCGCTGTACGCGCATAGTTCGTGCAGGGTGAGGGTTATGGCAAACTGTCGCCACACTTCAGTGAGACAAGGTTGGCCGCTCTCACCTTTCCTTCGCAGTTGACGAAGTTATAGAATCAGCGTTTGCTGGACACGAAGTAGAATGTGTGGAGCTACTTCCTGGTGAGCGATTTCTTGACTTAGAGTATGCGGACGATGTTGTCCTACTCTGTGGCAGCTCTCAAACAGGTCAAGCAGCGATGGACCGCTTTGCATTGACTGTATCGTTTTGAGCTATGCTTTGCTCCATAGAAATGAAAAGTACTTCTTTAAGATTGGCAGGGACTCACCCCTTCTCTGACGCTTTGTGGTGATCATCTAGAAGTCGTTCAGGAATTCAAGTATCTGGACAGCTATATTAGCGCCCGTAGGATCCGAGATGGGGTTACCAACCGTATGTCGAAAGCATGAGGTGCTTTTGCCAATCTCCTGCACCTGTGGCGCAGACGCGACATTACTCTCTCCCTGAAGGGCAGAGTTTATAATGCAGCCGTCCGTTCAACCCTCCTGTACGATTGTGGAAACTGGCCCATCAGGTCGACAGACATAAAGAGGTTCATCACATTCGTCATCGCTGCGTTCGCAGCTTAGCTCATGTCTGGTGGGATCACCTCGTGAGCAATGAGCGTGTTCAGCGTCGCGTATTTGATGCAGGAAGAGCGAGTGAACCGCTTAACATCATTATATCACGCGCCAGGCTCCGATAGCTGGGCCACGTGTTGCCCATGCCAGAACACCGGCTCCCGTGACGTGCATTATTTGCGCGTTGTGGGTTCGATGGGAAGAGGAAGAGACCAAGCGTTGACTTGGTCGAAAAATAAAAACCTTACTTTAAGGTGGCGTCGGTTGGTGCATTCCGACTGCCTGGCTAGGGTCCTAAGGACGGTGAACACGTTTGGTTGGACGCACTTGCTGATATGGCTAGGAGCCGACCTCAATGGCGTTTGTGTTGTGAGTTCCTTTGTTCATCCCCTCCTGCTTAGTCTCCCCCTCGAATCACGATCTCATTCGTTAGGCATAATATAACTCTCTTTTTGCGGCACGATATCCAGCTGTTAGTTCTCCGGAACGATGTCCATCTGGTGCTGGAGACTCAGCCGACGTACCACTGTTGTACATGTTTTCTTATTCTTGTCTTTAGTATTGCTACACAATAGCTGAGGTGTTTTCCACCTGCAACTGACATATATAATGATAATGAATGTTTATGCGCTAACTGTTGCCGAGCAAGTCAATTAAGCAAATACTTTGAATATCTCCCTTCCTAGGGTCCTGTAACAGCATCTTGCACTTTGAATGTGCGAAACGCTTGCCAAGTTTTCAACCATTCTAGAGTGATTATTCAGAGTTGTTGAGGCTGATCCTGCATCGTTAAATGGAAAAACTTTATCGTCCGCATAATCAAAATCAAGCACTCTTCAACCGGCATCGTGAGGCTCCGCCAGGTAACGCTTCATGATGAGGCCCATGCCGACATTGGGGAATAAAGCAGAATCGCTGTAGCTCGATTTGCCTGTTCAGGATTAGGTCTGTTCTCCGAGCCGAACTATTTCGTCGCAATAAAGCAAGAAGGAACAACATGTAAACAGAATTTACTGAATTCAGCAATTTCGCGCATTCTCATCAGCTGTTTACATACAGTTAGTGGAAAACACAGTGCGATGTTAACAACCAAAAATTCAAAGCGGTCGAAGGTCCTTAGGCTCAGATGACCCGTTCCGAGGAAAACGCAATCACTAGCCTCATCAGGGAAGGGCTACCGTAGTCAAGAAATCCGTTTGCTTGCACAGATTTGGTTTCAGCCGCCGAATTCCTGCCGCCTTCGCAAACTGTAGTCAATGGGAAGTAGGTTGCTCGCTAACTAACCTGAAATCGCCACGTTGGTTTTGGCATTCACGGAAGTCAAGAATGTGACTGGCACTACAGCTAGTCGGTAGCTTCGGGCTCTTAGCGATCATGTTTCGTGGAACATGCTCTGCAATCCTCGCTGACAGTCTTCTCACAGTTCGGCCTATGTACTTTCTACCGCAAGTACAATTAAAGAGGTAAGTACAGGAGGCGGTCACTTGAGAGCCCGATCTGTTCAGATTGTGTTTACAGAGCAACCTTCCGACTTGATGCAATACCACTAGCTCAGCCGCATGGTGACACTTCCTAATTGATTGACAGAGGCGTTGCCGGCATCTTCGGTCAACTTGATCTTTGAACGGCAGTGTTATGAATACTCTTTTCTTCTGGTCATCGGTTGTTAGTTTATCCGGATCGGGTTTTCGCGTGCCGTGCTATAAATCGGGCGGAATAACCATTCTCTGATAGCGTCGAGGTGACTCGTTCCAGTTCATCTTCGATTGTGTCTAATGATCAAATTTGACGAGCTCTAGCAGAAATGGTACGTACTCAAGCTCATTTATAGTTCATTGGACAAAGGCTATTGAAGTTCAAGTATTGTGCTGTCATGTTGCTTTTCTGTACACAGATCGGACGAGTATACCTTCTGACTTTCTCTGTAAGTTAACATCTAATAGGTGGAAAGATCTGTCGCTCATTTTCCACTGTGAACTTGATGGCTGGTTGACACATATTCATCAGTTTCAATAAGTTCACCGCCTGTTGATCTGTGTCGACGACGATGAATGTGTCGTCTACATACCGGCAATAAAGGTGTATATTTTTAGGTAGGAAACCAACACAGTGTTTTCCAAGTGGCCGAGGAAGATATCAGCCAAAACTGGGCCCAATGGACTGCCCATGGCCACGCCGTCGATTTGTCGATACAGGGTTCCATTGAACCGGAACTGAATATATTTTGTGCATAGGCGTAGTAATGATTCGAGATGGAGCGCTGGGAACCCGACTTTGTTAACGTGTCTGACTATTATACCTAATGTTTCTTCCAAAGGGACGTTCGTGAACAATGAAGATACATCGAAAGAAACAATGTGCTTTCCCTTTACGTTTAAATTACCTATCTTGTTGACAAATTCAAATGTGTCTCAGGCTCTAGCTCATCAGTTCCCTCCGGATGAGCTAGATAAGGTTCGCTAGCCACCGCGCTAATTTTTGGTATGGTGTGTCTACCATTGAGACGATTGGACGTATTAGGACACCTTCCTTATGAGTTTTCGGTCAGCCATACATGTGTGGAAGTCGTGGTCCCCGGGGGCGTAACTGGGTCATGGTTTTGGCATCCATCAATCCGGCCTTCATTTGCTTCTACAATTCACGGACTATTAACTTCTCCATCTGCTCGGTTTTTTCAATCACAAACAAAGCGATTAGAATCCGCAAGATTTATTGGACTTTCTGAATGTAGTGTTGCTTTTCCAAAATCACAACTCCTAATTCCTTTTCGGGTCTCAGTCTTACGAGATTTTCATTTTGCCGCAGTCGCATCACTTCTCCGTTTCACTGACACAGAATTGGTTAGCCAAATCTACCATTTTAGCTCTAAACTAGCCACTTGCATCCTCGCTGACCGAACTTTCAAGTTACCGTCTCATGCATTTACCTCTTTAATTGTGCTTGCGGTAGCAAGTACATAGGCCGAACTGTGAGAAGACTGTCAGCGAGGATTGCAGAGCATGTTCCACGAAACATGATCACTAAGGGCCCGAAGCTAACGACTAGCTGTATTGCCCGCCAGCTACTTGACTGCCCTAAATGCCAAAACCCACGTGGCAATTTCAGGGCAGTTAGCGAACAAGCTACTTTCCGTTTACTACAGTTTGCGGAGGCGGCAGCAATTCGGCGAAGCAAACGGATTTCTTGACTACGGTAGCCCTTCCCTGGTGAGGCTAGTGATTGCGTTTTCCTCGGAACGGGTCATCTGAGCCTAAGGACCTTCGACCGCTTTGAATTTTTGGTTGTTAACATCGCACTGTGTTTTCCACTAACTGTATGTAAACGGCTGATGAGAATGCGCGAAATTGCTGAATTCAGTAAATTCTGTTTACATGTTGTTCCTTCTTGCTCTATTGAAATTCATGTATGGAAATGCCTGCATGATATTTCCTTGCAGACGTTTCATCACCAATCGAAGTAACTTCGTCAGTGCGTACGCACTGAGTACATACAAATGGACTCATTGCTGCATGGTGGCGAACTATATGAAGGAAACATTGGCATCAGTCCGAATGCTTAAGAGTAGATGAAAAGAAAATGTGTACGGATTATAATAATAAAATTTGCAACCCTGTGGTGAAATTTTCAGTTCTTTTAATTAAATGCGGCTGGTTAATCATGATTCATGAGTAAAACATTGCAAACCAGTTCCTAAATAAGTTGAAAAGCCTGAATGAAGTTTGCGATCAAAGTAATGTGGAGAGTAGCTTATTAAGATAATGTCAAAAGGAAACAAAGTGAAAACGTCAAGCGTACGAGCATAGAAGTGAATCCGAGGGAAAAGAGGGAAATTTGTAAAACAGCTGTCAGTTTGTGAAACGAAGGTAGCTCAAGTACGCAAAGGAAGTAGACCCCAGAGCTTTCACCAGCGGCGTAATGAGAATTATAAACAGAATCCGTGAGGGAAATCGGAAACGATGTAAAGCAGTGGAGATATTAAGACATAAATGAGAATATCCGTAGCTCGGGGTGTGAATGCGGATTTTGAGCGGTTCTCCGAGCTGAGTGGTTATTGTGCAGACGTTTTGTTGCCTGACTAGGCAACATCATCATTGCGGCTTAATGGGCCTGGTTCGCAGTGCCTCGTAAGCACAAGGCTACACGAACACAGCCTAGCCATACGTCGCCACGATCAGAACTCCCTGATGTCAGTGCACATGGATGCTGAAAACCATCAATTCGACATAGAGCATGCCAGCATCCTCGGAAGGGCTAAAAGCTGGCAAGCACGTGAGTTCATTGAAGTCTTACATTCAAAGCAGAACTCGATCAGTAAGCACTTGGCATTGAAGTCGCTTACGAAGCACTGCGAGCCAGGCCCCTGAAGCCGCACTGATGATGTTGGCTAGTCAGGCAACGAAACGTCTGCACAATAATCACTCAGCGCGGAGAATCGCTCAAAATCCGCATATCAAAATGTAGTTATCGAAAGCCAGATTATCGAAGCCGATAGACAGATGTAGAAATTATAATGTGTTGTTGTAGACGAGCTATAGCAGGGGGTTCTTAACCTGGGGGCAAAGTAGCACTTTACGGGGGGAAAATATTAGTACGAGGATTGGGTCATCAATCAGTCGCAAAGCAAGCTTAATAGCAAAAGCATCTGTATAAAATATGTAACTATGTATTTACCGTTGATTAGCCATCAGTGAATAGTGACTAGCCAAATGTCACTGCGACTAGGTGATGCCTATCGGCTCCCGCATCTAAGCTTGTTCTTTTGAGTCAGGCCGTCGTCGCCGGGTCGAATTACAGTCATTTGAACATTAATATTGCAGCATAGTTCAGACGACCAGGTAAACTAGCGAGCGAATGTCTACAAGTTAGAAGAGTCAGAATGACGATTATTGCTCACAACGTATCGATACAGAATGATGGTGGGAAGCTGCCATGCAGCAATGACTTGGAATGGTGGAATGAGACACATGAGAAGCCACTGACATCTGTCTATGTTTGATCAGGAATCACACAGGAAAGAGTCATAAGATACCTTGAATCGGAATAACAGCAAGCGTTTTAAAGTGCACAAAAACGGTGAGTCTGGGGTCACACAACCAAGGCAACTAGAACACACACTATACACTTTAGCTAGAGGTGGGAAATACCCCAGCTACTGAGCCGCAATACCTAGAAGAAAAAAGGGAATAAAATGCAACAGGTGCATGTGGATGGGAGCCATGTTTCGTCAACGGAGAGGGCACACACCTTCACATAAAAACACACGCACGCTATATTTGGGAATCAATCACACACAAGGCGGTGGCTGGACCGTAGTCCGCTCCACACTGGATGGAACCACTCTTCGAGCCTAGCACTGCCAGGTGGACCTCGCATGCCGTCCCCTCCAGAGTCGACCAACTGTCTCTTGGAACCAGTTCAGACGAAATGGAGGATAGTAGACAAGTAGGCATCTTGTTAACATGCTCATCAGGCGCAGCCACATCGGAGATGTCAAGCAACAGCCAATCACTGGAAGGGAGTATATTAAATAAAATTAACCGAATAAAGCATATGCAAATGCTGAGTTAATTCCACTAAATAAGGATATGAACTAAAGGTCATACATCACGTGTGTCTAAAAGAGGCGGCGGTCGAACTGCAAACTAGCAATGATCACGGGACGTGTATCGAAGTGGCCAAGTTCAAACATCACTCTCTCATGGTCAATTTTTGCTTAGTACGCACTGAAGAAATCACTTCGATTGGTGATGAAACATCTGCAACGCAATAGTTCGGCTCGGAGGACAGACCTAAACCTGAACAGACAACTCCAGCTACAGATATTCCGCTTTATTGCTTACCATTATGGGCGTTCGACGCTTCGCACTGCTCGCCGAGGGGAGGATTTCGCCTGTAGCCATGCGTCAACCTGGTAGGAACTTACTTTCCTCCATGACTGCGTGTGAAATGTCGTTTTTCCTTGAAGTGCCAACTACAACCCACCAATTAACCCCCCGCAAGCATGGGCCATTGCAAAACAATTTGGAAAACGTATGATACGAGTGATGATTGTGAACGCTCAAAATCGCGTCAAGAAATATGAGAGGTGCCTAAAAGAACACAGAGTTGCCTGACTACAAACCCTAGGATAATATCGGACAGAACAACTAAGCATAGCAATAGATCGCAGAACAGCACAGATTTGGGCGAAGAAGCTGACTACTTTTCAAGAAAAGTTGGCTAAATTAACCAACTGCAAGTGCGAAAGTGCCAATGATTCCTGGGTCAGAAACCTGTCCAGTCGGACGCTCAGTGATGCTGAGAGGCAAGTGCTGATCAAAGGGTTAAACTATAACTTCAAGGACACCGGATCCACGAAATTTCTTGCCTGATTCGCGAATGTTTTGCAATCCAATGGCTTTGACGAAGAGACGAAAACGCAACTATGACGTGTTGTCGTTCCATTCCTTCACATACCAGGCAACATGATTGTTTGTCACAGCAAAAGAAGAAAGTAATGAAATTCTTAAAGGCAGATGAAACTATCGTGATCCTGCCTGCGGTCGAAGAACGTACAACTGTTATGTTGGATAAAACAGAATACGTTGAACAGACAATGAACCTCGTGAACGACAGTACAGCATACCGTTGCTTGGAAACCGATCTAACAGTACACTTTACAAACAAAATATATAAGACTTTGAAAAGACAAAGATTCGAAGCAACTCACAAAGGAGAACCACGTTGTAGTGAAAGCTCGTGACTCAAACCTCGACCGATTCCACGGACTTCCGAAGGTTCACAAACCTGGTGTACCACTTCGGTCAATCGTGTCATTCCCTGGTACGCCCATCTACAATTTGGCTAAAGAAGTACGGAAGCGCCTTAAACATCCCTTATTCAGTAAACAACGCTCAGCAGTTTTTGATGAAGCTCCAAGGACTACGAATCGATCATATAGAAATAATGTTGTCCTTCGACGTTACTGCACTATTCACTTCTGTCAACTTACAAGTGGCGAAATAAAACATCAAAGAATGCCTGAATGTTGGCAAAGGAATAATTGGGAATCGGACGACTGGGAACATATGCGAGCTTCTCGACCTGTGTCTCGCGACGTACTTTAACTTCGATGAAGCATTCTATGAATAAGTGAAAGGAGCCCCAATGGGGTCCCCTATATCTGGACTTATTGTAGAGATCGTCATGCAAACGTTGGAGGAAAATCTACTCCCAGCCTTGAACCTGAAATTATGGGTCAGTTATGTTGGAGATACTCAAACGCAGCCAGTTGCAGATCGCACAAGGCTTCCAGAACGATACAATGGGCGGCATTCACTTCACCATGGAGTCAGAAATAGAAAATAAACTACCTTTCTTGGACGTACTGGTAACTAGAATAGCGGACGGAGAACTATGAATATTAGTTCAAACGAAAGACACACATAGATCAAATCCTAAATTTCAACAGAAACCGTCCGAAAGGTCACAAACTCAGCTGCATACAAACCTTGTTTCGCAGGATTGAATCACATTGTAATATTGAGGAAGCAAAACGAGAAGAAAAACCATCTGTTTAAATCCTTCATATGCAATGGATATCCACGCAGCTTCATTCGAAGATACATAAACTTCAAGCCTACAATTGCCACACCTGAACCAACAACGAAACCGATCGCTTTGTCCTACATCAAGAACGTATCGGAAATATCTGCTCGACTCCTCAAGTCTTACCACCTGTTGTTAGCTCTCATACCAATCGCTACTCTGAAAGCAACCCTATCTAGACCGAAGGGGAAGACGGGAGCCCATGGACGTCGGAATGTTGTCTACAGCATACAGTGTAAAAATTGTGATAGACACCATGGGGGCACAAACAGCGATCTAACTACAAACTCGTAATGGTCACGGGATGTGAATCTGTTAGAACCCGTGGCAGGCGGTAATTGTAATTACTAAAGTGGCTTACACTAGGTGTGTTCGTCCATACATTGGAGGCGTCCGCTCATCTGCGTGACTTCCATAGAGTGTTTCCCAACTGGTGCTCGCCTCTGTGTTTACTCCTCGTGCACATGGAACTGTAATCCTGAGGTCATCTTCAACTTTGGGGAAGTCGGCAAGGCTCGCTGTTGGTGTGTCAGCTTCCACCACACTACTTATATCCGGCTCAGTAGTATCTACCTTTAATCCACCACAAATCGAAGTGGCCAGGTTCAAACATCACTCTCTCATCGGTCAAATTTTGCTTAGTACGCACTGACGAAGTCACCTCGATTGCTGATGAAACGTCTGCAAATAAATAGTTCGGCTCGGAGAACACACCTAAACCTAAAAATGGGGAAATTTGGCTACTGTGACGAACGCCATTTGTTGGAAAGATATTCGGCAAGTCACCGTAAACCGTTCCGTTCTTTGTTCAATTAACAGGACTCGTAACATCATCTATTTCATGGGACTAATTTTCCGCGCAAGTGCTTTAAACAGGATTGATCGATCGGCTGAGTCGAACGCACTTTTGTACGCGTGGAACACTACTATTGTCGGTCCACAATACGTGTGACACTGCATTAGAACTTATCACGAAGTGAGTATGTGTTCAATACAGCCACGTCTTAGACGGAAGTCTGTTTACTCTTCCCTAGTCCGTGATTATCGCTCCGCAGTGAGGCGACGAGCGGTTCCTGAGGCCAGTACTTTTGTCACCACCGACGTTAGGCTAATACCCCTGTGGTTAGCACCGTCGGTGCGACTGACTTGCTTGTATATCGCCGCTATAATCGATTCACTCCAGTTAGCTGGAATGGTCTCTGCATTCCAGACTTGCTGAAACCGGGAGGTCAGTGCTTCATCGAGGAGATCACCACCATCCTTACATAGTGCAGGTGGGAGAGAATCCTGGCCAGCTGCTGGTGACTTTTTTCTTTCTTTGACAAACCGATCGCAAAGTCGGCATCCGTGAACTCGAACTCATTCTACTCTGATTTTCTATTGATTCTCCCTGCTGTCTGGCCAAGCCCTTACCTGACCTGCATTATCGCTAAATGACACACGTCACGGTAGCCGACCGATTAACATATATTTCTTTAGGCCGAACCACCGGAAGCGATTCGGATCTAGAAAGGGCTCTAATAGAGACCTAGAGGGCCTTCTGATAAACGCTAGTAAATGAAGTTCATCATAACTCGTTCCGTTCTCTAATCATGCTTCGACGCTCTAGCGTATTCGGTCTCTAATGACGTTCATTGATTGCTTGTAACAATGGCCTCATTACGGCGTTGTAATCTCTTCCCTTGACTGCACTATTGCACCGTCTCCACAAGTGTCGAAGGCTTCGAAAGTCTATACGAGGCAGCCGTTTCAGGTCGACTGACGATTTTACATCAACCTTGTTAATTTCAGTTCTGGGCAGCTTGTCCTTCGATGGTTGCTTTGTAATTCGATGCGTTCATTTGTTCTGCACAGGTGTTCTGCTGATACAAACAATACAGCAATTGACACTGTCAGTGCAACAAGTGTCGATCCTTAAGTAGCATTTGTGGCGATGTTCTCAGCTTCTCAAAGTTATCTAATTGAACGTTCACATCATCTGCTATGAAATGAGCATAGGACTCGTTGACTGATACCCCTATACGACTAAGTTAAAGGAATCAGGTCATCAACATCTTTCCAATCCTCTATAAATGAGGATGCTGTGACTGACCTTTCTAACGTGAGCTTTTCCGAAGATGCCACTCAGCTGAGGTGCGCGAACCGGCGCACCACGTTGGAGCCTATTTTCCTCGCGATATCTTGTGGTGCATCTAGGGTCATTTTGCTGCTTTTCGTCGTATCAACGCAAGCTGTTATTAATTTTTTTCTGACTAAATAGCTTGATTACACATGCCTACAGGTCAAGTCGGGTTACTTAGTGCAAACCAATCTTGCTAATCTGGGCTCTTCGTGGATATCAGACTTTCTTACAACCACGCAACCATATATTATGGATGCCATCCTCCGTAGAGGACGGAAGGATGCGCATCACTGACGAGCCCCAATAGGGCGAAACGGCCATCTGGTGCTTTTCCGGATAGGTAGTTGATTTATCTGAATTGTCGCCTGATTGCAACGAACAAAAATACGATTACAAATATCTGTGCTTCATCTCACAGTTGTCCATTTTTCTTGCTGTTAATTTTTGGTCGATCTCAGTTGCTCTCCTTACTCATTGGAGATGCAGCTTATTTTCATTCGGAATTACGCAGTTTAGTGGCGCTTGTGATGCATTTCTCATATATGCGCATGACATCATGCTTCCCGCCATTAACCGTGCACTGCTCCTATTCCCGCGAAACCCAGAAAATGTAACCCGAAGTACTGAACAACAAAAATGCCACTTTCGGAATTATTAAGTTTAGTATTTTTTCGTTTTCTTTCAGGTTGGGGATCTTATTCACTTAGACAAAGATCAACGTGTTCCCGCCGATATGGTTCTGCTATGGACTTCGGATCGTAGCGGATCTTGCTTCATTCGAACCGATCAGTTAGATGGGGAAACTGATTGGAAGCTACGTTACGCCATTCCTGCGACTCAGTCATTCGTCACTACATCTGGTCAGCCGTGCGCACTCTTCGACATACAGGTGGGCTTCTCTGTTGCGCTACTTCTTTGTCTTTCATCCCTTGTGTGTTAGTTCGCCTTTGCCGGTGTCTTGTTCAATGTTTTATCATTCCTTTGAGAAGCGAAGGAACGACCACTTCGTTATTGCTCCCCACACGTAGAGTGACTGTATGGAATTCGGCTTGGGTGCTGCACCGGGAGTCCCACTCGCTGAGTGAACGATGAAAAAACGTCCGCTCAGCGACGTTGACACTGCACGCTCGCTGTGAACCAAATGAAGAGCGACGGACTTTTAACCAAAGCATTTGTACCGAATCAGGTAAAGGCATTGCTGTTCAAAGAAGGGTTCGTAGCGCAATTTCTTTAACACATCACAACAATACTGAACCTTAGCCGGATGTGACGTTTTACGTACCATTTCGATCAATTGAGCTATGCTGGATGGTAGCCTCGGGTCACTTAAGAGCTGCTCCTACCAGGTGAATCAATGGTTAGAGGTCAGATAAACTCACTCTCATGTTCCTCCAGGTTGGGGGTTCGAGATGGGATGGCGTCTATTTCTGTAGAACCATTATTGCCACCCCTCTGCCTTGCGGACTGGCTTTTGAGCAAAAAATTTGCTTGAAGACTCTAACCGTTTTTCTTTCTTGGTTTGGACGCCTTGGCAGTATCTCGTCCCATGTACAACCATGATTATTTCTTCAAACCTCAATCACATCCTGCATCGGCCGTAGCGCAGCTCATAAATGATCGCCTTATCTGCTGCATACATCAGGGCGGACAAGGGAAAACATGCTACAGCTGATGCCCCCTTTTTCACATGTTTATTTTAATCTCCTGCCGACTTACCTTACTAATCTTTTTTCTATAAGTCCTGGCCTAGTTGATAGAAGACGTTATGTTGTCACTGGAGTTATACCATCAGCAGCTATCTTTCCGCATCACCTTAGATGCCGCTCGGCGTTAGCCCATTATGAGTCCACGCTATCACGTTTCTACGGCGGCGGCGGTCAACGTTTGCACTCCAAAACAAATAGGTCAACAGGTTATACTGGCATGCACGTTAAACACACTGGATATTGAAGTGTATTGTGTGTCCGAAGCCATCGCGACGAGACTGGATCTTAACATGGTGCGATATTTTGTGTGCCTCAGTGATCCACTGAGCTATGCTGGTTGGTGCTTTTTGCATCTTCAGATCCATTCATACCGCATTGGCCAATGGTTAGAGGCTAGACCCTCTCAGTCTCCTGGAGCTCCAGCTTGGGGGTTGGAGTAGGGCTGGCTCCTTACTCCATAAAACGGGCTGTCAATAGTCCAGTGTCAAAACCGCACTGCCTTACGGTCAGGTTTTTGAACCAAAGACTTTGGTTGAGAACCCTAATCGTTCTGTCTAGGTCTGGGCCACCTGACAGTGTTTTGCCTACGCCATACAATTAACTTTTCTACAAACGATTTATTGATGCTCTGGTCGTAGCCGGGGCTAATCAATGGCGCCCTATCTGCTGCATCGAGCAGGGTGGATAGGGGTTTGGATACTTCTGCTCAGGCCTTCTCGTCTTCATATTCCCCCTTGCGCTTTTTCATCCTTAGCGTCCCGCTCCAACTTCACTTTTATCCCCTCATTTTCAATCGTTCAATTCTTTTCCTTCCCCCGACTTGCTTCAATAGTCACTTATCTTCTAGTTTCATCTCACGCTATCGCAGTGCGCGGCTCCAGTCCAGTAGACAAGCCCATGTTCAACCAAGCGTCAGTTCACCCGTTTCTCTTTGGTGCCATCAATGCTTACTATGACTGACATGCCACAACGTGCGCACTTTTTTACTGGTTGGCCAACAGGCAGCAATTGCCCAAATACTCGAGACCCTCTCGATCCATATTTGCTGTTTCTCGGAAACCTACCTGCAAGATTCGAACTCCGTGCTTACTCTGCGATCCCTCACATGCGGCAGTGGCTTCACGTTCTCATTGCGCCTGTCTGGAGATGACACAGCTTAAAATGTCGGTCAAACCGGCGTAGACTTTGTTTTGTGCCGCCGCGTGGTAGTTGCCTTGCTCGGTTGGATTCCAGTCAACACGCGGATATGCGCCGTTAGACTGGCTGGCAAGTTCCAGGCTTCGAAGTCTCGCGAGAACAAACAGTGCCTGTTTGTTATTGCGGCTTTCGTCCCCGCAAAATGTAGCCCTGATTCGGTGAAAGTTGATTTCTATCACTGGCTAAACGATCTTCGTTACAGCAGGAGTACGGATTCTGTGGTACTTGCTGGTGATCTAACCACTTAAGTCGGAAAATTGTCCTCTGATGAGCTTCATCTGGGTGGCCAGCATGTTGTAGGCTCCCGTAAGAATAACGGTAAGTGAGTGCTACTCCTATGTGAAGATGCTCGTCTCTCTCGCGAGCACATTAACTTTCGAATTGGAACCCGCGGAAGAGTGACGTAGCGCTTATCAGCCCCGGATCAGCCATGGACGCAACTCGATCATATAGTGACCAGTTACTGTTGGGGGAAACTGCGTTTAGAACTGTCGCTCGATATGGAGCTCCACGGTGGACTCCGATCACGCTCTTGCGTGTGTCGACCTTTGGATGCGTTTCGGCTAATGTCCGCAACGTCTCTGTAACTACCTAGACACCAGCCAACTGACGAAGCCAGGTGTTCTGAATACGTATCAAAGTACGCTGGCGTCCTGGCTGAGTAAGCGCCCACTGAACACCGTTGAAGATCACTGGTTGCATATTCGTCAAACGTTACTATCAGCAGTCATGTCCTCATATGGCAAATCAAATCCAACCTGGACATTAAGCCTCTATGCAGTCTCTGGAACTTCTGGATGTTCGCCGACATTTTTCGGATTGAAACGTATACGGTGAGACTCACAAAAGTTTCAGGGCAAAACTGCGTGCTGGCCTGAAGAGAGACCGCGAAGCCTGGTGGTCTCATCGTGCATCGGTGTTGAAAGTGGCCGCTGCTATTAGTAATCATCGTAAGTTATTCCGTCTGTTACGGGAAACAGGTAGCTGGAGACCTGCCGTTAGCTAGACCATACGCGATGAGAGTGGACAAACCGATCCACAGCTTTTCAAAACACTTGGAGTGTTGGACCGAACATTTTGCAAAGCAGTTCAACCAATTTGAGTTATCACTTTTTCTCGGGAATGGAGTGCTCTTCTCTCTGGGCCGTCTCCTTAGATCCGTCTTCACGCGCAGGAGCCGAACGTGAGATCAGACTATTGAAACCGCGTAAGGCCGCGGGGCAGATGGAAATCCATCAGCCCTTTACCACTTCGGGGGATCTGCTCTTGTAGATGATTTACGATACTAGTGAAAATTGGGAGCACTAAATTGTCCCAACGGTCTGGAGCCACTCCTTTACCATCACAATTTTCAAGGAAGGCTCATGTTCTGAATACGGCATTCATCAAGGGATCTGTCTGATCTCAGTTGCCACTAAATTGCTTGCGTCTGTCGTTTTCCACAGACTGACTGGCGCTTGTGAAAGTCAGAGCCGCGAAGAACAAACCGGGTTTCATCGAAATCGAGGCTTAATCGACCACATTTTCACCTTGTGTCAATTGTTAAAGCACCGCCATGTTTATTTGTGCCTATCGTTGTCGTGTTTCTCGTCATCTAAAGGACCTTCGATTCAGTGGATCGATGTGCCCTTTGGGACTGTCTACGGATAAAAGGTGTGCCCCATAAATCCATAAACATTATCAAAACCCTGTACGCACATAGTTCGAGCAGAGTTTAGGTTTATGGCAAACTGTCTCCGCCCTTCAATATCTCCGGCGGTGTGATACAAGGTTGTCCGCTGTTACCGTTCCTCTTTAACTTCGACATTTACGTAGTTATGGAAACGGCGTTCTCGGAACACCATCTACAACGTGTGGAGCTACTTCCTGGTGAGCAACTTTACTTGGAGTATGCGGACGACATTACCCTCATGTGTGAATGCTCCCATACGTGCCAAGCAGCACTGGACCGATTAGCACTTGTTGTCAATCGTTTTGAGCTATGCTTTGCTCCATGGAAATGCAGAGCGCTTTTCCAAGATTGACAGCGACTCACCCCCTGCGCTGACCCTCTGTGGTGATCAGTTTGAAGTCGTTCCTGGGCAGCTATATTAGCACCCGTGGGATCTAAGATGAGGTAACGAACCGTATAGCGAAAGTTCGAGGCGCTTTTGCCAATCTCCGCGACCTGCGGCGCCGACGCGACATCACTCTAGCCGTGAAGAGCAGAGCTTATAATACAGCCGTCCGTTCAACCCTTCTACTCGGTTTTGAAACCTGGCCCATCAGGTCGACAGACATCAAAAGGCTGGTCACGTTCGCTCATCGTTGTTTTCTCAGCACAGCTCATATATAGTGGAAGCTCCGTGTGAGCGATGGATGTGTTCAGCATCGCGTATTTGGTGCCGGGAGAGAAAGTGAACCGCTTAACATCATTATATCGCGCTCCAGACTCCGATGGCTAGGCCACCTGTTTCGTATGCCAGCACACCTACTTCCGCGACGTGCATTGTTTGCGCGCCTTTGGTGCCGTTGGAAGAGGAGGAGGGTAAACTAAGCGATGAATTGGTCGTGAGAAGTGAAAGCCCTCAGTTTGAAGTTGGTGTCTGTTCGTGCATCCCAACTGCCTGGCTGAGGTCCTAAGAACGATGAGCACGTTTGTTTGGACACACTTACTGGTATGGCGTTTGGGTTGTGAGTTCCTTTATCCCCCACCTCCTTCCCTTTTAGATTCCTCCACCATTTATGATCTCATATGGAATGCATCCTATGATATCTTACATTATATTACTTGCTTTCTGAATTCTTTGTAGTGTAATTTTTATTGTCTTTTATATCACGTCACATTAGCTGAGGTGTGTTTCTCACCCTAAACTAACGTGTATTGATTGAGTGATATTGCTGTACGAAATTCGCATCAATGACCCTCATGTGCTTGTTGAACTAAGCACACACATCAGCTTGGGGTGGGCATCGTTCTCAGCTCCAATGCTGAGTCATCGTTGGTTGACTGGGCTACCGTGAGCAGCGTTTTGTGTGCAGACCGTTCGACACCACTATCTTTTGGGTTACCGCTTATGCACCCACCGACTGCAGTTTTGATGCTGCTAAGGACACCTTTTTAGCATTTTAGCACTTTTTAGCATTTCAGCTACCGATGTTATTGCATGGGCTATGAATGTGTAAATGGGTCGTCTGGGCTCTTCAAAAACAGCTGGGTGGCTTGACTCCAAGCGGACGAACAGCGGCGATCGTCTATCGAAAATTGTGTGGATCACGCTGTTACTTGATAGCACCGCTTTTAGATACACTAGGCGTCGAAATGCCACTTTGTGTCCCGGTCTAGCTGGCCAGTAATGGACCCAAATAGATCACCTTGCCATAAGTTGCAGGTGGCGTGGTTCCATCCTGGATTGTCTGTCATTTTGGAGTACCTGCGTTGATTCTGATCAGGCCATAGTGTGTCGGCGTTTTCCCATAAACTTCGACTAGTTGGTTGGACGCAGCACTTTTGGGAGCGATTCAGTTGATCTCACGCTCGCAGACTTCTTCCCGCTCATCTGGTGCAGGCTGAGCCATCGCCTTTTGTTTTAGCAGTTCCACCGAAGACTGAGGTCAGGAACGCAATCGCAATCCTTTGTCGTTTTCGAACTGCAGGCCTGGATTCCCTCTAACCTGCACTATATAGTAGTTTGGTTTTCTGTAAACGCTGGCATCCCTGTTCGAACAGGTCTGGAAGGAAGTGACCACCCCCAGCTTACTGGAATGAATCCATTATAATGTCATTAAGCAATAAAAGCAGTTACATCAACTGTGCCAACCACATAGGTATTAGCACAACATCGATGGTGACAAAATTGCCTGCTTCGTTCTCGTCGTTTCACAGCAGATCGGGACTTCCGGATGATATACGAGCAAGCAGATTTCCACTCAGGATGGGCCTGTATTGTGTGTACTCTTTCTGTGGCAGGTGCTTGAACAGCACAACACTGACCGACAATAGCTGTGTTCTTCGACTTCAGTAGAGCACCGCAAGCCACCGTGGTTGTACAGCATTGAAGCATCAGTTCAAATGGCTGATGTATTTCTCTTATTGGTGTTGATAAGCCTGGCTAGATATTTTTGTACGCTGAACTCTTTGTTATTTCCGGTCTGGACAATGCTGAACTATGCCATTAGGGAATATGTGACCTCTCTCACTCATTTTGTCCATTTAGGCGTTTAATTCGGTATATTCTCATACGATAGGGCATTTGTGACTTCGAGTGCTACGGCCACGAGGATCTGGATGACAATACGTTGGCACGAATTCTATGTTTCTCGCCGTGGAAGTGATTGATAGCTGGTTTATTTCCTGTCACTGAATTGGTCTGCTTTGTTTCATTGGCACCCAGCAGAGCCGTCTATTACAAGACGCAGCTTGTGATAGTGGATAATACACCGGATGGATGTTTTATTCTCCTGCACGTCATCGTATCGTAATACTGTGTTGCCTTGTTTCTCACGTTTGCTTGTTGACACAGTAATAGTCATTAACATGCTGCGCGAGCGGTTGTTGGACTTTTGGTTTTGCTTATTTTCCACTTTTATACCCAAGCTTGTAGGTTAATATTATTATCTAGGTTTCCGCGTTGGTTGTGTCAATGCTGCAGGTGGACCTATTAAGGTTCACAAAGCTTATTTTGACTTTGACTAACGAGCATTCACGAACTTTTTACTTCTAGTGCGCCCTTCATGGCTGTTGGCTTGATCAGCTAGCCGCGGTTCCTGATGTTCCTACATCTTTGGATTATAAATGATCTGGTTCTGATTTTTCTCTACTAAAATTTCTATGGAGTAAACCGAAGGTACATAGACCTTACCACTTTATTGTGGCTTGTTTGCAAAATCATTGAAATAACGCAATCCTACTCACTTGTCTGTACGCTCCGGATCTTCTCAAGAACAGCTTCTACTGCAAGGATGCTCTGCGGTTCCTTCTTTTTCGGAGGGTAATCAAAAGCCAATGAAACTATGAAAAGTATTCTCACTTGTCTGATGAGTTCGACTCCTCCAAATATCAGGCAGTCAATGATATTGGTGCACTTATCTGAAAGCGTACTTTCCGTTTTACAATCTTGCTCATTTGTGTAGACTGCGATAAGCTTACCTATTAATTTGGACCTGGGATTACCTCACCGAATTACAATCTCTACAGATGCATGGCTACTGCACACTGACGAAGTTGCAAAACGTCTTGCCCATTCCACATTGTTTGATTCTCAACCTCTGTGCCATGGATTAGTATCCGCCTTTGCACGAGTTTGGATGCTCATGCAGTAAGTATTCCAATCTTCGTATTATCCGATTAGCATTGGCCGGTTCCCCAAAGGTCACCTGTTCGAATCCGCGTAGGTACTGTCGACCTCGTGGTGTAACCAGCCCTTACGCGACAGGTGGTGGTCTTGTGGCAGCGAAGCGTCGGTAGGCTGTGTATGCGTACTGCTGATGCCTTTTTATATAATCGTTTGCAGTCGAATGGCAGAAAATCATTGGGGTATAGTATTGATATGCTCCCTATATATTTCACCTGCCTTGTTTATGCATGGTAGGAACATTCTTCGGGTAATGCTGCAAGACCACATTTTTTTCTTTTCACTGGATTATTTGATTCACCCTTGGTTTGGTCTTTTTCCCAACGTGCCTTTTGAACACCCATGCTATTGAGTTTCGCTTTCTGGTGTTGCATTCGTGTGCGTCGGGTTCAAAACAAAATCTGCTACGGTGTCAAAAAGTAACGCGATATGAAAGAACGAGGAACATCAATAGTACGCCGATACGTCGCTTCGTTGTTCAGCGAAGAACATCTCAAAGAAGTGGTGCAAACGATAACCTTTGAGTTGAGTTTTGTATTCGTATCTTTGCAACTTCGCTGGTTCATCTATAATGCACTCACGATAGTGTTTCAACTCTCCCGGTCTTCACTTGTCTGCTGTTAAGTTTTTCTTCAAACTTTGTCATTCCTCTATTCTCAAATCCTAATGTTCCCTCTTCTCATCTCCAGGCACGCGTTTTCGCGGAAGCACCATCCCAAAACATCCACAGTTTCGAGGGAACTTTTGTGCGCACAGACCTGTCGCATACAAGCGACACATCCGTGGATGTGGATGAGATGTCTCTCAATTTGGATCACACGCTGTGGTCAAACACTGTGTTAGCCACGGGAAGCGCCATCGGGCTGGTTGTGTACACAGGGGAGGAGACTCGGGCCGTGATGAATTCCAGTCGAATACGAACGAAAATGGGAAAAATTGACAGGGAAATCAACAATATCACAAAACTTCTCTTCATCTTAGTTGTTTTGCTAGCGTTCGTTATGGTCGCGTTGAAGGGATTCACCGGGGCTTGGTACAAATATTGGTGGCGATTCATGGTCCTCCTCTCTTACATCATACCGCTTGCGTAAGTGAATGACTCGAACCGATGTTTTGTGCATGCCTTTTCATATCGCAGCATCTTTTGGTCGGATTGTTAATAACACGAGTCACCGGAGCCAATATTGCATCTGTGTTGTTTTCTGATGCTAGTGGTGATAATACTAGTGGTCCAATCTTAAATTATCAACGCATCAGAAATTTGCACTGATACCTCGCCACCACCGTGCAGTCAAAATAACCTAGGGAGTGCGAAATGATACGATGGCGAAGTGGGACCTAGCTATCCTAAGCAGACATGCAAAGTTAAAGCACTGATACCTTGTCAACAACACAAGGCCACCTACAGCTCCATGTCATGCGATCATAAGGGAGCATCGGCGCGCTTTTTTTCTTGTGACTTTAGCTGCCCTAAATCATTATTATTATTATTATTATTATTATTATCATTATTATTATTATTATTATTATTGTTATTACGCCATCCTAAGCTAATTGCAATGTGATCAATTTGAGACCACGGTTGTGTTGAGGAAGGGGACGCCAAGTTGCGGAACGCTTCTTCGTACGCCTGAAGTTAGTGCTGGAGAGAAATAGATACTTGTCTTCACACAATCTGAGAAGCCTCTCTTCGTTATCAGAGCGATTTTCCTCGAGCGCGTGGTGACAAGCAAGGTGGCGTTCGTATGGTAACAGACGGCCATCCCGTGCATTAAAATCTCCAGCAAGGACAACGATCTCCGACTTTTTAGCACTAGACCAAAGCTGATGTAGATCATGGTAGAATTCGTTCTTGACCGAGCCGCCACTGCACTTAGTTGGGGCGTACATGGAGATCACAAACAAGTTGCGTCTCTCTTCCCGACGCTTCTGAAAACTGGTTATCGGCTATGGTAACTGCCTAAGAACGGCCGCTCAGGTACGACAATAGCCAGCCTAGGAGTAGGTCTTGAATCCCAAAGGAAGCGATGTTATTCAGCAGCCGTTTGCGGGGCACTCGATCGAATGCCTTTTCCGTGTCCAGGAACATAAGTATGATTGCGTATCCTGAGTCAATAGAATCCGAAACTTGGTTTAGTTAATGTACTTGGCAGGTTAGGTACTGTCGTTTGTCCAAGAAGTCATGCTGTGACCTGTCTATTAGCTCCAGCGAATTGATTAATTCCCATTTCCTGGCTACTACAGGGGTTTGATGTATTGGCTGGTAATTATTACTTTCTTGTTTGTAGCCACCATTGTGACGGGAGATGATGAGCGATCTTTTCCCCTGGGCTGAAAAGTAGCTTGATTCCAACGAAAGGGTAAACATGTTTAGCCATAGTAATGGCATATCAGGCCCTCCCACTTTTATTACGGCAGGTGGGATACTATCGGAATCTAGATGGGAAGGCGGTTTGGTACAATTCATTGTCCCGATAGTAACGATAGCAAACCCAGTGTTACCCAGAGCATTGGTTGTTTGCACCTCAATGCGTACATTTAACGGGGTCGTCTCCAGCCTCATGGGCGTAGCGAAAGATGTGCTAAAGGCTTCGCAGATGTCGGCTGGATCGTGAAGGGACTGTCCGTCTGCATTAACTAGTCCATCGATCCAAGGGAAGTGGTATTTCCTTCTGCGACACTTAATTCCAACAAGTTCTTTCCTTTTACGTGTCGTTCGTAGAAACATTTGTTCTTCGTGTATCCTCTTTGTCAACTGTATGTGCTTGACCCTGTCAATAATGTTGTGCAGCGAGGTGAAATTACCCGTCTTTCAGCATCCTGCAATTAGTCTTCTGTGTTTCCGGCTGACTGAACGCAAGCTTGCGTCTTTTTGAACACTGTGATCCCCTTATCCTGGGAGTAAGGACAGCAATGGCCTGATGGAGTCGATGGTAAAAATAGTCCACGGCATTGCACACATTGTTCGAAAAAGAATGCGTCCCAATCGGATGATCGTATTAATTTTTGCAACTGCTTCCACTGTATCCTATGGGTTGCATATTACGAAATAAAGGCGTGTTTGGTGACCAACTTAACACAGAAAGTGAATGGTACCATGTTATGGTCACCACCAGAGCGTTTGTCTACTACCTCTGTTTGTGCATTTGTGGCCCCCCAAAATGAATATCAGATCGCTCTTGTTGGCTCTGCAACCCACTGTATCCACCCACGAATTCTGATAGAGAAAAAGAAAGCTGTATGTGTAGACCAGGATAGTTGGGAGAACCACCTAGTGTTTGATAAGTTACAATCACCAGCAATTATCTTCTGTCTGTGTGATAGCAGCAAATTCGCAAGCTGAAGTGATTATGGTAACACTCGCGGTTGATGCAGTTGGCGGGTTGTAAACCCATCCGAGTAGAATGTGAGAACCGACTCTTGAGACGGATAACCAGAGATTCGGAAACATTTGTTAGCTCTGGATGATCAAGAAGTTCTGCTGCAAATCTACAGTGTAGGTATATCATCATGCATCCACCTCCTTTGCCTGTGCCGCGATCTTTTCGGAAAACTTGCTAATTAGGAATCCTCAATGTACAATCTTATGTATCGAGGGAGCACCACGTTTCAGTAACGAGGACTGCTTGTGGATGTTTGATCTGCGCAAACATGCCTAGGAAGTACAATTTGTTGTTAATAGATCTGGCATTAAGTAGAAGTACAGAAAACGGGCTATTGGATGTGTGGGTCATCGTGTTGCGGTTTGTTATACCCGCTGTTGTAGTCAGGTACTATGGACGCAGGAGATATGAGTGTTAGTAGTGGGGTCGAATCTATTCTTAGCAGGCGTGGTGATATAGATACCATGTCGTTTGTGATTGCCGATATTGCTGTGGACATGGAGGTGGTTGAGGGAACAACTCCAATTTGCGGTGGACGTGGCAGTTTTCCTAGCCGAGTCATCTGCAAAAATTGCAGAAACATTGGGGAACAGATAGTTGACTTCTGCCGGGTACGTAAGGAGTGGGAATGGTCACGGCTCCATTTTCTCCTGTACTGAAAAAGTCTCATACTTAGGGGTGTTGAGAAGGGCTGTGCACATATGAGACGGGATGGGAGGCGGCATTGTCCTCGTGACGTAGTTTGTTCTATCATTACTGTGCCTGATTTTGTGCTGTGGAAGGGAATTGTGGCGTGGGGTCTCCAAAAGACATTTATTTCCGGTTTTGTCGCCTCAGGATGTCGCTTTATGTAGTGTTTGTGCGATGTATGTTGTTGGTAGATCTTATTAGTTTCTACCGTGTTCATCACTGGCTTAAGTCTTGTTGGAACCGGTGAGTTACTGTGGGTTTTCTACATTATTGGGTTGACTGCCCGTGGGGATCCTTTGGGCGTTGAGTTCAGCTTGCGACTGCTACATGGCCCTTGATAGTCAACCCTTCCCAATGTTACTCCATCACCTCCGAACGATGAATTCGATTTCTTTAGTTCACATGCGTCAAGATTGAGGTAGTAGTTTCTAGGAGTTTGCTTAGGTGACATTGCACTATCGTCAGGAACAGTGCTGACCGAGGTCCGTATCATATGAGTTGAGCTGTCGAGATCCACTTCAAAGTGCCCAATTGCCGCATTAGATAAATTATCTTTTTTGAGCTTTGGTCTGAGGACACTTAGCCTAAATAGCCTTTTGAGCTGGTGATTGTGACGAAATATCACTAAGGGATATTTGTAGAGGCGTGCGATTTGGTTTTATCAATAGGTCTTTGAATTGGCTTCGCTAGGCTGTGGTGAGCTGATTACTCAACAATCGGCTCGCAGTTTCCTCAGTTGAAAGTTCAAAAACGATCGGGCAGCAGTGTTTAGGTGATCTCGTTTTCAGACGAAGGCATTTGCATTCAATTTCAGCCATGTTGCAGACCGTAATTGCTGCAGTTTTAACTTTACCCAACCTAAATCTGTCAGGAATACTGAGTACTGTATTATAGAGCAAGTAGAAATGAATTCTGTACAACTCTTTCGAAATATGGTGAAAAACGTTATAAAGTTGTCAACAGTGAATATCGTTGTCGTTCTCGTGTAACACTTACTTACGATATTGCAGGATTCACGAATGTGAGATGTCATCGTAAGTGTGCAGTCGTTCTCTGAATCGAATAGTGGCAAAATACAAATCGAACAACGTTTTGAACTGTTTCTCAGATGTCGCCTCAATCACATATTCAGGCAAACTGTTCCAAATGTTTACCACTCTCCGTTCGAAGCACAGCGGGTGGGGAACACATTTCACATCCGGCACGATAAGTTTGTATCTGTGTCCGTGTGTGCTGCATGGCCTTCGTAAGTGCAGCATTGGCCTTAGCATTGGGAAGTCACCGAGATGTAGAATACGGTAGGTCATAATGAGGTCGACCCGCACCCGACGGTAGGACAAGGTGTAGAGTCATAGTTTCTCTCACCGGTCTTCATACCCAAAGCCACCTAAACTCGGGATCAGCCTGGTAGCAACGTGTTGGACCCGTTCGATCTTTTGCGCCTTGCCTCGGGTACTCGGAAAGTAGGCGGGCGAACCGTACTCTAGCATTGGTCTAACGATAGAAGAGAACAGGCGAGTGGCAACCTCTTCAGACCATATGCCGAAGCTACGTTTGAGCGCCCAAAGCATGCGCAGTCCGTTACGATATAGCCTGTTCGTGTTGTCCACGGACTTCAAATCGTAGCGTGAGAGTACACCTAGATCTTTCACGGAGGGTGTAGGATGTAGCGTTTGGCCGTCAATGGTGTAGGTTCGGCCGTTAGTACCCTTCCCCAGGCTCATAAATACAGACTTGCCTGGGTTGACCGGGGGGAGAGCTTCTGCAGACCATGTGGGTAAGCGGTTGAGGTCTTGCCACAGTCATCGGGAGCGTCGATTTCTCTCCAAATCTTCATGTCGTCCGCAAACAAGGCACACGGCGACCGGAGAAGCTGCGGTAGATCGTTGATGTGGACCAGGAACAGAGTGGGCCCTAGCACAGTGCCTTGAGGCACGTCACTTGTAGAGGGGTACCAGTCAGTTAGATGGTCGTCGACCTGTACCCTTCATTTTCGGCCAACAAGAAAGTCGCGGCTCCACCGGTGCAGTGAGCCACCGACACCACACATGCTGAGTTTGTAAAGGAGAACCTCATGACTGACCTTGTCGAACGCTTTACTGAACTCGATGAATATCACGTCGACGGACTTCCCCTTGTTTATTGCCTTCAACCACTCATGCCTCGTCACAGGCATGTTCGTAATGCATGAGCGACCTTGCATAAAACCGTGCTGTGCGGGCGTCAGGACTTCGTTTGACTGTAGCAACTGTAGCAATCCCTTCTTCACGATTTTCTCAGCAACCTTTGCCAAAATAGTTGTCAGACAAATTGGCCTGTAATTGTCTACTTTGCTAGGGTCGCCGCCTTTCGGAATAGGCTTCACCACCGAATGTTAATAATGATCACACTTCCCAGTCTATGCATTCTTCATTGGTGCCGGCTGAGTCATGTAAAGTCATAAACGCCAAACATAAGGGGTTCGCATATACTCTAACTTGTGAAGTGCCAACAGTATCCTGTTTACTCGTCAGGAGCTTCATTTACCATTGCCAACTCAACTTTTTTCCCCATCCAACCTCCGTCAAACATGACGAGGATCCGCTCGGTTAGCGGTGACGAAGCATACGTAACACGTGCCCAAATCATTATAACTTATTTATCACTATTTATTGTTCCAATGACCTATTGTCATCAAGTGCTCATCTGTGCATGTCATCGTTGCTCACGCGCCGGGACCATCCGGCACACATAATGCTCCTCAGACAGCGCTACTCAATGACTAGATGGCGCATCATATTTCTTCACTAAATCTCGACAAACTCCTTATATTAATCTTCTTTTTTATCTGGTTGAGTTAATTATCAGTCATGTTGTTGATTCGATGGCTGCAAGTGGGAATCCCACAATTGTGCCACTTGACACATCCTCAAAATGCATCACCTATTTCCTACTTTCGTTTTATGAGCTGTTCTTTCCGGTCGCTGCTTTTATCTTATTCTCTTTTCCTTTCGTTTTCTTCCTTTTTTCTGAATTGTTATGGCCACGAATTGACGACGAAATACTGTATCACGCCTCTCTGCTCCGATCGTGATTCAGTGTTTCGCTTCTTTTAGGTTGTGTATGACAAAACCTGTCTACCCCGAATAGAGAAGCAGATCGCTTTCACATCCGAAACCTTTATATTAAGGATTAACACACAGTGCAGTATGACTTATCTTGGTATCCATGCGACACCGATCTTTTATTTTCCAATATTTGCTATTGAACGTATTCAACACATTGCTTCTGTTCCTCCGATTGGATATTCTAGATGTACATGAGGATGAAAATGATACAATTTATCCGATTTCAGGTATACTGCCTTTTGCGCCCGAATTCGCTTATAGTAATTTTTCTGCTTACCTTTCCACGGTGGTTCATCGCGATCCCCAGTCTCAGCAGACATAGTTGCACATTTATCGTTTTCCCTACATTCTCCTCTGGCTTCCTATCCAGTTGCCAGTGTGTGGCAGTGTTTCATGCATCTATCTTGTAATCCGCAGGTTACGGGTTCGAGATTGTAGGTGCATTAACAGTATCTTTGCCCACATGTAATCGATGATGTTTGCGTTGCAGCGTAGTATTGTTACGAAATACTCATGAAATGCCGGTGCTATTTTGTGACTAAAGCATCTATTGATTCCTAGCTGGCTTTCTCTCAGTTGCCAGTCAACGGCAACATATCAGTTCCCTTTCTGATTTGATCGTCCATTTTTCGCAGGTTACGCGTGAACATGGATTTGGCCAAAATTGTCTATTCCTTTTTGATGGTGCGCGATGCTGGTTTGCCTGGTTGCATTGTCCGAAACACAACAGTTCCGGAGGATCTGGGTAGAATATCATACCTGTTATCGGACAAGACAGGTACTCTGACCCAAAATGAAATGGTCTTCAGGAAGCTTCATTTGGGTAGTGTAGCCTTCGCCCCAGACTCCATGGAAGAAGTGGTTCAAAGCCTGAGGCGTTACTTCGAGTTGCAGTCTAGCAAGGGCCAAACATCCGATGATCAAATTGGACGTCAAATGCGCCGCACTGGGGCCGAACGTATGGTCTCTGCCGTACTCGCTATCGCGTTGTGTCACAATGTCACGCCGATGAGTGAGGATGGCTCCTCTGGCGCGGCAGATATCGACGTAAAGAATCCATTGGAAATGGTACGTCCACGGCTGTCTTGCCTCCCATTCACCTGGTTCCTCATTTCACTATGGGTTTCTGTATTATTTTGTCCTCTACTCTTTTCAGGTGAACATCACATCGGACCCCGTTGGGTATCAGGCCAGCTCTCCTGATGAAGTGGCGCTCGTCTCTTGGACCGCTACAGTTGGCATCACTTTGGTGTACCGAGATCAGCACTACATTTGTCTTCGCTTACCCAACGGTACGTCTACTAGCCGTTACTCGTTCCTCACTTTGCTTTTCGTCCTGGCTTGGTCGGTATCTCTTTGTGTCTCCTTTTTGCCATTGATGCAGTTGTGACGAGTTACCGAACTTAGTGCGATACTTTTCGGTTTCAAATGGCCAAGCGCTCTACTTGTGCTCACCTAACCGTTTCGGTCGCTAAGTTCGCTTTGTGAAAGGTGGAAGTGGTACAACACAGTCTCACAGTCGTTTTTACCTGGATATTCATGTATGCACTGCGCCTTCCTATGGATGAGGCACAACGCATATCGCCCTAGTTTGGCTGCAATCGCCTGCCTGACATGTGCTCCTCTATGAGCTATCACGTTTGGATGCGCAAATTACCGATGCCGATAGAGTGCCTGATCGCAGGAATATGAGACGGTTAATTAGTGGAGAAGAATTGAGCGAATTTGTGCTTCCATCTTAAAACACGCTACGATCTAGTCATCGTCCTCCGCTTGTTTTGTATTTGCGATTCCAACATTTTGGTTTTACTGATCAACATGCATTCCTCAACTATGCAAGATGCTGATCTCACCTGCTGAGGTACAGCATTATCGTGCTCATGCATAAGGTCACATCCCTCATGATTCCGAGAGGTAAAGGAAATTTCTGCATAGTCAACATGCCAAAACACATAATAAGTATACAGTTGTACAGGATTGCACCGGGACTCAGTATATGAGGTAGATCCATTAAACCTTCTCATGAAGCAGTTGACAATGAACAAGAAAATGAAGAAAATCCGGTGATGGATTATTGTTCGGGGATTCCCACTTTTGAATTATGATTCCGTAATTTTCTCAGTCTTCAAAAGCCTTTTTCGGACTCACGGCTACTGGCAAGAAAGGTTTCGACGCCAGACGGCCAACCACTGTTCTCTTCATGGGCAGTAACTTTCATGGCTGTGCGGGATAGGTCGGGCTGCATTGCAGTTAGGTTTCAATCCCTGATGGTCGACTATCATCCCCTATGGCTCAGCGGCCTAAGCTGTTGGCTAGCGGTGCATGTTCAAGCAGTCATGGGTTCGAGCACCGGAAAGGGACCGAGGGAATGCGCACATCCGACGAGTCCCAACAGGGCCAAACGATAGTCTGTTGTCCTTCCGGATTGGTAGTTGACCTTTGTTACTTGTAACCCACTTGAGATGAACCAAATGAATTTTACTCGCGTGACACCGAAGGCAAATTGGCTTACTTGCTTCAATCTGTCCTGTCTTTGGCTCCATAGTTTTCTTCACAAGCTCAGGCGAACATGTCCGACTTGAGAATGACGACAAAGTCGCATTGGGATTTGTTACGGAATGACCACATGCGGCCTTTTAAGCATGAGAGCTAGCAATGGTTATCCATGTTTCCCGGCTCTATCATGTGGTTTCCATGCGACGGTGGCATGATGTAGATGATTCGATTTGTTCGAACCTTATTGACAAAACCCTTCCGGGCTTAGGATGCTAGGTAAGCAATCAGGTTGTGGTGCACTAAAAGCCGATCCTACTGCGAATTTACCTGTTACTGCCGCCTCCATAGAACAGCCACAGCACGTGTGCGCCTACAAAGGGATCATTGGTGGCTTGCGCTGCACCATGCAACTCCATCCATACACCCCATATCCAGTGTAAAATCGAAGGAATAAGACCGGGAGGCATGTAAATGGGAGCCACGTTTCACCAATGGAGCTGGTCAACACTCCTTCAACATGCACGGCAACAGCATTCCTGTCTATCTGTTGGGAATCAGGCTTACCAGACCTACGCAAGGCTGTGACTGGGACGTAGTCCGCTCTACACTAGGTGGAACCACTAGTTGAGCCTAACACGGTCACGAGCATTGTGCATTCCGTCTCACAGCAAAGATTAGCAGCCTCCTGGAGCCAGTTTTCTGGGCAGAAGGTGCTAGTCAGCTAAACACCTTGTCAGCATTCACATCAAGCGCATCCACACCGGGTATATGAAACAACCAACACTGAATTTGAAGGAAATTGACACGCAATGTGCAGTAGAATAACAGAATTGAGCAACTGAAATAATGGAATACCTTTCATCCAGGTAAAAAATATCTAGTTAAAATGTAAGTCAACTCAGCTGCGGTGAAGAGGCGTGTTGTATGCAACACCAACCTCAGTATGGCGCATACATGGTTGGTTGGCGGCATCCGGTTTCGGAGTTGCCTGTCACTGTGGCCAGCCACAGGACGCCCGGGCCTACAGAGGGACCATGGATGGCTTGCGCTGCACCACCCACAGCTCCAACCACACTCCCCATGTCCATTGTAAACCCGAAGGAATAAGACCGGGAGGCATGTGGATGGGAGCCAGGTTTCATCAACGGAGCCGGCCCACACTCCTTCACAGGCAAACACAAGCACACTGTATTTGGGAATCAAGCGCACACAAGGCGGTGGCTGGACCGTAGTCCGCTCCACACTAAGTGCATGGAACCACTCTTCGAGCATAACACAGCCGAGGGGACCATGCGCCCCACCCCCTCCAGCAAAGGCCAATTGTCTCCTGGAGCTAGTATGGATAAGGTAGTGGGTAATAGACAGGTAGGCACCTTGTCAACATGCACATCAAGCGCAGCCACACCGGGGATATCAACCAACAGCCAATCACTCGAGACGACGATATCAAATACAGTACATCGCATAATGCATACATATATGGTGACATAACTCTTCACCAGATGTGCATATGAAATAAATTGGTTGCCAACAAATCCGCGATTGGTTCAAGACGCCAGCAAATATTTTAAGCAAATGCTATGAACGCGAATTGTTTTCGAAGTTAACTGCAATTAACTTAAGAGACGTGTGCAAGATAATAGAAGATAGTTCAGGTGGACATTATGGGATATAAACGCATTAGAGCAATATAACAAACCCAGCACCTGAAATAAAGAGACTCAGCATGCAAGCACGCGGTTAGTAGATCAAATGCAACCTACCTACCAACGCTGCGGCGGTTCTGCCTGCCTGCAGGACCGGTCGTTGTTTCTAATGTGGCCCCGAGTGACATCGCTCATGGTTCACTAAGCCTGCCTGAGTCAGACACTCGCGACCGCATGTGTTACAGCACCATGTGCTCGATAGTACAACAAATCGGCGCTTGCCGCTTCTTCTTTGCATGCATGAGGCCTTTCTCCCGCACTTCGGCAACTGCCTTCGTGATCAGATCGCGCCATGCACGTCGATCAACCGCCTTCGATCCTCATGACCTGCAATGCAGATTAGAACGTGATAGGCTCACTTTGATCATGTTCTGATAACGTAAATCTGGTTTCCCCACATGCCGCTTCCCCAAATTCAACTGAATTTTTTGATAGCTGCTTCGCTATCCGCGTTGAATCCATCGTAACACATGACCGAGCCACCTCAGGTGTCTCAGCAGAAGTATGCATTCTACTGCATACATTCTACTTCGGCGCAACACCTCCAGATCAGCAAATCTGTCGCAAACACTGTTGATGGAACCGCCCGAGATATCGCACATGCCGCCGGTACACCGTCCACGTTCCGCTGCCGTATAGAAGAACAGAGAGCACCATAGATTTGTACACTATCAGCTTCGTACCGACGGTAAGCTAATGGTTGTTCCACACTCAGTACTCTAGCTTCCCGAATGCCGCGGCTGCCTTCGAGATGCGAATTGGAAGCTCACTGTGTGGCTGCTGGTCAGTCGACATCACACTCCCAAGGTAGTAGAAGCGGGAGGTGGTTTCCAATACTTCACCACCGATGCTGATTCGCGGCACCATTGTCGATTGCACCTCCCTTGAAGGTGGAAAGCGACAGACAGTTTTGTTTTTGTTGATGGTGAGTCCGAATTTGGCCGCTGTCGAAGTCGGAGCACTAGTCGTGTGCTGCAACTCATCCGCGCTGTGTGCAAACAACGCACAGTCGTCAGCCAACAGTAACGTACGGATAGTTGTCTCACAGACTAGGGTTCTCGCACCGAAACGACGGATGTTCAGCAACCCACCATCAATACGATGCTGCACACGAACACCGTAAGTACAAGCCGCATCCAAAGCACAAAACCTCATTGCATGAAGATAAATACTAAACAGTGCAGCAGCTAAGACACAGTCTTGCCTCACAACAGAAACAACTGCAAAGTCATCCGAGGTATCTGCAATCAGCTGCATCCTAGCTCGCACACCACTATGCAGACATTCAGTTAAACTTTAAAACTTACGCGGGCAACCAAACTTATCCAACACCAGCCACAATGTCTCGCGGTTCACCGTATTAAATGCCTTAGTGAAATCAACACCTCTCCTGCAACTGAGCAGCCGCAAACATCAATATTGATGGTGCTGCAACCCGAACGGAATCCACACTGCTCTTCCGTCACGTTCGGTTCCACAACCTGACTGACGAGGCAGTTGAGCAGGATTCAGGCAGTCGCCTTGCATACACAACTCAGCATGTTGATACTACGATATCTTTTGCAACATGGTTTGCTCCTTGTTCTCTTATGCAGTGATAGCACAAGGGTATCCTTCAGTTCAGGAGCCACCTCATCCTCAATCCACACGCATTGCACCAAGTGGTGCAGCGCAGTCACCAACGCCGTTCCGCCGTGTTTCAATACTTCAGGCGGGATCCCGTTGGCACTGGCACACTTGCCGTTTCGCAGCTGAGCAAGTGCTCTCTGCATCTCATCCAATGTCGGCTTGTCCGCCATATTTACCTTTACATCGTGCTGCTTGAGACCGTTCAATGTAGGCCAGTCGATCTCTGAGCGGTTATTCAAGACAGTCAAATTGTTTCCGTCAGATCTGCATTAGGTCTGCAGTCTGTGTGCAGGCGGCGCCCGAACTACCATCAGTCAGCGTCCTCAGCGACTCTAACCTTGCCTTCAAGGAGTCAAAGAACCCCTTGTGTTGGTGGCGTTCGGCGTAGCATTCCATCTGCTTCTCCTTCTTCGTCCACCATGCATGATAGCCATTTTACTGCAATAGGACTCCGCTGTTTTGTTTTCTCATGTTTGTGGAAAGGAATAATGGATCACTCCTTTGACATTCCACCATATGATAACATAATCTTTTTGGTGAAATTTCGGCTTAGGGGTCTGTCCTGGGGTGTATTCTTGCTTGATCGTTTTCAGTTATCATAAAAAATCCCCTTTTGCATCACAAGTGATGATTTGGTGTAAAACCGGCAATGGTGTATTGCGAAGCAACACCGCTTGCTGTTGTGGTCGATCATCTGCAGTTGCATAAGTCCAATTTCTTTTACTCGTTGATGTTACACAAATTGTCAAAACGAAGTTTTTTGAACCAATATGGAGCATTTTTTTTCATTAATGGATCCATCTTCAAATGCATGATTAATGTTTCTCGAAGCTTGAGCTGCGGTATGCTTCAATTTGAACTCGTACTGGAAAAGTTTTGTTTCCATCTAGTTTCGGAAAAAAATAAAATTTGGCTTATAAACACGAAAATTTTTTGCGAAATGATTAAGAAGATTATCTTTAAAATTTGTTACCAAGAATATTGAGCGCACGTTACAGGGAACCTCTCTCAGTTGCAGCTGAATACAGACTAAACAAAAACGCCCGTTTCTGTTTGGCAAGAACAAATTGAACTATCTTTCATTCAATCAACTTCCAGTGCCACCGAAACCACTACACTATCGGGCTTTCGTATATAAATGCTGAACTATCGCGCACGATCCCCTATCTATTGCCTTTGGATATAGAATTTTATGCTAATTGGAACGAGTTAGAAAGAATCTTTTAATAGAAAGTTTCTCTTTTGGATGGATGGATATACCGAAGAGTTAGTTCTGCATTATTCGGTCGTTGCGCGATCGAGTTATGACAACACATCCATTTGTAAACTTCGGCATTTTTGTTGGTATCCGTTTAGTACATTTACACCTGCTAATGTGGAATTCTGACAATGCACGCATTTGGGTTCATAAAGTTTTTACTGACGACTTTGATTTGGAAACATTCACCAAAACAGTTTCTACAAACTGTCCTTGTTGCGAGAACGTCAATTAATTCCGCGAAGATGCGCACCCTGGATTTGGACTTCAACGTTTGCTTGCGCAATGAAACAGCTACGCATCTTAGCGCTCGTAGTGTGTCCACGCCGGTGGCCGAGTGGTCTGTGCATCTGGTTTGCAACCACAAGGTCTCCGGTTTAAATCCGCCTAGGGATGGTCGTCCTGGCGGTATACATAGCCCGCGTGCGATGTGGTGGTCTCGCGGCAGCGAAGCGCGTTATGGCGTACAGCTGACACATTATTATTTGTGTGGCCATGCAACTTCCGAATCATGACGCTGTTGGGTTTCGTGAACAAACTCGTCCCCTCGAAACTTACACCCGACGTAGTGAGGGTTTCGTGCTATGACTCAGTAAAGCACTCTTTTAACGGCCTATCTCTATTCTGTCTCTGGTCGGGTACGCTCATAGGGTTTATTTTCGTCTGGGATTGTGTCGCGCGTCACACGGTTGGGAGAGTTTTGTTCTTGTCTAGACTGCGGCTAGCTTTCGCACAGGCATTATCTTGTGATTGATCGAATTGCATGCTCGTCTACCGGACGCGTGGGAACGACCTTAGGCGAACTTTTCATCTCAGTGCGTCCACCGTAAAGCGGGTCTATAACAGTTGTACATTGATACTGCCAGTGGAAGTCATGTCTTTTGGGACCAGCCCTGTTCTCAGCAACATACGTGACTTCCAAGACAGTTGAAGATAGGACGCACTATATCGTAGTCAGCTTGTAAATTGACGGTCCGCTGCTGTCCCCTGTGGCTTAATACAATAAGCTACTGGCTGGTGGTTTAAGCCGCTAGTGGTCATGGGTTCGAGTCCTGATGGCTACGCACTTCCAATGATACCCAACAGGTTGAAACCGCAGTCCAATACTTCTCCAGGAATGTGGACGACTATCTGATTTTGAAATTGTTGCGACCAATTCTCGTTCAATTACATCAAGAATCCTTTACTCACGATTATATATATATATACCACTTTAGGATTTCTAGTAGTTTAAGCTTTATTTTCAGCTGGTTCCGTCGTCCAGTTTGGCCTTCTTGAAAGTTGTAACCTGACAATCATCTCACAATAAGCATACCATCTATCTTTCAATAAAATGGACGCAGCCCAACATTCGTAGTCGCTTATCATCCTCTGAATTACTCTGCTTCTTACATGTTTCTGTTTTCTTAGCTACTTTTTGCAACTGTTCCGCATTTCAGGTTCCTCACAAATGTACGATTTGCTCAATATGTTCCCCTTCTCCTCCGAGTCTAAACGCATGGGTATCATCGTCCGCGATCGACAAACAAACCAAATCACCTTCTACGTCAAAGGTGCTGACACAGTGATGACTTCTTTAGTCACCTACACGGACTGGTTGGAGGATGAGGCTGGCAATCTGGCTCGAGAAGGTTTACGCACCCTCGTCGTTGCGTCCCGAAATCTTACAGATGAGCAGTATGAAGAATTTGCCCAAAAGTAATTCATTACCTTTCAGTGGGATAGTGGCGTTTACAATAAAATTCATCATGAATTAACTTGTCTACACTGTTAGCATGAACCGGTAAAAGGGCTTTGTCAGTTGTTCTGATTTTCACAAACCTTTGAGATATCAAAACCGCTACATACTATAGACTTGCTACATACCAGTGATCAACTTTCTGCATATAACTCTGTGTGACGGAATGAGGCAGAATTTTCGTTGGTTTGGTGGGTTTTCTGGAGTAAAGTTTTTATTTATATTGCTGTTACGTGTTCAACCAATGCTCGCTTACTATGACCGTGAACCTGATTGGCCCTACACACACACGTAGATAAGCACGCACACACGCACTCAAGGACACACCCTAACGTTCCGTGCTCTCATGTAAACCGTTAAGTGTTCAGTACACTGTGCGCCAGACTGACGCGTCTTCTTGCTTATTCGCTACGAGCTGAAATACGTACTTGCGGTTAGAGTCCAGTTGTGATATCTGGCGACGAGGTCAACATGTCCATGACAAATACTCCACCGGTCTTCTGGTCGTGCTCTACCGACAATCCTTCCCTGGACTCGTGGCATGGATGGCGGAAAACCTTTACGGATTACTTGGAATTGCTTCCAATCTTGAATCCAGCAGTATCTCTTACTGAGAAAAACAAAGTGAAGCTCTTGAGACAGTTTCTTGGAGATGAGGGTCAAAGGTATTTCAATGCACTTCGTATTGATCAAATCCCTTCTATGATAACCGGCGCTTTGGAAACCTTCAGTGCTCTTTGGGGTGCTCGTCAGAATGTTTTTACGGCTAGATACTACTTCTCGAAACTCTGCCAGAAACCAGATGAGAGTGTGAACGAGTTCATCGCTCGTGTACTACAAGCAGCACCTGATTGTAAATACAATGAAGTCGATTCAACGAGATTTGAAGAGACCATGTTACTCCAATGTTTGATACCTGGAATCTCAGACCAGAGCACGCGGGAGAAGCTCCTTTCACAAGATGATTGTTCACTGACCTGGGAGACGGCCTGCTCGATTGCCCGGCAGAGGGAACACCTTACACAACAACTCGCAACATTTACGCTGAAGGACTCGTCAGATGAGCTGCGATTGATTAACACTACACCAAAACCAAAGCCACCCACTGGCGTCAATTTGTTTGTGTGCTATCGCTGTGGTGAGCAGCACAGTTGTCCATCCGACTGCCGGCATCAGAAGACAGTATGTCGAAGCTGCGGGAAGGTGGGCCACCTGGCGCGAGTGTGTAGATCGGTCAAGCGACGTTCAGGTGGGGCTTATCGAGGAGCAAACCCCATCAAAACTGTGGACGAGTCTGATGGTAGCGACCCTGAATTACATTCCATTTGGCTTAATTCCGTTTCTAGCATGCAGCCGGCGCCATACACTCTAGAGCTTTACATTGAAGGACAAAAGGTACAGATGGAAATCGATACAGGAGCATCCGTGACGATAATCCGGGAAAACGCTGTAAAAACGCTCCCGAACTTATCCGCTTGCAATTCTGTTCTTCGCACATACACCGGTGAACCTATACTTGTCCTTGGTAAATGCTTCGTGAAGGCACAGTATGGCGACAAAATACGCACACTTCCTGTATATGTGATCCCCGGGGATCGTCCAAATCTGCTTGGAAGAGACTGGATACGTGCTTTCCCGGATACAATGAATGTGGTAAAATTAGTCACCGAGATCTCCGGACTTGAAACATTACTTAAACAACATTCAGCTGTTTTTTCCGAGGAGCTTGGGAAGTTGAAAGAATTTCAGGCTGCGATAAAACTAAAGGAATGCGCTCGACCAAAATTCATTAAGGCGCGCACACTACCATACGCTATGAGGCCTAAAGTTGAAGAGGAACTAAACCGCCTACAGACTCAAGGTATTATTACTCCTGTACACTTTTCTGACTGGGGAACTCCAATTGTGCCAGTAACCAAACCGGACGGCTCCGTACGGATTTGTGGTGACTACAAGATAACCATAAATCAAGCATCCATGCTGGTCAGGTACCCCTTGCCACGTATTGATGACTTGTATGCAACACTAGCTGGTGGTGAAAAGTTTACCAAACTCGATCTGAGTCATGCATACTCGCAGATAGAGCTCGATGAACCTTCGAGGAAACTTACTACCATCACCACGCACATGGGACTATTTCAATATACTCGTTTACCTTTTGGCATTAATTCCGCCCCCGGAATATTTCAGAGAATTATTGACGACCTAGTGAAGGACATTCCTTTTGCGTGTGCTTATCTGGATGATATTCTTATCTCTGGACGCTCGGATACAGAGCATCTTCGAACACTCGCGGTCGTGCTCGAGCGTTTGGAGCGAAGTGGATTCAGATTGAAAAGGTCTAAATGTGAGTTCCTTTCACCTTCCGTTTGTTACCTTGGATACCGGCTTGATAAACACGGTTTACATGTTTTAAATGACAAGGTTAAACCTATTTTAGAAAGCCCAGAGCCAAAGAGTTGTGATGAACTCCGTTCGTTCTTAGGAATGCTATCTCACTATCGCCGTTTTCTGCCTAATGCATCGACGGTTCTATCGCCATTAACTGAGCTGTTACACAAAAATGCATCGTGGTGTTGGGGTTCCCGTCAAAAAATGCCTTCAATAAAGCAAAACAAGCTCTTGCTTCGCCACCAACGTTAGTCCATTATGACTCTAACAAGCCACTCATACTTCAGTGCGACGCGTCCCCTTGGGGGGTCGGGGCTGTCCTGTGCCACCGCATGGACGATGGTTCTTTACGTCCCATAGCATATGCATCGCGCACCTTACAGACGGCGGAGAAGAACTACTCACAACTGGACAGGGAAGCGCTAGCCGTTATCTTCGGAGTTAAGAGGTTTCACCAGTATTTATGGGGAAACGTTTTCGAGCTTCATACAGACCACAAACCATTGATATCCTTGTTTGGGGAAAACAAAGGTATACAACAAATGGCATCACCGAGGATGCAAAGATGGGCTATAACCTTGAGTGCTTACAGTTACAAGATTGTTTATATTACCGGCGTCAGCAACTGCACAGCTGATGCACTCAGCCGTCTGCCGATCACGGAAACTGCACATGAACACGACCCTCCGTTTGAACTGGTTAATCTAATGCAACATCTAGACACAACACCGATACGGAGTTCAACAATCCGTCAATGGACGGATCGAGACCCCGTGCTATCAATGGTGAAACGCTTTTTGAACATGGGTTGGCCTCCTGAAGGGACAGTTGAATTACAACCGTTTATGATTCGGAAGAACGAACTGAGTCTATTCGACGGCTGTGTTTTTTGGGGCTCTCGTCTAGTCCCTCCCACCAAGGCGCGTTCACAGATACTTAAAGAGCTCCATGATGCTCATCCAGGTGTGGCGAGAATGAAGGCACTAGCGAGAGGGTACTGCTGGTGGCCCAACATCGACTCAGACATAGAGAACTTACTGAAGAATTGCGATATTTGTCAGGCGTATCAGCGGAGCAAGGCGCCAGGTCCAATACACCCTTGGCGTTGGCCAGACAAGCCCTGGCAGCGTATCCACGCCGACTACTTCGGACCGATCGACGGGACCATGTTTCTTCTACTTATTGATGCACATTCTAAGTGGATTGACGTACATCCAGTTACTCAGGCGACAGCCGAATCCACCATCACTAAAATGCGCTCGTCCTTCGCTACGTTTGGCATTCCGGAAACCATTTGTACAGACAATGGTTCGCCTTTTACCAGTGCCGAATTTGGTAAATTTGTCGCCAACAACGGAATCCAACACGTTAAATCAGCCCCGTATCACCCAGCATCAAACGGATTAGCGGAGCGTGCAGTACAAACTGTGAAACAAGGCTTACTAAAGCAGCGAACGGGAACATTGCGAACAAAACTGGATCGGTTCCTATTCTCCTACCGTTCTACACCCACTGAGGCTACCGGGAAATCCCCGGCGGAATTGATGTTCGGCAGAAATCTGAGAACGAGGCTTCATTTGTTGTTCCCGAACCCGCGTGTTGAAGTACAGGAGCGTCAGAAAAAGTTTGTGTCTTCAGAGGAATCAAAGCCGGAAGTTACATTTCAGGACCATCAACCTGTTTACACCAGGTTACCGCATGAACAATGTTGGCAGCCGGCGACTGTGCTCGATTCTTCAGGAAGTCAAAACGATTTGCAGCTTCCGGACGGCCGGGTTGTTCGCCGGCACTCAGATCATGTACGCCCCAGGAGCACTGACACACCTGCCGTGAGTCAGTCACACTCGGAGATCGCAGAGCAAGCTGCAGAGCACGATGAACACAGAACAACAGGGGAAACTCAATTACGCCGATCGACCCGGATTCGCAAACCGATCGAACGTTTCCAGCCATGACTGTAACGTCAGCCAAAACAGGGAGGACTGTTACGTGTTCAACCAATGATCGCTCACTATGACCGTGAACGTGATTGGCCCTACACACACACGTAGATAAGCACGCACACACGCACTCAAGGACACACCCTAACTTTCCGTGTTCACATGTAAACCGTTAAGTGTTCAGTATACTACGTGCCAGACTGACGCGTCTTCTTGCTTATTCACTACTAGTTGAAATACGTACTTGCGGTTAGAGTCCAGCTGTGATAATATGCAGAGATTGCTGCAAAGATAAGCCGGGAGGCAGACGTTGCAGCCTCTTCTATTATAAACAGCGCTAACGCGAATAGAGGGACAAACAGTAAACAATCAACATTTGTCAGCATGTCAGGACAAACGAGTACCCTACCTTGTGGATAAACGAAAAAGGGATCTAACAATTGTACTTGGATTGATGTATACTCACATGTCCCTGAATTTACAGTCATCACATTGCGAAGTAACTTATCGGACGAGCAAGATCAATGGAACTCATTGTGCGTGCTGATGAGTATCAAAGCCAATCCCATTACCACATTACGAATTATTCCTCAACCGAACTCTCCACACTAAGGAGAACACAGAATTATTCGAGTAACAATAGAATCCTCCACCGACGTAGAAAACGTTTTGCTCTCCGCAATCACGCTAAAACACGGATCATGTGGACTACGTATCTCTCCTGATGTTCCTTGGAGAGCGCGACAATCAAAAAGAAACACCGAAGACAGACAAAGCAAGCAAGACCACCTAAACACCGTTTTCTTACATGGGGTGCCAGAACATCCTTCTAACGATGTTCATGGGACTGGAAACCACGAGTAAAAACAGTGGCGGTTCATTCGTGAAACACTTTCTTTGGATAATATTGTGGCCCTATCGCTCACCAGGATAGCTATCTCACCAAAATTATAGAGGATGGAACCTTGAATCCTACAATTTGTGGTTCAGTCAGAGCAACAAGCAAAGGATGTTTGGATCCATGGTAGAGAAATCGGAAACCTCTTTCTTTGGACTTCGGTTAAAGGTGGCAGAAGCTTTACACAGCTCAACTATTAAAGCACATGAAGCAGCAAGCGTACCGACGAATGTGCAGAAGCGTGACTTGACGACTGCTTTGTTTGATTCTGACCTGGGTCTAAACGAAAACTGGGACCCACCTTGGCCGAATCAAATTGCAAACGAGGTATCATTATCCCGACAACAAAAAAAGAGTAACTGCCGTCCTCCCATCGGTCGGTATTCTCTCACACTTGACCCCTTCACCCCCCTGTGGGCTTCTAAAAACCGAGAAACTGGCCTGCTTGTATACGAATACTCAGGGTCTTTTTAATACATTGGCCGAACTGAAAGATCGCCAAGCTACCGTG